>OW386286.2:254202686-255420186 GCA_936432065.2 Rutpela maculata
AACGTTACTTCATGTGTTTCAAGAATTTTCCATTAAAGTTTTGAACAGAAGTTGTAAAGTGTAAATACAATGGTTTATGCTTTAAATCGAAATGGTTCTAATGTGATAAGAAACAAATCAACTTTTCAATTATGGTATAGCAGAGAAGCAGATATTTGCTATCTCCATGAATTTGGGACAGAAATCTTTGTGAATGTTATCGACAGCTTTCAACCTAGTTCCTTTTAATAATTAATTTTAAGTTTCTTCACTAGTTGGTTTTGGAAATTGTTGATAATAAGTTGCTTTATTAATAATAATGTTAATTTCAATATTCCACTTATTACTGAGAGAAGGAACTAAAAGCAAAACGCATAGTATCGAGCAGAATATTTTATTAGAATTGTAAAAAAAAATTAAAAACCTACTACGTTAACAAAGTCCGTAATGTTATCAGGGAAGGAAAAAGCGTCATCGATAAAATCAGGACTTAATTTAATTTGTAAGTTATCGTTGCCGTAAAGTTCTTCAATCAAATTCTCTTCATCAACATAGTTCATGACTTCCATTCTATATTTATTCAAAATATCGGTCCTGTCCTTGTCTGATTTTAATAAAATTTCAATACTGGGGCCGTCGTACTTCCCCACGGCGTATGGCGCGACTGATTCTGTTATGACTAGATACACTCCATATGCTGAATAGTCCACGTATTCCCCCATGATTATTTGGGGATCGTGTGGTGGGCATCTTCCTAATAAATACTGGACGTATGAAGGGCAAGGCCAACCCCAGAACCCCTTCTCGGTGTTGATGGATTCTGCGAAATAAAGAGGGGCTCGGTGATGGTTGCAGGCAAAGAATCCTGTAAATTAAAAAAATTGCTCAAACATTGTAATACTAAGATTGTTTCCGCAACCACTATATCTTCGACGCGTGCTCGACAATCAAGTTGCTATCATCAGGATTGAAAGTAGTGGGAATTGTCTCCAGAATACTAATTAATAAAGTTTAAATAATCTCCAAATGATACCAACCTAGCTGTTGAAATCACATAATGACTTTAATCTCCGTTTAGAGCTCGTATCAATCTGTTATACATTTTTTATATAAAGATTTTGTAAATCCGGCATTACGGATTTGCAACAATAACTTTTTCATTTGACATATTAAACAAAAAATGGTGAATTATTCTTCAAACTGAGTAAGGTATAAACTTCTGCTTCACCCCCGAAAAGTCCAAAAAGGAAAACAGTTTTTGCAAGTAACTCTCTAAATGCGAATAATAAGCAAAATATTTGTCAGAAAAAAATTAAAGGAAAAATACTAGACAAGAAAGCTTTCTACTATATTTTTCTTCCATATCGTGATATAGTAAACGTGAAAAATATATATATATTTTTTTGTGCAAATAGGCTTAGAATGTCATGAAGCGGCGAGATTTTAAATTTGAGTAAAGAAAAATAGTTTCTGGCTATCTGCAACCTCCTTTTGTGCGCGTAATTACTTTGGAAACATTTATAATATTGACTTGAAACTTGGTACACTCATGTATTTTTACAAGATCTGGAACTAAGTTATATTTTGACCTTATTCTATTGAATGGGCGGGAGGGAGGGGGGTAAATGTGGGTAAAATGTTAAACAAGTCTATAATAGCCCAGGAGTCTCAGTCAATATATCGCTTCTACCTGGAATTAATTATTGTAAAGCTGAAAATTTGCAGGGTTGTAGTTTTGGTCCATGACAACACGTACCAAAAAGTCCTCTACTGTCCCCCGTCGGCTTCCCTATTTTTTCGGAGCAACAAGGGCTTAAGTCGCAGAAATTGTAGAGTTGGCTATAAAGTGCAGCAAAAAGGTTGTTACTTCTCCGATTTGGGTCGAAATGATCATAAAAGCTTCGAAGAAGCATATCTGTTCGTATTTCAGATGTTCCATGCATATTTTGTTCATAATTTTCCGTTCTAGTGCTGTAGAAATTTAAAAAATTGGAAAAATCCCGAAATGGCACCATTGCGGATGAATGAAGACTCGGAGGGGAAAACGTACCCGAATAAACATTTTTCTTCATACTTTAGGCTTTTCATTGGTATTGTCTACTTCCTCTGTAGCGTCACCGTTACAGAGCTACGCCACTCCTAGTGTCGCTGCGCGGCGACACTCGGATGGTTAAGCGCGTTCATTGTTGCATCGATCACGTCTAGTCTAAACTATTTTTTTCTAATGTAAATTTGTCTCTATTTGCACACTTTCAATGAATTTTGACAAATAACTGAAAATGTCACAAAAATTAAAGATAGATGTACACAACTAGATTTTAGCAAAAATACGTTATAAGACTTGTCCCATTTTTTTTGCGCACGACAGTATGTGTTATCCTGGATGAAAACTACAATTTTGCAAATTTTCAGCTTTACAATAATTCATTCCGGGTCAGAAACTAAAATTCCTGTGCTATAAAATTAGGATTTAGTATATGTTCAAAATGCCAAGGTCTAAAATTTTTTTGGGCAATTTCAAGTGTCCAGCTGATTATATAATTTTTTCTTCAAGCGTATTAAAACGTTTAAATTATGTCACCAAAAACAGAAGTAGAAGTAGGACATTGTTTTACTAGTAACAAAATGTTAGTACCGAACGCCACCGTAGTGGACATTGTTTTACTAGTAACATAATGTTAGTTCCGAAAGCGCCACCGCAGTGGGTATTGTTTTACTAGTAACATAATGTTAATACCGAAAGCCACCGGTGGCGCGCTATCCACTAGCCACTTGTCATATTGTGTCAACATGTAAGACTGTAGTTTGAATATTTGTACATTTATGATAAATAAATGAATTTTTGCATTTTAATACGCTTGAAGAAAAAATAGTATATATTACACGGAGTAGAACGCCTTTTTTTGTGTTTCGCCCAGTTTGCGACTTCGGCTTCGCCTCATCCGCAAATCCTGGGCTCAACACAAAAAAAGAGTGCGTTCTACTCCTAGTAATATAATATACTATTATACAATTTTTGTAGAGCCACAAACAATGTAATTACATTATCTTATTTGCACTACTTACTGTTTTCTGCCCAACATCCTGGCTGAATGACTCCTCCATTAATATAAAAATCTACGTGCCCGCTCTCTTCAACCTTCCCTTGAATAAAGGCGTTCGTATGATATACGTCTACAAATTCGGCATCGGTTTTGTCCAATTTATCGTCCAAACTTGGTGTGATGAATCCTGGAAGAGCTGGATCCAATCCGGTTATTCTGGGTAACTTGTATGGACGAAGCGAGTTTGCCAGAAAACTTGTAACATGCGCTCCTATCGACCAATAACAATTTTTTAATTAATTACACAGACACACAAAAAAAATGTTTTTCAGAGATCAGAATGCTATATTCCCATATATTTTGAACCTTTGAACACAAATTTGAGGTCCAAATTGCAAAATTTCACACAATTTTTTTTTTTTAATCGCGAAACATCATCTTTAGGCATTCTTTTTGCAATTTTTTCGAAATAAGAAATATCTGAAAATCTCAACAAATGTCATGCGTATTTCTTTTTAACCGACTTCATATGGTCGGCGGTGGTTCCATATGAATTTCATCAAGCTACGTCTAGTTTAAGGTGAGCAAAAATTGGAAACAAGATCTTTTAGCCGAGAATTTGGCGCAGCCCTGTAAATTATTTGGGCATTAAGGATTACTGAATTTGAAAGAATGGATGACATGAAGTGATGGACAAAGTGAATTTAAATAGAAAATGAAGAATTACTTTCTTTCGGAAAACAATTCTTTTCCAAGTTATTGATTATTGAATATTTAAAAAATCAATCTTAAGGGGGGCGTAATTCAAAAACCATAAGTCAAAATTTGTTAATTTTGAATATCTAGAACATGCTGATCAATAATATTGCATTCGTTTTTCAATAAAAAACACGCCTCCTAATACGACTTCTCGAAAAATCGATCTTTTTCTTTCTTAATGAAAATGCACGCCAATGACTGAAACATGTTTTGTTTTACTCGAAAAGAGCATAATAAAAGTCTTTGGTACTGGTCCAGATTTGGTTGAAATCGGATGACTAATAGGTTAGGTTAGGTTAGGTTGATAAGTGAGTGGGCTACTATACAAACCACTGCGACCATCTGGACTCTTGTGGCTCTCTCCTAATTACATTTCACCCAATAGGTTCAGCTTTTTAATAAAGCCTTATTGGGTGAGACATTGTCTAGGTCCTCTGGTAGCAGTTGCCCTTTTTCAAAAATTGAGAACCTGGTTATTTCTGCAGTAGGGCATGCTCTGCCGTTTCATCCTCCTCCAAACATAGTCGGAATTCAGCATTGTCCGCTATTCCAAGTTTATGTAGGTGTTGATTTAGTCTGCAGTATATAGGCCAACTAGAGTCCTTAGGCGTAACCTATTTAACTCTAATAGTTTATTAGTTTTTGATTTCAAAGGATAAGTAACAAATTCCTTTGAATGAACTAATCCTGGTAGTTCGTGCCAGTGCTGGAGGATTTTTCTCTTAGCCCAGGCTAAGATGATTGTTTTCGCAGTGCTTGCCAATATGAAAAGCACTGGTTCTGGTCCGATACATTTCAATACCGCACCTTCCCTGGCTAAAGAATCAGCTATTTCATTGCCCTCCATGCCAGAGTGGCCCGGTATCCAGACCAGACTTAACTTGTTGTTTCGAGTTAGAGTATTTGGGCAGTTTCAGATCTATTTAGAATGGCAACGATGTAAGCCAAGAGTTTTAAGAGCTGCTTGGATGTCTGAAAAGATTTTTATTGATCTGCACCTAGGATGCATCTGTTCAAGCCTCCTTGTACACAGTTTAATGGCATGAATTTCCGCCTGAAAGACAGTCTCAAGTTATTTTTACCTTTGAGTTGTGACTGTATACCCCCGGCTCCAGTTCCTTCAGGAGTTTTGGAGCCATCTGTAAACTAATAAATATTCGCTCTTTATAGGTCGGTCTTATTCCGATCTTATTCGTCTCTTCCAGGAAACAGGACGTTTAAGGGCAGTTCATAGTTGGTCACGATAGGCATCACATCTGAAGGCATTCCCAGGATGTTGTGACTATCTGCCTGTTGCGTTCCATGATGCTAGCCTGCGGCATATTAATGACCGCTTGTCTGCATGTTGCCCATCTGGCCTCTCTCTCCAAATAGATATGGAGAGGGAGTAGATCCAGGAGAATTTCCAGAGCATCTAACGGTGTGATAGTTATTGCACCAATTATTGCCAGACATGCTTGTCTCTGTAAACCAGAAAGTTTGGCTTTGACTAATAAATGAGATCTAAAAGGAGGCCATTAAAAGTGGGATACGCTGCAGGTATATTAAGAAAAAAAGATGACAAAAATAGCACATGGTTCCCTATTTCCCTATTAGATTCCTTGCAGATGTTAATCTATTAAAAATGCCGATGAAAATTATAACCTTTTAAAATTTGCATAATTTTTGTTATAGTGCTCAGTAATCCCGAAAAGTGCTCGTAAGCACCCCAAATACTTTTTAAAAGGAAATCTGTTTTGTACTTTTTTTCCCAATTAGTTGGCTTTGAGCTGCGCCCATCCAGCCACGAATATTTTGTTTTGTACTTATTGACAACTTAAAATCAACTTAATTGCAGTCCATTAATTTGAATCCACGCAGTTACAAACGATACATTACATGTGTTTTTATACATTTATACTATTTAAAATCAATCTTATACTATTCTAAATCAACCACAAAATATAGATTTCGTATTTTCGAAAATTTGTATTTCTGAAAAAAAATTGCATAAACTTAAAGTGATCGTATTTGAATCTTGCTAATGGGGGACATAATGGAAAAGAAACAGGTTTAATAATTGATATGGGGGAGGGCGAAATTTATAATTTTTGTTGTGTTAGTGAAACCACGGGAATGGGGGACATTTTGGGACACACTCACATTGATACCTAATGGGGGACGAATAGTCACTTTACATAAAGTTAATATCAACATACGAACTTTAAGGTTTTAGTAAATTTAGTATTATTTTAAAAATATTCACAATTCAATAATTGAAGTACATCTGTATGTATCTTACCTAAACTAAAACCTATAGCATGTATGTCAGTTCCACCTAATTCTCTGATACGTTGTACAAGTTGTGCAGAACAAGCTCCGACATGTCGAGTATTCAATAGGGCTCCCAAATAACATGGCGCTTGGTTTAAAGGACTCCAGTCGACAGTAAAAACGTTGTAGTCTTTCGTCTTTACGTATTCTGAAATTACGTCGGAGATTAGTGATAAATCATAAATTGTTTTAATTAATGCTGACAGTTAAATTTAATGTTAACTCTGACAATGACTACAAAAATGGTTCTAATTCGGTTGTGCTATGAGGATAATTTCTATCTAAGTCATAATCAACGCCGTTGATAAATGTATTAAATAATAAAAGTCAAGAGCCCAAGAGCAGAGCCCTGTGGACTACACATCGTAAAAAAAGCCGCTGCCCACATCCATATTTTTTATCCAAGTCTCTCATAACGGAAAAAATATATTTTCACTTCACTATGTGGAAATAATTGTTTATGGAACTTCAATAATATAATATTTGAAATCATCTACCCGAAAAACTCATAAAGCGATATACCACATCGGTAGTGGGAGTGGATAAGTAAAAAAAATGTTGAGGCCTTTGGTTCTTGTGCACACACTAAATCACAATTTTATTTTTTTCACCCCCTTTAATAATGGGAAGGAGGTGGTTAATGCCAAAATATTTTTTGGAACTTTGTCTTTTCTTATATATACTAAATACTAATTTTATGAACTCTTACTTGCTTGGTTTATCTATTTACCCTCATTTCACGTTCGCTTTACTGAACTGAACCTCCCCCCTCCACTAAAAACCTTACCCTATAAACACAGTCTCTAACAATTTTCAAGGTGCATTTTTTTGAATGGAAATATGACTGCCTTAGAGTACTTTACATTTTTAAATGCAAAAACATCTTAAAAGGTTACTGAATGCTGATTATTTAATAGTTTAGGGGTTTACAGAAAAGGGAGGTGAGTGGGGGAAAGTTTCATTTGTTTCAAATAATAAGAAAGAAATGTTTTTTTTGTTCAAAAATAAATTAGGCCGAAAATCAGCCTTTTGAACCCTCCTCCTTTCAAGTCAATATCCTAAAAGGTTCCAGAGTAATCGTGCGCACAAAAAAGTTATAGACCGACAGACAGACTGATTTTATTTGCTCAAACTTAAAATCACTACGTTTTATGATATTCTAAGCCTATTTGAACAATAATAATTTTCCATTCCAAATTTGCGTTACTATACTTCCATTGGATGTGGAGGTAACTCGACAAGCTCAAATTGTCTATGGAGAATCTTAGAGATGTGTGTGCTAGTGAATTAGATTCAGTAAGGCATTCTGCAACTCAGTAAAGTTCACTGTTTTTCAATAATAAAATAACTTAAATATAAAGAGACAACATACTTCAAATTCACCTTTTCTTATTTCAGCCAAAGCATTCAAAAACATGTCCGAATTATAACCGTGTATTACAATTTTCGTTGGCTTTGAGGGATCAAAAACAGTCTCCATTAAATTAGACACGTTGTAATCTGCACCAACTCTAACAGGTTCTGGCATCTCTGGATGATTCCTGGAATAGAGATGGAAGGTCACGTCTGGATCCGGGCACATCCTGAAAAGGTAAGTTTTTTGTTAATTATTGAGTATTTTCATATATTGTGATACTTAATGGAACATACGCTACTAATAAAAAAATCCAAGGAAATAAAGATAATGTTTAAAATATCTTAGTTAAATGGTAATTTCTCGACAATTCTTAGCAAGTTCAGAGATTATGTCACAATTGGTTGTTGATAAGTTACTAAAGTGGAATGGTAACACAAAAAGTGATCTAGTAAGAATACCAGAGCTGGCAAAATATGTACTTACAAATACCTCATAAGTATTTAAACACCCGGTATTTGAATATTTCTTGCAACAAGTATTTGTATTTATATTTGCAAATACTTTATTATTTAGTATTTCTGAAAATGATCCAAAACGTATTTAGAAATACTTGAACTATTTAAATAACTTGAAAGTATTTAAATACTTTTAAAGAAGTATTTAAATTCTCTTCCGGCAGTATTTCAACACAAAAAGATAATTTGACACTTTCTCCGATTCCAAAGTTATTGAAGTGGACTTTCTCCGTTTCTAAATTTACTAAAGTGGAATGGTAACACAAAAAATGATGCAGTAAGGATACAGAGCTGGACAAATATGTACTTACTAATACCTCATAAGCATTTAAATACTAGAAAGTATTTAAATACCGGGTATTTGAATATTCCTTTCAACAAGTATTTTTATTTATACTTGCAAATGCTTTACTATTTAGTATTGTGAAAATGATCCTAAACGTATTTATAAATACTTGAACTTTGAACTATTTAAATAACTTGGAAGTATTTAAATACTTTTAAAGAAGAATTTAAATTCATCTCCGACAGTATTTCAGTACAAAAATGTAATTTGACACTTGATGTGGCATCAGCCCCCTTATAATATAGAAACGTTTCTTATATTAATGCATTTACTATTTACGAAAATACTAATGTTAGCTCCACTTTTCTAATATAACGACTGAGGATGGACGGATTTTGAATATATTTTTCTGCACCTCTAACTTTCGTTTAATAAAATCAAAATCAAAAAATATTCTGCTCTTTGAGCAAAATTTTTAATTTTCGTACCTGCCTACTAGATGTAGAGATAACTTAAGCAACCTACCTTTAGGCTTGCTGTTTCAACACTTAGAATGTTACATATTTAATAAATTCACTCTTAACTTGAAAAGAGCTCTAAAGCTTAGACTCAAAATTACCGCTGTATCATTTTCATGAATAAATGGACACGCCCACGTTGACATGCTGTGATACCGACACGGTAACGCAACAGATTGAAGTGTGTTGTGAGGTAAGCAAGCTTAGTCTTACTATCTGTCGTGCTCTGGGCTCGATCTCTAGCTCTGACACTGGCAATGTCTGTGGGTAATGGACATTTTCTGCGTTTCTTTAAATGTGTATCACACTTCCAGACTAACATGTGTGGTGCGTTTCTGTAGGGTGAAAATACCACTTACAATACCACCCTTCGCACAGCTAGGCGTGGTTATATTAACAAAAATATAAGAATCATTGAATAAATATATTTTTCTACTTTCGTACTTAAATTCGTTGATTAGACACTCGCTACCTGTACTTTAATGAGATTCATTGAGATACAAATTTTTCATTAAGATACAAGTTTATAACCAACAGAAACGCGACTCACAGCAATATTCTGTATAAAGTATTAATTTTCTATTTTATTATGACTGCTCGTAGAAGAAATAGTGTATGTAACTCACATTTAATGGCTATTAAGACACTCGCATTCATTATGATATTCGCCCATGGTTCATGTCATAATATTCTATTTTACACCATCTGCCTTCTTCCATTTTGAATAACAATTTTGTGTATTACCTATTTATAATAATAATAAGATTTTTTCTAAAACCCCAAATGACAATTAATTATCTAAAGTTTGAATGTATTGCATATAATACGCACAAATTTGAAAAATTCAACAGTATGAAAGTTACATAAAAATTGGTAGCTATTCACTTCTAATAATTTCATTACAAATATTATGAATACGGAAAACTAAACCACACATTTACACGGAAATAGTTATGACATTCTCTATTCTTAATGAGAATTGCCTCCGGCATGGCATTTGCATTAAATAGCAGAGTTTTTTTTTCTTCAAAAATACGTGTAATAAGTCTGAGATAGATCCGAAAGTATTTTATTAAAATTCTTTTACCAGATCGTTTTAAAGAAAGGAACAGTAATTGATTATTCACTTCCGGTTTAAAGATGCAAGGAAGCAATGTTATATCAATGTTTAAGAAACTACGAAATGGGAGAAAGTAATTAACATGTGTAAGTGCAGATGCAAGGCTGTAACTTACTCGCAGAAAAAATTTAACTGGGAAGTTAACTTTGCTTAATAGTTTACAATCAACGTTATTATTTACCGATATATACAGAAATTATATTATCAAATAAAATGTTATTGCACTCTACGTGATTTGTTTCAGTTCAATGAATATAATTCGAATAAATTGGAAACCAAATAAGAGATTTGTATTTATGTTTGCCTCTGACAAATTAAAGAAACATAAATTTAAAATTTTTTACTCTAGAGAAGTACCCAAGTTGCTTGGATAATTGAGTCAAATTGCGTAAAATGGTGAACTTCGCCTGTACCATATGTGTATTAAAATGTACCTTTAATTTTTTTTAATCTTGGTAAATAAAGACATCATTATTATTATAATTTATGTGTTCTGAAACACGTTGGTCTCACTTGATTTATAAATAAAATAAATAAATTTATAAATTCCTTACAATGTTCAATAACACTGTGTTTTATATTATAATTAAGACGAATCGTTTAGTTTACGAGTAATAGTGAAATATTTACATTAGATACATTCAGTTTTAATGGTATAAGTACCATGTAACTCTAATGAGTTTGTTTTCAAGAGTTATGCAATCATGTTTTTTTCGAGGAGGGGAAACCGACACGCGCTGCACATCCCACTGGAATGGGTGTCAGTGTCAGCCTCTAACTGACTAAAACCCCTCCTCCTAGGGTCGTCTGTAAAGAACACTCCGACGGCACTGCAGCCTCCTGGGCTTATTGTGCTCTACCTGTTTTAGTTTACACACTCAAAGAAAATTATAGGTAAATTCAACCAAAAAGAGCATATGAAATCGCGTCTATCTAGTTTCATAGTTAAATCAATCAGAAAAGAATAGTCATACAACTTTATTTGTTTTCGTAAACAAATAGTAGTTTAATAATCATATCTTCTTGTAACAAATTAAATAGTACAATGACATTTTTTTATGTTTACTAACCATTTTCAATTTGGTCTACAATTAAATAGTACAACGACTTTGTTTTTTGTTCACCAACTAATTTTTAGGTTGAACTAAACTTTATTGTATGATGAAGTTTTTTTTCGTTAGCCAAAATCTCAGTATTGAGACATCAGACCACCCAAACCAAAGATTAGAGATCGTTTATAAGATCCATCCAAATATATCGATGATCCCTGAGAGAATTTGAACATTGCAATCATGTTATTAATTTTCTATAAATTCATAAGAGTATAAGATAATGCATGATTGATTATTGTCAGTGATTTGTATGTGGCGTCATCTGGTAATAATTTGTGTAATAGACTACGTGGTAAGCATGCAAATTTAATGGTAATTCTTTTAGAACTTCTAGAAGACGACAATAATATTGGTTTGTCTACCAAGTACAATAATACAGCGAACTAATACTGGGTTAGAATTACAATTCGATAATAGTCAAAAATAAAATATACTATTATCTAGTTTAATTTGACAGAATTCAACAAAATAATAGTCAGACGAAAAAAATAATAGTCGTATTCATCTATTTTTTAAGTTAATGTTTGTTTTGTTGTACGACAACTTTTTATTAATTAAAATAACAATCACCTCTTGTTTAAAAATACCATCAATATAATTTAGTTTAACAAAATTAACGATATTGTTAGTTAACCATTTTTTTTTGTTGAATTTACCCCTACTATTTCTTTGAGTGCACTGTCTATTTTAATATTCCTATATCACTGACAAGGTGATACAGGTCTGAAAATGGGCGAGTTTTGATGGTTTCCGGGTCTGTTTGCGTTTGCCCATAGATATTATATCTTCTGGTATCCAACGCCTCGCAGTCATGTATAATATGTTCTACAGTTTCTGGTATGTACCTTACCGCATAGTCCGCAATTAAGGTCGCCAGCAAACTTTCCTATTAAATGCATCCTGTCAACTGGATCCTGTTCTTTGTGAGCAGTTCTTCAGTTTGTTTTGAATATAGTCCATTCATAAGTGTTTTTCCATGTCTTCCTGGAATATTTCTCCAGTAGTGGTTATGTTTACTCTTGACTCGGTCTTTAATTACCCTTCAGCTGCTCCTTGCCTAGCAAGTTCGTCAGTATTTTCGTCACCCTCTATACTGGTATGTTCCGGCACCCAGAGTAAGCTTACTCTGTTCCGCTTACCCAGAATTTTGAGCTCTTCGTGGCAGTTCCAAGCCAGTCTGAAAGACACCTTGTTAGATGCTAGTGCCTTAAGTACCGCCTGACTGTCTGATGCAATTGAGATCTGCTGGTTCACATATCGTCTTCTGACATCGATCGTATACCAAGAATTTCTGTCTGGAATACAGTGGAGTACTGTCCAAGAGAGAGACTTATACTTGAGCCTTGGTCTTTCACCATGTATTCCTGCTCCAGCTCCTAATTCCATCCTGGACTCAAGCCAGGCCTTTGCGTAAAGGATCAGGAGCACCTGTCATCCATTCATTCCTATCTCCAATGGTGATACCCAAGTAACACAAGTAGTTGTAAATTAGTTGCGCTAACGTTGTCGCAGCTAAAGTTATGGCCATTTGGCTGTCGTGGCTAGCTGCGCTGACGTTTTAAAAAGGTTGTGATAACGTTGTGGCAACTAAAATGGTACAACATTTTTTGGCATTTAAAGCTTTATAATGGCCATAAAGTTGTGGCAAATTTACAGTAAAATAAGAAAGATTATGGCTATTTAGATGTGAATTCCATTTGGTATAAAAATACGTTAGAAAAGCTGGATTACGATTTTCATTTACAAATCTGGTCAAGATAAATTATTAGGCTGTAATAACTGTTTACAGGAATGGATGTATACTTTAATATTGTACCTAACCTATATAGGTAAAATAATATATCAGCGATTTTGGCGATGGATCTGAATAAAATTACATGCGATTGTCATTTTTTCGTGAAATATGGAAGTTGTACCTCTGTATGTACGAAGCGCCTCAGAAATTTTCTGATTTAAAAGAAATTGTTAGTGACCTCAAAATTGCGATTTTTAATTTTTTATTTGGAAAATGGTTCAAAATTATTTATTTCTAAATATTATGTCTACTAGAAACTATTAAAATACTTTTATATTACAAAAATTAAATATTGTTTAAAATGGCTGCGTTTCTCATGCACTCATCACTCCTCCTTGAACAGAAAATATGGCCGCTAAGATGTAGTGAGAAATTAAGATAACCTTTAAGCAGCCATATAGACTATCGTAACTATTTAGCTTTCATTTGGTTGCAAATCAGTTATAGAAGCTGTTTGACAGCTTAATAGCTATTGAAGAAGAAGAGAAGTTCTAAGCGGAGTGCGCGTGCGCTTCCAGAATTGCCATACGTAAAAAATGTTATTTTTAAATACTGCCAACATAAATGAATTAGCATTTTAAATTACGCTCCATTAAGCTGTCACCTGATTGGTCTAGTATCGGAAAGATAACTAACACTGGAGCCAATCAGCTCGTCTAACGCTTTGTGCCATGTCCATACTCTCCGTAGACGTACTCTGCATTAAGTTTAACAAATGTGCCACGTACACTTCAGACTAATAACTAATAATTAATATCTTTATGGGCTGCATATTCAAGACCGTCGTATAAATTATTGTCACTTTCTGATTCTGGAATTAAAATAACTGATGGCATTGCTCTGATTTTAGACTGATGTATAACTTATGTTAATTCTGCAAGTACACTATGCACCTTCTTGCCGTGTTAGTTTTTCTGTAATATGTTGAATTTTATTTTATCTTTTTCAGTTGCAATAATTTGAAAACAAATTGACTATCAGTCATGTTTGTCAAAATAACACGCATATATAAGTTAGGTACCTACTACTTTGTATTGGTTATACATTCGTATTATAGAATATTTAAAGCTAAATTGCTTTATTTGTCAAATTATATGCATGTTTACAGCAAAATGACCTTGACTTTTTTCTTGCTATTATCTGCAGTTGTAAAAGCCAATCTACAGCTACAAATGTGGAAAATGTTGCTTTAGCTGTCAAACGGCATTTTTTTTTGCTAGAAAGTATATACTGCAACCAAAAATTACAACTATTTGTTACAGCTGCTATTGAGCTGTTGCGATAGTTGTGGACAGTGGCGCAGCCAGAAAATTCATCTGGGGGGGGCAATAGAACTGGCCTCCCCAGAGGATGAGTAGTAGATTCCTCTACTAGATAATATTGGCATTAATTACAAAATATTTATTTCAAGGGATAATTTGGATACTGCTTTGTACTGATAGAGATTATGCTTCTTTATTTTTTGGCTCTTGGAAGACGGCTTGGGGGGGGGCCGGGCCCCATGGCTCCCCCCCTGGCTGCGCCCATGGTTGTGGAAGGCATATTTCTGCTGATTCGGTCATCCAAATGGCAATTGTAGCTATTTGTTTGTTCAATTATGTTGCGACAACGCTATAGCAACAAAAATATTTGTAATAAAAAGCTTTGAGATTTGAAGACCAAATTACAGCCAAACGACGGTCATCCTAACGTTTTAGCAGCCAATATTTAGTTGCGAAAACTCTATAGTCCACACTGTGCTACTTGGGTAGTGAAGGGCGTGTTGAATGTAATTTTTGGTGTCATGTAGTCCGACCTCATGCTCAACAGAGGATCCACTACAATGTTTATTATCCTCATATGCCCCGAATTGTCTCCAAGAAGAGTCGGGTTCTGAGAATTTTGTAGCCTCTAAACTCTCATTCTGGCCTTCCCCTGAATCACAAAACTCGGAGGAGGGAAGTCTAATAGGGTCTCCATGGCTGCTATTGGGGTACTTTTCATTGCGCCTGTAATTCTCAGACACGCCAGTCTCCGCACCCGGCTCAGCCTGTTAGCTGCTGTGGTTTGAGTGACCTTGGGGCACCAAACTAAGGCTGCGATCCATCAATCATCCAGGCTTGTTATTAAAATTACTTTTTATTGAATTGTTTTATTTAATTCGATGTCCTGGCGAAGTTTAGCTGTAGATAGACGTACACAGAGATAACATCATAACATCCATTCCCAGCGACATTGCCATCTGCCGCAGCTGAAACTCGAACTCATGAGAGATAACAGCGACTAACCCATGCTGCCTGACTCAACTGCTGTCTATACAAAGACCGTCTCTGTAACACATTGAAAATGTTACTAAACATCCAATACCCTACTCAGGATTCGAACCTGAGACACACTGATCTCAAGCCCAACACTTAAACCGCTAACCAAATATGAATAAATGCGAAAAATTTAAGTTTTCAGGAATCAGTTGCCCTTAATTTCTTATAAAGCAAAGATTGATTAACTGTATCGAATGCTTTCTTAATATCTGTACACATTGCGTACGATCATCTAAGGTATTTTATTTTTATTTTTTTCAGTTTTAATATGAAAAAATATATATAAAATAGCAGTAATTCCAAATAAAAAAATAAAGCATCACTTTCTCTTTGGTACGAAAATATAAAAAATTAGGTAATAAAGTTAATACTGCAGGCGATAGGTCAAACAAATCCACTATTTTTGTCAAATTGAGGCGGAGAGCGGAGATAATTTTTTTCTTTTAGTAATTTTGTTTAAAGGTAATGAACAACATATCTAAAATGTGAACAACCGCGAAGTCGGGAAGTAGGTACCAATTTTAGAGCGGAATGCAAAAAACCAGAATATTCAGTTATCTCTATAGGCTTTACGATTAATCAAGAACATCGACGCTGCCTGACGTCATTCAATAGTTACATTTTCATTCCTCTTTTTTCGGCACTTACCTATATTCTGCATACTTTTGTGTTAAAATACTCCAATACCCTTCAAATCACCATATTCAAGGACATCTCTCAGATTAGACAAATTTGATTTTAAATAGCCGGGTTTTAACAAAGTAAACGCACCTTCGAGACAAACTTTCGGATTCTATGACGTCAGCACTTTGAGTGCGTCAGTTTATGTTAAAAGTAATATATTTCTGAAACTACTTATCGGATTGACCTCATATTTTCAGTGTTATAATGATTTAACAAATACTTCGCATCAACGTACTAAAAAGTGAAATATGAAATGTGCGAGGTCCTTTGACTAAATGACCACATTATGCCAATTAGGTACAATCGACGTCAGCTTAAACTCACCGCTGTCTCACTCACATGCTCTCTTTCCAACACGCGCCACTACAAATAAGGTTGGAAAGGGAGTATCTCTAACGGTGGCGACTTTAAGGTGACAGAGATCGTACCAGAATTGTGCAATAATTCGTTATCTATCCATCCTATGCTCAAAATAGTAGTATACACAATTGAAGGTAATACAATTCTCTATTAAAAATGTTTTGTGCATGTTTTTCCCAAACCAAAATTCTCCGAACAGTAGTCATGCAACGCTATTGTAGCACGTCAATGCAAAAAAATAGCATGAAACTGGATGTTACCTAAATAAAATAACCACTGGAATTAATAGAGAATCAAATGTTATATGCAATTTTGTATACAAATTGCTATCAATTTAAATTATAACGACTTGGAAAATGCGATTTCAGTTTGATAAAAAAGGTATCTCAAAATGGGTTTCGCCGAGTAACTCTAAAAGTATCACATTTAACTATTGACTAATAGAAAGCTTCTAAACTAAGAGAGAATTTTATTTTTTTTATTCATTTATGCAGGATTAATAGTTTCGGAGATGGCATCTGAACGTTTATAAAACGAAATATTTAGTTTAAATGTTAAATAGCTCAGAAACTATGACACTTGCATAAAAACACTGATGACATAATAAATAAAAGATTTTGATTAAGATTTCAAATGACTTATTCCTGTCTCTGTAGTGTAATAACAAAGAAGTTATGACCGAAGCAATTTTCTTCACATTTTTTTAATAAAAACAACGCCATTTTGTTGTTGTAAATATCTAGTAATTAAAAAAAGATGAGATTTTGTTTTCCGTTAATATACGGCATGAGATAGGTGCTTATGAAATAACGTGACCGAAAAGACGATAAAGAACAAAAATAAAGCTTATATATTACGATCAATTTGTTTTTTTATTTCCATAGAATTAACAGTTTCGAAGATATGAAAATTTAAAGATAAAACACTGTAGGTACTATGCCGCGCACCCTCTACTGTCTACTGAGAGCTTATACTGTTAGTCAATTGTTACGAGAACCAACATATGTACTATACTAATGAGAAGTCTCAAAATTACAGCTTAAATTGTACTATGAGTGAACCATGATATGAAATATCGAATAGGCTCAATATTAACTACTTTAAACATTCCCAATATATTTATTATTTAAAATAATTAAGCGCTCTGGAAAATATCTAATCAGGACGAAAGTTTAATTTGTGGTAAAACTATACTTACGGATTATACACTATTTTACAAGAACCAAAAGTTACAGAGCCTTGTCTGCTTTGAGGATTAGCTGGTTCAAGCATGGGAGGAAATTGTGGCATGGGAAAATGTTTGTAATCTATCTCATCCGGAACTATTTGACAGGTCATACCTATAAAGAAAAATTGAAATGAAATAGACAATTTCAACATAAAAATGATTTCTTTCAATAATAAATCGAGCAAAAAATGTATATAAGTCAGCTACTTTATGGGGTCGACGAGATATGTGATTATAGTACAAATTTAATAAATTTTAAATAAATATGCGTCGATGACTTTCTACATTATGAACCAAAAGAGTACATGCAACATGCAAAAGATGTCATTTGTGGGAAATATTGAATTGAATTGAATTTGTTTCTAGTTTAAAAATATACTAATAGAAAGAGGCAGATGACAAACGAGCTAATGTAACAGTCATAGCATAACAGTTTATTTAAAAAATTACGTGATATTTTATTCTTATACCCAAATGGTCAAGTCCTCAAATCAACTTATTTATATTCTGCGGAAGTAGGTACCACCTAAGCCGGTCGGTGCATCAAATAAAATCACGAAATAAACACTGAATCTATTGAAGTTAGTCATTGAAACGGTATTAAGTATTTTATATAGTCCAGTCAACACGTCGTTAACGACATCGGGGATGTAGGAAGATAACTAAGATAACTAGTTTTTCTTGCCTTCCTTTATTTGTGTGTTCAAAAAATACCATTGCGACACACACTAAAAGCATAATATATCGAATAGCTATGATATTGAGCAAAGTCAGCGCCATTTCTGCACCTTCCCTTATTGATATAGCCTGTAAAGCAAGAAAATGGGGGGTACCCGTGAACAGGCACCCCGTATGGGGGGAAGGGCTATTGGGTACTGAGTTTAGTGGCCCGGGCTTCCGAGGGGCTCGCCAGAGATGTTGACAAAAAATTTTGTTCACATTTCTTCCTCCTCCGCTCAGATCTTGACAAACATTTTTTTTTCAAATTTCTCCCCCCGCTCATCAATTATTAAGCGCGGGGATCCATCAGAAATGTTCACAAAAAAAAAATCACATCCCCCCTCGCTCATCAATTATTAAGCGCGGGGGGACGCCAGTGAATTTGGTACCGGGGCCCATGATTTGATGTGGGGGGGGCTGCCCGTGAATAATTCTTACAAGGCCTTTTTTTGGTTTTCATAATATAGGAGGGGGGGGGGGGGCGTTACCACAATAATTAGCCAATGTTTTCCATAAGAATATCATTGCCGCTTCCGCCGCCATGTTGAAAAAATTACTTTCAAAATAGTTTAAACGAAAGTTATGGGAATATTGAGAATGACAGTAACTAATTAGTACATAGGAGCAACGCAGGCAGAGATAATGGGGTTATTTCATGTTAAAGAAAAACTTAAAAATATCTATAATTTTGAATAGTAGAATATACAAGAATAATGTATTCGTAAATACTATTTCTTTATTATTTGTTAATTATTCATAAATCAATAAGAAGTATCGTCAATAATTTCAAATTTTATTAACTTCTGATGTTACAACTAAATCTAGGAATATTTGTTTTTCTTAAAATTCTTGGCTCTTATAATTTGAATGTATGTTTATAAGTGGACGTAAGCATGCAATTGCATTTCGAAAACGAAAATAGAGCAAAAACATGCAATCTTAAAACGTTCATATTTTTCGAAAAAACACCTGCGGGAGGGCCGAATGATGCCGCGACGCAAAGAGGAAGAATTCTAGTTTATCCGCATCGTAAATTACACAAGGCAAATCGAAAATTCGGCTCGGCACGAACGAATCAAAACTGGTATTTTTTGCGAAATGGCAAAACAAAATGTCAGTTACACATCAATATAGGTAATGAAGTTTGCATTTCATGGCTCCCATACAAATTTATTGCTTAAACTATACTGCGCATGCGTAAAGATTGACGTCACGGCTTTTGGCGGGAACTATCATTTTCAAATTGTAAATTGAATTTAAAATTATTTAACGTCCATAAAAAAAATTGCCATTACAGATACATAGTTATTTCTAGTCCTAGAATCCAAATTTAATGTAAATAAAAATTATGAAATAACCCCATTACCAAAATCTGCAGCGAAGCACAAATTTTCACCGTTCCGTTCTGATGGCTGTAAATCGTAATCATATTAATAATGGAGAAAAATAGTTTAAATAAGAGTTCCAATTTTTTACTTTTCTACAATATTGGTAATACCTAATTTTAGGATATAACTAACACGAAAGGAGATGCAAACAAAAAATTTCTTGTAGGAATTATTCCCAGACCAAATGACAGATTGACTGAACTATGTCCTCCCTATCAGTTTTCTTCACCAAAATATTAAATTTTCGGTAAAATACTAATACAGTCCTCAACAATTAAATAGAGACAATCCATGCTAGAAACCAGAATAATTACACACAAGTATGTGGAACGAGTCGGACACCGTGACTGCAGTTAGAGGTTGTCCACAAGGTGAAGTCTTATCACCCTTGCTATGGTGAATGGTGGTGAATGGTGGTAGACGATCTCCTCCATAATCTGAGTAATTATGGCTTCAACGTTCAGGGCTACGCTGATGACCTGGTCGTTACTGTGAGAGGCAGGCATACGGTTATGGTCTCAAACCCCATGCAAATTGCCTAAAGCATAAAATCTAAATGGTGCTTGTCAGAGGCCTTTAGTGTCAATCCGAGCAAAAGTTATTCCATTCACTAAAAGAAGAAAACTGAATTTGGAACAAGTACTGAACTTTTCCAGTGAAGTCAAGTATCTAGAAGTAATCTTGAATCAAAAACTTATTTGGAACTCGCATTTGGAAAGGACATTTACAAAAGCAACCACGGCTATCTGGACGTGCCGTAGGCTGTTTGGTAAGACTGAAGCCAAAAATAATAAATTGGTCCTACTTTTCGGTTATTATTCATTGTTGGTGATTCATTCTTGTTGGTTGTTCATTGTTGGTGAGCTATGCACCATGTGTATGGACTACAGGAGTAATGTGCTCCTGTCCCACAGCAGCTATGGAGGTAATGCTGGACTTACTTCCTCTGCATTTGCATGTGAGGGAGGTGGCAGCACTTACTGTCCTAAGGCTGCATCAGACACTTAAATTTAGACCAGGCGACCTGGTTGGTCATTTAAGGATTTTGGAAGTAATCCAGTTTGAATCTACAAACCCACTGACTCAATGCTAATCAAGCATGACTTTGTCTGTGGGTGCCAGGGCATGAGAGAATAGAAGGCAAGAAATTAACTTGGAAAAAAAGGTTCTGAAGTTCCATTTTTCGGACCCGAACCGTTCTGTTGCTTATATAAGGGACACATAACGGAGGAAGTTCAAAAATGGGAAAAGGAACAAAAGAAGTCCTACTGGAGGAATATTCTAGATCAAAGACAAGCCAAAAAGTTTATAGGTAACCTATTCGAAAAAGAATGCCACAAGGCTTCTCGAACTCAAAAGTCCGTCCTAGGACTGATCACAGATCTTCTAACTGGCCATTGCCCTTAAGATATCATCTCAAGAACATGGACATGACAGATGATGACAAATGCAGATACTGCGAAGCTGTAACTGAGACTGCGGAACATATACTTTGTTCGCATTAGGCTAAAGTAACTAGAACAGGCGGAATTAACGCCTGAAGACAGGGAAATTAGCTCCCAGGAAAATCACAAGCTTTGCAAAAAGTCTTGGAATCCTGGGCAACTAGTTGTAGGGTAATTCACAAAAGATTAGGTCGAGGTTAAGGAAGGCCAACTCAGGGCCAAAGGAACCCCTTAAAAAAACTACAATCTACAACATGTTACTCATATTATCCAACAGTTAATCTTTCTGTTAACTTCAAATAGCGACATATTCCTATTCGAAAATTTTCTATGATCACTACTGCTGTTTCAATTTTACTAACACTCGACAGTAATAAATCAGTGACTTTGTTCATACACTATGCTTAAGGTAAGTGAGAGTTACCCACGTAAACTTTCGATTATTAGTTTACTGTCATCAAATCAACGTTTTAAGGCATCATTAATACACGTGCAGACCTCTGCTAATTGATTCATTACAATGATTAATATTCGCCGCGGTTGGGCCGTTGTAGGTTTGCCTCTGCTGTTATATAAGTAATTGGATTGAATGATATGGTTCCACAACATTACTGGGCAATTAAGTCACAGACACGTCATATAAAACTAATATTACTGGAAATAATTTGGTTTAGAAGGGATTAAAATGGGGTATTGTTACTCGGAATTTATTAATATTCTTTGAATATGTTGCAGTTCACACAACAGGAGACAAACTTTACCGAATATTAGTCCTCTATTCCCAATAATGGCTGAGGTACAGCTATTTGAAGAATTGTCACTTCTAGCCAGATTTGTAATTTGTAAAGACTGAAATTTGATTAGTTTTAGTACATATTCGTTAAATTTGTCACTGAAGAAATATTCCAATATCATCTCATTTTGGAATTTTATATCATTATATATTAATACAGCTGATCCATCAACTCTAAATGAAGGAAACACACAGAACTAATTTGAAAGAGAGAATGAAAAATGACAGATGACAGACATCGCGTATTTGAGAGAATAGCAATATTCCAGGTAGATACTGAAATACTCAATAAATAAATATCTATTGATAAAAAGTTTTGGAGTACCTTGTAAGTAAGTAAAGAATATAACTATGATGTTGAAATAATTATAGGTCATTACTAATATTAGAAGAGACAGAGTATGAGAAGCCACTGAAATGTTCTGACAACTACAAGCTCTTTGTTATATCGGATCTAGACATAAACTTGGCCAAAGCTCAATTCATGACTAATTTTGCGTTAACTAACATGTGAACAGGGGTATTACAAAAAGAGGAGAGACTTTCTACTTTACAGAAGTGCGGAAAAGTGGAAGGAGGTACGTGTTTACTCTGAACTTAAGTACTCAGTCACTTAATGTGACGTAACAATATTTTTTCAACGCCTGCTGAATAATGCATTTATTATAGATACGTTTTTGGAAAAGTAATGGGGCTCTTTACTCACGATCGTGGATAATAATTCATTACTCAATAGGTTAGGACCAATCACAAGAGTTCAAATCCATTATTCAACAGTTTTTGTGGAGCAATCACAAGAGACGATTTAAAGTTCAAAGACATCGCGTATGCCATAACTCAATTCAATCTGTCATAATAAGTAAGTCATCGATTTCACTGAAAGTCAAAAAATGTCACTTTTCGTACGCTCCTGTAGGCTCGAATTATCGATTTTTCTAGTGCGATTCACGATGTGCATCAAATGCAATTCTCATTAAAAACATAAAGTATGGCCCTTCAACTGATTAGTACAGTACCTAGAGGTTTCAACTTCGGAATAATGTCATATTGAACGGATTTCGTTAATTTTTGGCAACTTAATAGTAAATGTATCAAAGAAAAGTTTCTATATTATGCGGCGGCTTGCTAATTTATAGGGGGTGGCAACTAAGAAAAAGTTAAAAACATTGGAGCTGAAACTCCGATTAAAGAACTTATATCTAGATACATAATGGCTACCTTTTCTTCATATACCTTATTTGCTCCTAACATAGTCACATTATATGTCCATTAAAATGGATAGATGAACATCACATCCCATAGGCAACAGAGGCGGGTATGTGTAGAAGGGAAAATGTACAATATTGTACCTATTTTATGTGATAATTATTGATTAACTTCTAGGAATATTAACGCAGATTGAAAAAATACAATAGGTAAATATGTTTTATTCAAGGGAAATATGCATTGGAAGGATATTATTTATAATATTATTATTAAAACTATAAACTGAACCTCATCATGTTACGACTATGACCTACTTACTTACGAAACGATCGATTTCTGCAAATGGCACAGCACTGTTGCATGTTGCACTAAATTGTCACTAAACTGTCTAAATATGAACAGAGAATATTATTTAGGTATTAGGCAAATCACAACTTAAGATAAAAAGACTTCTTCACCACATTTTGATCGAAAAACACTTATTAACATTAATGACGTATACTGTCAAATCTGTCAAATTGAGATTATGATAATCGAACTGAAGCCGACCGTGTACGAGCGGCCGCGAATACGCCGATGGGCCAATCAGCAACTTATGGGAAGAAGTGCCTTAGATTGGGAGTCTTTCGGGATCATAAAATTCATGCCATTATATATCTAGATATAAGTTCTTTAATCGGAGAGCTGAAAGAAAATGAAATTTCAAGAAGAAAAGGTTCTATGCAACTTCTCATAAAAATTGGTAGTCTTTGAGTTATAACGACTTGAAAATTGGGATGTTATCTTACAAAAAAAGTATTTCAAAACAATATTCGTCAAATAACTCGAAAAGTAATGCATTGAGCGAAAACATGCTTGGGACAAATAAGAAAGCTACTAAATTGAGGATGAATTTCGTTCTTTTCTAATTTCTGCAGTTTCGGAGATTTGAAAGTATAAAAGTGGCGTCCAAACGTCTGTAAGACGAAGTATTTAATTTTCATTTTCAGTAATGTCAAATATAGTCCAATAAATTTCCATCACAAAAAATGTCATCTGAGATTTTCCTTCAGTAACTGTTAGTGAAGGCACAAAACCGCAAAAATCCATTCTGGGGGTACCGCGTAACCCCCCCTCCCCCCTAAAAAAAACACCCCTTCGGTGAAAACCTTATTTTACTGATAACTTGTTAACCGTTGCAGATATAAAAAAATTGCTCATCATAAAAAAGAAAACTTGACTAATCTCCTAAAAAAAAGTCCTATTGTAATTTTGTTGTATGGTTTTCAAGAAAATCGATATAGAAAAAAGTTCCAAAATTTGTATTTTTAATGCGCGCGAATTTTCGTTTATTTAAAATTTTTTGCGCGCGGCCTATAGAAAAAATTGAATTGCTTGAAAACCATACAAGCTATGAAGAAAAATCAAAATGGGTTTTAAAGGGGATATAAAATACTCTCTTGTGTTACCATTTTTGATGGCTATTGATATTTATTAGTATATAAATATAACAACATAATGCATTATCTTTTAGTTCAAGGTAGTACTTCAATCCAGAAAAAGTTAGGAATAAAAATATTCACATTTACAAATTTAAGTTAGCCAAATTTTGGCCAATTTTTGATTGCTTCCTACAAATAAAAAAAATCTTGAAAATGTAGTTCAAATTTTTTTTTTTTTTTAAGTTTATATATCATATAACTATTGTTTCTAATAATTTAATAGTTAAAAAATTGCACAAAAACATATCATCATTGAATATGCAGCCTTTTTTAATTTTTTTTAAAATTAATCTAGCGTCCTTGTATTTTAATATTTTTGAAAGTACCCGGTCTAAAAATAGAGGTAAGACTTCATATTAATTGATCATACCATTTAAAATTATACTATATATATTATATATATTTCTCAGAAAAAAAATGCTATTGTAAAATATATTTTTTTAAATTTTTAAATAAGCTCAGATCAAAACTCATTACTAAAGTGTTTCATTTTGTTACTTTTGACATAATCTCAAAATTAGTAAAAACATAGTGACTTTTATAATGTTTTATGATATAAAGTTATTAAATCTTTCATTTGCTTCTTTTTCCATAACATGTCAACAATTGGCAAAGATCCACTTAAAAAAATTTGAAAAAAAACATTTTTACTTACACAATTTCCAAATTACAGAACATATAGGGACTTTTATTATTTTTTATGGTTACAAAATAAAGTTATTAAGTGAATGTATTTCATATCTGATTCAATTTTTTATAATATGTTAACAATTGGCAAATATACAGTGTATCCCACTTTTCACGGTAACACCTTCGTAGCTTAGTTATTAGTCATCCAATTTTAACCAAGTTTGGATAGATATCAAAGACCTTTATTATACCTTTTTTAAGTGAAACAAAACTTATTTCAGTCAGTGGTGTGCATTTTTATTAAGAAAAAAAGGGTGGATTATTTGAGAAATCATATTAGACATTTTTTTGTTGAAAAACTAATGCAATATTATTGATCAGCAGGCTGTATATTCAGATTTTAACAACATTTTGATTTTTGGTTTTTAAATTACGGCCCACTTAAAATTGCTTATTTTAAACATTAAATTTTCAATAAATTGGTAACAAATCTTTTTACGAATTAAAGTCTTTAAATTCATTTTTCTACCACCCATATCATCGATACTTTCAAATTCGGTAATCCTTAATGCCCGAATAATTTACGGGTCTGATGATCCAACATTTTTCAATGAAAATTCTTGGCCTAAAAATTTGAAAGTTTCGATGACATGGCATAGTAGAAAAAGTGAATTTAAAGAGAAAATGAAGAGTGACTTTTTTTCGAAAAAAACTTAGTAACCAATTTATTGATTATTTATTGTTTAAAATAGGTAATTTTAAGGGGACCGTAATTCGAAAACCAAAAATAAATCAAAATGTTGTTAAATTCTGGATATAGCGGTTCTACAGTATGTTGATCAATAATATTGCATTAATTTTTCAACAAAAAAATGCCTAATATGACTTCTCGAAAAATCGACTCTTTTTTCTTAATAAAAATGCACGTCAATGACTGAAATAAATTTTGTTTTACTCAAAAAAGATATAATAAAGGACTTTGATACTGGTCTAAACTTGATTGAAATTGGATGACTAATAACTGAGCTACGAAGGTGTTACCGTGAAATGTGTGACGCGCTGTATATTCAAAAAAATCGGGAAAATATTTTTTATAATTTTCTATGGTGAAAAATTGAAGGTTATAAAAATATCTTTCATTTGCTTACTTATTTTCTTAGATATGTCGACAATTGGCGAAGATATTAACGATTATATAACGCATTTTCTAAAAATTCAATTTTTCTTATATTTTCAATATCGATTTTCTCGAAAACTATGGCATATACAAAAAAAAATATAGAAGGACTGCTTCAGAAAAAATATGCATTTATAACTGAAAGGGAATTATAGTAAAAACGTAACATTTTTGTTTCTCTGCAGATATCTCAATAAATATTAGTTTTAGAGAAAATATAGTGGACATAAAAAATGAAGCTTATGAACTGAGAATGAATTTGTTTTTCTATATACATGTGTAGGATTGATAGTTTCGGAGAAATTTAATTTTATAAATCAGTTCGGTCATAGCTAGTCTACGAGACGGAGTGTAATCGGAGCTTAATAAACCCAGTGTTCAAATAGTGTTATATACAAAAGGAAAACCCAAAACGAAAACGTGAAATGAGTGCTAAGAGCGGGGGTCAGCCCCCCGATAAAAAAAATAAATACGTGGATCTTACGATGGAGATAACGGCAGACGAAACACGGACTTCAGAACAAACAGACGGTAATGTACGACACACAAAAGAGAATACAGATACAACACAAAATGTAAGTACATACATAACTCAAAATAATAGTAGCAGCCAAATTAATCACAGAAATGTAGCAACATTAAATGCGGGAATTAATCAGGTAAACTCAGTGGACAAAAACACAGATTTACAACAAAAACAGCGCGTTAGCTATCTCTATGATAAAACCAAT
Source organism: Rutpela maculata (assembly GCA_936432065.2). Taxonomy (NCBI): domain Eukaryota; kingdom Metazoa; phylum Arthropoda; class Insecta; order Coleoptera; family Cerambycidae; genus Rutpela; species Rutpela maculata. Next base: position 254,229,628 of record OW386286.2, read on the forward strand.
ATAGGACCGTACCATATTTATGTAGAAAATACTACTGAAAATTATGCAGGTAAATTAAATCTAATAAAAATTGGACAAATTATTTACACTGCTCACCCCGAAATAGATAACAAAATAAAACAAATCGAATCTATAGGTAGAAATAGAGTAAGAATAATATTTAAAGAATATTTAAGTGCAAATGTATTGATCAACTCAGTGGCTCTAAAACAATTTAATTTAATAGCTTATATACCAAAGTTTATTCTGTATAGAACGGGTGTCATTAAAAAAATCGACACCGAAATCACCGAAGAATATTTGAAAGACAAAATTACTCAGTATGACTTTCATTCTAACTTTACGGTAGAAAATGTAAAAAGAATGTCTAGAAAAATAATCCACAACGATAATAGTGTCGAATATGTCCCGACTCAAACAGTCGTCGTTTCATTCAAATGTCAAACTCTTCCAAAATATGTTGCAATTAACCACGTTTTGTATGAAGTTGAAACTTATGTACAGAAGGTTATACTGTGCTATAATTGCTTTAGATACGGACACCTTGGGAAACAGTGCAAAAGTAGACCACGATGTGTAAAATGCTGTGGAGATCATCTTAGTAATTTATGTACATCTACAAATCACGAACTCAAATGTTTTTCTTGCGAAGGTAATCATTTAACAACGGAATTTAAAAATTGTCCTGAATTCTCCCGTCAAAAAAACATAAAAAAAGTAATGTCTGAGACTAGTGTGTCTTACAGAGATGCGTCATTGAGCGTCTCAAAAAAATCGTATGCTTCGGTACTAACATCTGTGGAAAATGAAAATGCGAAATTTCAAAACAATGTACCAACTAATAGTAAAAAAATATCTATACAAAGTAACACAACCCTGCAAAATCCAAACAGGCAGCCGCAAAAAAGGCAGCGCCAATCAACACTCAACACGACACAAGTAGCACATAAACAAATTCTCAAAAATTTCACACCTAGAACTAGTACAGGAAATATTCTAACAAATTCAGTATATCAGTCTAATATATCACAATCCACTAGTCAGTCTAACACTAAATCACAAATGTTCTGTAATGCTAATAACGATATTAGTGAGGTTATTTTAGAAGTAGTTATGTTTGTTATAAATTCCTTAAGACAGAAAAATTCTTTTGATGTTCAGAAACCCGAATTATTAAATGTTATTCAAACTCTTTTAAATCACTCCAATGGCGAATCAGACTCTGACACCTATTAACGTAGACGAATTTATCATAAATCAGTGGAACTGCAGGTCAGCTGTGGCAAATAAAAATAACTTAGAATATCTACTAAAATCTAACAATGTTCATGTGGCACTATTATGTGAAACATGGTTCAAATCTCAGGTATATGTAAACTTTTCTGGATATAATATTGTGCGACAAGATAGGAGAGATGGTAAAGGAGGGGTAGCTCTTCTTGTTAAATCAAATATTACTTTCAAAGAATTTAATGTTCCTGTTAACTTAGTCAACGTAAATTGCGCAGCCATAATGATTAACCTAACTCAAAATACTCATCTTACATTGGTATCTCTTTATATACCACCCAACACCAATATCACTAAACAACAGTGGAATGCCTTTTTTACTGCAATACCTAAACTTTTTCTGATTTGTGGCGACTTCAATGCTCACAATTTAGCTTGGGGCTGTGAACACACAGACCAACGAGGTAGAAATCTTCTAGATTCCCTGGATGAAAATAGTTTAATTTACCTAAATGATGGAAGCCCAACCTATGCAGGAAAATTCAACAATAGAACTAGTGCTATCGATCTAACTATTTGTAACCCAGAAATTGCTCATTTATTTCGATGGAACACTCTGCTAGATCCACACGGTTCAGATCACATCCCAATAATAATAAAATGTGAATTAAAACCTCAGTGCTTTACGTATGGATTTAAAAAAAAATGGAATGTGAAAAAAGCAGACTGGAATATGTACCGTAAAGAGGCAAATCAACAAATCACACAAAATCAAACATCAAACTATGACAATTTTATTAATAAATTAAATCAAACAGCGGAAAACTCCGTACCTGAGTATAATCATAAACCTACATCTAAAGGCAAGCCATGGTGGAACGAGAAATGTGACGCTTCAGCGAAGGAGCGAAAACGGCTCTTCCAAATATACATAGATGATCCTAACCTAACAAATTTAATAAACTATAAAAAGCAAGATGCCATAGCAAAAAAGGTTTTTAAGGAAGCAAAAAGAAATGGATGGAGGGAGTACTGTTCCTCGTTAAATAAAAATATGCCTTTAAAGAAAATTTGGAACACAGTTAATTCCTATAAAAATCGAAAGCAGAGTAACAATATACCAATTGACATTAACTTCGAATGGATAGAACAATTTCACTTGAATCTAACACCCCCATCAGTATATTCTCCACATCTTAAGGAAATAAAGCATACCAACTCAAATACACAATACCTTCTAGAACCTTTTTCTTTAACAGAACTCAATAGAGCTCTTAAGCAGAACAACAATTCTTCACCAGGTATAGACAATATTCACTACTCAATGCTCTCAAATCTTCCATCAGAATCAAAAAAAGTACTCCTAGCAATATTCAACAATATATGGTTACAAATAGAACCCATACCATCAGACTGGTCCAAATACATAATAATCCTAATTCTAAAACCCGGAAAACCACCTAACCAACCTGAATCTTACCGTCCCATAGCACTAGCCTCTTGTGTAATGAAAACATATGAGAGACTAATTAAAAACCGCCTGGAGCATTTTCTCGAATACAACCAACTATTTCCACCTACCCAGTTTGGATTCAGACGCGGAAAATCCACCAATGAAAATGTTGCTCACTTAGTCACCGACATTCAAATTGCCTTCTCAAAAAACAATTCTGTTAGTGCAGTCTTCGTGGACATAAAAGGGGCTTACGACAATGTCAATTTAAATATATTAACAGAAAAAATGTCGACACTAGGAATTCCACAATTATTTATAGAAAATATATATTTCTTGTACCAAAATCGAAATATATACATAAGAATCAATGAACACGTATTAGAACCTAGACAAACATCTCTTGGACTTCCTCAAGGAGGTATTTTGAGCCCCATTCTATACATAATATATGTTCAAGACCTGCAACATCTCCTGGGCACCAATGTGAAAATAATAGAATTTGCAGATGATTTTTGTTTTTATTCAGAAGAAAGAACTATAGAAAAGTGCAACACCAAATTACATCACGCCATGAGAAAAGTAGACAGATGGTCCTCACAAGTGGGTTTCACGATATCTGAAACCAAAAGTGCAGTAGTAACATTTACCAGGAAAAGATATCAACCGCCACCTCACATCAAACTACACAACTATCATTTTCCATATAAAACATGCATAAAATTCTTAGGCATAGTACTAGATCAAAAATTGAACTGGAAAGGACATATTAACCATATAATAAAGAAGTCAGAAAATGCCATAAACCTTCTAAAAATATTTTGTAGGCACAAATGGGGAGCAGATCCAAACGTTGCACTAATTTTTTACAGAACCTTAGTTAGATCCATCTTAGATTATGGGTGTATGTTTTATGGATCAGCAGCAGATACACATCTAAAGAAAATCGAGCAGGTTAAAAACAAGTGTCTTCGAATCTCAATAGGCTACTTACCAAGCACCCCTCTCATAGTATTAGAAGCGGAAACATGTGAACCCCCTTTGAATCTTCGAAGAAAATATATCTGTGACAAATTTATATTAAAACTGGAGTCTAAAAACAGCGATTTGTTGACGAAAATTTGTCACCTGAATATCTTTTGCCAAACCACCAAATATTGGAACGTTAAAAATCTCCCTTTATTAGTGGATAGCTTCACGAACGTGTCACAATACACAGAAGAGATACAAAAAGCAGACAGACTTCCAAATTTTTCAATTCCCTACAAAATATTTGAAGAACCTGTAACAACATATATTCTGCAAGACTATAAACTTATTCCAGAATCTCAAAAACAATACGTTTTTCAAGAGGATATCACGAAAATTTGGAAAGACTTTGAATATGTTTACACAGATGGATCTAAACTGAATGACAAAATAGGCTGTGCAATTTACTACCCAAGCGAAGAAGTATCACTGAAATACAAATTACCAACTAACTTTTCGATATTTAGTGCAGAGCTAGTGGCAATAAGAGAAGCTTTCCAATTGAGTTTAAATTCAAACAAAGATAAATATGTGATATTCACCGACTGCAAAAGTGCTGTTGAAAAGATTAAAAATGCTTTGCCAACTACTTATACTAACCACTTAATTTCTGAAATTTTATTAATTAATTATGATGCGAGAAGACAATCAAAAACTATCCACCTTGCCTGGATTAGAGGACATTCAGGTTTGATAAATAATGAAATTGTTGACAAACTAGCAAAAGAAGCTACGGAAAAAGGATTAATTATGCTAAACCTCAGAACACCCAGAAACGACTTGTTTTTTACTGTGAAGCAAAACATGAAAGAATCCTGGCAACGTAAATATGAGGAATCCGAAACGGGCAAGTTTTATCAAAATATCCAACCACAAATTCCCCCCTCTCCATGGTTTAAAAGTGTTACAGACAGACACTTCATACAAACAATATGCCGATTAAGAAGCAATCATGCCCTAACTCCTACCTATAAACATAAAATGGGGCTCTCGGACAACGCACAATGCATATGCGATGAAACCGCTGACCTGCAGCATATTATCTTGGAATGTATCCTAGAGGAAGAAAATATTGATAATTTGTATAAAAACCTAGTAAAAGAAAAAATTCAATTACCAGTGAATATATCCACATTGCTTTCACTGAAAAATATAAAAGCCTATTTCATCTTATATGAATTTATTAAAACAAATTATACAAAAATGTAATAATGTATAATGATAGTCGGCTAAGATGTAAATAAACTAACATTAGATAAGTACCTATACTAATATATTCTGTTAAACATCATTGTGATAAAAGCTTTGTCTGTACATCAAAATTGGAAAAAAAAATAAATAAAATAAAAAAAAAATATAAAAAACAAAATTAAAAATTTAAAAAAAAAAAAAAATCAAACAAATTTAAAGTTATGTTTGAAAAACAATACTATATCTAAATCTACACTAATAATACTAACAACAATTATTTTATATTATCTCGAATCTTAGGATATTTGAAATGTCTTTAAATAATGACTGTAATGTAGTTATTGGCATTTAAGAATATTATAAAATAACTTATTTAAATTACAATCTAAAACTCACTGGCTAGTTGGATATATCCAGTGCCATTGAAACATATATACACACACACACACACACACACACACTAATTTTATAAATGGCATCCGACCGTTTTTAGGATGAAGTATTTAGTTTAAAATGTTGAATATCTTAAAACCTATGACACTTCCATAAAAAATTCTAAGGAACAAAATTAAAGATAATCAGTCTTTAAAATGATTTTTGTTTGTTTCTACATCACAAAAAATAGAGAAGTTATGGCCGATTCAACACGCGTTTTTTTTTTTAACAAAATGTGGCCATTTTGTTATTGTAATTGCTTAGTAATTAATTTTTCTTTCGAAAATGCTGTTTTTCGCTAATATATAGCATCACCTAGATGCTCAATTTATTTTGTCCCTTTAAAACACTCGTTTTAGAAAAAAATTCCATCCGCTATATTAGAGCCGCCATTTTGTATTTTTTAATTTCAGATTCGAAATCAGTGATCCCAAAAACATAACTATCCTACGTTTCAAAAATAAATTAGTAACAATTTTTCAAATATATTCAGTATTCAAATTTGGGGGTGGTTTTCACCCCTTGAGGGTAAAAGCAAGTATCCGGACCATATAGAAAGCGAAGACGATACCTTTTACTACAATAATAAGATTATATCCTTAAATTAGAAATTATTCCGAAATTTTACACATTTTTTACCTCCAGGTACTGTACTATATGTATATATTAAAAAGGATCTGAACGTTCAAAGATTTCGTGTTTCGCCTTCTTTGCAGATTGCGAAAACGGGCTCCTCAACACGGTTTTTATCGAATAATTCGAAAAGTATCTCTACGGGCAAAAAGATAAGTTCATAAACTGAGGAACAAATTGCTGTTTTTAAAATCTCCGTAACTTTTTGTTTGTGTTTGTTTGTGAGATATGGATGTTTAAGAATGGCGTCAAACGTTTTTCAGTTAAAATACCTCTTTAAAAGTTCTGAGAAACCTAATTAAAGATTATTAGGTTAAAAATCTTTATTTTAGTTTTTTTCCTACTTAAAAAATAAACAAGTTACGACCGATACAATGTGCGCCTTCGCATTTTTCCCTAAAAATCTCGCCATTTGTAGTAATTATTATTGTCGTTAAAACCTTAAAGTGCAATTTTCTGTTTAGTAGTCGTAGAAAAAGTACTACTTGCGTTTAATCGCTATTACACGCTCGTTGAACGATATACTATTACCTACTCTAAATATCAGTGTGTTACAGTTAATTGTTAGTACAATTAAAGAAAAAAAAGATTCGTATATTCATATATTACAACATTTCAGAAAGAATTATTATTAATTCCAGTTACGATAGAGATAGTAAAACCCAGTTAACTGAATCGTTATTTTATTTGAAAATTGCAAATAAAATGGAATTAGAATAAATATTTCAATTTATATAATTTAATTTACATACACCGTATTTGTAAATATTTAAAAAATAAAATTTTATTTATTTAATACAGACAGACCTATTTGGGTTTATGGCCAGTACTAATAGCAGGCAGATAGCCACGTTATAACTGATCTCTAACTAGACAGTGTTTAGTAAATAGATAAACTTATTTTATACGTAGGTACACCAAACTGCAGGTTCCCTTTTCCAAATTTCATAAATAGGGAAAGATTGAAAAAAATGACTGTAACTCGAAAAGAAAAATGTGCAGACTTTAAACTTTGGTTATAAGTTTAAAATAGGACAAAGTTCACAAAACAAAAAAGTTTAGGAGTTTTATGGATCCGCGGAAACCTACAGGGGGTAAAAAGATAGTACTTTTAATTAAAAAAATCGGTTTTTCTCCATTTTCTCGGGAAATATGGCATATATAAAAAAAATGTTCAAATAAAAGTTGTTTCTGACAAAATTATCTTTAATTTGGTGTTTTTAAATTAATTTTATAGCAATAATTAACGGAAATACGGCCATTTTTCGATGGGGGGATGGCGGATGGAATTCTTTTCTAAAAAAAAGTGTTTTAAAGGGACAAAATAAATTGAGCATTTAGGTGATGCTATATATTAATGAAAAACAGAATTTTTGAAAGAAAAATAATTACTGAGCAATTATAATAACACAATACCGACATTTTGTCACAAAAAATGTGAAAACACACATTGAATCGGCCATAAATGCTTTATTTTTTGTGATGTAGAAACAAACAAAAAATCGTTTTAAAGATTGATTAATTGCATTTAATTTTGTTTCTTAGAACTTTTGATGGAAGTGTCGCAGTTTCTAAGATATTCAATATTTTAACCTAATTACTTCATTCTAAAAACTGCCTGATGCCATCTATAAAATTAAATATCTCCGAAACAATCAACCCTACACAAATATATAAACAAAATAAATTTATTCTCAGTTTATACGCTTCATTTTTGATGTCCACCATATTTTCTCTTAAACTAATATTTAATGAGATATTTCATCCGGCACTAACAGTTAATATCGGAATACCTAAATTCGACAACAATAAATTCTTGCCCAAAACAAATGCTGAATTCAATTTTAAAAAAGCAAATTTCATAAAATTATACGAAGAATTGGTTAACACCTTTTGGACTTTTCTTAACAGTCACGCCGAGGTTAATACTGCTGTCCAAGCATTCTATGACAAATTAAATGATATATTTTACAATAATATACCTAAGAAAAAAAATACATCCAAGTCATATCCGCCGTGGTTTAATGGTCAAATTATATATAAAAACCGCTGCCTAAGGAATCACTACTTCCACATCTAGATTCTCTATCCGAGTCACTCACAACGAAAAAACTTTATATGTGAAAATATTTGTTTATGGAACTTTAATAATATAATATTTGAAATCCTCTACCCCAAAAACCCATAAAACGATACCCCACATCGGTAGTGGGGTGGGGGTGGTGATAGAGGGGTGATAGGGGGGTGGTAGTGGGGGGTGGATGAAGTAAAAAAATATTTTGAGGTTTATGATTCCTGTACATGCGCTAAATCACATTTTTTTTCATCCCCTTTAATAAGGAGGTGGGGGTGGTAATAGGGGTGGGTAATGCCAAAAATTTTTTTGAGACCTCAGCTTCTCTTGTATATACTAAATACCAATTTCATGGACTCCTACCTGCTTAATTTACCCATTTACCCCAAATTTACCCCGATTTACCCCCCAACCCTTCGACGGAACAAGATGAAAATATAATCTAGTTCTAGATCTCGTTAAAGTACATATGTGTACCAAATTTCAAGTCAATATCTTAAACGGTTTCAGAGTAAACGTGCGCATAAAAAAAAGTTACAGACAGACAGACAGACCGACAGACAGACAGACCGACAGACAGACAGAAATTTTTTTTTCGCTCAAACTTAAAATCTCGACGTTTCATGACATTTTAAGCCTATTTGGACAATAAAAATTTTTTAAAATTTTTTTGTCGTTACTATACTTCCACTGGACGTGGAAGTAATTAAACAAAAACACAAGGCATTGAATAAATACAAAAAAACAGGCAACAGTGATCATTTAAACAACTTCGAAGCGCTCAGATCTCAAATTAAAACTGAAACAAATATCGCTCATTCGGCTTATTTAGAATCAATCGAAAACGATATAAAAAACAACCCTAATAAATTTTGGTATTACATCCAAGGAAAAAATAATACTTCAACTATTCCGATGATAATGGCATATAACAACATCATTGAAGGACCTTAATCCCTGGTTGACTATTTTGCTGACTACTTTCCCAAATCTTTTACTGCCCCCGCCAATAATAATTGACCCCCATCCTGCAGAACATAATATACTACCCTTACATATTTCATCAATTTCTGAAAACGAAGTAAGTGACGCAATTAAAAAAATAAATGCCAATATGACTATGGGACCGGACATGGTACCGGCATTTCTTGTTAAGGACTGTATTCAAGTATTTGCTAACCCCTTAACCATAATCTATAACTTAATATTAAAAACAGCCCAGTTTCCTGATATATGGAAGCTGTCTCGTGTTGGTCCCTTCTACAAAAAAGGAGATCGAAATAATTTGACAAATCACAGACCAATCACCATTATTCCTAACTTTGCAAAAATATTCGAAATTACACCCCATCCAATCATCTTTAGACATATCTCAGGTAAAATATCAATTGAACTACATGGTTTCATGAAAAGGAGATCTACGGTTACGAATCTTGTAAGCAAAACGCAGCATATCTCCGAAAAACTCGACCTAGGAAGTCAAGTAGACGTTCTCTACACTGATTTCTCGAAGGCGTTCGATAAGCTTGACCACGATATCTTACTTTCCAAATTAGAGGCATTCGGATTTTCCGATTCCCTACTATGCGCCTTCATATCTTATTTAACAAACAGATACCAGTTTGTGAAATATCGTGGTTATGTCTCTGACAAATTCCTTCAGGCATCAGGAGTCCCTCAAGGCTCGATATTGGGATCTGTTCCTTTATAATATTCATCGACGATATTATATCAAATTTAGATATGTGTTTTTTGTTATATGCTGACGATCTGAAATTATTCTGCGAGATAACATCTGTATTAGACTGTGAACGTTTTAAAAATGCATTAAACATGATTAACTGGTGTATTAGAAATAGCTTGTCCCTAAATCTATCTAAATGCAATGTGATGACATTCTCGAGGAAAGTTAGCCAAATAAAATATAATTACAGCCTAGACAATACTACACTAGATAGGCCCGAATATATAAAAGACCTTGGAGTTATATTTGACCCTAAACTTTCCTTTGTCCGTCATATAGACATGACCATTACATCTGCATTTAAAAGTCTCGGCTTTGTCACAGAAACTCGAAACATATTACCAACATGCATACGCTTCGTCTACTATATATGACCTTTGTACGATCCCGCCTGGAATACGCCTCAGTTGTCTGGAACTCTACTTATAATACCCATATTATGTCTTTGGAAAGAGTACAACGACGGTTTTTAAAATCGGCCGTGTTTATACTTGATGGTATTTATCCGCCTAGACATTATCCACAATAGTTGCTGTTAGATCGATTTGAACTACAGGAGCTTGCACAACGCAGATCCTTACACAGTTTAATTTTCCTATACAAAATTTTTAACAACAGTTTAGATTGTACAGAAATTTTAAGCTCAATAAATTTAAGAGTTCCCAGAGTCTCATCCCGCTACGACAACGCGTTCAATATTCCTACAGCACGAACACCAAAATATGGAGAACAGAATTGATTTATTTTTCTGCAACATAAAACAAATAAAAGATATTTATACCTAACCAATTCTATTATTATGTTTCATAGTTTTCTTCAGATTAATAATATATGTATGTATGTATTATTTGTACATTTTTGTATTCTAACCATTATGTATGTTCTGGCTGTATCCTGTAATTGGGCTTCTGCCTGTTGGGTATGTAATTAAAGTAAATAAAAAATAAAATAAATAAAAAATTTGCAGAGAAACAAGAATGTTACATTTCTTCTAAAATCCCTTTAAAAAAAAAAAAAATAATAATAATAATAATAAAATATGGCGGGTAGCGGTGCAAACGCAAGTGTACGAAGCTCTGCTTTAAATAGTTATAAGTGTTGCAAAAACAAACATTTTGTACATTTCATCTGTATTAACTGTTCGAGTGTGTTTCATAAGAGTTGTCTCCCTAGATTTAGAAACCAGATAAGTTTTATTAACGGCAATAAAATTATATGTTGTGAATCCGACGATCGGTCAGTTATTTGTGACTCTGATGATGAAAAAAGTACCCTTGAAAAAACTCTAAATGAACTTATCGAGGACAGTGATGGTAAAGATAAACATATTTCTAAATTAAAACGAGAAAAGGATCTGTTTATGCAAGAGGCATTAAAATCAGAAGAAGAAATGTCTCAATTAATACAACAGCAAGAAAAACTAATAAACGAGTTAAAAGAACAGCTACATGAAATTCAGATAAAAACATCAAAAAAAGTAAACACAACAAAAAGTGTAAGTACACAGACAACTAGTTTAAAAATCTGTAAAAACATATCAACATCCACAAGTTTACTTGATACACTAAATACACCAAAGCATCATAGTTCTAAAGAAACACAAACTATAAATATGGAGTGTAATGGTATATACAATGAAACAAAAAATATTGTAAATAGACAAATGGAGAAAGAAGTGCCTCAACATGCCAATAATATTAGCAAAAACTCATCTGATATAAATAAGAATAAAAACAAAATTCTACTTCTTGCTGATGACCTAGGTCAAGGCTTGAACCTTAAATTACGCAGTAGTCTACCTAACTACCAAATAACTTCATTTATTAAGCCGGATGCACCTTTATCAGCAGTTTTGGAAAACATAAGTGATTTGTCTAAGAAATTCACAAAAAAAGATACTGTTATTATAATGGCGGGTAAAAATGATCTGTATAGGAATAAATTTCCATCTTTTAAATATATCTGCGAAAATCTGAAAATATGTAGCCATACAAACATTATTATCTCGTCTGTGCCATTTACCAGAAACAAGAATCGAAATATTCGAATTTATAAATATAATAGTAAACTTTATGACTTCATTGTGAAATTAAATAATGCAACAGAGGGCAACATGACATTTTATGAAATAAATAACCAAGGTTATAATATAAAGGGTAGTACTATTAGCAACAACTTAGCAAATTTAATTCTAACTAATAACTTTGTATCCAAAACTCTGGTATTTGTTGCTACAACTGAATGTGGTCAAAGTGTGCATAAGCCACGACCGATATACTGCAAAACAAGCAACTCTCCCTAAATTGTGATCATCACTCAACGAGTGTCACCGCAAGTCTAGAAGATGAAATAGCAGACTGTATATTAGTAGAAAATGCTCAGGACAGTAGTAGCTTAGAGGTTCCAGTGTCGGTAGTGACACAATTAGAAAATTCCTTCCTGAAGGGTACCAATGATTTTTTATACCCGAGACTGTCAGAGTTATCTCTCATGACATAAGTGTTTTATCTAACAATGACTTTCCTGACAATTCCGAAGAAATTTTTCAAGGAAGCTTAAACAACTTTAGTCCAATTAAGTCACTTGAGTTAGAGGACAATTTTTTTAAACAAACTATTCCTAATGATGTTAATGTTAGTATATTATGTCATATAAATGTACAAGGGTTTTTAAATAATTTTAATCATATTGAAATGTTTTTATGTTCAAAAAAAATTAATGTTCTGTGTGTATCTGAACATTGGATATGCAAGAACGATATTGTTCAATTTCGTTATCCAGGATACAAATTAGCTACAAATTTCTCCAGAGAAAACCATATTCGAGGAGGTTCACTTATTTTGGTAAAATGTAATCTTGAAGCGGATGATATTTTAGCTATAACTGAGTTATCCGTAGAATGTCATATTGAAATGTGTGCAGTAGGTATTAATATAAACAATAAAAAAATTATTAACATAACAGTATACCGACCACCAAATGGAGATGTAAACATATTTTTATCAAGTCTCTCGGGAGCACTAAACATTGCTTCAAAAAAATTTAATTTTATTGTATTGTGCGGAGATTTTAATATAGATTTTAATAAAAAGTGTACCATGACAAAATCACTTGAGGATCTGTTAAGTTGTTATGAACTCATGGTAACTTCTACAGAAAGTACTAGAATATTTACGTACAGAAATGGTCACACTAGTTCAACTTGCATTGACTACATGATTACTAACATGCCAGCAACTATCTTTGACTGCCGACTGATAAATCCTAATATTGCTGATCATTTAGCGCATTTGTTATGTATAAGCACTATTGCCGTTGAAGAAAACCAAGCTGAGATGTGCAAACAAAAGGTGAAAGTTAAAAAACGTATCATTACAAATAGTAACATAAAACATTTTTGTACGGTTATGAGTAAAGTTGATTGGTTTTACATTTTTTATTCAAATGTAAATGATGGTTTTCTGTTTCTAGTTGATACGATTGTATGGAATCTTAATTTTTGTTGTCCGGTCAAGTATACAGAACGAAATTGTATAAAAAGTAAAATAAATGACAAAAGATGGATAACTGAAGAACTGATTCAAGAAAGTGAGGGACTAAAAAATATGTTTTGGCTTATGAAGTCTCTAAATTGTAATCAAATTAAAATCGCTTATCAAGCTAGAAAAAAAGAGTACAAAAAAAAATTGAAAGTAGCCAAACAGAAATATTTTAATGAAAAAATTAAAAATTCTTCAAATAAAATCAGGGAAACCTGGAATATTATAAATAGTAAAATTGGCAGAAATAATGAGAAAAATACAAATATCATTCTTAAGTACAATGCGGACTATGTATCTGAATCTTATAAAGTAAGTGAATTATTCGCTTCCTATTTTTCCACTGTAGCCGAACATGGCGGAGCATTTCGGGCAAAACATGTCCCTACCGAGTATTTCAATTAGAGAGAAAAGTAAATTGGAATTTATTATTGAGCCCGTCACAGAACAAGAAGTTATGAGTATAATTAGTAATTTAAAAAATGAAAATTCTTGTGGCATTGATGATATATCTCTACGGATGCTAAAGCATATTAGTGATCATGTTGTTTGTTCACTAGTGTACTTAATAAACCAGTCGTTCTGCCAGGGTTGTTTTCCCGATGTTTTTAAAATTGCACGTGTTATTCCACTTTTTAAAAAAGGCAGTCCAGAAAACATTGATAATTACAGGCAGATATCTATACTTAGCACATTATCTAAAATAATAGAAACAGCCTTTCATATCCGTCTTATTAATTTTGTAGAGGAAAATAATATATTGACGCCATCGCAACACGGTTTTAGATCAGGTAGATCGATTGAAACGGCTTCCTGTCATTTTCTTAATTATGTATATTCCTGTTTAGATGCTGGTAAGTATGTTGTATCAATGTTCTTTGACTTATCCAAAGCCTTTGATACCATTGACTGTGATATACTATTATCAAAATTGTATCATCTAGGAATTAGAAATACTGCTTTAAGGTGGGTCAAATCTTATATGGAAGAAAGGTCATTAATAGTAAATTATAATCATACAAACTCAAGGACTCATAAAGTCAAACTTGGAGTTCCCCAGGGCTCGGTCCTGGGGCCTTTATTATTTATGTTGTTTGTAAATGACCTTCCAGATTATGTAAGAAATGAAGGACATGTTACGATGTTTGCTGATGACACCACTATTTCAACAACGGCAACTAGTGTGGATAAAATTCAGTTACAGGCTGAAAATATTATTAATATTTTAAGCGCTTGGTGTGATAGTAATAAATTAATATTAAATGCTGGTAAAACTGTAGTAATGAATTTTCATATAAGAAAATCACTACCTACAAATTTTAATATCTTGGGTATAGAACTGAAGGATGAAACGAAATATCTTGGTACTGTACTGGATTGTAAGTTATCATGGGATAATCATATTGACACTGTATGTAAAAAATTGAACAAAGCATATTTTGGCATCCTGCAAATGAAAAACACTTTGGATGAAAATGGATTACTGAATATTTATTATGCTTTGGCCTACTCACACATCTCATTAAATATTATGAGTTGGGGATGCGGCAGAGAAATGAGTAGGGTATTCATTCTACAGAAAAGACTAATTCGTTTAATATTCAATTTAAGATCTAGGCAAAGTTGTAGAACAGTTTTTAAAGAAAAGAAAATCTTAACTCTACCATCCGTATACATATTTAAATGTATAATGTATACTAAACAAAATTTTAATATGTTTGTTAAAATAGCAAATACCCACCCATATCACACTAGGCATGGGGAACTCTTAAGCATTCCAGCTCATAAAACTACCACGTTCGAACATTCCTCATGGTATAATTGTGTCAATTTGTACAATGCACTACCAAACACAGTGCGAGAAATCAGCAGCACTATATTATTTAAAAAAAAAGTTAAAACCATCTTACTGGAAGGCGGTTTTTATAGTATTGATGAGTTTGTGTCCGGGATATCCTAGTTAGATCTTCTCGAAGATAATCCTTTTATTTATTATTAGAATAAATTTGACTTTCATATTACATATTTTTATGACAAAATGAAAAACAAATTTTGTACATGTATTTGTTATTTATATGTGTATTGTTTTTATATAACATACTGTTTTGTATCGTTTATATTGTTTTATTTTGTTTTTATATTGACATGCCATATGTACCATGTGTATCTTTTGTGTGGTTAATAAATATTATTATTATTAAATGCATTTTTTTTTCTAAAGCAAGCGCTGAAAGCCGATGAAAAAATTTGAGCGTCTAGTCACACTATGTACTACTTATATTAAAACATTGCGACGTTATTATTAAAAAAAAATGTGAAAAAGTACATTTTTTCTGTCATAACTTCTTTGTTCTTTATGCTATAAAAATAGGAAAAAAATCATTTGGAAGCCTAATTAACAGTTTCTCATTTTGCTTATTAGCTTTTTTGGACTAAGTGCCATAGTTTCTGAGATATTTAACATTCAAACTAAATACTTCATGTTATAAACGTTCGAACGCCGCCACCTTTAGACTTCCAGATCTCCGAAACCATTAACTCTACAAAAAAACCGCTACCCAAGGAATCACTACTTCCACATCCAGATTTTTTATCTAAGTCACTCACAACGAAAAAATTTTGTATGTGGAAATAATTGTTTATGGAACATTAATAATATAATATTTGAAATCCTCTACCCCAAAAACCCATAAAATGATACCCCACATCGGTAGCGGGGTGGGGGTGGTGATAGGGGGTGGTAGTGGGAGTGGTGTTGGGGGTGGATGAAGTAAAAAAACATTTCGAGGTTCTTGTACACACCCTAAATCACAATTTTTTTTCATCCCCTTTATTAATGGGGTGGGGGGTGGTAATGGGGGTGGCTAATGCCAAATTTTTTTTTTTTAGACCTCAGCTTCTCTTGTATATACTAAGTACCAATTTTATGGACTCTTACCTGCTTGATTTACCTATTTTCATCAAATTTACGCCAATTTACCCCCAAACCTTCGACGGAACAAGATGAAAATATAATCTAGTTCTAGATCTCGTTAAAGTACATATGTGTACCAAATTTCAAGTCAATATCTCAAACGGTTCCAGAGTAATCGTGCGCACAAAAAAGTTACAGACAGACAGACCGACAGACAGAAAATTTTTTTCGCTCAAACTTAAAATCTCGACGTTTCGTGACATTCTAAGCCTATTTTAAATTACTGTTCCGGAAAAAAAAAAATAAAAATAATATTAATTTAAATAATAAACTACTTAATATATGTCACCTCACCAAAAATCGTCACCCAGTATCAAACTACCATTAAATATCAGTAATGCATTTTATATGTACTTTAATAAAACTATATTAATATCAAAGATTGTAAATTTATAAGTTAGGTTAATAAACCCACCACAAGATTTTCTTTTGTGGGTTATTTCTACCTGTTTATTTACGAAGTTCACTATATGTAAATTATTACTATTAGGTATATATTTTACAATTCCAATTTTAGTTGATTTTGAACAAAACTTTTGATATTATTTTTATACTATATATTTTTTATACTATATTTTTTTCTCTATTTGTAATTACTACTTACCTTATGTACAACCCGATTTTGTTTTTTATTGATGGTAAATAAACATTATTATTATTACTATTATTATTATTATTTGAACAATAAAAATTTTTAAAAATTTTTTTGTCGTTACTATACTTCCACTGGATGTGGAAGTAATTAGAAAAAAAAAATGAAATTCATCCTCAATTTAGTAGCTTTCTTATTTGCCTCTAGCATGTTTTTGCTCATTTTATTACCTTTGGAATTATTTGACAAATGTATTTGAAATACCACTTTTTCAAGCTAAAATCCCAAATTTTCTACTAGTTATTATTAAATTAACTTAAATTTATCAAGTTCTATGAAAATAGAACCCCCCCCCTATAAATTAGCAATCCCTCGCATGATATAGAAACTTCTGTATTTATGCATTTCCTATTAAGCTGCTAAAAATGAACGAGATCTAATTCATATGACATTATTCCGAAGTTAAAACCTCTAGTATTTCGGTTAATTATTGCTATAAAATTAAATTTAATACCAAATTAAAGATAATTTTGTCAGAAACAACTTTTATTTGAACAATTTTTTTGTAAATGCCATATTTCCCGAGAAAATAGAGAAAAATCGATTTTCTTATTAAAAATACCCCTTTGCACCCCCCTATAGGTTCCCGCGGATCCGCAAAATTCCTAAACTTGTTTGTGAATTTTGGCCTCTTTTGAACCTATAACCAAAGTTTAAGGTCTGCACAATTTTTTTTCGAGTTAAAGTTTTCCTGTACTAAAAAGCAAAAACAGTTTTCCCATTTGCGACATTACTTTAGTTTCCACAGTACTTAAGAAATTAGGACCATCTCGGTTAATGATACCGATCTGCAAAAGCAAGTTTAATTAACTCGAAACGCTATAATTGACACTATTTAAAAACTGCGAAAGCTTCATTTACTATGAATATTTGGCAATTGCGTAAATTGAACAGAAAAACAATAAATACAACTCAAATCCATTGATAAAATTAGAAGAAAAAGAGAAGTAAATCAACGTTTAATTGCAAATAATGCTGATTATGTAAATGTTATTTACGTAATTACAAACACTAAATATATTTCTTTTTAAATACCTATCCTATGTTAATATCTTAATATCTTCTATTTAACAAACATATTCATACTTACATGTAAAAGTCATTCCAAAAATTAAAATATATCCCAACATTTTTGTCACTTATCACACATGATTAATTATTAAACACAACTATTTAAGTAGATCCACAAAGGCACTGGTTAGAAAAGAAAAAAAACAAACCAAGCAGGACTTAGTACATTTGATAATATGAAATTAACATCCTGGTCGCGTAACGCCATTCATCATTATTCTTCGTTAGTTTTACTACAGAGCGACATTATACTGTTATAATTCCTCGGATTAAGAGAAAAACTAGCTATGATCGGTGGACTGTTGTTAATAGGCCGGTCACCATCTGTTTTCCTAAAAAAAATTGTTTTAGACAATAAATACTGTGAGGCACTGAAAATTAAATTAGATGGGCAAACATTAATTTATCAATTTAAGTTTAACTTTAAGGTGTGTACCATTAAAGTTCTGCAATAGTATTCATAATCATACAAGTTTATGCAGAACGTAGACTAATACGAATTATTTTAAATCAGTACCTCCAAAAGAAAGTCGTATTGAACCAAAATGCACTGATAACACAGCCCCACAAAAAAAAAGTTTTTGATCTGGATGACTGACCATAGTATTCCTATGTATTTTTCGACGCTGAATCCGAATCCGAGGTAAAAAAAAATCGTATACCCCCAAACTTTTGCGCTACAGCCAAAAACAACCCCGAAAATGGGGTAAAACCGTCCCATACATCAGGATTCAATGAATGGATGTAAATGAATGGTGAAAAACATGGGAAGTTAAAATATTTTATATTCAGCAGTCACTTATTTGAATATTGACTGCAAAACTACCCTTATAATATGCTGAAAACTTCTCCTGTACAAGCATAGAGTATATAAATGCCAATAAATCGCGAGAAATGTTAGAGTTTAACCACCCATACAACAGGCTGGAAACCACCCTTATATAAAAATAGACTGCGTGAATATCAATAGATTGTGGGAAATGGAGGAGTTTTCGATGTTTTAATTCTAGAATAGAATCTTGGATGACCCTGTTCTACCTTATTCTTAGTCAGTATCCTATAATAGGATGGAAACCATCCTTAATACAGAATAAAGCACAAATGCCAATAAATCACGGGAAATAACTTTTTTATAGTTTAAGTACAGAACATGAATCTGGAGTGACTCCCAGGGCACCTCGCTTACTCGTGACCCAAAATCTCTTCTATAAAGGGTGGTAGCCACCCTTATATAAGAATAAATTGCATGAATACCAATAAATCGTGGGAAATGTTGGAGTTTTCATTGTTTCAGTTCCAGAATAGATTCTTGAGTGACGTTGATCTACCCTATTCTCACTTGGTACCCAAAATCATCCCTAAAAAAACCGCCCCTACATAATAAAATATACATAAGCCAGTTTTTCAATTTTTCTTCTCAGAATACCTTTTCTTCTCATTTTCAAATGATCTCCTCACTGGCTCTCTTTTATGTTCTTCTTGCGTGTCTCTTTTCATAGACCAACAGTAGTCGGCCATCATGTGGACATCCCACCTTTCTTGATACCGCTTCCCCATCTCCGAAATATCCTGGTGAAAGCGTTCGCCTTGCTCTTCATTGTATTCACCCAAATTTTCTGAATGGCGGACAACTGTTGGTCCATAAAAAGAGACACACACGAAGAACACAATAGGGAGCCAATGAGAAGATCATTTGAAAATAAGAAAAAAGGTATTCTAGGAAAAAAAGATTAAAAAAAATGTTCATATTCTTCAGTCAAGCTGCATTAACCTTTTCGTGCAATAAATGCAGCATGTGATATATCGTTGGCAACTAAGTAAAGGTGATAGTGATCCCAGTGATCCCAGGACTGCACCAGGCTGAGAAGAGTGTACAAGATAGCAGGCAGTAAGGGTAAAAAGGAGAGCTCCAATATGTGCGGAATCTATGTTTTTTGGTAAATTTCAATTATTAGTGGTCCAAAGAGCACATTAGAGAAAAAGTTGGGTTTCTAATAATACTAAAATTGTACCTGTTGTAGACGTTTTGTAGTGAAGCACAATGGCAAATATGCAATTTCTTATATTACTTATTTTGGAGTTTTGGTAAATACCTAACTGTTTTTTTATGAAAAAGCAATTTTTAGGTGCATAAAAGTGCATTGTTCTGAAGAGCACTTATTACATCGTCAACACAAGATCCAAATCAGCCAAAATTCAAGGTGTTTTAGTGTTTACAGTGACGGAAAATGAGTGTGATGGTGGAAAATTTAAACTTTTTTTTTAACTATGCATTTGCATTGAAAACTAACTTCACATTCATGTTCATTAGTGTTCCCAATGCGCCGCTAAAATTCAGAATTACCCTAATATTATTAAACACCCCGTCAATTGATTGACAGTTTTTTGCCTCTTCCATCATGACATGTTTTATTTTATCCCCGTTTTTCTCGGCACCCCCTTTCATTTTTCTCTGTCTCTGTTTATTATCTGTTTGTTGTGATGTTTGTATACAACAGGAACACACAACTCTAAACAGTGCGCTAGTGCCAGGGAACTCTATACTACGAACACCGTTCGATAAAAGTGAGGCAAATCCGAATTTAGGCAACCCGCAAGCGTCACAGGTATCTGTCTCTTTCTATCTTATTGCGTTATATGAGATCAGTCTCTGTCTATCTATCATATAGGAAAAACGTACATGGTTAATTGACTAACTTTTAACTTATGCGAATAAGCCGATCTATTTGTTATTAGTAGAAGGGAGACCAGTTACCGTCACATTATGCTGTTGCGCAAGACATCACATTTAAATTTTATTGAACCGCATACATTTGGAAATATAAGGAAAAGGGTAAAAAATCACGAAATATGCACTTCATTTGCATAAAAATGCATACATGTTTCCCCACCTACTAAGTGTCCGCGTTATGATTTCCTGTTTGTGAAGACCTCAAACAAGAATTCTATGCAAAAAAATCTGATGAAGAAAAGATTTCGACTTACTACCGTTTTTTCTCCTATTTCAGCCGGACTATATGAGATATTACAGACATACAAGTGCTTAGTAAAAAACCGCTGCCCAAGGAATCACTACCTCCACATTTAGATTTTCCTCCAAGTCTCTCACAACAAAAAAATTTTGTATGTGGAAAAAATTGTATATGGAACTTTAATAATATATAATATTAGAAGCTCATAAAACGATATCCCACATCGGTAGTGGGGTGGGGGTGATGATGAGGGGTGATAGTGGGGGTGGATGAAGCAAAAAGATATCTTGGTTCTTGTACGCACACCAAATAACATTTTTTTTCACCCCTTTAATAATGGGGTGGGTGTAGTAATGAGGATGGCTAATGCCAAAAAATTTTTGGAGACCTTACAGCTTCTCTTGTATATTCTAAATACCAATTTCATGGACTCTTACCTGCTTGATTTATCTATTTTTTTTACCCCCATTGACCCCAATTTACCCCAACCCTTCAACAGAATGAGATGAAAATAATCTAGTTCCAGATCACGTTAAAATACATACGTGTACCAAATTTCAAGTCAATATCTTAAACGGTTCCAAAGTAATCGTGCGTACAAAAAAAATTACAGACAGTTTCATGACATTCTAAGCCTATTTATGAACAAAAAAATTTTTTTTTGTCTTTACTATAATTCCACTGGATGTGGAAATAAAATTAGCTTTATTTCATTTTGTTTCGCTAGATGTAGAAATACGGTCTAACTTACCAAGATCAGGCCCCCCGCATCAAATCATGGGCCCCAGTACAAAATTCATTGGCGGGTCCCCGCGTCTATAATTGATGAGCGGGAAAAATTTTTTTTTGTCAAAATCTCTGGCCGAGCCCTTGCTACTGGCCCCTCGACACCCAACGGGCCCTCGCGCTTAATAATTGATGAGCAGGGGGGAGAAATTTGAAAAAAAAAATTTCGCCAAAATCTCTGACGGGCCCTACGCTTAATAATTGATGAGTGGGGGGGGAGAATTTGAGAATTTGAAAAAAATTCTCGCCAAAATATCTGGTGCGCCCCTACTACGGACCCTCGCACTTAATAATTGATGAGAGGGGGGGGAGAAATTTGAAAAAAAAAAATTGCCAAAATCTCTAAAGCCAACGGGCCCCTTGCGCTTAATAGCTGATGAGCGGGGGGGGGGGGGGGGAATTTGAAAAGAAAAGTTTGTTAAAACCTCTGGCGTGCCCCCGGTAGGGGGGGGGGACACGGAAGCCCGGGCCCCTAAACTCAGTGCCCAATAACCCCCCCCCCCCATACGGGAGGCCTGACCAAGATTATGAGTTATTCTTCTGATGAATTTAATATGGGCAAGACATCATGCGATTTGATGTACGGAGATTATTTTGACGTTAAAAATAAAAATTCAAAACGAATTATATTTTTACTGGGTAAAAAATATATATAGGGCAGCATAAAAGTATGGGAACAGCAGGATAACTTGAAAAATACGAATCCTAGAAAAAAACTTTAAATACATAAGTTGTAGGAAATTTGCCTGGCTATCTGACGGTGATCTTCAAGATCGTTTGAAGATCAAGCCGATTTTTTTTAAATGGAACCCCCTACTTTTAACCCCGGAAATGAAACTAGCGAAAAATTTAACGTTCGGATATGACCTTCGGCACTTACAAAATCGACTTCTGAAGGTCATTTGAACAGCAGGATAACTTGAAAAATACCAATCCTAGAAAAAAACTTTGAATACAAAAGTTGTAGGAAATTTCCCTGGATATCTGAGATTGACCTTGGATTTGACCCTGATCATGACCTTCAAGGTTATTTGAAGGTCAAGTCGATTTTTTTAAATAGAACCTCCTACTTTTAACCCCAGAAATGAAACGAGCGGAAAATGTTACGTTCGAATATGACCTTCTACACTTACAAAATTGACCTCTAAAGGTCATATTTACCTTACTATTGAACTTCAATTTTGTAAGTGCCGAAGGTCATATCCGAACGTAAAATTTTCCGATCGTTTCATTTCCGAGGTTAAAAGTAGGGGGTTCCATATCAAGAAAACAACTTTACCTTAAGATGGCCTCGAAGGTCACGGTCAAGGTCGAATCCAAGGTCACCGTCGTATTTTTCAAGTTATGCTGCTGTTCAGATGACCTTTAAAGGTCAATTTTGTAAGTGCGGAAGGTCACATTCGAACGTAAAATTTTCCGTTCGTTTTATTTCCGGGGTTAAAAGTAGGGGATTCTATTTTAAAAAATCGAATTGAACTTTAAATGACCTTGAAGGTCATGCTCAAGGTCAAATCCAATGTCATCATTAGATAGCCAGGGAAATTTCCTACAATTTCTGTCTTTAAAGTTTTTTCTAGGATTCGTATTTTTCAAGTTGTCCTGCTGTTCCCATACTTTTATGCTACCCTGTATATTTTTTAAATTGAACCGCCTCACAATGCAGATAAAGTTGTCAAAAAATCGGAAATGGCGATAAGTGTTATATTTCATTTTAAAACTCTCTGCATTATATTCCGTTAAGAAACTGGCAGGGGAAGCACTCAAATTCTCGCTACACCAGTCGAAACTTGTGCGTCTTACTGGCTATTTGTTTCAGAGCGTATTTCAAGTTTCCATCTGTGAATTGTTTTCGTCATGGAAGCTTTACCTACCGGTTAGTATGTTACTTTTTGAATATTTCTATGAATTTATGTTAATGAAAAACCTTAAAATCGAAACAAGTACACCACGTGTTAAAATTGTGTAAATATTTTGATTATCTTTATACATACTTACGATTATAGTTAGGTTTAGGGCATTTCAGGGTTAATATTTTTACTTATTTTGGTAAAAAAACTATTGGTTTTTCAAAATCTTTAATATAGGTTTGCGCATGTTTGTGCCAATTTAAAATATAAGTTTTTATTTACCATGCGGATAGGCTCGTTAATTTTACCTTTTTCAGTTAGTTGATTATTTTTATTAATTTCTTCTTCCAGGATCTGGTTCTACTAATATTTTTTCAACAAGACGGACTATGTAGAATATAATGAAGGAATGTAACAAGAAAAACATGGAAGATCGAATTAATTTCTTGAAGATATACGATACGTAGAAAATTGTACTGAATGTCCGAGAAATCGAACTTCAGATATAAAAAGGAACTATCTTATTTTTTGAATTTTTCATAATTAAGCTATCAATATATTCCATCTATAAAATATCTATTTTTATTAATTTAGCATTGTTTTAATATTTTTTTCTTAAAAAATAATATAAAAATAAATAAAGAATTTTCAGAATTTTTCAACATTTTTTTTTCTACCCTTAAAAACGCATCCCTTTATAAGTTCAAAATATTCTCCCCATTACTAGCTTTACAGAATTAATATAGTTGCAAAGTTTTCTAATTTTCGGTTGATATAATTTTTTCACCCCTTATAACCTAACCCCCCCCCCCTTTTCAATATTTGATTTTTTAAAATATTTTTTCCATAATCCTGAGCCTATCTGTGAGTCATCTGCCAAATTTCAGAATTTTTGCAACCTCTACCTGCATTTGGCCCCACTGTGCTCCTTCAAGGAGCTAGAAATTATAAAATAAAATTTACTTAACATTCATATTGAAGTCGGTACCTATAAAAATGAACAAATAACGAATTTAAACATATTTTTAACCGACTTCAGTATCAATATTAAATAATAAGGTTCAATCAACTGGAAAACGATGAATTTTCAAAAGCGTTTCAGTTTCTTTTACTAGCTTTTTCTGGACTCCGACCCTGTAAGTTTGTGAAATACTCAAGAGAAAAGCCAAATCATTTTGTGCAGAGGTTTTAGATATGTTATTGCTGCCAGAAGAAGTGGAACAATCTCTCACAAAATCTGAGTATGAATTAAAGGACGGTTTTCGGAGGAACCGATAGAACGTTGTAGTGGCACAAACGATTTAGGATTCAATTAATTAATAATTTAGATACTTTGCAGTTAATTACTGTATCCTGCTCAACATGGTTTCACTACAAAAAAAAGCACGGAGTCTGCGTTGTGATTTTCATCACAAAATCATTAAAGCTTTAGGCAAGAAGAAATCAGTTGTAAGTCTTTTCGTAGATTTCTCACGAGCTTTTGATTTGGTAGACCATCAGCTGCTTAAGGCCAAACTAGCATGATACGGTACTCGAGGAACTGCTTTACAAATATTTTCCTCCTATTTAGACAACAGGACACAAATTGTGAAAATGGCCGGTGGAATTGAAAGTAATATTTGTGATATTAAACAAGGAGTTCCACAGGGGTCAATTTTGGGTCCACTTTTATATATAATATTTGTTAACGATCTGGTTAGTCATCTACAAAAAATACCGAATGTTCATGTGATCTGTTATGCTGATGATACAAACATTCTAGTTACCGGCAACAACCTAACTGAAACAAAAGAAACCACTGAAATAGTTTATGAAGAAATCATCCATTGGTCTCAAAATAATAACCTAATTCTAAATAAAACAAAGACAGTTTCAATACAATTTTCATTGAATAATAATTCAGAGAGCCTAACACTTTTTAATGGTACTGACTGGGAAATAAGAACTTGTGTTGATAGTATATACTTAGGTGTTACTTTTGATAAACACTTCCAATGGACTCAACATATCGAAAAAATATGTATAAAGCTAAGAACAAGTTGTTATGGTCTTAGGTACGGAATTGTAATGTAACGTAATGTGACTATTTTTGTTACAGAAATATGCAATTCGTATTTTATTAAATTTAAATTACATAGAGGGTTGCCGTGATGTGATGCCTTTAAAAATTTAAAAATTTTTTATACATTCTTGAGGTGTGCTCATATGTTCATAAACTTAAATCAATCTTTTTAAGAACTCAAGAGAGTCATTTACATGACACTAGAGCAAAAAATTTTCTACTGCCTGATTTTTATAGAACTGCTGTGTAGTAGAAAAATTTTCTTTACCAAGGGTGTAAGCTTTATAATTCATTAGATGAAGATGTTAAGTCTTCGGGTAGCATACATATTTTCAAACATAAATTAAAAAAAATATTTTTAGACAAAAATTGCTACACGATAAGTGAATTTTTCTAATTTAATATATTTGTTTTATATGACCAATTACAAAATGTCTTGTATGTTCATCTGTTTTATATATTTTATTATATTGTTTTTTCTCTGTTAACTGTTTGTTAATTTTTCTTGTGACGTTTTCTGCATTGATTTTATTGTATACAAAAGTATACGAATAAAATATTTGAATATAATTTTTTTGCAATTGAGAAATAATTATTATTAATATTATTCATTTAAACAAAAAACATTAGTTCTGAACTTTGTTTTTACTAATTAAAAAAGTGTACTGGTGCAATATTTTCCGAGATTTCAATCATTTATTAGCCACTTGCATCACTCATTTCGATTTTTTTTTTGATTAAATAGTAGAAACTATGCCTTTCAAGTAGCTAATTTGAATTTTAAATTTTGGCCACGCTTTTATGAATTCAACTCACTGTGCGGTATGTAGAACTGAGTTGTTGACAATAATTTTTTTCAATGAATACTTTAATACTTTGCGTACTAAAGAAGATGTATATATGTACTAGATTTTAATCGTTGACAATATTTTTTGACTCACCTTATACATATGAATAAAATTCCAAATAAATTATTATACACTTAAAAAAGTATTCGGTTGTAGACAACGACGAAGACACTAATGCTCTCTGATGAATGACGGTTCTTTCAGATTTAAACGATCAGATTTACTACGCCTTTTTTTTCACATTTCTTAAAGTCAATCAATTTTGTAGGAACACTAGAACGATAATTTAGATAATCCAGGTGATACTGGTCATGCTGAAAGTTATAAACTAACTGAGCGGTTCTATTCTATTTCAGAAATAATGAGGGAATTGAATGTCGAAATTGATATGCAGTTGTTAATTGTACAATGTCTTAGTTAATTTGGAAATAACGGGGAATCTAGTTCATTGCTGTATTACAGAAATTGTTGTATGCAATTATAGATTTCAATATTTATAAGTATTATGCGTATTAATATTCAGTTTTTGCGTAATAATTAATAAATAATTAAGTATTTCATATTTTGTTTATACACGAAAATGCACTATTAATCAAGAAATTCTAAATTGAGGGTTGTTTATCTGCAAATAAAATTAATTATTCGTGGAATGAAAATTTTCTAACCGATTTTAAAGACGATTCTTTCAATGTATTTTTGTAATTTAATGAAGTCAAGAATTCACTATCTAGTTATACGAGATTGCTCAAACGACTCCTCTATTCTCCTATGGAAATTGAAGTTCGATCAAATTGACTGAATTACTTCCACATCCAGTGGAAGTATAGTAACGACAAAAAAATTTTAAAACATTCTTATTATTCAAATAGGCTTAGAATGTCATGAAACGTCGAGATTTTAAATTTGAGCAAAAGAAAATTTCTGTATGTCGTTCTGTCGGTCTGTTTGTAACTTTTCTTGTGCGCACGATTACTCTGAAACCGTTTAAGATATTGACTTGAAATTTGGAACACGTATGTATTTTAACTGGAACTGGATTATATTATCATCTTATTCCGTTTAATGGATTGGGAGGTAAATTGGTGTAAATGGGGGTAAATAGGTAAATCAAGCAGATAAGAGTCCATAAAATTGGTATTTAGTATATACAATAGAAGCTAATCTCTCAAAAAAATTTTTGGCATTAGCCACTCTCATTACTACCCCCACCCCATAATAAAAGGGAGTGAAAAAGAAATGTGATTTAGTGTGTGTACAAGAACCAAAGGCCTCAAAATATTTTTGTTACTTCATCCATCCCCACTACCACCCCACTAGCGATATGGTAGACGATTTCAAATATTGTATTAATTAGTTTCATAAACAATTATTTCAACATACAAAATTTTTTCGTTGTGAGAAACAAATCTGGATGTGGAAGTAGTGATTTCTTGGGCAGCGTTTTTTTTTAAATATATTGTAGATTTCGACCTCCTGATTAAAAGCTCTAGTTGGTCCTACGTCTAGTTTTAGTTATTCAGCTCAAAAAGTTGGAAGCGGTTAAGTTAAAAAATTTCCGATTTCATGAATATTTTTATTATATTGTGATACCCTCTAATATCGTTTTAGAAGATTTTGAGTTACTTAACAAGATTTTTTTGTTTTAATAAAAATAGTATATAAAAAAATTAAAATTGAAATATTTTGGCAAAGACGACAGAAAATTCGTCCTAAAAATAACAAGTGAGAAAATATTCGATCAAATTAGTTCAAACTTTTTTTACACTAACTTTGTATCTTCCTGATTAAGAAGCTCTTATTGAAGAACTCTCTGGAATGGCTCCTTTGAAATAAAAGAGGCGCTACAATTTATAGTGGAGTTCGAAACACTACTTAGTAATAATAGTAGTATTTAAAATTATTTTGCAGTAGGCAGGATTCGAACCCGCTTCGCCAGGTGTCCTAGTTTACAAACAACATGTCAACACCTGGCCCGATGCCAGCCAGATATTCATAGTGCGGTAGCGCCGTAGAAATTGAAAGTCTGGACGGACGGACAGAGTTGTGAAAAATTAACCTTATAATATAAAAAACCACTGCCCAAGGAATCACTACTTCCACATCCAGATTTTCTA
Source organism: Rutpela maculata (assembly GCA_936432065.2). Classification (NCBI taxonomy): domain Eukaryota; kingdom Metazoa; phylum Arthropoda; class Insecta; order Coleoptera; family Cerambycidae; genus Rutpela; species Rutpela maculata. Next base: position 254,258,282 of record OW386286.2, read on the forward strand.
TTCGTCTCTCAAAAAGAAAAAAAAAATTATGTGGAAATAATTGTTTATGGAACTTTAATAATATAATATTTGAAATCGTCTACACCAAAAACCCATGAAACGATATCCCACATCAATAGTGGGGTGGGGGTGGATGAAGTAAAAAATATTTTGAGGTTTTTGGTTCTTGTACACACACTAAATCACATTTTTTTTTTTTCATTTCAATTTCAAGTCAATATCTTAAACGGTTCCAAAGTAATCGTGCGCACAAAAAAGTTACAGACAGACCGACAGATAGACATACATTTTTTTTCGCTCAAACTTAAAATATCGACGTTTCATGACATTCTAAGCCTATTTGAATACAAATTTTCAAAATTTTTTTGTCGTTACTATACTTCCACTGGATGTGGCAGTAATAAAATCTAGACTCCATTTGCAAGATGCGAATTAAAATGATTCTTTCTTTTAAATATTCCAAAGGCAAGAATAAAACTTAAATCCTAATAAACGAATTTTTATACCGATAAATTGTGGTTGCTAAGACAGAAAAAGACTCAACGAAAAAAACTAAACGCGTTTACCACTGAGTACCATCCCAAACTCAACAACAACGACAAGGATAAGGGCAAGAACAGGGATAAAGACAAGGACAAGGACAAAAACAAAAACAAAACAAGAACAAGAACAAGAACAAGAACAAGAACAAGAACAAGAACAAGAACAAGAACAAGAACAAGAACAAGAACAAGAACAAGAACAACAGTATAATGTGAAGTAATACCAAAAATACACTCACAATGTATTAAAAGGATGTGTATTGCTACAATGCATATTAAATATTATTGTTCTTAAATTTTAGTGTCAGAATATGGCTGATCAAAAAAATAGATTCAGAACAACAAATTTACACACAAGAGGTTCTCTTTTTAAACAGCGTTGGACGAACCATTTTTTATAAAAACTGATTTGAAATAGTTGTAGTAAGGTTATTTTGTGGTGACTTCAATTAATAATAATCTTTCATTGTTTAAGATTTTTCAACAGCTATATTAAACCAATTTTTATAAAAAGAAAAACGGTTAGTTCTACGGTAATTAACAAAGAGGGCCTATTTTGTCTAAATTTGATCAGGGAACCATTTACTCCGGTACCAAAATTTAAAAAAACAAAAAATCAGTAAAACAATGATGGATTATAACCTTAACACACGCACCTGACTAAATTTCTATTTGGCCAATATCACAAAATAATAGCCATTATTGACACTTAATAATATACCGAATCTCATAGTTGCAGTGCAAAGGGTTCTTCAGATATTAAATAATAACTTATTCTAGGGCCCTGTTTATATGAACTTTGTTTCATATTCTTATACGTATAATCTGCATCAAAAGTTTGCAACTGGTATATTCGGATATCCTGTATATGTTATGTTACATGTCACTAAAATTATTTTACAGATATACCCCTAGATGCTGAGGAAAGTTCTGCTTTTAAAGTAGGATTTTATTTTTCCTTAAACCTCGTGAAGGCTTAGCCTTTTACACCTTCAGTAAAGATATTGTCCATTTGTATGCAGTGGTAGCTAGTTTCATCTCTAGTACTGAGAGTCTCACATAGTTATGAACTAGTCTTTATCTATTTCGAGTAGAATAATTGTATGTTTGGTATATATTTCTTGCCAGGGTTTTAATACAATATGTATTCTAATAAGCAAACACGTGGTAGGGTATTGTATACTGCTCACGACAATATCCTCGGTGGCCTATTTGACCTATAAAGCTAAAGAAAGCACTTTCGTTGCAAGCTAAATACTTTAGATGAGTAAGTTGAGGTGATCCCAATTTAATATAGCGGATGTGACGGTTGAGTGAAAAACAGCATAAGCCGCTCTTATAATTATTTAGATTCCTCATTAGAAAAGCACTTTTTACAAGTTTACCCGCTAGATGCACGATGTTTTTCTAATGTCGGTATCGGATAAATATAAACCCCTAATAGTCCATGCCAAAGTTGCAAAAGCCCCAAAAGTGCAGGGGTAGCGACTAAACATGACTACCCCCCCAAAATTTCGAGGACGGCCAACACGATGGTGATAGTTGCGCGGTCCCCTCGAACTACCCCCTAAATGCAAAAAACCACCTCCTGTTTCGATTTTTCGTTGTCAGGCATGCGAGAACTTGTTGAATCGGGTTTCTATTAAGGAATCTGAATTTGTCCTGTAAAATTTCGCAACCAGATATCCTAACAACCCACTGGAGTTGAAACCACCCCCTCCCTCAATGCCGAAACATGCAAAAAACATCCAAATGTTTTCCACACGTTTTCAAAGGCGGGGAACACGATGGTGATATTATTTAGCCACCCACTCCCAACCAACTACCCCCAAATGCATAAAACCTTCTTCACATTTTTCGTTTTTAGTCATGCGAGGACTTGTTGGATTGGGTTTTTTTTGAAGAAACTCAATATGTCCTGTAAAATTTTGCCACCAGACATTCTAACAACCCCAGGGGGGTTGAAACCACCCCCTCTCTGAATCCTAAAGTGTCCCTCAAGAAGAAGAAGGTATCCCCCGTTTTCAAGAGTGGAGAACACGATAGTTGCATCAGTTTGTCTCTTGGTCCTCAAAAATTACCCTTGCATGCCCAAAATCATCGGTTTTTCTTATAATGAGATCACAAGCGCTCAATGGATCAGATTTTCTAGGGAGAGAAATTTTTTTATTGCAGGTTAAAAGGAGTTTGAAGCTATGCGCATGTATATATATTCGTGTATGTGCATACACTTTTTTATTATATATTATGTAATATGTATTTTTTTCACATTATGTACAGCATGATTTTTATTCTTATTCTAGACATGCGTTATATATCACTATTATAAAATTTTAATTTATTCTTCGGTCTTTAGAAATTAAATCATATAGAGGAAGTCGTCTTCCTCTTACACGGTCTCCATACAGCGATCCAGCGAGGACTGTAGCCGTAGCCGTCGGTTGTATATTCTCGGCATATACCTTCCATTTGTTACGTCCTAAGTATTGAGGACCCTTGAGAAATGTAATATAATGCAATATATATGGGTTAAGATACATAGGTATTGGAAAACCCCGATTCAACAAGTCTTCGCATGCCTGTTAACGAAAAATGTGAAAAATGGGTGGCATTATGCTGGTTAGGGATGGGAGGCTAAATAATATCAGCATCGTATTCCCCGGCCTTGGACACGTGTAGAAAACAATTTTCAGCATGTTTGGAAGTTTTCTGCATGTTCCGGTATTGAGGGAGGGAGTGGCTTCAACCCCCATTGCTCGTTAGGGTGTCTGGTTGCAAATTTTTACAGGACATATTGAGTTTCTTCAAAAATAACCGATCCAACAAGTCCTCGCATGCCTGACAACGAAAAATCCGAGGAAAAATCGAAAAAAGGAGTGGTTTTTTGCGTTTACGGGTAGTTCGAGGGGGGTAGGGACTACGCGACTATCACCATCATGTTGGCCTTCCTCGAAAACGGGAGGTAGTCATGTTTGGTCGCTACCCCTGCACTGTTGGGGTTTTACACTTTTTTTACAAGTTTCGTATGACTAATGATTTGACTGGCCCAAAACCAAAGTTACCGTTTGGTGGTACGCAGCGCAAGAATTAATGTTTGGATTTTGCTATCGTTTATGCTTAGTATATTTGCCGAAAACCATGTCTTAACATTTGAGTATGCCTTGACACATCGCATCGCATCAAATTACATCTAACAGTGCATACAGAATAGATGCAGCATCCTGCATCAGTTTGGTAAATCATTGACGTAGATTAAAAATAGAGTGAGTCCTAGGACAGTGTCTTGTGGTACGTCATGCCTCTCCAACTGCCACATTATAGCTTACGTGTTAAAATTTGTCCAAAAACCGCTGCCCAAGGAATCACTTCTTCCATATCCAGATTTTCTATCTGAGTCTCTCACAGCGAAAAATAATTCATTGAAACAAATCTTTTAAGAATTTTATGGATATTAGCATGGTGGCTTGTGGGGTGGATGAAGTAAAAAAAAAATGTTGAGGCATTTGGTTCTTGTACACAAACTAAATCACAATTTTATTTTTTTCACTTCCTTTAATAATGGCAATCTGATGGACTCTTACTTGCTTGATTTACTTATTTACTATCATTTACCCCAATTTACCCTTAACTATAGGTAATCCAGTTCCACATCTCGTTAAAATTCATACGTGTATCAAATTTTAAGTCAATATCTTAAACGATTCCGGAGTAATCGTGCGGACAAAAAAAGTTAGACATACTGACAAACAGAATTTTTTCTTTGCTCAAACTTAAAATCTAGAAGTCTCATGACATTATAAGCCTATTTGAACAATAAAATTTTCAAAAAATTTTTTTGCTTTACTATACTTCCTCTGGATGTGGAAGTAAAAGTAAATTAGCGCCATACTATTGCCGTCAAGATTGTGAGCTCCTATATCTAATAAAATGTTGTTGCACACACAGTCAAAAGCTTTTGTTAGCTCTAGGGTATGATGCATAATTTCTTATCAAGAATGTTTGTATAAACTTATTTATTGCCACCGTTGGGATATATGATTTTTAAATAAGTCTTTCGGCTGGTGTTTGTTGCAATCGAAACTTTAGCGTTTTATGGCAATACATAGTTATTGAACTTAACGCGGCCAGGCTTGTAATTAGTAATTCAACTCTCGACAGGGCATTAGTCCGGAGAATAGTTGTTAGTTTCGGTCTGGTTTTTATTCCTTATATACTTAAGGAAACGCACAAAATATTTCACCAGTAAATATTGTTTTTAATGCCACAAATCATTTTGTCTGAACTAATCTTGCACCCCGTAAGTATTGCCACGTAGTCCTGAAACACCCTGTATATTGATTTATCATCAAGCTAAAATTTTCCAGTTGCTTTTCAGGTACTTATTGTACAGAATCTAGAATCTAGAATCTAGAAACTAGAATCTTAAGATACGTTCTTCTAAAAAACGGCTCAATTTAACGAACAATACAAAGAAAACTTATCTACATAGAAGTTAAAAAATCTGTAAAGAAATTCACACAAAACTTTCCTCTCTATTTAGCACCTTTTTATTTATTAGCTTGTATAATTTTTAACTAAAAGTTTAGCAGGTCTTCTTCCTGGCAATAATGTCAACTATATTCCAAATAATAATTTTCACTAAAAATATAGCAGGTTTTTTTTTCGACAGTTGTGTTAAGTACGTACTAAATATTTTGAACCTTCGTCACATTCTCTTCTTTAATTATTGTTTACTATCTACCAAATATTATTTTTCTCCAATAGTTTTTTAAATATAGCACTAACAGACAGATAGATAGATAGATAGACAAGCAAACGGGCGGACGAACAGACAACAGATTGACTGACTGAATCCAAAGGCCTTAAATTATATTTTTAAAATAATTCAACCCCTAAAAAACATATGACTAAACAGAGAGAAAAGAAGCATTCCCAGCGCCACCTGCGATATTAACGAAAATTAATATTGAACATACGAACATCCCAAAAAAAAAAATATTCCAAATTACACAAACACAAAAATAATAAATTAGTTAATTAAATTGAGGGCATATACTTTTTACGCAATGAACGCGCACTGGTGGTGCTTGATAAAATCTATAATGGGCATTATATTATATGCGTATTATATACCGTATAAAGGAATATTATTAGAATAGATTAGAATAGATATAATCATATGGGCCACTGAACACAATGAATATTAGTCAAATAAATAATCAACACACCTTCAAAGCTATCAAAGTTGATTTAATATAATACGAATTATATAACAATCGTTTGATAATTGTAATAAAGGAAACAATATAAAATTGTGAAACGCCTTCCTTTTTGGGGAGCAAGACACAACCCTCAGAATAAATAATAGTTCTTTATTTTTACAATGTTACCTTGTTGAATATTTAACAATGTCGTTGATAGGCTGCTTTCTTTTATTTGATAGCATTATCGTCAGTATGTAACCGAAAAGGTATCGTTAAAGGTTTGATTTTAATCTTAATGTTTCTTTTACAGCCTTTTAATGTGTGATTAATACATAGTTGTCCCCTTTTACTATTTTTTTGTCCACTTAGTTTAAAAATAAGAATAAATAAGTATAAACAAACCAAACACGTGCCGTTGCTTACTTAGAATAAACCGAGAAGTTGACAGGACAAGTGGTATTATCTGTAACGGTTTAGTGATTATAAATAAAATTGTGCTAAATGTCTAGAATGACAGTCTGTTTATTGGGATTACTTTGTATTTCAGGTTAGTACCAGGTGTTAGTTTAATTTCAACCAATTTCTATATTAAAATTGCCGCAGGAACGAGTTTATTGTAGTTTTATACCAAAATTACCTGTTTTAGAAGAACTTGTTATATAGTAGGCCTGTACCAGAAGCCTATTATAACAGTTGACGTGTGTTAGTAGTTGGAATAAACGAAGAGAAAAATAAAACTGTATAATATTATTGATGTCACGATTTACATTATACGCATACCCTGTATCCCATCAATATTAATCCACAAACAAAATATTTTAAATCATTTAAAAATATACATTTATTTGAGAGTCCTAAATAGGAATTATTATTAACGTTTCATATTTCAAAAAGTAAAGAAGTGTGTAATGAAGAAAAAAAAAACAAGTTGAAATTTCAACTTCACACGTCGAAATATCAACATAAGTTGCAATTTCAACTTAACAAATCGTCAACTTAAGCTAGTAGTGTAGTAGTCTTTTGATGAAATACGTCATTTCATGAAAAGCCTAGGCAATACATGAAGTGCCGGCATATCTTGTAAATTTTTCAGGTTAGATAATCTTCCTGGGCATTTCACTATATGCCGCAAATTAGATGTTGACTGTTCATGAAGTGACTGATACCCGGCAAATTGTGCTATGTTGTGTGTTTGAGGTTAGGTTAGTTGCCGTTTCGATCGATTTATTTGCCCGGAAGCCATGTTGAGCTGTTTGTTTTATTTATTATGGAAATTAAGAGTGAAAAAGACTTGTTCAGTGATCATTACAAAGAAAGGGGGATGGAGATTTAACTAATTTTGAGGTTAGGTTCAGATTTATTTGGTACGGTTCAGGTTTTAAATTGCTAACGAAATTACGAATTGCGAATATAACATCTTAACCTAACCTAACCTCAAAATTAATTAAATATTTTTCGCACCTCGTTCAATTTTCTGATGGTATACAGTCATTTATTCGGCTTTGCTTCATAGTACTCTTTGTAATGATCATTGAATAAGTCTTTTTCACTCTTACTTTCCATAATAAACAAAACAAATAGGCAGCAAGTAGGTAATAAAACGCAATCTGCCTATCTAATTTTTGGCAGATCGTGTAGAATGACTTTAAACGTCAAGTGCCGATACGACCACTGCTTTTCACGAACTGCCAGGCAGATAGATTGTGCAACCTTAAGGATTTGCATGATATGCCGGCAGTTCATGTACTGCCTAAGGTTTTCACGAAATGACGTATTTCATCAAACGACTATGACATGTGTACTCGTATCCGAAATATGTGCGTAAAGTTCGTATACATATCCAGCACATAAACATAAGTTGAAAGTCAACTTCTTGGAGTAAAGAGAGTTCTTACAGTAAAAAATAAATACTTATTTTACGAACCACTGAATTTTTCTTAATGTATATTTTAATCAGATTTGATAACCTCTAAAATTAATCTGTGAAACATCACAAGAAATTTGATTTGAAAGTTATTTTATGAAGGATCGTTTTAACTGAATGTCAAGTACCATTCAGGGTACTTATCAAAAGTGTTACTGGTATTTATATATTTTTTGTCGCAATGGATCAAGAATATTTTATATGCAATTCATGAAATTATACTACTAGATGTGGTTGTTTACATCTCTGAAACGTGTATATTCATTACGGAAGAAATTCACCAAATACAGGGCATTGCACCATAAAATCCCACCTCTATAAGTTACTGCATTACATATTATTTAAGTAACTCGGAAACTGGTCATTTGACATGTAACAAGTCACCATTATCTGAATTGCTCAAATCGTATAAAAATGAAGGCAGTTATTTTTTTTTACGTAGGGATGAGTGAGACACATATCGCAAATCACCCTGCGAATATTTATTTAGTTACATATAATTTAATATATAAAATCTATAATATGGTCCACTTTAGATGGAAACATCCCAATAATTTATTCGACAAAAATAACAATAAAATTTCAAGCCAACAGGTGTCCAAAAATACACAAGTTACCACACTTTGAAAATGATAAAATCTGATTTTAATTTTTTACTCCGCCCTTTATTTTCACCTTTTGCAGTTAAATACCAATTTAGACCAGTCAGAGAAGCATTTTTGTGCGAAATGTCGTTTATCCGCATTTTTTTTTTTGTATAGTTTGAAATGTCCAGAAACATAAGCCAACTATCCGCACGCGTGACAGGTGGGGCAACACAATTTGGAATTCAAAAAACGTCAATTTTTTGCCATTTTTCGCTTAATTTCCAATATAACTCCTAAATGAAGCATTGTTCGAAAATATGTCAAGAGATAAACAAGTTGAAAAAATTGATTTGCAGTTAAATACTGATTTTATGATTCTTAACATTTTCCCAGAAAATGCTTCGTTTAAGAGCTATAGACGATAGAACGATGCTACTTTTTTATGTTTTGAATTTTTTTTTAAGTGAATATAATAAATATTAATACGAAATATATCATCGGTATAATATAAATTGTTTAAATGTCTAATTTACAGTTGAAATAAAATATATTTACAGAACGATATGTAATTTACATGTTAAACAGAAAAAAACGATAAAACTTTTCAGGTATTGAGGTATTAAAATGGTGGGAAAATAAATAAACAGAAATATATATTCACAAACAGACTATTTATTTTATTTTATTTTCTTCATCTTCACCAATATTAACTAACGTTACAGAATTAGCTGACGTGTCATTTTCATGTATAGCACCAACGATATCTATATCGAAAATTACATCAATCTCGCTGTTTGTACAGTCTGTACCCTTACATATTTTACAAAAAGTGTTACATTTTAGTCCCAACTTTCGACAACCACACCTCTTGGAACACAAAAGTACAATTACATTTTTTCTTTAAAATATCTGGGATCAAGTTCACTTTTCGTCAATATTGGTTCCAAAACGTTGCCACGTTTTCTCCATCCCCAATCAAGTGGATCTAAATTGTTACCTAACCATTGTTGAACTTGATAATATGTACAGAAAGCCTCAGTGGGAGGTAAGGCAGTCAATTCAATATTTTTCATATTTTTACAAAAATTGAATCGAAAATCATTTAATTTTTCAGTGCGGTTAGTTCCTTTATTAGCATATAACTTCCTAACCAAAGAACATGAGATCTCAGAAAGCGTTTTACGATCAGCTGTAGGTGAATTAAAAATTAAATATTCCTGAATCTTTTCCTAATTGAGTACTGTTGCATAACATTTTTAAAAATTTATTTTTTCCTTGATTGCAAAAAAACGGAAGTGGGGTCACATCCAGAAAAAGCATGAGCAAATAATATAAGATTTTTCAATTACTTTATTTCGCAAACAATCCAGATTGCATATAACACACACATGTCTAGGTGGTTTACAGACATATATATTACATTTTTTTTCTGCAAATTAGGTTAAAAGCACAAGAAGATCAATATCTTCTCCAATAATATAACATTGATTCTCATTAGATTTTGACTCGGATTTTGATATCGCCGTTTGTATTATGAATCTATCGGCATCTATTATTATTATTATCTACATATATTACGAGATATATTATTATTCTTTTTAAATGTGTTCAAAACTTTCTTTATAATTATTTTTCACACCAAAGGTTTATAATAACAATATTGAATCATTATATTCATTTTTTTTAAGTTCAAAAATAGAAAAGTAGCATTGTTCTTTCGTCTGTAGCTCTTAAATGAAGCATTTTTTGGGAAAATTTCAAGAATAATGAAATGTCAACTTATCAACTTTTTTATCTCTTGATATATTTTCAAACAATGCTTTATTTACGAGATACATTGCAAATAAAGCGAAAAATGGCAAAAAAAATAGACGTTTCTTGAATTTTATAGTGTGTTGCCCCACCTGTCACGTATGCGAATAGTTGGCATATGTTTCTTGACATCCCAAACTATACTTAAAAAAAAAAAAAAATTGCGGATAAACGACATTTCGTAAATTGATCCTTTTTCCATCTATTCCAACTGACCTAATTGTCCTACGAGAACCAAAAATTACAGATTTTTTAAATGATGTGTTTATAAGGGGCGATAAATTCTTATGTTCAGCATCGCCAAAAGTCGAAAAATATCAGAAATCTAACCAAACTTTATCAAAAAATTTGCATGCGATTTAGAAGCTCCAATATTTAAATAATTACGCGCAGATGCCTATTACTCGTAAACACGTTAACAATTTTTTCTAATTATTTAAACAAATTGGGAGACCTTAAAAGTACTCACAAATACTATTTCTATCAAGCTAAATGACATCAAAAAATAATTTTTTCGAGTATAGGGAAATTAATGAGTTTTCAGCAATTTTACTGCACTATTTGATCTAGCTATGCGCACAATTAAGGTGACAATTTTAAACTGATTTCTTGGTATCGAAAAACACTGCAATGATAAACTTATCGATAATTATCTTCACTATTGTTTCTTTCAGATCAGTTGGGAATAATTCTTACCGTGCAGTTCTGGATGGGAGAGTGTCCGATATACTTTCAAGAACCATGTCATTCGGAGATGGTAAAATTTGTTCTGTCCACCAGGGATTTCAACGGGACCACTCTCTTCCCTATAAATCCATTTAAACCAAAACTACCTAGGGGTTACAATGTTTTAGTCCCTTTGAAAATATTAGTCCATGGATATGGAGGGCTAACAATAGACACTGCCACGAGAAACGTCACGAGCGCATACCAAGAAGTTGGTTACAACGTAATAATAGGTTTAATGTTAAAATGTTCTAGCTACTAACACGTGAGGAATTTACCAAACATGTAATCAATATTCATATTTTGTCCAGGGGTCATTTAAAAAATACGTTCACAAAAATGGGCTGTTTTTAACTCCCTCTCCTTGCAACATCTTTCAACATTTGTGAGCCTCCCCTTTAAACGAACGTTCCTTTGAAAATTTCTCCCTACCTTTTTTTAAAAAATGTTCCGTTGTCTTTTCCACGAAAGAACGAACTTAAAATGTTCAATATATTTATTTTGCAATCAGAAACTTTTTTGTCAGTACGTTCACTTTTTATGAACTTCCCCCGTCATTTATTTTGCCACATTTTCAGTGAAACCTATTGCCCCGCCACCCTAAAAGCGAATGTATTTGTTGAATTGCCCCATACACATTTCGAAATTAACTTATTAATTCACATTCGCCAGTTTCAGTTTTAGATTCCCTCACACTCCTCATTTTAACAACTCTCATTATATTATTTTTGCACGCTCAGGTAATTTGACATCTTTACTAAACTGATTAAGACATTTGTAAGTGATGTTAACAAATTGGAGATCGGTAAGTAATTACTTACCGATCACCAAGGCGGTAAGTAAACTAATAAATATAGAAATTTAAAAGTTTTATTGAAAACAAAATTAAAATCACAATTTGAACAGTTATTAAAATTTATTGGAACAATAGAATTCGGGTTTAAAACAACGTTCTCTTCTGAATCATAACTTACAAGAATCTTAAGTTGTAGCAAAAATCTTATCTTAGACAAATTTCAGTTGACAATAAATATTCGGTCTAAATACCAACCAAAGCGAAAACTTTTTCATGTACGACTTGTTTGTTTTATATATTTTTAAAATATAATATTTTTTAATTTTAATTAAAATTATTTAATATTTGAGCGTGTAAAAAACGTCATAAGCACTGCGGTAATTAAGTGTTTTACTGGTTTCGGACCTTATATACATATCCTCAACCAGTAAAGAACACTTACTGACCTTAATACTTAATATACTATTTCAGACCATTTTTAAAAAAACCCAAAGGAAGTTCCCTATCATTGATGTGACTGTAAATCGACATATTCCACCTACCATAAACACATCACACATAAAAAACAACCCCCAAATCCAAAGCCTAGGCCATTGGGAAGGGAATTACACATTTGACAAAAATGCAGACAGCATCCATTACCCACTGAGAATGTCATAGTCTATGTAATGAAGCATCATAATTTGATGAGTTTTTTGTAAATATTTCGTGCAAAGACGAGATTACCTCCCCCCCCCCCGTTTTCAAGGATGCTGAACACGATGGACGTGGTGGGAGAAGTTTTTGACCGCCGCAACCCCCTGAAACCGCCAAAAACAACCCCTTTTATGGGTATCCCTTTATGTTTTCATTTCATATATAAACGGGTCTAGGGAGTGATTTATCGACGGGCTATACTTGAAATGACATGGAAGGGGGTTATAGAGTAAGTGAAATCCAGACAGTAGGCCTAGGGGGTTGATTAAACCTTTTTTTTTCAAATGATTCGCTTATCCCACATTTTCGGGGTTGGTGATCACGGGAAAAATATTCATTTTTAGCTCCAACCCCTCCTCATCCCTCGAACGGGCAGAAATCACCACTCACTCACCAGAAAGCATGCTATCCAGGATTTACAGGTTTTTCGGCACATGATCATTATTCCTATACATATCCCTTCATTTTTCACGAAAGAGTAGGTGGTAGCGACTTCGGGGGTTGCTTCAACCCTTCAAAGAGGTGTAAAATTCATTAATTACACTTTGGATCCTCAATACACCCTTGCCCGTCTTCGCAGGCGGTGATCACGATAAAAATATAATTAATGAATTTTACTTGGAAGGGTTGAAACAACCCCCCGAGGTCGCTACTACCTTCTCTTCCGTGAAAAATGAAGGGATACGCACAGGAATAACGATCATGTGCCGAAAAACCTCTAAATCCTTGATAGCATGCTTTCTGGTGACTGAGGGGTGCTTTTTGCCCGTTTGAGCGATGAGGAGCTAAAAATTAATATTTTTCCCGTGATCAGCGACACCGAAAACGGGGAATACGCGTTTGAACCGAATTATTTGAAAAAAAATAATTTCCCACCCCTAGGGAGGGTTTAATCAACCACTAGGCGTGCTATCTGGATTCCACTTACTCTATGTTATTTCAAATATATATAACCCGTCGATAAATCACTCCCCAGACCTGTGTATATATGAAAACATAAAAGGATCCCCATAAAAGGATTTTTTGACGTTTCAGGGGGTTGCGGCGGTCAAAAACTTCCATCGTGTTCAGCACCCTCTAAAACGGGGGGGGGGAGGTAATCTCGTCTTTGCACGAAATATTTACACTATTTTTGCCTTCATTACATAGACTACAGTGTGACCACTAACATGCTTTAACCCACTGTGCTACCATTGCCTATATATATTCAATTTTCGAAAGACTCGATGTTTTTGCGGACCGTAGAAGAACGTCCACTTTAGCATTTTGCGAAATGACGGACATTTGCTCAAAATGGACAAATGTGGATTTTGAAAATAATGTTTCCCATGGTGTTATTAATATTTTGGTCAAAAAAAAACGTATTAAGTCCATTTTAATTTATCTTTACTATACATTAAACAGAAGAACTATGGCCACTCAAATCTCTGCAGCAAAAATACTCCTAATGAACCGAACAAAGAGACAAGAAGCCAAAAATATGTTGAAAGAGAATTGCTGAATCCAAAAATAAATTAAATTGTAACTAAATGAAAATACGCACATAATTTCGTTCTAAAATATGAATATATGGACAGAGCGCAAAATTTGATCTAGTGAAACAGTAAAAAAAAGGTCTTTTTTGGCAAATACCGCTTGAGCAAGCAGGCTTTGTTAACGGACTAAACTGGACAGCAAATACTGAGTTTATGACAACTTTCCGAAAAGACAAGAGAATCTTGCTTCGTAAGGCTCTTGACAATGTGGAACGGGACAAATTGAGGGCTGTATTATTGGAGACGAGAGCACCAAAACATCTGATCTTTATTATTCACCGGCTGTATAATGAAGACTCTGTTTTGATGAAAGTAGACAACACTAACTTCGACAACAAAGCTGGCAAAGGCGTCAGACAGGTCTGTGTTCTGTCGTCAACCCTCTTTAAAATATATAGTGAATACATACATGGTTAAATGCGTTGGAGGATAAATAAATATCGAAAATACAAACCATAATATGAAAGTATGTACATCAACAAACTGTTGCTACAGAGACATCTATGAGCGTTCCTTCTAAGTTCCAAGTAGAAGTAACAAAGAATAATTAAGTTAGTTAGTTCGGCAATCATCCGAGAGATGGCGCGGCACCTAGAAACATCTAGAGAACTGCTAGAAAGTTCCAGAACTAAATACTGAGTTTATGACAACTTTCCAAAAAGACAAGAGAATTTTGCTTCGTAAGACTCTTGAAAATGTGGGACGGGACAAATTGTGGGCTGTATTATTGGAGACGAGAGCACCCAAACATCTGATCTTTATTATTCACCGGCTGTATAATGAAGACTCTGTTTTGATGGAAGTAGCCAACACTAACTTCGACATCAAAGCTGGCAAAGGCGTTAGACAGGTCTGTGTTCTGTCGTCAACCCTCTTTAAAATATATAGTGAATACATACATGATTAAATGCGTTAAATAAATAAATATCGAAAATACAAAACATAATATGAAAGTACGTACATCAACAAACTGTTGCTACAGAGACGTCTTTGAGCGTTCCCTCTAAGTTCCAAGTAGAAGCACAGAAGACCTACACCAGAAGCGACTCTCTGGCCTTCCCGCCAATATTGAATTTTTATGCGCATATGTCATATGGCGGTGGTATTATTGTCAACCTAAAAATCCGCAAGTTTCTAAATTCACCGGTGGAGAGCACCGGTAATCAATAACATTATATGATTGGCTATTTTGAAAACCAAAGCCAATCAGCTTCGAATTTTATCTACCAATGCGTCCAGCGGTGAATTTAGTCACCCCAATTTACCAATGAAAGGGTGCGTTTGCACGCATCCAGTAATTTAGTCGAGTCGCTTAGTAATTTAGTACTCGACCAGTGCGGACAGCGTGTTTTAGTCAAGTAATTTAGTGGAAAGCAATTACTAAATTACTGGACCGTTTCTTAACTCGACTAAATTACTGGATGCATGCAGACGCACCCAAACATCGAACGTTCCGCCGTCAGTGACGCTTCTGGTATAGGTCTTCTGTGGTAGAAGTAACAAAGAATAATTAAGTTAGTTAGTTCGGCAATCATCCGAGAGATGGCGCGGCATCTAGAAACATCTAGAGAACTGCTAGAAAGATCCAGAACCACTTACCCAAGGGTATAAAAGCAGAGAGAGTGGCCGCGCAAAAGGGAGAACAGTTCAATTAGAAGAGTAGTACAGTTTAGTTCAGTTAACAGAGTAGTAAGTTCAGAAGGAAGGCAGTACAGTTCAGATAGTAAAGTGATTCACACTTAAAATTGCAGTGTCAAATAGAAACTAAGATCTCTCCTATACAGATTTAAGCAAGTACATTAATAGACAAAAAATACGTTAAAATCATCTATGTCGGTATGATAGAAACAATTTTAAAATACGGAATTATAAGATGAGGAGCTGCAAATAAAACTACGCTAAAACTAATTGAACAGATTCAAAAACGTTTTTTAAAAATCATATATAATAGAAACTTTTTATATCTCACCGACTTACTGTATAAAGAATCGGTTTTTTTTATAAGGCAAATCTAGTGTGAATGCATATTAAACTATAACTTTAAAACTCGTAACTAATATGAATTAGTAGATCATATATATTGCACAAGAAGTAGAGATCATCACACTATTAAAGTAAAATCAGCTTCAAAAAAAAGATTACTTACTTAAATGTAAAAAAAAACTTTTAAAAACAAGTTTTATTATTATTATTATTAATTTTGTTTGACAGAGATTGTAAGTAACCAAAAGAAACCAAAAAACCGGAATGAGAGTTTCTGGTAAACCGAAACCAAAACCGAAATTAAAATTCTCAGGAAATCGAAACCTAACGTACGATAAGTTGCGTATATGAATTTTCTTACATTTGAATTGTGAATAAAGTACAAAATATACGGCTGAAATCAAACTTTCAAATCTTTAAACTGTGATGTAAATATACCAAATTGTATGGTGAAAACCATTTCTAAATCGACTCGTCCACTATAAAGATTATAGAAGGTAAAATGCAAGTAAAAATTGGGAACCGAAAGAGTAACCAAAAACCGCACCATAATTACTATTTTTTTCTAACCGAAACCGAATTCTGCCTTGAAAACCGAAACCGTAACTGAAAACCGAAAATGGTGTACGTTAGGTAACCGTAACCGAAACAGAATCGAGATAAATTTCGGTTTCGGTCCCTGCTTTGGAGACGTTTCCCTGGAGAGCATATTGCAATAGCTTGATTCTCCAAGAAATACATCCCCAAAACCGACTTTCCAGTATCTATTTTTCTCATTTTTGACCACATTAACTGGAGAGTGGGCAGAATTTAGAATGGTTGATAATTCAGAGAAAACCAGATGGCAACGGGCGCAAACAAAAGCCCTCATCCAAACCGTTGGATGATGTCGCCAAGGAACTGATTGGTGAGGTTTCCTACCTAAGAGGTAACCGCGACAGATGGCGTGTTGCTGTTGGACTGTTATACAGCAAGCAGAGACCAACTAGATTAATGCATATATCACAAAACGTTTGGAATACGTTGTGAATAAGAAGAAGGTCAAAAAAATAGTGTACAGGTTTGAGGTTTTCTCTAAAACTATAGCAGATAGACAAAAACCAATATAGGTGTCCTGAGCTCGATTTTCGAGAATCAAACAATGGCGCAAACCACGATCGTCTATCTTTTTCGACTATAGAGCTACAGAGCGTTTTTGGAAAATTGGCCTTTTTGGATAACCTCTATATCTTAATTACCAAGTGTCGAATAAAAAATCGAGTAACACATTCTTAGCACATTTTTGAGTAGAATACGTTGCTGATAAGAAGAAAATTATGCATGCTAATTATGCATGTCATAGTTTTAGAGAAAACCCCATCTAATTTGGTTTAATTTGGTCCACTCCTTGTCTCCCTCAATCAATCAAATAGTCCCCTATCAAATGTACATCCGTGGGATCTTTGATGATGCAAGTGTGGTAGTGGTCCCAATCTCTTTGTTTGACCTTGGAGAAACATACTTTCGATGTTGGCACTCTCAAAAATGATGCTGCGCGCGAAAAACAAAATGGCCGCCGGCGCAAACACTTTTTCCCATTTATCTAAGTAACCGTTGGGATTACGAAAAAAAGTTTTATATAAAAAATATTGCTAAATCAATTATACAGAGAAAAGGTTATTACAATTTTTTATGTAGAACTAACCGTTCTGTCAAAAAGTTTTATTTTATAGTTTCCAATAATAAAAATTAATATGTCTAATGATGAGGGATTTGCTAGTGCATATTAACATATTTGACATTATTTCTCGGGCCACTGGAAACAATAATTATAACTAAAAGATTACATATATAAATAAATTAACAAATACCCCCATCTCCACTATGTTTTACAGTATAGGTAGGCATAGGAAATTGAAAGAAAAAGTACCTGTATAATTTTAACGTTTTCCTTTTTACTTCCTTCTCTTTCCCCCATCTGTGTAGCTTGCTGATGGAACCCATACAAGGCCAGAAAAGGGAAAAAAACAATTTTAACGTTTAATGAAGAAATACAGTAATTATAGACTTATATAGACAAAGTACAGACAAGCAATACTTTTCCTTCTACAATGATATTTTTAATTAAAATCATCGTCACTTTCAATGCAAATCTCCATCATCGCCTTGCTCCACTCTCCCATATTATCACATCGGTCGAGATTACATTCGCACTTACACATTCCGGTACACCGGAGTCCATTCGACTCACACGTACATGGGAGCATGAGCAGCGACAGAGTTCCAAGATAAGCTCTGGAGCTCAAGGTTTGGTACAAACAACTGGCTCGTATGTGCTCCCTACTTTCTTCCATCCAAAATCTGAGGGTGGTGGGTTGTTGGGATGCTGAATAAGGTCTTGATTCCACTCAAAACTCTGAAGGTGGGCCCTTAGCAAAGCCGGATCCAGTGCAGATCTTCTTGGAGGAAGATTCTCATCTTGACATTGTTTTTGGGTGAACAACAACCATCTCACAGCTCCTATGTCGGTCAGTGTTGTTTTGGGGATACAAATCTGACAAATGAACGCTTCCAAGTTAGCCCTGACATCTTCTGTGGGAGACAGTGTAGTCCCCAATGTAGCCAAAGCTTCTAGCAGCTTATCACTTGCAGAATTAAAAGTTTTCCACCACTTTATTTTACTTTTGCCAGCAAATGATCCTGTTACATCTGCTCCTGAAAGTGCGTGTAATCCAGGAAGTGCAGAGGCTTTCAGAGGTAAAAATGCTTTGTAAATACCTAGTGAACAAACCTTTTCATGCCATGGCCAAGGAAAAACACAAACTCTTTCGAAAATTGGGGATATCGTCTTAGTGCCAAAATTAGGACATCAGTATCGGGGGAGAATACATGAGTAGTTTTAATTTCTTTCTCTGCTAAATATACTGCATGTAATATGATATTTGTGTGCGCCTACTCCTGCGTACTTGAAAGACTGGATACATCATCGCCATGTGATGAAGCTGCTTTGTCCCTCCAACTGATTACAAACCTTTTGTTATTGGTCACGCCAAATTGAAGAATCTGACCGGAAAGGAACTCTGTCAGTTCATCCTTCGTCTTATCGTGGGACAAGAATTTATTCATTGCTATACTTCCAATTTTCGTTTCTGGTCCGATTTTGTACTGGATTGGATCTGAGCCTTTTTGCCGAATCACTCTCATGGCTTTCTTCTGCGAATTTTCTTTGTAAGAGTCGCAAACAACATGGACCTTACTGTAATTTCTGAATTTTTGCCCTATCCATTTGCTGAAGTTTAAACCGAGGTCACGGCATGTCTTCACTGTGCTAGGTTTGTGGTAGGTGTGAAGAAGCCATCTATTATCGCAGCTTTTTCCTGTAGCTCCTCATTTTCTTCTAAAACTGCAGGTGTGGTGGAAGCATGATCATCATCGTTTTCTTCGGCATGCATGCAGATATACCTTGCATTGATTCAGGAACATCCATAAGTTTGTACTTAGCTAGACAATCGTGCATACTCTCGTCAACTGCAAATAATGACTTCGATAGTGCTGCGGTATAAAGCTATGAAATAATTTTAAAAGTTAAGTTTCTGGGAAAATGGTTAGTCCTGCATAGAAACTTATAATAACCTTTTTTTGTGTAAAATTGATTTAGCAATATTTTTTATATAAAACTTTTTTTCGTAATCCCACTGGTTACTTAGATAAATTGGAAAAAGTGTTTGGGATGGCGGCCATTATGTTTTTCGCGCGCAGTACTCATGTGCATCATTTTTGAGAGAGCCAACATCGAAATTATGTTTCTTCAAGGCCTAACAAAGAGATTCAGATTACTACCACACTTGTATCATCAAGGAGCCCACGGAAGCCTATTTTTGTACACTTGGCAGGGGACTAAAAACTAAAATTGTTTTAATTGTTGTGTTTTTACCTATTATTTATCAGATTTTCGTCCCAATTCCTTACACAGTACTGGTTGCTTCAAATTATATGGATATTTGTAACTATTGTTTTTAAATTTCAGTCGACTGGGAACCTCTGTCTTCCATACCATGTTATGCAACGGCTTATTTAAATACCTGGCACGTGGGACAGTGTCTTGCTATTTTAGCGGTCAGTCTAATACCCTTGGGAATTAGTCCAAGTTTAGTCCACGTAGTTGGATTCAGTCTTGGCGCCCATGTTGCAGGATTTGCAGGATCCCACTTGAAGAGCACTATTGGATACTCCTTTAACAGGATTACAGGTGAATATGTATTACATTGTTATAAAAACACATCTTTAGAATAGCATTCTGAATTGTCAGTCTTGCTCGGCATATCAAGTAGGTACGTGCATGATTGGAAAATGGAAACAAGGTCAATGCCATTACTTATTAGTTGTTCATTTTGCACAATTTACGTGATAACCGTGAACGAGTGAGGACAGCTATAGTATAAATTAAATAATCGTTAAAAAAAAGTTAAAAAAAGAGGAATGAGAATGACTAGGATCAATGCAAAGAGCGAATGGTTTCATCCATAGAAAAAGCTGGTTGGGACCTCATTGCTGAAATACAGAGTGTTTTATGTATTTATGCCAAAATGTTTTTGCTTGTTACTTTGTAAAGGATTGGAATAATTAGTTTATATTTGGCACATATAATACACTAGTGATCCTGAATAAGTACTTGTATCACACAATGTCAATATTAAATTCTGAACAAAATGGATTCATGAATTTTTTAGCCACATTATTGCCGCTTTTGAAATAAATTCCACTAAATAATTCAATATTATGAGACTTTAGAAAATATTGATAAATGGTACACGCAAAAAATGCTTCCTTTATTAAATTAGGTATTTACTTTTTTCAGCAACAATTATTATGCTTTAATTAATAATTTTTATGAATGGAGTAAAATTAATAAAAAAAATAAATGTTAGGGGACACCGTATCAAGAATCTATTTCATTCCTCTCAATTATTAAAGACTAGTAATACAGCAACATAATATACCCATTAACAACAGCAATAACTGTAATAACAAAGTTGCATATCAATAATGCACATAATAGCAAGATAACAACTAAATATCAACAGAATAACTGTACCAACAACAAAAATACAGATATTGTCATAAAATGTATTTACAAATTAGAATTATAATTAAATTTTATGTTCAAAATGTCCTCCTCGGATCAGTACATTTTCTAGAGCAGTTCACGAGATGACCGATTGATCTACTTATCACATCTGGACTATTTCTAATTTCGTTGCGGCATTCAACAATACTTTGAATTCATTGATCCCTGTAATCAAGGTCCACTTGTATCATTTAAATGGTTTCTAATTTGGTTGGAGCAATGTGGTGGGCCCCATCATGTTGAAAGATCATACGTCGGATATTTACATTTCCTAAAAGATTCCGTAGTGTATGTTGTAAAAACCTAAATCTGAAATTCTTATCTAAACCAACTCGGCGTAGGTGGGGAAGGTACTTGACTGAGCTAATGTAAGATAAAAAAAATCAAATAGAACCCCAATTAAGTTAGATTTTTTAAGTTTAGCTCAGTTCACTAGTAGAAAGAAAGTAACTATTTTTTAAAGTTGTCACATCATTTGTTTTTCTAATGGTTGCCATTTTGAAGTAAGGCTTACTATAGTCAACAATGACAACTTTAAACAATGCCTTTAAGCGTAAAATCAGTTAGTTTTAGATTATTTCTTATGGGATCACTTAAAGAGTGGACATTGACGGCAGAGAATAATTCAAAGGATTGTTGAATGCGGCAACGAAATTAGAAAGAGTCCAGATATGATAGGAAGATTAATTGGTCATCTCGTGAACGCATTAGAAAATATACTGAAGCTGATGAGGACATTTTGAACATAAAATTTAACTATAATTCTAATTTATAAATAAGTTTTATTACAATTCTTTGTTTTTAGTATAATTATTCTGTTGATATTTTGTTGTTGTTTTGTTACTATGTGCATTATTGATACGCAACTTTGCTGTTACCGTTACTGTTGTTGTTAATGGGTATGTTGCTGTTTTAGGAGTCTCTAATAAATGCGAGGAGTGAAATAGATATTTGATACAGTGTCTTCTAACATTTATTTTTTAATTTATTTTACTCCCCTCATAAAATTGGTAAATAAAATAATAATTATTGTTGGGAAAAAAGTAAATGCCTAATTTAATTGTGGAAGCATATTTTGCGAGTGTCATTCATCCATATTTTTTCAGGTACCTAGTGGAATTTATTTCGGAAGTGGTAAAAGTGTGGCAAAAAATTCATAAATGCATTTTGTTCAGTTTTTTATGTACTTTTCGAATTTTATATTGAACATAAAAAAACATGCAGGGTATTGTTTTCTTGAAGAACAACAGAAACAATTTTTTCTCAAGTCCGGACATGGATTTTTGTGTATGATATGAGTACTTATTCAGAATTACTAGTGTATTAGATGTGCCAAATATGAACTTATTCCATTTCTTTAGAAAATAACAACCAAAAGAAATGTTGGCAAAAATACTAAAACACCCTGTATTTCATCAACGATGGCATAACTAGCTTTTTCTATGGGTGATTATGATTACTCTCGGTACCCTCTATCTGCCATTAAAGCATGTCCGTTTCCTCGAATCTCAAATGGCCCGTTTGCAGCACATGCTTTAAAAAAAATTCCACATTAAAGTTATTTTCGTAAAAATGCAATATTTTTGTTTGTTTTTGCAAATGTCTCAATGAATGTTAGTTTTATATAATTGTGCAAATCAAAAATCAGGACGAATTTTAGTTCTTTTTTTTAATTTATATGGAATTAATATCTTCAAAAGTTCAGAAATGGCATCCGAACGTTTATAAGATGAAGTATTTACATTTTGAATTCAACTAAAAGTTTCTGTTGCAGGTCTGGATCCAGCTCTTCCATTTTTCGCAACATTTAAAGATGATTGGAAGTTGGATCCAAGTGATGCAAAGTTTGTAGATGTAATCCACACAAGTGCGGGAACTTTCGGAAAACTGGAGGCTGCCGGTCACGTAGATTTTTATGTAAATGGTGGATCGTTACAGCCTTTTTGCTACGATGCAAAATGTAAGTTTAGTCAGCTGGAGATTTTGTCAAAAAATTATGTATAAGTAATATTTCGAAGTATTTATTATGAGAAACTTAACATGGGTTTATTGATAAGATCTGGAAAATATCAGGTGAAAATTTAACGCCAAACTAGATGGAAATACTTATAATTTATAATTATGATATTAAAATTTTTTTCACATTTCTCCCCCCTGCTCATCAATTATTAAGTGCCAAAGTGGGGACGGCCCATTATTAAAGAGTGTGGAGCCCGCTGGAGAATCTTGACAAAATTTACACTTGGAAATATACCAGCATAAAAACTTACAAAAACAACCTTATTTCTTTCAAGTTTGCTGAAACTTTCCAGTAAAAGTACAAAAATAATATAAAAAAATAAGATGCAACATTGTAGGAAACTTTCGCCAGTGGGTATTATATATGACCAGTGAACTCTGGTATAGAGTTCACTGTATACGACTGAATTGTACAGAAAGTTTTGGTCGAGAACCAATGGTTCTGGTCCAATGTTTAACCTAATAAACCAATTTTACAGTGTAAACATTGTAACCTTACAATATACGGCTGTAGAGCCCTAGACAAACAGATAATTTTTTAACAAAACAACTTTTCTGTCTAAAATATTATTTATTAAAAATATAATAACTTGTTATTTATATACACAAAATTAGAATAAATATTTTGCCAATTATCTTTTGTACCAGATATGATAAAAATAGCTAATATTTTAATATGTCATAGATATACGTACCTACTTTAAGCATAATTTTATAATCTATGTCTAAATAATCTTTTATTCAAAATACATTATACCCAAAAACAATCATCATTATCATTATACAGGATGTCTGCGTATACGTACAAATATTTTGCATGATAATATATTGACACAAAAGAAGTAAAGAAAGTCTTATAAAATTTTTGCTATACTCCAACGGTTTTGCTTAAATTAATTATTTTCTAAAAATACGATATTTTCAGACCAGACAGTGTATATAAATATTTGTAGGTCAGTTTTGCAGTAAAAACTAACGATAAGTTCAATGTCTTCTTCTGACCTGCATCTTCCTTTTTATTATGTTTATTGTATTAATAATGGACATAAAAAATTTCAAAAAAACGCCAGTGTCTCTTTCATAAAAGGAATCCTCCGCTGTCGGCATCTCCGGTTCAAAGAAAATGTTCATACTTCGTTGTTTATCTGGAAGTAAGGCCACCAATTCCAATCATACAGTGTTGTCAATATGTTCGATTTATCTAGTTTTAAAGTTAAAGTAATAAAACGGTGTAATGAACAAGGTGATGAATTTAGTGTTTGTTGAAATTAAATTAACAGCTATTAATTTAATTATTACGGTGGTTAAAGAAATTTTCTATAATAAATTTTAAAAAATGGTAATTTTTTAGTCACACCGTTGAAGGATATTTTTTGCAGACAGTAAATTATTTAGATCAGTGACATTTTTTGAATAAAACACAGGGGCTTCAAAAAACCGACCTGGACGTCCTGCTCTTTCTATTAAGTCCTATGGAATAATTGTGGTTTGTGAAAAATGGCTAAGATGGCATGGCAATGAGTAAATTAATATTAAATTTCAGTTAGTGTTTTCATTTCAATTTACTATTTTTAAATGAATGTCTTGCAACGCTGTAAAGCCTGTGTTACTGATTCAGCAAGTGAGCGCGATAACCTTATCTTTTCCGTCTTCTGTTTATACACTGAAAACATTTGCCTATTCTAATTAATTTTTAATCAAAAATAGGTTTGAATTGGAAAAAAAAATTGTCAGAATTCAGCATAGGAAACAAAATCATAAAAATATTTGTTGAATTTTTTTTTATTTTAATTTTAATTTTAATTGCCTTATTTATTTAATTCAGGTACGTTTTCAATTTTATTTTGTTTGCCTGCATACAAATGTATTTTGAGGGAACGAAAAATTGTGTTATAAATATTTCCTTACTCCAGATAAGAAGTGTAGTCTGGGTTATATTAGTATACACATTTTTGTTTCAGATCCTCCTTTATGTAGTCACGCAATGGCGGGTATATATTTTGCAGAATCTATAAGATATAATGGAAGCAATTTTATTGGTAAGGAATGTAACAATATTGCCCATTACTGGCTAGGGCTCTGTACTTTCGGAAAGACAGCTGTCATGGGAGAACGGTGTGCTTCAACGTAAGTATGATGATAGTAGACAAAATATTATGTATTAGATATATTGTTATATCATGATTGCTCTACATACAAATGTTTGTAACACGTTCTAATGCTATATGTAGTTACATATTGGGAAATCTGTTCTGTAAAGATATTATTTTTAAATGTCACGGTTCCTAAAAAATATACAGTTTAGGTGAAGTAGACAAGAAGCAACCAAGAGATAGTAATAACTTTTCTGATGTATTAAATGATACACACAATCACAGAAAATAACTGCAAGTGTATTCATATGACATTAATATTAATGACGTAAGTACAGAAAACAGAAAAAGTAGTTTTATGCAATGTTTAGAATATGCTGTGTCATCTTTATTTCAAAGTTGTTAAATTTAAGTTATTATAAATTCGTTATCGTTATCGTTATCGTTATCGTTATCGGGAAGTGTCTAGTGAATTTATTAATAATTCTGTTAGACAAAGTCTAGACATTTTGAATTAGTTTACCTGGTATAATCGTGATAACCAGAGTGAGTGGAGAATAATCTTTATTGCCGTGAATTTGCAAGGCACTATAATAAATATAAAATTGTGGAATTAGTATTAAATTAAATAAATAAAGGTAACAACGTTCTAAATGATGTACACCAGCTATTATTCTTTTTCTGCAACACAAATACCTTTCCAATGTAGAAAAGAAAAAAATCGCGACCGCCTAGTAAAGTCACATTGTTTTGAGCCTCTCGACTCTCGGAACTCCAAGAGGTATCGTTGCCACCTTCAACTAGAAAGGATACGACCTTAGAGGCGTTCAGGCATAAACCCACGGATGGTAGCTTCGCACCACCGTCCGCTCAAGCGAGTGCGTGAACCATATGTTCGAAGCTGCTGTTCCTCTCGTACTGAGCAGGATTACTATCTCAATGACGAGTCATCAGTAGGGTAAAACTAACCTGTTTCACGGCGCTCTAAACCTAGCTCACGTTCCCTATTAGCGGAATGCATCCAAAAATATGGGAGACAACAATCTGGTTCTACGACTGAAGATCCTGCCTTAACTACATAAAAAGGAGATGATAGAATCTTTGGCAACTGCATATATGCTGGCATTAATATGAAACGCCAGTAAGATAATGCCAAATATTCTTCAATCCAGGCTCCAGTAATATCTGTCATAGCAGATTTTTTTAAAAGATGTAGTACTGGAGAACAAAATTGAACTTATGATCACTTAGTAGTAGTTTCTAATTTATCGAATTGTACTGTCTCTCGGGACAATGCACCTTTTTTGGGAGAGGATGTTCACCATCCAGCCCTAAGAATTACTTTTGTTCCACGAATAATTAAATCTGTTAAATTTCCAATAAACCCGAACGAGCATAATTATAACTTTCGAAAAGCAAACTAGCCTGCACTGTATGACTCATTACTTCAGGTTGACTGGACGTTTCTTGAAAATTTTCATGACATAAATATTGCATGCGATGAATTCTATCAAAAACTATATTCAATTTTTGACGTACATGTTCCGAAATTCAAAAATAAAAAAAGAATATTTCCCGTATGGTACACACCTGAAATAATAAAAAACGTGAAGCTGAGAGATAAGCACCGCAAAAAATACAAGAAATATAACGATGCAAATACATTAGAAGAATATAAACGCTTAAGATCACTAATCAAATTACAAACCAAAGATGCGTACAAAAATTACATAGAAAATATTGAGACCACATTAACTGTTGACCCTAAGCAATTCTGGTCCTACATAAATAATAAAAAAGGCACTACTAGAATACCTGGTAAAATGTATTATAATGAAAAGGAAATTGATAACCCGCAAGACATTGTAAATAATTTTGGTCAATTCTTTAATAGCGTATACTTACCAGTGTCTGACACAATGCCAACTTCTGATATAAGTAACCAACCATCCATAAATATCGATCAGTTATCGGAAACAGACATCAGACAAGGTATCAAAAAGCTAAAAAACAAAATGACATCGGGACATGATCAAGTTCCCAGTTTTTTAATAAAAGACTGCGCAAATGTGTTTATCACCCACTCCGAACTTTATTTAATATTGCATTGCGAACATCTACCTTTCCCGAATGTTGGAAGCTGGCAAAAATATGCCCTATTTATAAAAGCGGAAATGTGGCAGATGTAAAAAATTATAGAGGGATCTCAATTCTACCTAATTTTGCCAAGGTCTTTGAGGCCTCAGTGTATACTATAATTTATTCTGGGGTAAAGAATTTAATTTCCACTCACCAACACGGTTTTATGGAGAAACGTTCTACAGTAACAAACCTAGCTTGTTTAACTCAATTTGTCTCCGAATCACTGGACAACAGAGGTGAAGTAGACGTGGTGTACACTGATTTTTCAAAAGCCTTTGACCATATAGACCACAATTTATTAATTGAAAAATTGAATTATATTGGTTTTAGTAATTTAATATTAAATTTCTTTATATCATATTTAGAAAACTGGTTACAATATGTTTTTAAGTCGAATACTTACCTAGCAACATCAAGGGTACCTCAAGGTTCAAACTTGGGGCCACTTATGTTTGTTATATTTATAAATGATTTATGTGATATGTTAGATTGCGAAACACTTTTATTTGCCGATGATTTAAAAATATTTAGTGAAATTAACAACATCGAGGACTGCCTAACTTTACAACAGCAAATACGCAAAATTGAATTATGGTGTACTTCTAACAAATTGGATATGAACGTATCAAAATGCAAGGTAGTAACGTACACGCATAAAATCAGTTTTCGTATACCTTCAATGGCACGGAATTGTCAAGAGCTCAATCAAATAAGGACCTGGGAGTGTTATTCGACTCTAAACTGGATTTTACAGAACACATAAATTCATCCACAAATTCGGCACTAAAATTACTAGGCTTTATAATAAGAAATTGTAAACAATTTACTAATGTAAAGGCACTTAAAACGTTGTATTTCTCAATGGTACGATCAAAACTTGAGTATGGTGTTATAATTTGGAACCCAATTTATAACGTTCACTCACATGCAGTAGAGAAAATTCAAAGAAAATTTATGAAGTACTTAGTTTTCAGAATTGATATGAACTATCCAGAGCAGGGATATCCAAACACTCTGTTACTGTCAAGATAACACATGAAATCATTAGAAAATAGAAGAACACTAATTACTTTAGTATTTTTATATAAACTACTTAACCATTTAATTGACTGTCCAACACTATTATCAAAAATTAATTTCAGAATCCCGAGATTAGGAGCACGTCAAGATATTCTATTTTATTGTCCCAATAGCTGTACAAACATTCTCAAAAAGTCTCCCATTTATTCTATGATGGAACTATATAACAAGCTTGGTAGTCAATGTGATATATTCAGCACACGTTTAAGTCAGTACATTAAGACCGTTACAACAGTTTATTGAAATCATCAGTATTATTTCATCAGTATTATTTTGAATCTATTGTTATGTCTTTAATAATAATTTGACTGTTCTTTACTAGTTATGCTATAATGATGTTACTGTTATTTAATATGTATTAGTTGCTGCATTGGCAGTATTTGTTCCTAGTATAGTTCTTAGTATTATCATGTGTGACGAACATTGTCCTGTAATTGGATTATTCTGTTGGGCAATAAATCTATTATTATTATTATTATTATTATCGATGAGACAAGGAAATATCATATTTTTGTGACTACTAATAAAACTTTTGACAATGTGGAATCATATAAACAGTAAACTTTACTATTCAAGATGAAAACACTTAGACAGATGCTTGTCATTATTCCTCAACTTTACGAAGATGTTTTGGTGAAACAAATATGAAGTTGGCAAAGTTCTCAGATACAGAACTGTGTTCTGTCGTCAATCCTCTTTAAGATCTATAGTGTGCTATGAAGCGATGTGGGCTGGAGTTATAGCAAATGAACATAAGGTTATACACTTGATCGACAATCTTCAAACAATATTATATACCCATACGGTGTAATTGTTAATTGCAACAAAACCAAACTTATTATTGTAGGCCGAGAAGTCAAAACCATTCAAACATAAAGCATAGAACATTAAAAATAGATGAGTGTGAAGCAGTAAACAAGATGGTTGAAGCCATTGTTGATAATACTAGCAACTATGAATACCAGATATGACTGACAAAATATAGATAGCAAGATCTAGATCATGCAGCAGCCACTTTGTCAGTGACTGCACTCTATAAAACTCAGTTCGCACTTTGGCAGTTTCTTACGTTCCACTGGAAATATTATTTTCAGTGAGTATGCACTGAGTACAGTTTTGTCACGAGCTCTGGCAACTCGTGCAATCGTGGAGTGCAAATGGCGCGTATGATTAATCTAGAAAGAATAAGGTGACAAAGTATCGATAAATTGAAGAGCTTCTCGAATTGTAGTGAGGGCGAGATTATAGTAATCTGCGCAATGAAAGAAAAGTTAGTGTACCAAAAATTCTGAATTTTATGGGTAATGTGGTACATAACCTACTTTGCAATGAGTTAGTGGCAATATGTCACTAGTTTCATTACTGTAAAATTCGTTTAATGCATTTCGTCATTTGTATGCACAAGGTGGTCACTCAGTGTTGTTCATTCCCATTAAACAATTTAAAACTCATTTGATCTTCAGGAGGTTTTAAAAAAGTTTTGTCAGGGTTATAAAATAGTCTATTGCTTTTTTGATGTCGTGATTAAGATCTTTTAGGCTTCAAGTATATTTACTCTAATAAGATAAGTTTTAAAGCTTTCTGTAAAACCTAATTACAAAGCTAATTTGCTGCTAGGATTATTTGTATTTATAATCGGTTTATCATATCTATATAAAATTCTCCATAAAGCCAAATGGTTTTATTATCTTCTTAAATTCCATTAAAATTTAAAAAGGCTAAATTATTCTTTATGGTTTAATAAGTATGCAGTAACTGCATTGAAAGTTATTTTTAAAACTAAACGCTTTCAATGGCTATTAGTACTTATTAAAGGCCATTACAAAACTCTTAAAACATGATTGACAAATGTTTTGATGAAACCATTAAAAGAAAAAAGGGATCTATAAATCTGAAAGGCAAATCTTGGTTCCATAAAACACTTTCTAAAAACTCAATCCATGACAACAAATGTGTTAGAAGCATTTTACGACTTGTAATTATGTCTTTTATGGAAATGTGGATGAAAATATAAAAGAATGGCCATACGTTAAAAGAACTGTTAAAAAGCAGAGAGCTGTGTGATGCACTTGTTTATTTGAAAAAAATAAAATCACGAGTTTCTCTGAACGTATATTTCTTTATGTGGTGGGAGTGAAACAAGCCACGTGTTGAGTTTCAAAATAAAAATCATTTGCTACTAGACGAAGAACAGGAAATGGTAAAAATTTCACTTAATCTTTTTTAAATGGCATTTTGTGATTAATATGTGAAATGGAAAGGTTAAAACGTTGTTTTTTTGATACAACTTAGTGATATTACTTTACAATTAAACACTTCTAGGTTCTGAAAGCACCAAATAAAAACATCCAGAGAAAATGATATGTTATAAAAATGTGTTAGTTTTTATTGTTTTATTGTTTTGCTGTTTTAACAAAATTTAAATGTTATTTTAATTAAACAAGTATCTCCATTTTACTTCAATATTTCATTTCTCTTGACCTACACAATTTTTCAGAAATTCAAATGACTCGCGATAAAATTCGCCCAATTTAGTTTTAAATTTGACACCTTTTGGGTTTGTAGAGTATTTGGGGTCTACAGACCTTTTAACTAAAAGTTCGAAATGAATGTACGTCGCTGCAGCACTGGAGCTGTGAAAATTATTAGTAGGAGACGAAAATTTATAGGTTAAGTTTAAAGTTATCAGGCGGATTCGTGTTGGCGGTGGCTTTCTTAAATCCCAAAGGTTTTATTACGATTTTAGTATAGCTTTATGAAGCCCATGTGACCTTCGCTAAGTGTATTTGCACCTGTGTAAGGAAGGAATTATTTGTGATAATCTACAAAAAGACTAAATGGACTTCATTTAGAGTACATTGTTCTAGGCCATTACCGTTATTAAAATATATAGTTTAATGAGATGACTAAAATGATAACTAGGTTTTATTTAATAGGTCGGTCATATTTCCTTCCTATAAAAGTGGTAAATTTTACAATTATAATTATTAACAATTTTCATTTTTTCTTTGTCAAGTTAAGATACAATCACAAAAATTGACTGAGAATGACCCTTGGAACAGACAAGTAACATATTTTTTTTCATGGACAATTTAGAGCTTTTCACTCCTGATATCGACTTATAATGGTTTTAAAAAACGGTAGCCTTCTATGTGTTTTCTAGAAATGCAAAAAGATCATAAAATAAGTCCATTTGGCTTTAAATTAGGTTTTGATAAAGGTTTTAAAAAGGCCCAGGCAAGGCTTTCAAGAGTGGCATTATGTCACTCTAAGGGGTTTTATGAGAGAATTTAAAAAAAGTCTTAACAACCTTCATAAGAGAGGACCTTTTTAGTTTAGAACCTGCTTTATGATGGTGTTAAAGATGTTACAGCAAAATGGATTTTTCAAGGCATTTTATAAATAGTTTTATAGAGCACCCTTGCAGGTATTTAGGAAACCAAAATTGTTTATTGGGTTGGCAAACGTTATTAAGTGTGACAGAAGTATAACGAGGCTAACACAAGTCAGACTTACTAAAGCACTAATTTCCTTCATATTCCTTTACGTCTTTGAGACATGGATGTTACGGAGGCAGATAGACAACGTATTCATGCTTTCGGGATAAGAGTCTGGAAACGTTTACTTTGGAGAGCCCATTGCGCCAACAGCTAGATTCTCCAAAAAATACGCCTATCGAAATGACTTTCCAGCATACAATCAACCCCAGAGAGTACAGTATATGATGATTAAAGATTCAGAGAAAACCAAACTGTAGGCGTCGAGAAGGAGGCCCTTTAAAACATTGGGTTGTCACCAAGAGGCTAATGGTGAGGAGTTTTGGTCCAGTCTTATGCCTAACAGACAACCGCGACAAATTTTTGATGATGTTCGACATGTTATACAGTAAGAGGAGGCCATCTAGAATAATGCTTGGGTTACGAAAGTCTGTGAAATAATTATGCAAAATAAAAAGAGTTTAAATGATCCAGATTGTCATATATGGATGCGACTAAGTTAACAGAATTCCATAGGGAAATGCTATACGGTGAAAAATAGAGAGCTCTCAAAATGGATTTAGAGTTAAATGAAGTCTTGCTGTGACTTTTACTGCTTCTTATTCATCATTTGTAGGTGGATGTAACAGTACTCAGATATTTCGTGGCTGGTTTATGGTATAAAACTTTTTTTGATTTTTTTTTTAAACAATATATGTATTTGTCTTTACTCATTCCAGGGCAATCATTACAGTCTATCCTTGTGCTACTTTTTGAAATATTTTACAATCATTTTACAATTTAATTTTAATTTGTGTTTTTAAGAACAAGTTATTGATTTCTTGTAAACTTCATTAAAAAGTACAAGCATGTGATAATAAACAAAATATGTTTTTGTTTTAGAGTCAGAGGAATTTACTTTGTCTGGACGTCCGACAAACCGCCATTCACCTTAAACTATAGATATTAGTAAATAAAGAACAACACCAAGTGTTCATTTTTGTATTTATTTATTTTTTTTTGTAAATAAATTATCAATAATTATTATTTATTAAGACTCCATCGTACTAATAAGGACACAAACTGCCAGTATCATATTTTTTATTTATTGTAAAAACTATCTTAAATAAATTGAAATAAATTAAATTAATCAAATTAATTACCCTTTAAGATGTTAGATATAATTTTTAAACGAAACTTATTTACTATGTAAATCAATTGAATAAATTTACGTATAATAATAATAATTATTTATTTCATTTCTATTAGGCTGGGAAAGGACATTAAATAACGTGAAGTCTACCAGCAAATCTGGAGGCTTTAGGGCAACAAGACGATTTTTTGTCAATTAGATGTCTCTGATACCTGATCTGCATGTTGCCTAGTTGAATTTTTTTAAATAAATCCAAATACTAATTTAATAGGGCTATTAACACGTTCATGGACACACCTTTTTCGACGGGGTACGTGGCATGACACACTGCTAGAACAGTCATGCCACAGATGGCACGACGGCCAGTTGTCCATGAGCGTGTTAATGTTCGCACTTTTTTCAGAGAAATGATCGTAACTCGAAAAATTTAACAGATATGGAAAAAATACAAAAGATCAAATTCGCAGAGCATAAAAAAATATATCAAAAAATGTATTACCCAAAAAATTGTACCATTCATAAGCGTGCTGCAAGGGGGGAAAAAGACTTTCTCTTGACTTACTGTCTTTTTTTTAAACCATTTTACACTTTTTAAAGAAATTTTATAAAAAAGAGCATTGGCCTTGTATTTTTATTAGGAAATATATTGTAATCAAATGCATCCTTATCTTTTTTTATCGAGCTTATAGAAACACAAAGGAAGTCAGAGAAATTATTGTTTATATTTATATAACATATTGTTCAATTAAGCACAAAACGTAAAATAATCTCACTAGTCAAGGGCAGGCAAGGTGCGATTAAAAATAAGTTAATTTGATATATTTATGGTAAGAAAGTTTTTCTACAACTATCACGGTGTGCTACAACCAAATTTAAATCAAAGTTGAAGCCACTCGGAAATTTTATTTTTTTACACATTTTTGGATGTATACAGTATCGGAAAGTCCTGGCTTAGGTATTGCATAGTTTCAACGACTTAACCGACCGCCCACAATAAAGGCGTCTACCAGTGCTCTAGGAGAGGGGCAAATAGTGATACGCTCCCAAACAAAGCTGCCCAGGCATATGTGGTGGGGAAAGCAGGTGGCACGATTACTTAAAATCATTAATCGCCGAAAAGTTTACAAGCATTTTTTTTTTAATGACAGCCACACAAAAAAAGTGGTCTGACCTGCGGACCAGACCAGCATATCCAGGGCTGGCATCTTTTCAATTTAACGTGTGGTGCTCAGTTTAGTAGTAAATATTGAGAGGAGTGTGGAGAAATCTAGACTTTCTCAGTTATTTATTAGTCATACAAGTACAGACCTGGGTAAAGTACTCTGATAAAGTGCTTCAAGCACCAAGTACCAAGCCCTCAGAAATATAAATGTCAATATCTCCTGTCGTATTGGAAGAATATAAAATAGAGATTGTTCACAACAGAATTTCAAACTGATATACAAGACCTGTGTTAAATATGTACTAACCTCAAAAAAAAAATGAACAAGCCAATATATAGCTTTTTTAAATAATGTAATATAGCTTTAATAACAATCTATCCATTTGCATAAAATTTTGAAGAATACTCTTTATGGATGTTAACAACCACAAAAAGTTTCACGACAAATATTTATTTAAACATAGCCAAAAGTCATAAACTATTTAAAAGTTTGCTGGCTCATAATAATTTATGGCATTAAACCGTACAGAAACAATATTGTTTTAAACTGTAGGTAGGTTTTTAAAGATACTTTTGAATGGTTTTAACGAAATAATTTTTTACGTTTACTTTAACAATTTTTTAGAAAATTATTTTTTTTTAATTTAATGCAAAAAGTACGGTATCGGCTTCCAATTAACATAACAGGATATTTATTTTTTAATTCTTTTTTTGTACATACCTACTTTTTAAAGTTGTTAAAACTTTTCAGTTTTGTAAAAAAAATCGTGAAAATACAAGCGCTAAACGAATTAAAAAAAATTAAAATTACAAAACATGGTTAAACATAAAATAATTATTCCGTTAAAACCAATTAAAAGTGCCTTTAAAACCAAAAGTTTAAAAAAATGTTGCTTCAAATCGAGGGGTAATCACTTATGCAATATGTGGGACAGGTATATGTGCAGTGGTGTGCAGTATCGTACAATATGTGTGCAATATGTATGCAATATGTGTGCAATATTGCAATTGTGGGACACATAATTTCAAGTGATTGCCCCCTCGCTTCAAATTCAATTATTACCGAGATTATTACAATATACTAAGGCGAAAATAAATTAACTATCTCATCTCATCAGTCCTCAATTACTCGAAAACTAAGACTTAACCTTTTCTTTATTTCACAATACACAACAGGAACGGTAATCACAGACTTGCATCACCAATTATGGATAACTAAACATTGAACAGTGAACACAAGCGACTTTGTTTTTCTATTAGTTCCTGACAATCATGATGAGGCTTGTCTAGAAGGGCCTTAAATGAAGTTTAAAAAGAGCTTGCACGTACTTTAGAAATACTTCAAGCACTTCAAAAGGATTTCAATTACTTCATAAAGTAATTGAAGTACTAAAAAGGACTTCGATTACTTTAAAAGTAATTGAAGCACTTTCGAAAGTAATTGAAGCCCTCTGGAAGGGCTTCAAAGCCCCAAGTACTTATGCAAAGTAATTCAAATGTCAAGTACCAAGTACTCTCCTTTAAAAGTAATTGAAGCACAGTGCTTGAAGCCCTAAAAGTGCTTCAAGTACTACTTCAAAGCACTTTACCAGAGTACTTTACCCAGCTCTGTACAAGTATAGGGTGGTCTCGGGAACGTTACAACCTCTCTTAACTTCTTTAGTTTTGGAGTTAGTTAAAAATGAAAGTTATAGAAAGTCACGTGTTTTCCAAGAATTGTTTCAGAAAAATAATTGAAAGTTACATTTCGGAGATATGAACTTTGCCTTTTTTTTACGGAATGCCCCGCTCCGTCTATTATTACATCGTTGAATTGACGGATCACAAATTCACGTACATTTAATATCCACACTAAATTAGTATCACACTGTATAATAACTAACTGATCCACAAACACGTTAACACTAACCAAATTAAAGCTTTTAAGATCGATTCAAAAAATCGATCTTAGATCGATCTCTTTGAAAAATTAAGAAAATCGATTTTATTTTCAAGATCGATTGATTTTTCGATTTTTTAGTTCGCTTTCATCCCGCAAGAAGACGAGATTTTTTAAATCTCCCTCGGAAACCTAGGGAGTTTTTTACTGTATTGGCATGTGCATGCGCAAAACGACATTAATGTTTGATCGAGCTTGACAAAGAAATCATATTTAAATTTCCCGCGTAGATATACGCATGCGCAGACTGGCAGGCAGATCGAATTGAAAAAGATCGATATTTTTAATATTTGGCGAAGATCAGATCAGATCGAATCGAATTTCTGAAAGATCGAACTTAACAGTTCTAAACCAAATAATTTCTTTATTCATGTGGTTGTTGATAGCTAATATTTACTGGGAATCCAAACCACGTGACATCCTATATGGCCTGTGATGGAGTCGAGGGCAAACATTCATTTTCATTCGTTAAACGTTTGTGTTTTTCTGTTGGATTGGCTACGTTTCCGGAAAGGTCGTTGGATTTCCAAATAGACCAAGATTTGTAGAGTATAAGGTTCTCTCGTATTCAGCTTTTAGGCGAGAAGTGAGTGCGGGAATGAAAAGTCAGACTATCCTAGTTCTTCAAACGCGCAGCAGCGGTGCAGTTATCTCTTTCTAGAAGGACGGTCCGTACTGGCCCGAAATATGGCCAGAAGTGTACTATGACCTGTAGCGTTATATTCTACAATCTATCCTGATTACCACCATGCAAAACGGTGACTAAAAATACGAGGTAATTACTCCCTACGTCAGGCGGGTCATTGCGAGCTCGTTCCAGTTACGAGTTCTTTGCTTAATTATTAACATTACACAAATTCTTAATATTTTGAATCAGGTTCTGCATCTGATGTGATTTCACACCAGCTGCTCATTGGCTAACGACATTTTTTGATGGGGATCGTGAGTTACGAGGCAACCTTATACTCTAAAAATCTTGCTAGTAGACAGGGCTGGTAATAACATAAGCGCGCATGGGCGCGTTCAGTATTATCCTACTGTACTAACTTTAAACGGGACTACACGCTCACGCAGGCCAAGGACTGTTAACTACACAGGATAGCTCATCTCCATAAGCGTAACGTTGTCCATTCCCCCACTCTTTTTGGACCGTTTGTGACGTGTTAAGCTGTTCATTTCTCGGAGCGACGGTAGTTGATTGCGCCACGGGCTCTACGGCCATGGACTGTTACATAACATATATATGGGTATATGACAACTGTGTTAGAAAAAAAACTAGAAATTTTTAGTTTACTGTTCATAAAATATCGAGATTTATTTAGTTAAAAAAAAATAACATAAAACAGCATCCCACAAAAGGTAGTATCTATTTTAAAAAGGACCGCTGGTGCAAGCCGCTAGCAGACCGGGACCGTTGTCGACGTCACAACCTGGCTAATCGCGTATGACCTTGGGGGAATAAATCCGTGGAGATGAGCTATCCTGTGTAGTTAACAGTCCTTGCACGCAGGCGAGGTAAATTTTAGAAACTACAAGTGTACATTCTAATAAAAAATTAATAATAGTTGAGAACGATTGTATTTTCAAAAACGTATCTAGTTGTTACTGCTAGGCGTAAGATGCTCAGCACCACCACTTTGTTTTACGTGTGGTGCTCGAGCCTGCGAGCACCACTATGGTTGCCGGCCCTGAGTGTATCCTTATGTATTTGGACCTGCTGAAACCAAATCCGAAGTCAGAATTGTCAGATTGGCTTGTTTTTTACCCTAACCCCAAATTGGACTAGTAAACTAAAAATTCTTCGGTTATCAAAAGAGAAAAAAAAAAAATTCGAAACCTATTCCTCAAGAACAGCAAAGCTTAATGCAAGACAAACAGATAATTTGCTGTGTTTTTCGCCAAATCAATATTAACCATCATAGTGTTGTGAACAGTTGACAAAAATTTTTTTTTGAGTATACTTTCTTCCACATTTCTTATGGCCTACGAAGGACTCTGCAAGGTGGCAATGGAAATTGATTCTCGGTCAATTTCGCTCAAATTAATAGTATGATGTTCCATTGGCCTTCCTGAACAAAAGTCTCCATGGGCATAACCTTCTAATTCTTTTTCTTTAAGCTACAGAAGTCTTAGAAGATGCTGGGGTCTCATAGAGAAGCTCTTTGAAATGCGTCAAGAGGTAATCAAATGCAATGCATTGTTAATAGTAAGTGAAAGTAGTCACAATCGCATATCAACGCATATATATCTACATGGCCCGTGGAGACTTTTATTCAGAAATGTCAAAGGAACATCATACTAGAATTTGAGCCAAATTGATTGAGAACCAATTTCCATTGCCACCTTGCGGGGTCCTTTGCTCTGTTTTATATTCGTCATACCTTAATAATTTGTATGTACATGTGTCGACAAAATTGCATCAACTTATAAAATACTATTTTTGTGGACACCGCTGATTATATATTTCTAATTTATAGTACAAATGTAAATCCTGATGGAACTACTTCAAAACTTACCCACATCTAAAGGTGTAACAAAGGAAATGGAACATATTAAGTTAAAAGAACGTTACTTCTGCCTTACAGTACACTTATGAGTAGTAAATTATTTTGATTATATTTTTTTTTAGTATCAATTATATTTCTCGAGCTATAAGCATTTTTTGCAAAAAGTGTGAAAATTTGCGGCAAATTTGAAATGAACGATCTCAAACTACAAACAAAAAATCGTATTTTTTCCAAAAGTCTCCAAATATATTGCGGACTTGAGAGAAGGGTTTTTAGAAACTTTTCCCTGCCTACAATGATGTTAGAATTTGTACTGTGTCGTTTTGGTTTGGTTGTAGAATTCTCTACATTTAGTAAAACACTTGAAATCATAAAAATTGGCAACTCTAACTAAATACATTTGGAGTTGTGGTATCTGCCACTGCTGATGTTTCTGTAACGGGTGGTACAATTTCTGGAGCTTTCAAGCAGCATCGTTTGTCACCAATTCCTCCTTGTTCTGTCGGACAAAAGGGTGGGTATTTGTCATGAACACAGTATGAACCGGAGGCTCTGAAAAAAATTAATAAATGCGGAATCGAAATTAATAAGAACGAAAATTGAAATAGTATAGTAAACAGGGTGTTCAGAAAATGTCCTGTCAAACGAAAGCCTTACTTCTGTTGGAGCTTTTATGTCGATTGGACGTAAATCGCCGTATCCACAATTGCTTTCTAATGGTGCTATAGTCCTTTATAGATGGTACCTTGTCATGAAATGTTTTCAAATATGTTCAGAACGCTTTCATTTAAAAGGATAAAACTTGGTAAGTACGTTTATTAACTTAAATACCCCATCGTTTGCTGTGAACAAGATTTTTCAATTATTAATCATTTTCAATCATAACTTTTTTCTCCTTGGTTTATGACATTTCTGATTCCAAGTTTGCAAATTGAGAGTTTTTATAAAAAAGATATTCTTATTCTAAGTCGCTAGGATACATTGTTTTCGAGAAAAATCGATTTGAAATTTTATTGTTGGGCTTTATCAAGTCATTTTTGGTATACTTCAGTTCTACAACAAGCAGGACATCCCAAATACCATTCCAAAATTCCAAAATTTTTAGTCCATTACACCTCTTGTTACATCTATCCTGGGACACACTGTATATGTGTATATATATATTTGTTCAATGATTACCGTGAAGTAGCTTAAGCAGTTTCTGTCAAACCTGCTGCAAATTGTAGGCGGCCCGGCGCGCGGCGGTGGTCTCACACTGAATATATCAAGCTACATCTAGTGTAAGGTGAACAAAACTTGGAAACAATTTTTTTTATTATAAGCACATTCGAAAATATGGTTGAGTCGCCGGTGACATCAATTAAAAACTTAGTTCTCGGTTTATAATCGTATGTAATATCACTAGTGCTTAAAATTTTATCGAAAATTTTTTCGAAAGCGTGTTGCCTGGTAATATAACGAGTGCAAATTGGCAGTTTATTATCTGATTAAATCCCGACCGCTTTAGCGGGAGGGATTTAATCTTTGATAATAAACTGCCAATTTGCACGAGTTATATTAACTAAGGGCGACTTAGCTTGAGAAAAATTTTTTAGATAAAATTTAAAGCATGAGTGGTATTTGAGGAGAATATTTCACGAATAAATAATTCATTAAGTACATCTTCAATATTATGTTTTCTCATTAACTGCCTTCAGACGTTTTCTTGTCACTTTTTGGAGTTTACTGACCTTTATTTTCAATTTCATCATTAATTTGATATACAAAAATATTTCCAAACCGACTCATATTGTCAAAACAGCAAATCTGAAACAAACGCAGTAGAAACAACGGAGATTCGCTATATTTTAAAATAATCTAGTGACGTTTCCATGGCAACTAGTAAATAAAACGAGTTGAAACCTTAGATATTATAATATATAGACTGGCTTAACACCTTTCAGGCGTTTCTGAGGTGCAATACGACGAGGAACGATAGAGAGAGCACTACTTTAGTACCGATGTCTCGCCCAAATAAAATATACACCCATGGTTCCGAGATTGACATAGAGAGCGCCATCTAGCGCTACAAGTTATATTCCATAATAAATAAATGTTCATCGACTCATATTTACGTATTTAATCCTCACTTTTAACTTACGAAGTTTATGAATTATGTTGAGGTTTGCTTTGTTAAGCAAAGAGAATTTTAAATACAACAAATTATAATGTTTGATGCACAGCTTTGGTTCAACGAGTTACTTTTTGGTAGATTACCATAATATGTAAGTACTATACATTTTTAGTTTGTTCCAGAGCGAATGTGTACTTGACATTTATAATAAATGATTTGCTTACCTTTGTAACTACGTTATTGAGCTATTGAAAGCTGTGCTTGACTTGTTCCTGTATTATGAGCTAGGTATATTAAGTACAATCTTTGTGTGTAATTGTTACCTGATTTAACACTAGGAAAACTGAAATAGTTACAGATAGGCAAAAGTTACAGCCTGTATATTTCAGACAAGATTCGCTTTGGAATTGAGGTGTGTTTTTGTTTGCTACTACATAATACAATATTACAATTTACAAGGTAAGTACGTTAACAATTAATAATAAGCTAGAGAAGATATTTATAGATAAAACTTAAAAGCTCGAGTTGCCCTATTTGCCAAAAATATTTCACGACAAAAACGTCAAAAAATTTTCGCATATTTGCCGCTGCAGCGACCTAAAAAATTAGAGCGATAAATTTTGCATGTTGGTCCTGTCAAAAGCCGATCTAGCTTGAATTACCACTAATAATGACGTTTGATTGGTGCGATGTTTTGAAAAAACGGGCTCTCATTGGCTATAGCGTTAATGAGTGAAATAATCATGTTAATTTCTTCCAAACAATGGGCATTATTATATCTTCCTGTCATGTCATATACCATTTCGCAACGAAGGAGAGCCTTGCATGGAGGCGAATCAGCCGAAGAATGTTTTCTACGACAACAGCATGAACTCAGACTCTTTGAGAATCGCGCCCGTTGAACATATTGCTTTTACAAACAAATTATAGAACATGCTCTCGCTCATGTCGTTGTGTTCAATGCAGTTAATGATGACGATTTCATTGCAGGATGGTTTTTAATTGAGATGCGATAATTCCAGCAAATTTTTTGTAGATTTACTTAAAATCTGGTACAGTGGCGGAAACCGAAAAGTAAATTACTATTTGATATTACGTACTGTGTACTAAAAGTATATTATTATAAGGAACTAAAGTGAGGTTATGATTTATTATTTGTTTATCCTCTAGGCAGGGATCTTGAAATATTAGCACGTCGGGTACATGGCTATATAAGCCAAAAAGCTGCACTTTTTGATTGGGATGTGCCACTTTCTGTGGTCAGATAAGGAGCCACTTTAAAACCCGTGCAGAACACCAAAATGGCGGCCATTAAAGATGGCCGCCATTAGCCACACTAAATGTTTTTGTATCTCAGCTCCTAATGGTTCGATTTCTATTTTCTTCTTTTTTTTTTGTTTGATAGCTCTTGTAAAGAGAACACTTTTTTGTTCCTATACATTTATCTCTACATCTGGAGGGTTCTGCCCATTTAAAAAAAAAACAATTTTTCGTAGTTCTTTTCGTAATTTGATGATTTTTTAATTACACAGGCCCACAAAAAAAAAAGTTGTCTGCGCCGGGGTACTGACCATACCTATCCCTTGTATTTTGAGCCGCTGAACACGAATATGACCTTAGTTTTTCCCCAGCAAGTCAGGTTTTTTTTTTAAAGCAAAAAAGTCTAATAT
Organism: Rutpela maculata; assembly: GCA_936432065.2. Taxonomy (NCBI): domain Eukaryota; kingdom Metazoa; phylum Arthropoda; class Insecta; order Coleoptera; family Cerambycidae; genus Rutpela; species Rutpela maculata. The sequence goes on from OW386286.2 coordinate 254,300,548, forward strand.
TTATATATTTATTTGCTATTATTTATTTATTTGCACAGTAGATACTGATGTAGTTGTTTTGGCAATATCTTTCTTTCACGTTCTCAAAACTGCGGGACTTCAAGAGATGTGGATTCTCTTTGGTACTGGGAAGCGTCAGAGATACATGAGCATTAATGCCATGTTTGAAAGTGTGGGAGAACATAAAGCAGTTGCATTGAGGGGATTTCATGAATTCACTAGATCAGATGCAGCGTCATCATTTGCAATGAAAGGGAAACAGACACTCTGGAAAGTGTGGAAATCACCAAGCTATTTCTATACAACAGTCTATTTCTGACGAGACCTTTCAAGTTCTGAAGAAGTTTACTGTTTAGCTTTACTACAAAGACGAAGAAGACTTCTCAGTCAATCATGTTAGAAAGCTTCTCTTTGCTTCAAAAAGTCTGCAAAGTCTGCCCCCAACAAAAGAGGTACTAAGGCAGCAGTGTCTTCATTCAGCATATCAGGCAGGACAAATTTGGGGTCGTGCATGCTCAGTGATGGACAACATTCCAGGGCCAGAAGGATGAAGATGGACCAAGGTTAATGAGGAGTGGACACCGGTCTGGTCTTCTCTTCCTTCTGTTATGGCAGCCTGCAGAGAACTAGTTAAGTGTAGTTGCTCTGGATGCCGTACACGATGCTCCTGCTGAAAAGCCAGGGTTTTATGCATGTTACGTTGCACGAACTGCACTGGGGGTCGACAATGCAGCAATAAATACAATAAAAGGTATGCGTTTAATTAATTATTCTTAAATTCGTTTCACAATTTCAAGATCATAATATTGCTTTGTTGATCCAATTCCTTAATATAATAATAATAAGTAATTATTTAGTTCCAGGGAAGGGATTTATTGGAAGATAAAAAAGATGATTGCGAGTGATCTAGGGTCGTAAAAGCTCTATAGAAGCAGTTCGTTTACATGAATATTTCTTTGTATTTAGTAGTTTTTTGTTTCTAAATTTGTTTTTACTTAATGTAATAAATGTTTTAAAAATAATTAAAATCACTATTGTTTATGAAAATAAGTAGTCTCTATTGACATATACGGAATACCATATATACATAAACCTTTTTTTGTGTGGAAAAAAAGTGAATATTGAGCACAATTAAAACTTACTTATCAATGAAATTTTTGAGAAAAGTGAAATTTTCAGGTTTTTGAAAATTGCGCAGAACTCTTAAGGTATATAGGGACAAAAAAGTGTCCTCCTTACAATGGCTTTCAAACAAAAAAAAATTAGGAGCTGAGATAAAAAAAATAGTATGGCTAATGGCGGCCATCTTTAATGGCCGCCATTTTGATGACCTGCAATGATTTTCAAGTGGCTCCCTATCTCAAAAGTTACCTTTTGACATCCACTATAACCACAGAAAGTGGCACATCCCAAGCAAAAAGTGCAGCTTTCTTTGGTGTACCCAACATACTATACTAAAATGGTTGAAGAAAAATTTAAAAAAAAAATCGAACCGCCATCAAAAAAAATCTCTAAAAAGTAAGAAATAAAATTTCACTCCGTTTTACAAATCCTGTCTACCTATTAGTGGAAAGTGTCAAAGAACGGTACCTTATTACCAAATATAAATTGGAAGTCGGAACAAAGAAAAATTACTAATTTAAAAAATACGTTTTACACCGACTTCAAATTGATATTTGATAGTAAGGTACAGTTGCTTCCACTAATAGGTAAACAGCTATTTGTAAAATTGAGTGAAATTTGATTTCTTACTTTTTAGATATATTTTTTGAAGGCGACCGATTTTTCTTATTTTTCTTTTATTTGAGGATATTTGAAAACAACTTTATGACAAAGTGCCGTTTTTAAAGGGCTGTAGCGTCGTTAGGAAACAATTTTGAATAAGATGATTTACGTCACATCGACATAGAGTTTTTGTTTGACAGGTAGTTTCTGGACATTCTGTATAGCTTTGAAACTTACGTCAGTGGGGTGCTTTGGCCCATGAGCACTGGTAATCCTACCCTATTTCCTGGTCTAGGTCCTGTTGGACATCGTCGGGAACAAGGCTCTGCCTTTTTGGAAAGATGAGGGTACAGACTTTCGGCCATATAACACACCGCCCATACGTGACTGCATAACTGAGCATCAACTTAAAAAAAAAAACGAACATTTTTTTATACATATACATATAAAGTAATCTCCGTTATATTAAATAAATTATTAACTTTAATTCTTAATGTTTATGCGCATACTATGGTTGAATTTTATCTCCAACGGAAAAATTTTATTTCCCCATTGGTGGTGAATCGTAATAACGTTAACTATATCGCCGTCTACAATTCACCCCCAATGGGGTAGTTTTGGGGGGTTAATTTTAATAAAAATTCTCGCCGATGATAATGTTTTATAGGGTGTTTGGAGTATATAAAAATTTAGTCGATAGTTTTTAGCTTGAATCCCTTGTTTGACGACATTTACAGTGTAAACCTGGATTTTATGCTCATAATTGCCCCAATAACTCTTCCTCCCCCTCTTTCAAAATTCCCACCAATTATATTTCTTCAATTTTTTGGACAATTGAAAACATTTGCCACAAACTTTGCCCGGTTTGATTACAATGCGATTCGCGTTTTTTTTTCTGAGTGCATGCACCGCAACGCTCATTGAGAAAACTCTCGCGGACTATATCAATGCAATCCTTTCACCTGCAACTACAGTAAAACCGAAGAACCTAGTGGTTTGATTACGATGAAATACGTTTTCACAGGCCCGCAATATGAATTGCCGGCCCTTAAGGCCCATATTCACAAGAGACAAGTTTGCTTGTTTCGACGAATCATCAAATCACTTCGGTTAGTGGTTTGATAAATTTTTCACTTTTTAACACTAGCTCCTACAATATTAAGCTCTCAAATGATATTTTATTTATTCCTGTAGTATAAAAAACAAAGAAGTTATTATCGAAGCAATGCACGTGTTCGCAGTTTTCAAATAAATATTGCACCATTTTTTTACTGTAATTAGTAAGTGATTGATAGAAATAATTCTCAAATATTATTTTGCCAGTTTAAAGTCCTTGTCTTTAAAAAAATGCACTTTAAATTATAAAAGTAGGTATTTTCCAAAAAAAAGTAAAATTTTTGTTTTCTTTACAAATATCTCAATCAATATTAGTTTTAGCGAAAAAATGTTAAACGCCAAATAGAAAGCTTATAAACTGAGAATGAATTTCTTCAAATTTCTGTAAGATTGAAGGTTTCAAACTTTAAAGATGGCGTCCGAACGTTTATAAAACGAAGTGTTTAGTTTAAATGTTAAATATTTCAGAAACTATAACACTTCCGTCAAAAATTTCAAGAATCAAAATTGAAGGTTGTTAGTTAAGCTTTTATGCGATTTTTTGTTTGTTTCTGTAGAATCAAAAATAAAGAAGTTATGGCCGAAACAATATGCCTCTTCACACTGCCTTGGTAAAAATATCGCCATTTTTTTGCTGTATTAGCCAGTTATTAAAAATGTGACTATTGTGTCATTCAAGACCAACGCTTGAAATTTCCTTACTTACTGCTGACTTTTTCAATCAGACTATTACAGAAAAACTGAGGCAGAACGCAGTTTGTGATTTTTTTCTCAAATAAAAGAGTGCAACATTCCATTAATATTGAAGACAAAAATGGTAATTTTTGTATTTATTCTAGACCCTAATTGCCTATTGCCCATTGCACTATTTTTACGGAAGGGCCATAAATTTCATTCAAGTTCGATTTACTCAGATTCGATGTTTTGTCACTTACTGCCTTTTGCCTTTTTTGGGTAGATTATGGAGTTATTATTCCATGTTAAAAACAGAACTATCGATAAGAAAAAACGTAGACATAAAAAAATGTACTAATTTATTTGCCATGCTTAAAGGAAAATCGGATAAGCCGAAAAAAATCTAAATTTTATCCAAGAAACATATTTCTACAAACAGCCGACAATGAAATATATTTGGATTTAAAGGTGAATTTTTTTTCAATATTCTTTTTATTTTTTCAACAAAATATTAATTTTTTAAGGTCTTACTGATTTTTAGAGTCGCGGGTGCCTATAGAAGAGAGGAATTGACAAACTTATTAAAAGAATATGTTATAAATGAAGAAAGTTGCTTGAAAGTCCGAGTTAGAGATACAAAACAAAAATTAGAAATTTTCTTATAACCCCAGGAGACATAGAAGGTGTTGATATGATGGATACTGTTAAAAAGTATGCTGAAATGAGACCTAAAAATTAATATACTAATAGTTTTTTCGTTACATATAGAAATAAGACATGTGTTAATATACCGGTTGGTATAAATTCAACTGGGGCAGTACCCTATAAAATTGCCAATTTTTTGGAACTATCCAACCCTAGACAGTATACTGGACACTGTGTCCGACGTTCCTCAACGTCAATACTAAGGAATGCTGGAGCCGACCTTTTAACGGTAAAAAGGCATGGTGGATGGAAAAGTAATGCAATTGCAGAGAGGTCATTGAAACCTCCGAAGAAAATAAAAATAAAACTGCAATTAAAATATTAGGTAAGAGTACTTCATCAGCATCACAATACAAATTGGATGTTTGTACAATTGGCGTTACCTTAAACTCACCACCCTTTGAGATGTTCCTTTTCTAATACGCCCCACTACAAATAAATTATACATTTCGACATTCCATATTTTAGGTCAGAGGGGGATTGATGTCATACTTTTATTAGTTTTATTAGAATGTGACCAGCTGTTAGCTTAGGGTTCTACATTTCAGAGATTTTGAATAATATTAATTTAATTTATAACTTTCTTCTGTCCACTATTCATTTATCTGATTTATGGATTCTGGACGCTAATATATTTTCATAAACTATTGTCTGCAATAAACAACAACTGCAACATTGTCTGCAATAAAAACTGGCAATGTAAATACATTAAGTAAGCAAAACAATTCGAAAAGTTAATGCAACCGGTTACCTCAAAAAAGATTCGAAGCCAGAAATGAAGGTATTAAGTTTAATACACCTAATAATTCATCAAAAACAGAGAAGACAAAAATATTCATATCACTTATGAAATTAATTGTGGTTAATTATATAATGCTAGTTTTGGACTCTTGTGATTTTTCATTAAAATGAAGCGGTTAATAATTCCGTGATTTTGTCATCCTATTGGCGAAGTGCAAGAAAATGTAATGTTTTCGACAAACACATCGTTTTTAAAATGTGGTTATTCATTATATTTAGGCAACCCTTTATTATCGTTATTACTGGAGATAGAAAAAAAGTTTCGAACGAAGGTTGTAGGGCTGTAACTGAACCCCTTCAATAAATTAATGAAAGCACAGTGGCGTGCAGAAATTAAAGGGTACAAGAAGCAATAATATATTTTTAAATGGAACACCCTGTATTTTCGAATTTTTGAATTATTATTTTTTTTCTGATTTCAAAAATATGATATATGATAGTCCTATCTTTAACCGTTTTCGAGTTATTGAACATTGAAAATCGTATTTAAGCTATTTATTATACGAACGGAAATTACAATTATTAATGTAGTCTTTGAAAATGACAAGTATTCTGTTATTAAATCTGTCAGCGTTTCATATAATAACCTTTCGTGGGTAGATTTGGAATTTGACCATAAAATGAAAAAATATTCCTCTTCTAACAAACAAAAATTATTTAAATAACTAAATAATTTTTTACTATAAAATTCAAGCACCATTTTTTAAAGGGGATTATTGACACCCTACACCTCCTCCTTAGAGGGATCAGAAATATTCAGGAGCGATTTGAATGGGCCAAGTCACCTTAATATGATAAAAAACCATCCGAGTATTAGGTTTTTTTTTGTAATTAAAACCGATCAATATCGGTGAGACCCATTCCTTTTGGGGGTGAGGAAATGTATGAGTGTACTCAGAAGTAATCAGGTTATTATACTCTGGTAGCAACCACCCAATGAGGTGTTCTGGTTTTAAAAAAAAATATGTAAATAACTAATAGTATTTATAGTAACCTTCTTAGGTGAGGGAATGGCGAGGAGGGTTGAAGGGGTGAATTTGGTTTTTTTACTTCTTTTTCTACTTAGTTATTGAAATTTAGCATTTTAAAAGAATTTCCCCTTGTAGTTCTAATTCTAGTGGCAAGTTCTAATATCAATTCCAATGTCACTCCCAAATAAGGGTTGTTTTTTAATGTGTTCCCGAGATTCTTCGCCAAAATGGGTGACGGATTCGTTTCCAGTACCCAAAAATTAGTAAAAAAAAAAAAGTTGACTTCCACACTTTACCATGGATGGGTCAAAATAGCCTTTTTTTAAGATTGTTTTCTACTCACGAAAGAGGTGAGAGTAACTATTTTGGAACTTACCTAACGAAACTAAGTATTTTGAAAGAATTTCCTGCACTAAAGAATAACTTTTTGTTGCAAGTTCTCATATCAATTTTAATGTCACCCCCAAATAAGGGTTATTTTTTACCGCCTTCCCGATGTTTTTAGCCAATTCGGATGACAGATTCGTATTCAGCATGCCAAAATTAGTAAAAAAAAAAAATGGTTTCCACACTTTACTACGGATGGGCCAAAAAATACCTTTTTTTAACATTGTTCTTTGTTATTTTAAATATAATGCTCCCATTTTTTCTAGATTCTACAGAAAATTTAAAGGACATTCCATTAAAGGTTCCTTATACCTGAAATTAATATTTCCTGAGATATTAATTTTTTTCCCAAATTTTGACAGAAAAGTTGTATTATATAAAAATTATTACCTTAGTAATAATAACACAGGCCCACAAAAAAAAAAGTTGTCTGTGCCGGGGTACTGACCACACCTATCCCTTGTATTTTGAGCCGCTGAATACGAATCTGATCTTAGTTTTTCCCCAGCACGTCAGGTTTTTCTTTTAACAGCAAATAAATATATAAATATTAGACTTTTTTGCTTTAAAAAAAAAACCTGACGTATAGGGAAAAAACTAAGGTCAGATTCGTGTTCAGCGGGTCAAAATACAAGGGATAGGTATGGTGAATACCCCGGCGCAGACAACTTTTCTTTTTTGTGGGCCTGTGTAATTGATAGCTCCTTGATTTTTTAATGCGGGTAAGGCAAGGCATTGGAGTTATCCATCATGTAAAAAAATCATCGAATATTAAAAAAAAAGTCTTTTAAATTAACCGACCATATAAAAACAGCAAAATGTCATTTTTTAAGGTGACCTTAATTATTGTTACTGAGATAGTTAGAGGAACTTTTATAATCCACAATATTGATAATAACTAATTACTACGTAGGAGCAATAGGGGCAAAGAGAATTGCAAAAACTTGCAGTAAAGCAGAAATATTCGCTTTTCTGGCGGCTGTAAATCGTAAAATATTAACAATAAAGAAAATTATTTAAATAAAAGTTGTAGGTCTTTTATTCCCTACAATATTAGTAATGCCCAATTTAGAGCAGAAGTAACAGGAAAGGAGATGATCTAGAAAAACCTATTTAAAGCACCATTTTTAAACATAGCGGCGGTAACGGGAATCAAATTTTGAGAAGAAAAGGTTCTATGCAATTTTTCATATAAATTGAAGTTATAACGACTTGAAAATTTGGATTTTAACTAGAAAAAGAGGTATTTTAAAAGGTTTTTGTCAAATAACTCGAAAGGTATTACATTGAGCGAAAACATGCTAGAAGCAAATAAGAATGTTACTAAATTGAGGATGAATTTCCTTTTTTTTTTCTAATTTCTGTAGAATTAATAGTTTCGGGATCTGGAAGTATAAAGATGGCGTTCGAAAATATATAAGAAGTATTTAGTTTAAATGTTAAATATCTTAGAAATTATGGCACTTACCTTAAAAATGCTAATTATCAAACTGAAAGTCTATTAATTAGGCTTTCAAATTATTTTGATTATTTCTATACAACAAAAAACGAAAAAGTTATAACAGAAACAATGTACTTCTTCACATTTTTTTTAACAAAAGACGTCGTTTCTTTGTAAATATCTCAATAAATATTAGTTTTAGCGAAGAAATAGTGGACCTCAAAAATTGAGCTTATAAATTGAGAATGAATTTGATTTTGTTATATATTTGTGTAGGATTAACAGTTTCAAAGACATTTAAGTTTATAAAAGGCATCCGACCACTTATAGGATGAAGTATTTAGTTTAAATGTTGAATATCTTAGAAACTGACACTTTTATCAAAAATTCTATGGAACAAAGTTAAAGATGTGATGTATCATCTAATTTTAAAACAATTTTTTGCTGTTTACTACATCATAAAAAATAAAGAAGTTATGGCCGATACATTGAGGGTTATCACATTTTCTTTTAATTAAATGTTGCCATTTTGTTATCCCAATAATTAAATTTTTTTCTTCACACCTGTTTTAGAAAAAAATTCCATCCGCCATATTGGAGCCGCCATTTTCAATTCTTAAATTTTGGCCTCAGATTCGTAATCAGCGATCCCAGAAACATAACTATGCTATGTTTCAAAAATTAACCAGTAATACTTTTTCAAATATTGAATATTTAAATTTGGGGGTGTTTTCACCCTTTGGGTGTAAGATCAATTTTCTGAAATTTTACATATTTTTCTTATTACCTCTAGGTACTGTACAGAGTGAACCAAATTAGATAGGATTTGGGAATTTCTCTAAAACTACGGCAGATAGACAAATACTAATGTAGTTTGATTTTCGACTATCGAGCTACAGAGCGTTTTGGGAAAATTAGCATTTTTGTAACACATTCTTGAGGCACTTTTTTGAGTAGAATCCGCTGCTGATATGAAGAAAATTATGCATGCCTCAGTTTTCGAGATATAGACATAACTTGTATTTTTTTAAATGGAACACCACAATTTAACGGGCTTTAAAACGATGTAATACTTGATCGTCCTCATTTAAAGATTTAAGGGCCCAACCATCCTACCACCGCTTAAGGATTGAAGTGGCGAGATCAACAATACCCAATAAAAGTATCCCTAGATAATAAAATTGACGGATTCGAGCGTTTGTCGAAAAAATGATCATACAAAGAGAAAACACGCCAGTTTCGTTTTCGGTGGGCCCCCGTGTATAATAGGTATGGTGAATTAGTGAATTTTACTGATGTTTGCTAGTGCATCCTTAGAGTATTTCAGCTTTCGAAAGTTGACCATTTGCATTAATTTTCTGAATCACCTTGTATTACTTACTTATAGCGTCAGTTATTTTATATGCATTGCCTTTTATACTGCAAGCATAGTCAGATCAATTTTATTTATTCTACTGAATATCCGATACGTCCCACAATCAGATAATTGATGAATGAAAAGAGAAATGAAATGAAATAAAAAATGTTTACTTATCCATATTGCATAATTCCAGGCCATCGTGTATCCTACAATGTTAATCGCCACTCAGACCTAAAATACCTACCAAATTTAATTATTTGTAGGGGGGCGTGTTAGAAAAGGAGCATCTCAAAGGGTGGTGACTTTAAGGTGACGCCAATTGTACCACTGTTAATACAAAGGCAACGTCTTCCCAATTTGGAGTTATAATCTCATTGATTGTCAAAATTGTGTGATTAATATTTAGAATAATAGTCCACTCAATGGAGCGCTAAATTGACCAAAATCTCTAACTTGAGTGCTAATGAATGGATTTTGATGAAACCTCGTGCAATGTGTTTGTAATGACGTTAATAAAAAAGTTAAAATAAATATTATTGTAGGAAATGATCGGAAGAGGTAGGAAACACTCCCTTTGCCACGGGTTCTGTAGAATTTTGTCAAAAATGAAAAAAAAAACAATGTATTTACTTTTTTTTTTGGTCCAAAATAAGATGTTTTTACTCTTGTGAATTTTTTCGAAAAATGCATATTTTTCGAGATATGGCCACTCAAAAATTCCTAAAAATGTAAAAGTTGAAAAAAAATCTGAAAAAATTCAAATAAATGTATCATCGAAATACAAGACTTTTTTTATTTGCAACTTTTCTGCAAAGTGCAAAGTGCAAGTGCAAAAACTACCTCTATCTTCAGACTTATGCATTGAGGCCTTCTAATCATTTTTTCTCTTGGAATTTTTTTGAAACTTGCTAATTTTCCGAGTTACAGGCAGTTTTTGACGATAAATAATGTACTATATTTTTGCACATTAAGAAATTTTTCCGGAAAATTTTTTCACATTTTCAGTTTAAAAATTGTATTGACATGGTATAACTACATAGTAGGTAGAGTGGTCGAAAAAAAAATTAATATTTTTTTTTTCGAAACGCTTTAGAGCGGAAAAGTTGCCTATTGTAATAAAAAGAAAAACAGCATAAAGAAAATTAAAATCGGTTAACATCTTCCGTTCGAGCATCGTACTTAAAATTTATGAAAAATTGCATAAATCACGATATTTTTGTAATTTTTTTCTGTCAGTTAAAACTTTTAAAATAAACACGTTTTAGTTTTTTATGCTTGTTTTGTGGTTTAAATAACCTAAATAAATTAAATTATGATCAATAATCTATTTTTTTTCGTTCGCGCAACGTCTTAAAAAAACAGAAATTTACAAATTTTTCGCAATTTTCACTGTGCAACTCTTCGCTCGTGTTGCTAGAACAAAACGACCCAAAACTAACCACGTGGAGGTTGTTGCAAGTCGAGTTCCACTCACCATCTAACCAACCATCCAATTGTTGGGTGTGGTACTTATATTTACAACTATTTACAAACATTTTCCATAGGTAACACAGTAAGCCAAAGATATGAGTATTATGAGTAGGATTCTTTGGCTTACTGTGTTTTTACTTTTTCATTTTTATATCTACTACACATTTAGGGTCTGGTTTTTTGGAGAAATGAGGCATAACCGATCTAGACTTCAGTGTTGCTCGGATATAGCCATCTCTAGCTTCATGTCCACATTCTTTATTCGAGGCCTCTGTCACAAGTACGATGAACGGAAGATGTTAACCGATTTTATTTTCTTTATGCCGTTTTTCTTTTTATTACAATAGACAACTTTCCGCTCTAAAACGTTCCGAAAAAAAAATATTTATTTTTTTCGACTCACCCTACTACATAGGTTTCATATTTCTTTATAATAACATATACAAATCAAACTCATTTTTCGAATTTTCATATGTAAAAAATGTAGTACATTATTTATCGTGAAAAACTGCCTGTAACTTGGAAAATTAGCAAGTTACAAAAAAATTCTGAGAGACAAAAAATGTTTAGAAGGTCTCAATGCATACGTCTTTCAAATTTTTAAATTACATATTTTTAAAGGGCTATAATGTCAAAGTTAGAGGTAGTTTTCCATGTTTTCCGAAAAAACTCAGTGAAAACGCACTTTACAGAAAAGTTGCAAATAAAAAAAGTCTTGTATTTCGTTGATGCATTCACCTGAATTTTTTCAGATTTTTTTTCAACTTTCACATTTCCCTTCCCCCAGTTTTAGGAATTTTCGAGTGGCCATATCTCGAAAAATATGCATTTTTCTAAAAAAAATCACAGGAGTAAAAACATCTTATTTTGGTCCAAAAAAAGTAAATACATTCTTTTTTTTTTCATTTTTGACCTAATTCTACGAGTTACAGAACCCATAATAAAAGGGGTGTTTTCTACCCCTTCCGATCATTTCCCACTCTAATATTTTTTTAACTTTTTTATTAACGTCATTACAAACACATTGCATCAAAATCCATTCATTAGCACTCAAGTTAGAGTTGAAACCCCGTTGACTGGTAGTGTTGATTATTTATTACTTGTAAATATTGTATGTTGACAATAAATAATATTGATTAATTAGTAGTTTTTTTATGTATAAAAAAATTAAAAAGTCGAGAGTAGATAAAATCTTGTATATTATACGTGCCAACCTTCGGTTCGTTCTGTAAACAGACGCGTGCTATAAAATACCTCATATGGCACTTAAAATATAAATAGCTATTATCTAGGCGTCAACGATTCTCCGCGTAAAATCCATTATGGTATAAATTCTTTTAAATCGATATCTGGATAAATAATACCGACCGTAACAGTACATAATCAACAGTAAACACTTACAATCGGCATCTTCGCAGTACGGTTGTATCCTGCCACCATTTATGCAAAAGTCGACGTGTCCTCCTCTTCCTGCTTCACCGTAATGCCCCGCGTTGGTATGCAGGACGTGCACTGCACCTGCATCGCCGCTGGACAGTCGACTACCAGGTGTTATCAGAGGCCGTGCCGGGTCTAATGCAATTATTCTATGCAGCCGGAAGATTACATAACGTGAAATTAAACCGCAAGTGTGAGCACCTACAATGAGAGGTATTTAGAAATGCAGTGGAATCTGTGGGAAAATAGGGTTAAAAAATGTTATTTATTACATTTGCCTTGTTCGATATTTTCCTGTTTATTTATTTAATATTCTTACGCTTCAAAGAACAATTTAACTCCAAGATATGTGCAACAAGGAACAAGGAATATTGTAAAGTTATTAAAATAAATAATTGTTCTGGAAAATAAAGGGCGACTCAAATAAAGCTTCTTTTATTTACTAAAAAATAAATTCAAAACGATAACAAATAACAAAAATCAAGAAAAATGAAAAACTAAAGCTTTATTTGCAAAGAAACTTGGTGGAAAGTGGAATATTCCCATTCCCATTCCTATTTTCGGCTGAGCTAGTATGATATTAAAATTATAAGATTTATAAAATATAACATAAATCAGATACATAATTAAAGGTTTACCAGTCAATAATAGTCCCAGAATTGGGTTGTTAACGAATTTTCAAAAATGGTGAAATATGGTAGTGGAGGACTTAATTTAGTTATATATTTAATTTGGAAGAAAAATTCTTAGCGCAACATATTTTAAAAAATTGTTAAACTTCGACTATTTGAATGTGCCGCGAAAACGGTAGTGACATCATAACGGCAGTTAGATGTGAACTTATAAGCAGAACAGATGAAGACGAATAAGTTGACATTGCTGACAAGAAAGAAAATAACCTCATATGTCAAAAGTAAATTTGACGCTTAGCTAGCAGTGATTGATGTTTGCAGTTATTGTTAATATTTTTTTACAAAACGACTAAGGCAGTATATCTGTAAAAGCTAATTCTGACATTCTACTTGCGGTAGATATATTTATGGTCAGCGAATTTTTACAAAGAGACGATCGTTTTTACCTTGCAATGGTTGGAAGTGTAAAAGCTGCAAGGTACTTACGTTACAGCTGCTATAGACAGTACAAACTATTGTAATTTCTACAAGAACTTCCTTTATCTTATCTTATTAATATTACATAATATGTCTAATATGTATTTTATTATTTAATTTAGATGAATTTGTTAACTATACTTTGTATTTTATTAAATATTTCCTTTTCATTGTTTTATTTCCTATTAACTATATACATACGTATCTAACTGAAAACAACAAAATAAGTTTATCTACTAAAGAAATTATTTATTATCCATTGATACTCACTTCTAAGAAGAGTCAGAATGAGACTTACGAAGATATCAAGAAAGGTCTGCATTATAACAAAAAATAATAAATAGGTAAGTACTTTATGCTAGTATCTATCTAAGCAATAAACAATGATATGTATTTATAACACACATAATTCAAAGGGCATTTATAACTACAATCCAACGCATTCGTAGTCATTTCCGACTGATTGTGTTCACCGACTTTAGACAACTTTCACAGTTTGTTTCATATAGTTTTTCAACGGCGAGTTTTTAAATTTCCTTTCTTAATTTATTGATCATCCTAGTATTATGGGGCGTCTAGGGAGCTTCATAAATAATCAATAGCCAACAAAAACAACTGCACTTTATTCCAACATAAACTAGATAAAACACATAAAAGCAGATTAAAGCCATTTCCCTCCTTTTAGGAAGTCAAAGCATGAATAACATTCTAATCTAGAGCCGTTGAGAATACAGTAACCCTGTTTTATCCACCAATTTGGCGGGTAATTTAAATTTGTAACAGCTAGAACGCCACACAAGTCTTGTAATGCGGCCGTTTTTCCTACAACATAAACCCATATTAAAAATCAAATTCCTACATTAAGATACAACTTACCACAAATAAAACGCTTAGAATACATTGTAATTTGTTACTTTACTTGACATTGAAATGGTCTCCACAATAAGAAGACTTGGTCCTTTTCTGGTGGCTTTGAATCATTCATTATTACGTTCAGCGTTTATTATTGGAACACAACAGTTTTTCTGGTGAATTGGTGGTATTATTTATACACAGTACGGCAGAAAACACTATCTGTACTTATATTTATCCATAACTAGATGCTGTTAAACTATACCGAATTGTAACCTATGAACGTCAATTGAATTTGACGTTAAACATAATGTCAGATTAAACTGTCGTGATTGTCTTTTTTCTCCGTCACTATCAGCGAGTTTCTAAATTAGTACCCGTTTCTCGTCGTTTTATAACTAACTTCTCTACAGACTGCCGTTATTATGTCATCTCCGTTTTAAATGCATGTATTTTTGTAATTAATATTATAATATTATAAAACTTTCTTTTCAACTTCTACATGTTTCTAATGATTTTTTATGAATAATTGTTATTGTTTAACATAGATTCTCCTCAAATTTTAACTTAGTGCAACAACCCAATTAACATATGGTAAGACGTCAAAGTTAGGAGGGTGTCCATAAATTTTCAACCGAGTAAAAACAATGGAAAGTAAAAAATATTTAGTTACTATTTTAAAATGTTTAGTTAAAATTTAGTTGGTTAATGTTATTTGGCAAATGAGTATAACAACTAATATCTAACGAATTGTTCTCTGACTTAGTCGATTTATACCTTATATAAAGTTTATGTTTCTACACTTAAATAGATCTCCCTTTATATTTCAAAATATTTTTAAACTAGACAACTTTGTGTGCCATACCACCCCGTTTTTGAACATTTTCTTTTTCTTTTATAGGTAAGCCAGGACACTTCTACATATCAAAGTTATTTAAATTGTAAATAATAATATAAATATTTTTAATATTATTTTCTCTTGCAATATTCAAAATCCGCCACGTACCTAATGCTATGGTGAAGTGGTACAGTGGTTCAGATACCGCAAGTCGCTGGATCATATATTTAATATTATTAACTGAGATGTAGAAAAACAATTATTTACCTAACGAATGGCCCACGCAGGTTAATCTTTCTGTCTGAAGTCCTGCGGTTCTTAAGGATGTGATTAAATCTCCAGTACATTTAGCTACAGCTTTCATATTGTTCACGGCAGCACGATAACATGGAGGTGGGCCTAGTTTGCCCCAATCTACCATCCAAACATTGTAGCTGCCATTGTTGATGTATGCTAAAAAATTAGACATTTTGTTAATGCAACAATTCTTCAAAGTGGTGATTGCTGCTGAATAGTGAAGGATAAATAAATTAATTAATGAAAGAATAAATACATAAATAAATAAATAAACAAATAAATAAATGAATGAATGAATGAATGAATGAATGCATGAATGAATGAATAAATGAATGAATAAATGAACAAATAAATAAATAAATAAAGTAAGTAAATAATAAATAAATAAATAAATAAATAAATAGGCAGATAAATAAATGAATAAATGAATAAACGAATAAATGAATAAATGAATAAATGAATAAATGAGTAAATGAATAAATGAATAAATGAATAAATGAATAAATGAATAAATGAATAAATGAATAAATGAATAAATGAATAAATGAATAAATGAATAAATGAATAAATGAATAAATGAATAAATGAATAAATGAATAAATGAATAAATGAATAAATGAATAAATGAATAAATGAATAAATGAATAAATGAATAAATGAATAAATGAATAAATGAATAAATGAATAAATGAATAAATGAATAAATGAATAAATGAATAAATGAATAAATGAATAAATGAATAAATGAATAAATGAATAAATGAATAAATGAATAAATGAATAAATGAATAAATGAATAAATGAATAAATGAATAAATGAATAAATGAATAAATGAATAAATGAATAAATGAATAAATGAATAAATGAATAAATGAATAAATGAATAAATGAATAAATGAATAAATGAATAAATGAATAAATGAATAAATGAATAAATGAATAAAGAATAAACGAATAAACGAATAAACGAATAAACGAATAAACGAATAAACGAATAAACGAATAAACGAATAAACGAATAAACGAATAAACGAATAAACGAATAAACGAATAAACGAATAAACGAATAAACGAATAAACGAATAAACGAATAAACGAATAAACGAATAAACGAATAAACGAATAAACGAATAAACGAATAAACGAATAAACGAATAAATGAATAAATGAAAAAATTAAGAAATGAACAAATGAACAAATGAACAAATGAACAAATGAACAAATGAACAAATGAACAAATGAACAAATGAACAAATGAACAAATGAACAAATGAACAAATGAACAAATGAACAAATGAACAAATGAATAAATGAATAAATGAATAGATAAATAAATAAACAAATAAACAAACAAACAAACATATATGAGGAAATATATATATTTCACTTACCATCCCTCAACACTACCATTGGTAAAACGTCATCTCCTCCTGCATAACCGTGAATTAAGAAAACATCTTCTTTCGAAGGATCCCAAATACTTTGTCGTAACCAGTCGCTTTGTGAGTAATCGACTACCTGCTTTTCACCATTATTGTATAGGATGTGGCGAATGTCAGGATCAGGACACATATCTTTCTCATTTGAAGGTCTAAATACGCAATCACGAAGAGTCAAATTACTGGAGACAAAATTATGCAGAAAAAGAGCATCTTTAACTGGTTGATTTGGAAGGGTTACTTGGGAAAGACAAGGGCCTGAAACAAATCAATTTCTATGCTAGATTCCCCGATATAATAATGTATCATATTAAACAAAACGTATAAAGGCCCATCTTCGTGGGAATCGATTCAACAAATAAAAGTAAATCGATATTGTAGAATGGCAACGGATCTCTTCCCATTAGAAAAAAATCCAACTTAAAACATATGCAAATTAAAAATCTCAATAGCCCATACTAGTTGTTGATCTTCTTGTCAATTTTTTCACCACTGTTGTCAATACTTCGATGTATGTGAACTATATCATAAGTATTTCTGTTACAAAACTGAGCATCTTCACTCTGATAAATGCAATACTAGGGACGTTTGAACTGCACTACTAAAAATTTACCAAAGATTTTAACCATATCGATGTGTCGCTCACATCCAGTGGAAGAACAGTAACGACAAAAAAAAATTGTTCAGATAGGTTTAGAATTTCATGAAACGTCGAGATTTTAAGTTTGAGCAAAAAATGTATGTCTGTCTGTCTGTTTGTCGCTCCGTCGGTCTGTAACTTTTTTTGTGCTCACTATTACTCTTGAACCATTTAAGACATTGACTTGAACTTTGGTACCCATATGTATTTTAACGAGATCTGGAACTAAATTATATTTTCATCTTATTCCGCTGAAAGGTTGGGGTGTAAATTGGGGTAAAAGCTAATGTCTGAAAAAAAATTTTGGCATTAGCACCCCATCACTACCCCAACCCCATTATAAAAGGGGGTGAAAAAAATGTGATTTAGTTGTGTATACAAGAATCAAAGGCCTAAAAATATTTTTTTTACTTCATCTATCCCCACTACCACTCCTATCACTACTCCCACCCCACTACCGATGTGGGATATCTTTTTATAGGTTTGGGGTAGACGATTTCAAATATTTTATTATTAAAGTTCCATAAATAATTATTTCCACGTACAAAATTTTTAGTTGTGAGAGACTTGGGTAGCATTTGTACAGTTAAGTTTATTTTACCTTACTATGGATTCGTATACCGACAGTAAGTAGGATCTGTAAATTAATGTAAATTTAATAGTTGTAGAATTCAAAATATTTTTGTAAGTGATGTTGTGATGTTGATTAAGTTTTGAAAAAAAAAAATTCTGGATAAAAATCTTGTTTACTTATTTTATGAACAATTAATTCTTTCTTGCCTTCTGTAGAAACATCAAACAGCACAACTTATTTGAAAAAGATTATGTAGGAGATAAGGAGATAAGTACCCCGTGGCCCCCGAAAAGTACACATTAATATTTTATATAGTTTATGCTTCTGACTTAACATTTTTGGTTCAAAATTTGTTAGTAAAATATTACTGGCAAAAATCACATTCAGTATGCTGAAAATGAACAAAAAATACCATGGTAACAAAAATTGTGCCTTTTTGGGGGCCGCAGCTGTACATATCTTGTAAATTTACTCTTTATGAAGAAATTTATAAGCGTTTTGAAAGTTCTTAATGCATCAAACTATTTTTTTATGTCGTATATGTTCAGAAAGTTAAAATACTGATGGTATTTTAAGTTTTAACTTCTAAAATAAGTAAAAGAAAATAAAAAGTTTACTAAGTTGCTTTCATCAAAAGTAAAAATTTTTATAAGATTTTTCTTAAAAAAAAAAGAAGTCAGTTTTTTAATCTTGAAAATAGCATTTAAATCAATTTTTAAGCAAAATTTGCACAATACACAATAAACTTTTCTTTACAACAATAAAAAAGAAAATAAAGTAGATAAGTAAGCATAAAAAGAGATAGAGAGTTTTCAGCATCTCCCGATGGTGCCAACTTAATTAGGAGACGTAGTCCTTTCTACTCAGGCTATTTATTCGACTTTTTCATAAAAACAAAAAATGAACGTAAAACACGAACAGGTAAGTATAAAAAACATAAATCCTTCTGTGAGTCCTTGTGTGGAAGAGTTAGAGGTTATTTTCTTCAAATTTTACTTATCACGAGCAGCCCTAAATAGAAACTTATTTATTTTCGTAACTTATACAACTGACCTTGGTGAAAATTATAGTAGAAAATTATCCAAATTTACATGCCAAATGGCATTCAAATCCCCATTTATATAAAGTAAAACCAAAAAAAATAATAATTTTCTTCAGTTCATGATTACTCCTTGTATACATAATTCAAGGTCTTCCCAAAAATATTGAAAGTAGGTGATAAAAATTCTTATTTAATATTCTTTTTGTTTTATCATCCACTTCAATATTTCCAGTATTTTTGAGAAGACTCCGTATAGGCAATAACACACCTAAATGTACACACATTGTATATTTTACTTGTAATTTTACACTCTAAAAGTATCGTAATATTACAATGGGATTTTAAACAATATTTCAAAATTACATCGAAATTTTAGGATGTAATATTTCATTACATCGTAATATCACATTGCATTTTACCTCTAATGTAGGGTAATTTTGCAGATTATATTTTCACAACAAATAAATAAATTTACACGTGAAAATTCCATTCAAAATTACGCCTAGGGGTAATTTTGCGCAATCGATGAACGATAAACGAATTGCCACCTAGCGGAAAAATTTTTCTCAGTGTACGTAGAAAATTTCTGTGTAAAATGAGTGTAAAGTGGACTCGTTATGATAAACAGAACGGGAAATATAAGTAACACTTCAAATATGATAGAGATAATAGTTAAAATTGGTTGAAGACCTGTATTTTCTAGTAGGCATTTTTTTATGATTACAATGATTTAAAGGACATCAAATATCAAAAAGAATGAGCTAAGAAAAGACTTTTTATAACTAGAAGGTAACTTATTAAGTAATAAATTGAGAAGTACTTATTATTTTAATTTAATTCTATGAATATACAGCTCTGTCCGTCCACTATTACACTGCGATAAAATGTTTTTTAATTGGTGCCTCGAAGACCGTGATCCCAACGAACAAAATACTTAAGATCTTTTTCTCGTAAAATTTTTTCATCGAATTCTCTGCACCTGCAAACTTTTTTCTATTTTCTTCTATATCTAAAATACTACTTATGTGCACAAAATTGACTTAGTTATAGAGACTTATTTTTGTAGTAGGTAAAACCTGGCTAACACTTTTCTTCGAAAATTTAAATTTTACTGCTTTATACATTTTATTTACTATTTTATGAAATAAAATATCAATCCTGTTTCTACTACCTAAAGACCAAATTAGTATAAACAAGAAGTTCAATAAGTAGAACTTTGTCTGTTAGTTTTTATTGATTGCCATAATAATAATATACCTAAGCAAATTTGTAAAAACAGACATTATATCAATACAAAAATTTATTATGGTCTTACCAAAAGAACAGGCTATTAATAATCCAAATAAAGGAAGGAAGCACATGGCGAGGCGATAATCACAAAATGGTAACTAATTTACTCTTCACCGCTAAAGAATTCTTGCAATGTCTTCTGCATTTCAATACCTTTTATGTCACAAAATCTATATGACTGCTAGAAGTAAATATCGAGCCATAGTCAATGTGCTAAATTGACATCGATGGCCATTCCAATATAAAAATTCCCATTAGCGATACAATTTCGATTAACCAAAGACAGTCAGTACTTCTAAAAAAAACTGTTACAATTTATTGCAGAGTTGAAAAGCAATTAAGATATTTTTAAAACGTATCAAAACTACCTTCCCTGTGCACGAGGAAGAACACTTGGCCGAAAAACTGTTACCCGAAGAAAGTGACTTGCATGTTAAAATGTCCCATTAACATAAAGAAGTTATTGGTTTTTGGATTGTAAATGTTAAAATTGCGGGTTATTTTTTATTTCTTTGCAATTTCTGTGCAACTTCAGATGGGCGAAAAAATGTAGGTTACCAGGTGATAAAAGTAACACGGTGTTATTTGTATATATTGATAATTATTATTTGAATAAGAATCAGGTTACAAAGACATGGGCGGGGCCCACAGGTTGACAAAAGAGATATATTATTGTCTAGCACACTGATTTGGCTATTTATTTATGTGTTAGAACATATCAACATATCATAACTGAATTTATTGTTACAAGGTGGTAGGGAATTTATTTTGAAACTAAATAGGTACACTCCTTAAAATTAATGACATATTATAAGGTAGTTTATTATTCAAATAGCGGGGCAGCTTAACGTCGAATTTTGGAATGTACGACATTTTTGTCACTCTGGTTTTTCCACTGGCCATTTTTTCCCATAGTCTTTTTCCCACGGGTCATTTTATTCCACAGTTGTTTTTTCCACTATGTGTTTGTCATTTTTTTTCTAGAAGTACCCAATGTAGTTATTGACTTGATTAGGCATTTGTTTTCTGTCAAATTCAACGAAGTAAACAGTTTGGTATCTGTCATTTAGTATCTCATTCCGTACAAATTTCATTTCAAATTTCATTTCATTTCATTGAAAATTAAAATGGTTGTGGAATTGGTGCAGTCTGTGAAAAATTACATGTTGAACATCGACGGCTTTTTGTATTACAAGCACACGGAAAGAAATGGACGTGTCTTCTGAAAATGTAAATTGTACCCAGAATGTGGGGCTCGTGCAGTCACCCGGTCTATGATGACACACGGTCAAGTACGTTATTGTGAATTGCAATAAAAAGTTTCTAAGTATTAACAATATTTTATCTCGCTAGGTGATTGAAGTCATAAAAGGCATAGAACAATCGCCGCATAACAACCATGCCCCGAACGTTGAGGAAGTGGAAGCTGCAAAAATCAAATCGAGATTGAAAAAACGCGCCGAAGAACACCCGGAGGCCCCTCCCGCACAACTGTATATGTATACTATCAATATCTCGGCTTCTATATCACTTAGGACCACAAACTTCGTGTCTATGTATACATATTTGGGATCGAGGAATACAACTATACAATTTTTAAATGTATCACACTATATATTTATTCACTAATATATGTACCAATTAAAAACTCTTCACCGATGAACTGTTTTATCCGGTGTGTCCACATTTTCTAATATGTTTTTTTATCTTGCTTCAGATTGAATTGTAATACAAGCTGGATTGGAACAAGTGCATGATCTGTCAGAAAACAACTTCAGAAAATCTAAAATGTCCACTCAATGCATATGGAATCGAAGACAAGGCAACGCCATACCGGTCTTTCTTGAACAATATCAATGAGTTTAGAAGCTTGGAGTCATTGCCAGAGATACTAAATTTTGGAAGCGACATGAATGCGGATGAACTGGTCCAAAACCATGGTGCATGGCACAAATCTTGTTACGTCAAGTTCAGCAATTTGGAATTGGATAGAGCTAAAAAGCAGGGAAATACTTCAGGAGGCAGCACAACTGTGGAGAAATGATCCCGGCGTGAAGCGAGTAACAAAATGGCGTGTTTGTCGTGGAAGCGATGGACTCCTTCATGAATTTCGAACATTAACAGCTGATACGAGCATACTAAAATGACAACAGAACTGCAAGAAACCCAGTTATTGGCAGTATTAGAAGGTGGTGGTCTCATTGCCCAGGACGCTAGATATCATCTGCAATGTTATACAGCACTACAATTGGAAATTCTTTGCGCACTAACTTGGTAGTCTTAGCTAACAAAAGGACATCATGTTCGTAATCACATGGCATGGCCTGCTGCAGCATTTCCTGCATGCCTTCTTCAAACACCAAGACTTTATACATTTCATCACTTTGTTCCTGCGCTTGTGAAAAGTAAGCTAGCACTTTCTTCTTCAATCTGGTTCTATTAATCTACTTCTCAACGCCAAGGATTTTTAATCGGTTCTCATACAGTTCATGCAACTTTGAAAATTTAAAGTAGAAGGTCCCATCTTCCACACAGTTCTCTATATAAGTATAAAGCTCCACAAATGCTGTAGCCTCTATCTGACTCTATCTTTCTCTGCAGATACTCCCACCAAATCCTGCTCTAGTTTCCTTAGGTGAGACCGGTAGCGATTTCTCAGTGCTGTATAACATTGCAGATGATATTTGGCGCCAAGGGCAATGAGATCACCACCTTCTAATACTGCCAACAACTGGGTTTCTTGCAGTTCTGTTGCCATTTTTCGTATGCTCGTATGAGCTGTTAATGTTCGAAATTCATGAAGGAGTCCATCGCTTCCACGACATAACAAACACGCCATTTTGTTATTCGCTTCACGCCGGGTTCGTTTCTCCATAGTTATTCTGCCTTCTGAAGTATTTCCTCGCTTTATAGCTCTATCCAACATCAAATTGCTGAACTTGACGTAACAAGATTTGTGCCATGCACCATGGTTTTGGACCAGTTCCTCCGCACTCATGTCGCTTCCAAAATTTAGTTTTACTGGCAATGACTTCAAGCTTCTAAACTCATTGATATTGTTCAAGAAAGACCGGTATGGAGTTGTCTTATCTTCTATTGTATATGCATTGAGTGGACATTTTATATTTTCTGAAATTGTTTTCTGACACACTTGTTTCAATCCATCTTGTATTACAATTCAATCTGAAGCAAGATAAAAAAACATATTAGAAAATGTGGACACTCCGGATAAAACAGTTCATCGGTGAAGAGTTTTTAATTGGTACATATATTAGTGAATAAATATATAGTGTGATACGTATAAAAATTGTATAGTTGTATTCCTTGACCCCAAATATGTATACATAGACACAAAGTTTGTGGTCCTAAGTGATTTAGAAGCTGAGATATTGATAATATACCTGTATTTCAAAATGGCCGCTATAAAATCCAAGATGACCGACGGAGGAGTTGGTTCCTATCAAAAATTGAAAGCTGCGTATCTAACTAGTACCTGGAAAAAATTTGGTGCTTTTGTCCGCTGTATCCACATCTTCATGATAAGCTGCCCTACTAAAAAGGCCATACAGATTCTAGATAACATAATAAACTATTTAAGTATTTTGCAAAATATAAGGAGCATTTACTATTTTCAAATATAAAAAGGTGCCTTAATATCATTTTATTTAAAAAAAAAAATTAACTAAAGGATCCCGCACATTTCTTATGTAAATTGGCGTACAGTCAAACTGGCTGAATCTTTAATATGTTGTATACCGAATATTTTTTTCACTTGTTATTTTTATATAGATTTCCCGGCGCCTACGCAAACACCCAGTAAACATTAATGTAACTTTACCTCTCTGAGAGGTAAGATTAATAGAACATTTTTATATAAAATATTTTACATAATTTTACATAGCATATACGTAAAATAATATAATATTTAAGTCAACATATTAACTTAATTACTTATACACAAGTTTACATATTTGCTATATAATTTTACTTAAAAATGTTTATCTACTTCATTTTACGACATCGAAGTCATGGAACGCGTCAGTGTCACGCTCACACAGCACGCCAGTGTAAAATGATGTAAAATCTAAAGTTTGTGTTTTTTGATCATTTTTGTGAAAAATTGTGGATGATGTTTTTTAATAACTTTGATGCAGAACTGTGAACCATAAAGCGTTGTGACTTTTTTAAATATTATTTTATTTGGACGTTTTATTAGTGTAGAGGTTAGGTGCAAACATAAACATGCCCTCTTGTTTGCTGGAGGTGCACCATTTTTCAGTGAATGACCCAAAAGTAAGTTGTACCGTTGTTATAAAGATATTTATTTAAATGAAACGTAATCTTTTTATAGGTTAGAATTATTTCACGGGCAATCGTTATTCTCGACAGACAATTATATCATTACATGGATTTTGTTACACAAAAGCTGTATGTGGGTGCTGTTCCCAAATTATTAAGTTCAACTGAATCCAGCGTAAGAAGTTGTAATTCAAGGAAACCCAGATCCCAGATTTTAATAGTGACCAAAAGCATTTGCGAAGTACTATGCATAGGTATGGTTATTGTTTGCCGACATCTTATAGCACCTACTATGTGTTCGTTATTGTATTGTTATATTATTATTGTATTATTGTTATTATATATTTCAAGGTTTTGTATGTGTAAAGTAGGCTAATATTTTCCTGAAATTTTTCTTTTGTCCAAAATTGGCTTCGGCACGTCAAAATATTTCAAAAAATTTAGATCAGAACCTTAGGACAAAACCATTGCCCCTTTTTAGGGGATAAAAGGGGTGGTAACAAAAAACTGATAAATTTTTTTTTAATATCAGAATCGGTTTCAACATGTTAAAAAACAGGATTAGATGGTTCTTTTTTTTGTTGTCTTGTGATTAATGATATTGCTTGTATCGCCATTAAAAAAATTAATTTGATCATTAAAAAACTACGAAGAAAACTAGAATTGTCTGAACCTTTATGGTTAATTTTGTTGCAATAAATTAAGACAATTAAGATTTGTCATTATTAAAAATATGCTTCTGGTAAAATTAAATCATCTTGGTAAAGGACCCCGCACATTTTCTTATATCAAATGGCTCTCGGTGAATGTAATAGTATAATATAATTTAATATTTATACAAAAAAAGCTTAAGAAACAGTAACAAGTTCGAAAATTGAATCGTTGACTTTTTACTTGTCAGTGGCGTTAATTAACAATTTGTTTATATGACTGTTAAAGAAACTACTTTTATCATGGGATTCTCACAAGATTGATGCACTCGTCTACAACTTATGCATGAAAAAAGTACTGCTTTACACACTTGTTGCATAAATAAGTAGGTATTTTAAAATTATTTAAAACAATTTTTTGGCAATTATTTAACAAATGCATTTTTTTCACGCTTCACGACTTCCAATTGGCGTAGAAAATCCCGTTTTTTTAAATTGTTTCGTTTTTGTGATCCTTTCAAGCATTCTAATAATTTTTAATTGTTTAATTCTGAGAAAAAAATTCTTTATAAAAAATTTAAAATGATTTTAAATAGTTTAAAAAAATTGTGTTAACACCACTGAAGAGTAGGAGAAAAATCTACATTCTAAAACAAATTGTTCTATGACTTGTTGCACTTAAACAGTCAACGCAACGGTTCAATTTTCGACTTAGTTATTGTTTTTTTGGCGTTGTTATAAACATTTCCACTTGAAATTTGGTGTGATGATTTAATGGGCTTATTTAGCATATTTTTTATTACATATTGAAAAAAAATCTCTTAATTTTAGAGCGAAATTCAAAAAACCAGGATATTCTAAGATCTCTAGAGGCTTTAAAATTAATCAAGAATATAGACGCTGCGTGAAGTCATTCACTCCTAGTTGCATTTTCATTCTCCTTTTTTTCGGCAGTTATATGCTGCATACTCTTATGTTGAAATACTCCAATAGTCCCCAAATCACCATCTCTGGCAGATGAGACAAATCTGATTTTAAATAGCTGGGTTTTAACAGTGTAAACTCAACTTTGAGGCAGACTTTCGGATTGAATGACAGCATTTTGAGCACATCGGTTCATGTTGAAAGCAGTATACTTCTGAAACTTATCGGATCGATCTCAAATTTTTCATTCCATTGGAAGCGTGTTTTCGTAAAGTTTTGTTAAAATATATATATATATTATTATTTAAGCTATCAGAAATTGTTTAATAACTTAACAAATTGATCAAAATAGTTTGCATCTAGTTTTCTTCACAATTTAGTAAAGGTATACAGGTATAAAGGTATAAAGGTATACAAACTGTATATCCAGATTTACTACACTATACGGTGTGCGCCACTTAAAACTACCCAGACTTGTAACTTTTTTATTTTCGAAGCGATGACCATGTTGGGCACATCAACTTGTAGACATTTTTAAAGCCTTTAAATATCCATACAGAGTGATTAATTTTTTTTTTTTTGAATGGTTAAAAAAGGAAACTTAATTTCTTTGAATATTTTTTTTACCTCACCCTGTACATGGACTGTGTTATTGTTTTCTTATAAAGAATGAGTTTTAATTAGCTTCAATTTATATTATTAAAATAAAAAAAACTTAAATAAAAAATTTGCAATTTCCTACTTAGTACATTTTAATATAACTAAGTTACTTTTAAAAATATTTTTTTAAATTTTTTGTTACTGTTTTATTACGCTGAATATTATTTGTGATATGTCTTTTACAGATAAAGCATACAATTATTATTTACATTCCTTTCAAAGTAATTTAAAAAAAAAATCAGTTTGGAGTGTTTTTAATTCCTTTCTCTAAAACCAAAAAGAATTTCGAATATGACGTAATAATATAAATTGAAGCTAATTAAAACCTTTATAAGAAAACATTAACGCAGTTCATGTACAGGGTGACGTAAAAAAATATTCAAGGAAATTAAGATTTCTTTCTTAACAATTTTTTCAAAAAAATTTTTTTTTAAATGCTTTAAAAATATCTACAATTTGATATGCCTTAAAAAATAAGAAAATTACAAGCCTGGGGAGTTTTAAATGGTGCACCCCATGAAATAGACTAATATTTCAATTATTTTCACAGGTTGTGTAACTGATGTTCAAGTAGCAAATGTCAGAGTGACGAAGGCTGACCAAAGAACGAGTACAATCAGAAACGACCCGAGAAATGCTTAACACTTATTGTAGATACTTAGTTAACTTGAATATAGATTAGTTACACAAAAGACACTAGTATTAATCTCTCCTAAATCAACAGTTAATAAAATAAATTAAATGAAATTTGAGCTTTACTAGGAATGCAAGGCAAGGTAGGTAGGTAGGTGGGTATACATCATTGGAGAAGAAAAAATATCGCTGCTTTCTAAAGAACATAGATGACAACGTCGCGGACAATGCCTAATGCCTAGTTTACCTACTGGGATATGCAGAGATTAAGATGGAATTGAAACTTTGTTGATACTAATTAACTTAGTTTAAACTGTCATTCAATTCGAGAATCTTTCCTAAGCTAATATATGTTGACAAATCAGACAACCACATCTTGCATTATATACTTTTTATCTCTTTTTGATGTAGCATGTATTTGTTTTATATACCTACTATAATGTTCAAAATAGCACCCTATAGTACTTTTTAAATATTGATACTAGAGAACTGGATTCTTGGAGTTAAATATATGAATATAAATTCCTCATGAATTGTCCAGAAACATTGATATTCTTTAGGAAATAAGTGGAGGAGACATCAACTTTTATTTTTAAGTTGAATACCTCTGAATATTTTTAGAAAGTTAGTTTCATATTTTAAATATAGCCATTTTTTACAAAAAAAATTTCATTCAAAATATAAAACTACTCGGCTCTCTAAATAAGGTATCCGACTTAAAAATAAAATTTGGTGTCAACTTCGGTAATTTTCTAAAGAAATATATTTTTCTGTATAACTTATAAGGAACTTTATTCATATATCTAACTTTAAAAATCCAATTGTGTAGTATCAATATTTAAAAAGTGCTGGGATATGCTATTTTGAACATACGGTAGGTAGATAAAATATATACATGCTACATTATAAAGAGATAAAAAGTATATAAGTTACGTAGCGTAAGGTCACTATCAAGTGGTTGAATATACATATATGCTACATCATAAAGAGATAAAATTAGTTACGTATGCTTTACATAGCAAGTGGTTGAATATACATATACGCTACGTCATTTGTTCCATACCGTGAGGTCACAGTGTTACCTCTTCACTATGTAAAAATCATATGCACATGTTGCTGACATTTCGCAGAGTATGCACATATACGTCACATTTTACATAGCACGTTACTTCTGCGAAACTTAGTTTACGTAGCATTTACGTATATGCTATATATTTATGTTTGCTGGGCATGTTTCAAACTTTAATTTTTTTTTACGCTATTTTTATTAAAACAACAAATGTTTTAGTGCAAAATATTATAAGGTGCTATTAGAACGTATCACAATACAAAATGTATGAAAAAAAACATGAATTTTTTTTTAATTGAAAGAGGTCATTCTTGTACATTTCTTGAGCTGTATCTCGGAAACTAAACATGGGATTGAGTTGAACATATTAAAAATTCAGTCAATTTAACTGTACGCCAATTGACATAAGAAATGTGCTGAGTCCTTTAATTTCAATGCATGGTTGTTTTTATTACATGACTTCTTTCTCCCCAGGTATTATAGTTCAAAAGATAACGATTTATATCGGACAAATAAAGTTTAGAAAATTGGTAGAAATGTTAAGGATGGCATAAGAATTGATAAACTTGGGACGTCGTTTCCATCGCCATTTTGAGGTTTTCAAGATTATCTCGGGAACAGTGCTCTTTTTGATAAAAATAACTATATACAAAATTGTTCCATATAAAATTCTCTATCGAAAACGTCTCCACAATTTTTTTCATAAAATTAATAGTACCGTGGAAAATAAGGCGCACACATAAGGGTTGCTTCCAGTTAACACAATAAATTGTAATCTTTACTATAATCTACTTTAAAGTTCAATGCTTAACGCAATAGCATTAGCTACTAAACTCCACTTAAAATTATAATAATAATAATAATAAATGTAGCGCTTCCACACTCTCACCCCTAAAAATATTACAATTTTTAAAGAATTATTTGCACAATCCATTCAAGTCTGAAGTTAAAAACGTACTTTAGTTTTGAACTGACTGCATTACCTCTCGCCTTTTTCGATGACAAAGGCCTAATGAGAAAAACTAACAAGGCAACTTTATACCAGATTATTAATACTATTCCAGAACGAGACCATATTTTCGAAAATAGTGAGTATGTGATTGATGGAGGATAAATTGTCCGCCGCGTAATTTGGCGAAAAAAATAAAAACTTAATAACGTTTACAATGCTTACGTTAGTTACATAAGAAAACATTACGGTAATAGAGTAACTGTCGTGTTCGATGGTTATTAGGATAATGCAAACAGCACGAAGAGCCTAGAACGACAAAGGGTACTGCAAAGAACGTGTCCTGCAATTATATTCGATGAAAACACTGTTGTTTCTGAAACTCAGCAGAAGTTCCTTAGTAATTTGTTTAACAAAGAACGTTTGATTGGAGAACTAGTGAAAAAATTTAGGAATGAAGAATCGACGGGTTCATTGCTGCGGATGACGCCGATTTATTAATAGTACAAACTGCTATCGAAAAATGTTATAAGTGCGACACAGCTGTTGTCGTAGGGCAAGATATTGTCCTGCTAGTCCTTCTTATTGTTCTTTCTCCCTCCGACAAAGACATTACATTTTTAAAAGAAAGACAAGGTAATACCAGCAAAAGGATTTACAGTTCACAAAATTTACAATCTTCAACTTTTTTAAAAAACTAAAGAAACATTATTATTTGCACATGCCATTAGCGGTTGCGACACAACCTCAGTGTTTTTTTCCAAAGGAAAGGTTACTGCAATCAATGTGCTTAATAGAAGAAATGACTTACAAGACATCGTGCAAACTTTTAATACAGAAAAAGCTAGTCTAGAAGAAATTAGAGACATAGGATTGCGATTTGTTCTAGCTTTACACAACTCTACCTCCGCAGGAAAAAGTCTAGATGTATACATATTCATGACTTTTAACAAACTTGTTGGTAAACCGAACAATACTACCGCCAACTTCTGCTACTGCTCGGCAACACTTATATCGCGTTTTTACCAAATTCAAACATGGAAAAACGTTACGCTAGAAGCTACTGATTTGGGATGGAAAAAAGTCGGCGGAATATTCAGGGCCTTAGATAAGGTGGAGGTAGGTGGGGGTGGCACCCCCACCAATTTTTTTGCCAGCTGAACTGAGGGAGAGTTAGAGTTGGGAATTTTCAGTTGGACTTAAAATTGAATAACCGTTGTCATTGTCCAATGTTCCTATATTTTATATTTAATATTTATGAAAGAAAGTCTTTATTCTGTGTTCGACAATAATTAGTCGGAAATATAAGCTATACTCGCACCACACAATCTCACATTCATCTATTCCCGGAATTCTTTAATAATAAAAAATTAAACGACCAACAACCAACTGAAATTCTCAGAAGACCCTTAGCGGCATTTCAGTCTTACGACGTTGCCGCAAACATGTCCGGTAAATTTAAGGGGGTTGAGGCACAAATTTCAGCATCATTGGATCGTACATATGCGTCAATGTCATATGTTCCGTGCCAAGCACACCGGGTCAATACTGCTGTTGAACATAGCTGTGCTAGTAGTAGAATTATCTCGGAAATGTTCAATCTGTTGGATCAGCTATACACGTTTTTCTCTGGCAGTACTAAAAGATTTCAACCTTTAAAAGAAAAATTAAATACAGTCGAAAATTCACTACAACTTAGAAATTTGTCAAAAACACGATGGACTGCCCGTGCGGAAAGCATCACAGTTGTGCATAGATCTTTAGAAGTTATCGTGGAAATGCTCGATGAAATTGCTCATAGTCCTGTTAACGAATAACACAAAAACGCAAGCATTTGGTTTGTTCAAAAGAATTTTAACATTTGATTTTATAGTCAGGCTGAACTTTATGCAAAGAATAATGTATAAAATGCAAATTACAACTAAACTGTTGGAGTCGATCGAACTAAACGTAACTGACGTGATAATTGGTTTGTATGAAACTGAAAATTATAAAATTTTTATAATGGTAATATATAGCCCCTCAGGCCTTAAGGAAAATGAAATTCAACTCTTTTTAAGTAAGCTATATGAAATATTACATAAGTTGTATAATCCAAACAATAAATATATTGTATGTGGAGATATTAATATCGACTTACTCCTGCAGAGTAAAAATTCTATGCAAATACATAATATGTTCAAAGAATTCGGTATGTACAATATTATTACGTCTCCAACTCGTAACACTAGTACTAGTTCTACACTTATTGACGTAATGTTTACGAACATTGAATGTACTAGCAATGTTATAGTTCAGGATACCCATCTTTCTGATCACACATTACAAATAAGTAACTTAATGGTGCAACAACCACTCAATGACACTGAGTATTATTATCTTAAAAGAGATTTTCATGAACAGAATGTTAATACTTTCATTAATTTACTAAGAAATGAAGAATGGCCTGACATGTATTTATCCAATAACTTTGATGCTAAATTTAACGAATTTTATTGTACTTTGATATACCACTTTAACACTGCATTCCCTATTAAAAGATGTCAAGCAAATTCAACTAAAAAGAAATGGTTTAATCGTGAACTAAAAATGTTGCACGATACTTTGTGTCAGATGGCCAAAATAAACAAATCTGTCAACAATGACATAATTAAGAAAAGATATAATGAACTACTCTTAATTAAGCAATCCAAACCACGTGACTTTTAACATGGCGTTGAGGGCAAACATCCGGCAATCCTTTATTTTCATTCGTTAAATGAGTTTTTTTTTCGGTTGCCTTGGCTACGTTTCCGCGAGTTAATTAAAATAAACCCCATGTTTGCCCTCAGCGCCATATTGAAAAATAATTTTAACAGGTCGTTGGATTGCCTAATATATAAAAATAACCTAAATTCTGTAAAAACCACTTATAATGATGATAGAATAAGAAATGCTAATAATTGTGTCCGTGAGAGCTGGAAGATTTTTGATGAGATGAAAGGTAAATCAAATAAAGCGATCCCTTATGAAATGATTAATACAAATGAGGAGATAAATACTGGCTATCGAAACATATGCAATAAATTCAATGAATATTTTTGTGAAGCTCAATATCCTAAACCTTGTTATGAAAAGTTAAAAATGCCATCTGCTACCCATGTAAACTTATATTTAACCCCGGTAACACCAACTGAAGTTGAAAATATTATATCCAAAACTACCACTAAAAACTCACCAGGTGTCGATGAACTAAATGGCAAAATATTAAAAGCAGCAAGTGCAGTTCTAAGTGAACCTATAACGTATCTAATAAACGAGTCCTTTTCAAATGGGCAATATCCTAGTGCGTTGAAATTATCAAAATCCATCCCAGTATACAAAAACAAAGGGTCGCCAAAGGAGTATGCTAATTACAGAAATATATGTGTACAGAGCCAATTAGCAAAAATATTCGAACTTGCATTTTATAATAGATTAACTCCGTTCCTGGAGACTAAT
Source organism: Rutpela maculata (assembly GCA_936432065.2). Classification (NCBI taxonomy): domain Eukaryota; kingdom Metazoa; phylum Arthropoda; class Insecta; order Coleoptera; family Cerambycidae; genus Rutpela; species Rutpela maculata. The sequence goes on from OW386286.2 coordinate 254,333,382, forward strand.
AATATTTTAAACATATCCCAACATGGTTTTCGTAAACAGAAGTCTACTTCAACTGCCATAGCTGAATTCTCAGATTTTATTTACGAGTCGCTGAATAAAGGGAATTTAAATATAGCTTTATACTTTGATTTGAGCCGTGCGTTCGACTCAGTTGATCACGATCTGCTGCTTGAAAAGCTCTCGACTGCGGGTGTTCGCGGTATTTCAAACAACTGGATAGCATCCTACTTAAACAACAGAAGCCAAATAGTTACTATAAACAGTTATAAATCTGAGCCATGTAATGTATCAGTTGGAGTTCCACAGGGTACCATATTGGGGCCCGTATTATTTTTGGTATTTTTAAACGATATATCCTTAAACTGTCCTACAGCTGATACGCAAATAATATATGCCGATGACACAAATTTTGGCATACATGAAAATAATATGAAAGAAGTAGTATCAAAAGCTAATAAATCTACTCATGAATTTCTAGAGTACTGCTCAAACAATGGACTATCCGTAAATATCAATAAATCTAAGTTTATGACATTTCTTCCGAAAAATTCTATCCGAGATTGCAGTTTCTTAGTCAGACTAAATAATATCTCAATTGAACAGGTACATACTGCAAATTTTTTAGGTGTAACGTTTGATACTAAGATGACATGGGAATTTCATGTAGAAAAAATATCTAGTAAATTAAGTAGCATATGTTTCTTAATTCGACAACTAAGGGGTACTGTAAGCTTGGATGTACTTAGATCAGTATATTTTGGCTTAGCAGAATCCATTATATCCTACGGTTTAATATTTTGGGGAAGCTCGGCACACATAAATAAGGCGTTTGTTGCACAAAAACGCATATTGAGGGTAATAGCAGGTGTTCATCCCCTCACTTCATGTAGGGATCTTTTTAAGAGGTATGGCATCCTGAGCCTCCCATCATTATATATCTTTCTACTGATAATAAATATAAAGAAAAAATCTTTGGTAAAAAATAGCTCCATACATTCCTATGATACACGAACCAAAGATAATTTACATCAACCATTTTCTAGGCTCTCTGTTGGTCAGCATTGTCACATTTATAGAGGTATAAACTGTTACAATAAATTTGTAAATCGTTATGGCACTAGCGACAATTTTTCCTTTTAAACAACTCCTTTTATAGCTATGAAGAGTTTTTAAATTTTAAATGATTGTATGTGTTTTAGAATGTTGTATGTTATACGTTAGAATGTTGTATGTTATACGATGGTTTACATTAGTTTTAAGTTTGACTAGTCCAATAACTGATGCATTTTTTGTATTATGTTGAGTGATGAATAAATTATTATTATTATTATTATTATTATTATTATTATTATTATTATTATTATTATTATTATTATAAGCATTATGAAAAGTACAGTAATTTCTTTGGAAAATATCCGCAATAAGGATGAAGAAATGAATCATATTATTGATGCAACCAAACTTTTCGCAGAAAAATTAAATATTAACCCTGATGTAGAAGGTGCCTTCTACTCCGAGTAACATATACTATTTTTTCTTCAAGCGACAAAATAAAAATTTACGACTTTAATTTCCAAAAATGACCAACTATGTTCAATCTTGGCAAAAATATAAAATATAGGTAATACTAACCATTTTATTTATTAATTAAGCATAACATAGTACTAACCACTTTATTTATTGCGCCCATAGAACTTTTCAGTTTCTTGGATAAACGTGTAAAATATGCTATCATCACATTTTCCGAATACATACGTTGTTGTCCTTGGCCCATTTTATAAATTTATCGTACGCATTATCATACATTTTTTTGGATTTCGCGGGAATTAATGTTGGCACTAATGACTTTGCAATTTCAAGTAATTGAGCTGGTGTGGACCACGGTAAATAAACGATACGGTTATACATCAATCAGCAGCTTTAAGACGAGAGATACGCGGGGGGCTGGAAATCGAATGAAAGAGACAGACATATCTGATTTCCGTGCAAAAGACAGAGACAAAGATGCCTGTAGTGTCTACAGGTGACGTAGGCTGTAGACCCTACCGGAATCTCTGTCTCTGTCTTCTGCACGGAAATCAGATATGTCTGTCTCTTTCATTCTATTTCCCGCCCCCGCGTCTCTCTCGCCCACAAGCTGCTGATTGAGACAACCGTATGGTTTAATGACCGTGGGTGTGCACTGCATTTCTTGAGAGACATTTTTGCTTTTCAATTTGAAAAACGATCCGACGTGAAATTTAAAACTGACAGTTATGACAAGTCATAGCTACTTGGATTGTTAATTCGTTGCATGATAAGTACACTACTGTGCAAAACTAAGTAGGGCAGCACTTATTACTGTACCCATAAGAGTTAAAAAGCGAGATAAGAAAAAGGAGTATTAAAAAAAGGCCTTCAACTGGGAGACGAAGGATAAATGATGGTTGAATACGATTAGCAATTAGTAAATTATCTGCGTGGAAAAGCAGATACATTTATATTACATATATATTACACCACTACTGTCACTGTCCTACTTACTTTTGCACGGCAGTGTACATTGTTTCATTTTTGTCCTAGGAAAAAAATGAAAAATATTTGTATTAGTACAAAAATAGGCTCTTTCTCCAGGACGTGTTGCAATATATAATGTAAGTATTGTTATACGCTTGAAGAAAAATAGTATTTTTTCTTCAAGCGTATTAAAATGTTTAAATTATGTCACCAAAAACAGAAGTAGAAGTAGGACATTGTTTTACTAGTAACAAAATGTTAGTACCGAACGCCACCGTAGTGGACATTGTTTTACTAGTAACATAATGTTAGTTCCGAAAGCGCCACCATAGTTTGTTGTTTTATTAGTAACATAATGTTAATACCGAAAGCCACCGGTGGTGCGCTATCCACTAGCCACTTGTCATATTGTGTCAACATGTAAGACTGTAGTTTGAATATTTGTACATTTATGATAAATAAATGAATTTTTGCATTTTAATACGCTTGAAGAAAAAATAGTATATATTACACGGAGTAGAACGCCTTTTTTTGTGTTTCGCCCAGTTTGCGGCTTCGGCTTCGCCTCAGCCGCAAATCCTGGGCTCAACACAAAAAAAGAGTGCGTTCTACTCCTAGTAATATAATATACTATTCTATGTAGGGAGTAGAAAAAGTAACATTATTTCACTCTTATATATAGCCGGATCCATGAGTGCATTGAAAACAATTGAAGTTATCTCACGATCTTCGCTTTAGAAACGTCAAATTATGGATTTGTGTTTTGAAGTTTAAGTTAATTTTGAAATTTATTTGTCTAAATATGGAAATTGAGGACTGTCATAGAAAAAATATTGCATGAAACTCATATCATGCATAAAGGGACTTTATGTACCTACCACTTTATACAAATTGCTAATATTTGTGCCAGACATAACATTTTCAAGAAATAATGAAAATAAGTAACACGTGTTGAATTTGCCAGTTGCGTTTTATTTTTAGTGTTTTTTGTTTATTTTATGTCCCTGTCTATCGACTGAAACTAATTTTTAAGCGCCCCTAAAAACAGCTCTATTAAGAAAAAACAAAAAGATCCTGCCAATCCAATTAGCAACATTTGAAAAATAATAGCCAGTGTTCTGAGAGGCAGTGGCTGATATTTTCTCTTGCGCCCAACATATTCTTCTCGATACAAGTGGCCTTGTAAGGTTGCCTCGTAGATCGTATTTCTTGCCCACCAATCAATCAGTCCTGCCTCAATAAGCGATCTTATTATCTTGTTTATTGTAGGAACTAAAGCCAAACCACGAGTAACTTTGAATGCTTGAAAGGAGGGCATTATTGGTTCCTTCAATAAATGCAGCATTGATCTACCTAAAATAAAAACAAGCGATATTAGCGATGAAGAAATTGAGATTCTTTCTGGCCCAATCATTGACGGAAAATTGATATGATAGTCAAAATTAATAAAGTAACAAAAGAAATACCCCTACTAGCAAGCAAGCAAAATAGGCCAACCACTAAAGCAGAATAAGTGAATAATAATACTTTATTTCCCAATCACAAATACAATCAAATAATAATCATACAGTACCTAACTAGGTGCGTCAAAGTTTTAAAACTAATAGTATTTTTATGGACAGCAATAAAATAAAGAATAAAATAATTACAGAAAAATATATACCTACGACAAACACATAACAAGAATATAAAAACAACAAATTACAGAGAAGTCAAACAATAATTTAAAAAAACATTAACAATAATTTGAAATATATAAAAATATAAGATACGCTGCACTTATAGATTTGCAATTGACTAGAAAAAGAATTCATCAAGAGAATAACAAACAGTTTTTATCAATAAGAAAAGCTTTAAGGCTTTTTTTGAAAATATATATGTTTTTGAATTTTTTTATATCCATTCGAAGAGCATTCCATATTTTGCATCCATGAAAATAAAAATATTTTTAATAGAGTATTGTAAAATGCTGATCCGGGTTGAGATTATGTTTAAATATTGTTCCATAATTGTGGTTTATTTTATTTATTTGAAACATTTCTGTACAAATTTTTGTAAACAAAACAACTAAGTTCATAAATGTGTTAGTTACAGTTAGGATTTCGAACTTTTTGAAAATAGGTCTGCAAGATTCTTTTTGTGGTAGCTTAGATACTATTCTCAAAGCATATTTTTGTGGAAGAAAAACGCGTCGACAGTAACTACTAGTGCCCTAGTTAATGATAGCATATCGAATGTGGGAATGAAAATTTGCATAATATAAACTAATTAGAATATTCTGGCTACAGTGGTTTACCAGCGAACGTAATGCATAGCAGCAAGACCGAAATTTATTACAGAGATGGTCAATGTGTATGTCCCACTTCAGAGTGCTATCAAAGGTAATTCCTAATATTTTACCTAATCTATGTAAGTTAAAGTTATCAGAACTTTGTATATCTGCATTACCCTGAGAGTTTCGTTGCTTAAAATCCATTGAAATGGTTTTATCCGTATTTAATTCAAGGAAATTCTTTTCGGATCAAAGTATACATCTCTTGTAAACATCTTCAGCGGTGATTTTTGCTAACATACTGTTAAATTCCGTTATTAAAAAGTTTGTGTCATCGGCATAACATACAGTGTGCAAATTATTAGTTTCCCTCAAAAAATAAACCAAATCATTGGCAAAACTTATGAATAGAAGAGGACCCAAAATAGAGCCTTGTGGGACGCCTTTGGTCACCTTTCTAAGATCGCTTGTAGTATCATTTATTTTCACTATTTGATCGCGATTATTTAAATGAAACGTTATAAAATCTAAAGGTGGCCCTCTAATCCCGTATCTATTCAGTTTCTCTAATAGTAATTGATGATCCATACAGTCGAATGCACGGGAAAAATCGATAAATAAACCAAATGGGCACATTTTCTTGTCAAAGACCTTAATGATATGTATATGAAAATTGCTTAGTGCTGTATTCACACCTCTATTTTTTACAAAACCGTGTTGGGCTGGGGAAATTATATTATTTCGCATACAGAAGGTGGCCAACTGATCATTTAAGGCAGACTCGTAGAGCTTGGAGAGGCTAGATAATAATGTTATGGTTCTGTAATTATCATATATGTTTCGATCACCTTTTTTTGTACAGTGGGCACACAACTGAAAGCTTTAATTTGTCTAGAAAAACTTGTTCAAATGACAGATTTATTAGGTATCAGTTGACAAATATTTACAGTGTTTTAATAGATTGTTTGAAATATTATCATAGCCATTAGATGAGATGGTTTAAGTTTATTTATTAAAGAGAGGACATTTTGGACACTTATAGGTGAAAGAAAAAAAGAGATTTTACCTATTGGTACATTCGCATTCAGGAATTCAAAATCTTTTTGTGTATTACTATTAGTCATAAGATAAAAAAATTGCCGTAAAATGATTATTGAAATTATTTGCGATTGTATTGTCATATAATTGAATATTATTTTCTACAATTTTTATTCCTTTTTTTTTATTTTTGTTTGCCTTGAATGTCCGATATAATATTCCACATGGTTTTTGTTTTGTTATTTGATTCTAGAATGTTATAATCTTAATATCTCTGTTTAGCTAAAATTAGTTTTTGGTCTGTAGTTGTTATTGAGGTTTTTGCTGTGGTTTTTTAGCTCAGGGTATTTTTGAGCCAAATCGGAAAATAGGCAAACCTCGTTTTTTAAATTGATTATGTCCTCTTGATTATCATTTTTCTTTTTCCGTTTATTTGCAAAGCACCTTAAAGAAAAACATAAGTCGAAATAATAAGTAATAACATTACTAAACTTTTCGAAAGCTGCTTTGGAATTAGCTTCAAAATACATATCGCTCCATATCGAATGAAGTTGAAAATTACTTACTTTCATCTCAATAACTGACTATGTGAAATCATAAAGTCATAAAGTACTTATTCTTTACCTAGAGTGAGATTCGATGGCACAAAAGCGTAGAATGGCCACGGTAAAAATTTTATTTTTAAAAGTCGGAATTCTGAGATAAACGTTACAATTTTGATCTCCATCGAAAAATTCTGGCTTATCACTCAGAATTATCAAATGAATTCTAAGATGTGGAATTTTCTTACCATTTCTATAATATTTTGTCGATCTAGTCATATAAGTGGCAATATCTTCCTCTGCGATAGCAGACGCTTCTTTATCAAAATATAATTCAGCCAACACATCATCCCAGCTATCATTTGCTTTCAAAAACGTAATGGACCGTACAGAAGGCATTCTTGTGCCCAGTAAAGCTTTGGCTATCTCGATTGCGTCTCTTTCACGTATATAAATTTTGCTACGATCACTGAAAAAGTCCTGAATTCGAACAGCGTGCGGTTTATATTCCTCAGTTAACATAATGCTGGAGACTTTGCTTTGAATGGCAACATTTATTAAGTATGCGTACCACAACATTCCAATAACAACAGCTCGAATGATAGTGCTATTATGTTTATACGGGGTGTGTTTTACTAGAAGGATACTCAATAAATTTTTTAGGATGGGATCAAAAATTCGAAGACCAGAAAGTCTTGTGAATGAGTAGAAAATCCATAAACCTAAAAATACAAATAAGTAATTGATAACACAGCTCCACAAAATAAAAAAAGTGGTCTGTTTCTTGAACTCCATTAGCTGACCACGTATTTCGATGTGCTGAATACAAATCAGGTGTCCGTTTAGCTTCATCACCCACCATTTTTTTGTAAATCGCGAAAATAATCTAAGAAAAACCTGATAACACAGGCCTACAAAAAGAAAATGTCCTCTCCAAGGACTATCATGCCAGGACTATCAAAAAAAATTCTGTTCGAAGGACCAAACCTATCAGACATATAAAAACATATTCTATTGTGTAGATTGTGTAGATTGTGTGCTTCCTTTAAATCTGAATTTTAGTGTGAAAAAGTGAATTAAAATTTTTGGTTTTGACATCATCAATTTGTTAAGACAGTCAGCTTCGTTTTAAACATTTTACTGAGCAAAATTACTTCAATATAAGTGATTAATTAATTAAATAACTTTGAATCAGTTGTAAACAACCTATAAATACAACAAAAAAACTTATCAATAACTCCAATAAAAACGTCAGTGCAGACAAAAAACAACCAACAAACACAAGCCTGAAATAAATACAGGGTTGTACTTTAACATCATGAACTGCAGTAAATGTAAACAACTGGAAACTAAGGATGATCCACTGGCCATCTGTGATAAATGTTCTGCAAAATTTTGTCAAGGTTGTGCTAAAATATCTACTACAGAATACAGGGCAATCACAATGAAATCATCCAGAGTCTTAATATATTGGTGTTTAAGCTGTAGAGCAGATGCAATATCTGATAATAATCAAAACATTAAACAACTGGTATCAGACACAATAAGAGAGGAAATAGCATTAGCAATCAATAATTTACACCCTTCCGATAATAACAATGATGCTTTAAATGTAAAACTTGATTCTCTATCCAACGATATTCGTAATTTAAAGGATAGTAATATCGAACTTATCAGGTTTCTTACTAACGATAATCCACGACTAACTAAGCCAGCTCACGATATGTCCGAGGGAGAAGCCTTATACGAGGATCTTTTAAGTACTCTCACTAATAAGTTTGAAGCTAAATTTAGGCAAATGAATATGGAAATAATCTCTCTTAGAAACCTAATCAAGAAAAATCCATCAACGTTGTCGGACCCTCTTCCTCATAATAATGATACCAACAACAAAACTAGCTTACTTTCTTCTGAAAACCATAAAAAAAAAACTAATAATACAATAAGGTATCCTAATAACCAAAACCACAAACATACAAGTACCTACAGAGAACAGAATATCTCTAGTAGTCAAAGGAATAGCGACAATCAATGTAGTTTTGCCCCCGTTATTGGAACTAGGAAGGTTGAAAATACTAAGTTGACAGCTGCCAAGCTATATCCAAAAACTGTAATTCAAGTGAGAAAATTGGGCGAGCAAGTCACCGAAGAAGACCTGAGGGATTATTTGGAATGTACGTTTGGAAAAACAGAAAAATTCAAGACAGAAAAACTTACCGTGAAATCAGGAGATTATGTCAGCTTCAAAGTAGAGGCGCGGGCCGATCTTTTAGATAACTTGTTGGATCCTTCAAATTGGCCTGAAGAAATTGAAGTTAAAAAATTTTTTCGATATGAAACAAAACATAATGCCAAATATACCTCAAGATCAGAGTACAATAATAGACCACACCGGTACAATCGTAGATACTATTAAATATAAAAGTAAAAACTTCAAAATTATTACATTATTACATCAAAACATTCAATGTATTTCTAACAAAATTTTACCTTTAGAAATGTCCTTAAAGAATCTAGATATTGATATTCTCTTGATAACTGAACACTGGAAAAATTTTGATGAGTTAAACTGTATTCATCTTGTTAACTATACTTTAGCTGCTAGTTTCTGTCGTAAAGAAAAAATACATGGTGGTTCTGCTATTTATATTAAAAAAAATAATACTTTCAAGTATAAGGAGGTCTCGTGCAAAAACATTTCTGCAGAAGGCATTATTGAAACTTGTATAATAGAGCTTGAAGACCTGAATATGTATGTTGTTGCCGTGTACAGACCACCCTCTGCTAATATTCAGTTATTTCTTTACTCATTTCAGGAGCTACTTGAATCCCTAAATTCTGACAAAAAAGTGGTGATAGCAGGCGATTTTAATCTAAACTTTCTATCTAACGAAAATAACATCATATTGTTCAAAGATATGTTGGACTGTTATGGATTTCAGTTTTTAATATATGAACCCACTCGTATTTCATATAATTCCAGCACATGCATCGACAACATATTACTAAATGATAAATGTATAAATTATAATGCAGGTATTGTCGATTTGAACTTATCCGATCATATAGCACAAACATTAACAGTTGAAATAAATAAAGAGAAGCCTTTCAAAAAAATTATATATAAACGAAGCTTTAATTCTGAAAATACTGCTAACTTTCTTAGGATGTTTACTAATGAAAACTGGCAAGATGTTTACAATTCAACATGTGTAAACAACGCATTTGATCACTTTTTCAATATATTCTTCTATTACTTTGACTTAAGCTTTCCTTTAAAGAAATATTATATTGATGACAATGATGATATTAACCGTGACCACTGGATAAACGATGAGATAATAGAACTTAAGCGCCAATTATCCATCTATAGCGATCTTTCAAAAAAATATCCCCAATTCACTGAATTAAAAAACAAAATTCAACAAACATATAAAAATAAACTTAAAATAGCAAAACGATCATACTATGATACGCAGATTTATCAAGCCGAAAATAAACAAAAACAGATGTGGAAAATTATATCCAATTTACAAAATAAAACACACTCCGATTATAATATAGAAGTAATTGAAAATGACATAGTGTTAACTAATACAGCTCTGGCCAACAGATTTAATCAATATTTCACTACTGTGCCGATTCCAAGTACCAATAACGATTTCGAATTTTTAGAATCAAACGTGCCAATGATAAACAACTCTCTGTTTCTATCGCCATTGGTAAGCTCTGATATGATTGAGATTATAGGCAAACTAAAATGCTCCAACTCTAGCGGCTTTGATAACATATCGAACAATATCTTGAAAAAGTGTAAGCATCTCATTTGTGATCCTCTGTCATTTATAGTTAATTTAATGTTTGAACAAGGGACTTTTCCAGACAAACTTAAATTAGCAATTGTAAATCCATTACATAAAAAGGGCGATACAAGTATAATATCTAACTATAGACCTATTAGTCTCCTTTCAAGCTTTTCCAAAGTTCTAGAAATTGCAATAAATGATCAGCTAACAATATATCTTTATACGTACAAAATTATTTCGCCAAATCAACATGGATATATGAAAAACAGAAACACCGATTCAGCTGTAACCAACTTTGTTTTTGAAATCTTTAAAGCAATTGATAGCAAATTACCTGCCTTGGGACTCTTTATAGATTTCAGTAAAGCTTTCGATAATGTCAACCATGAACTATTGCTCGCAAAATTATTTAGATATGGTATAAGAGGTGTAACTTTAAATTTGATTAAAACATATCTTCAGGGACGTACACAAAAAGTTCAATTGTCAAATGGAAAAATTAGCTCTGCATGCGACATATTAGCTGGTGTACCTCAGGGCTCAATCCTGGGCCCCACATTTTTTGTAATTTTCGCAAATGATCTGAATTTCTTTCTAAGAAATATATCTACAACAACTATACAATATGCTGATGATACTAACATCTTGATAACAGCTGAAAGTGTAGACATTCTTATGGCAGTTTCATGTAGAGTGTATGATATGATTACAACGTGGGCTCAAAAAAACTATTTACTTATAAACCAACAAAAAACTCAGTGTGTACTGTTTAAATCACAAAGATCCGCATTTTCTTTGAGCAATAACTTTCCTTTGCAAACTACAAATAATGTTAAGATGTTAGGTATCACTTTAGACTGTCACTTGCAGTGGAGTTTACACATTCAAACTCTATGTGGAAAATTAAGTAAATCTTGTTATGCTTTACGTTTTCTAAAAAATTTTTGTAGTATTCACATCCTCAAAACCCTGTACTTTTCCTCATTTCACTCGCATTTAAGAAACGGCATTATAAACTGGGGAAGCAGCTCGCAGACCCAGCGTATATTCATTTTGCAGAAAGTTGCCATAAGAATATTAGCAGATTTAGGGTTTCGTGATTCTTGCAGAGATACTTTTCGCCGTCTTCAAATACTAACAGTTGTTGGCACTTATATTTATGAAGTCTGTTCCTTTGTTTTTAAAAACAGATCCATATTTTCACAAAATGCTGTCTTACATGATCATAACACACGCCATAAATTGGATCTTCAACCTGACACCAATGCTACCTCCTTATACCAAAAAAGTATTCAATATAATGGCTGCAAATTATTTAATCACTTACCGCAAGAAATAAGAGAATCGACAAACCACTATATTTTCAAAAAAAAACTTAAAAAATATCTGTTAGAAAAAAACTGCTATACATTGAATGAATTTTTTTCTACTTAGTATGTCATTTGTAATATTTATTTTAATATGTTATTTGTATTACCTATTGTAGTATGTAATTTGTACTGTCTATTTTATATCAACCTGTTTCTATTTTATACTTTCTTTTGATTGACGTACTTCTTCAAATATGTATGTATATTGTTTTTATAATGTATATGTATATCTGTTGAAAATAAATATATATATCTATCTATCTATCTATCTATCATGCCTGAAGTATTTTTGTGTGATGAATCCGAATTTTTAATTTAAAAAATTTTCTACCGTGTAGATTTCGAGTAAACGTCAAAAATTTTCAAAAAACCGTATTTTGACGATAAAAACCGGAATTCACTCGAAATCTACGCAGTAAAAAATGTTTTAAATTGAAAATTCGGATTCAGCACACAAAAATACTTAAGGCATGATATGTTTGGTCCTTGGAACAGAATTTTTTTTTGTCGACCTGTGCACCTTGTGCACAGGTCATGAGATCATTAATTCGAGAGTTCCATATTCTGTATTCGTCACCTCAATATATTACAAGGTTGTATGTAACATATTTGAGAATTTTTAGTTAGTAATAATGCAAAGTTGTGTGTGGCGTGGCGAATCTCTTGCGACTTTTTAATAGATGGTAGCACATCTGTATCGAATTTTATACTTTATAAAACAAAGGTGCATGTAAAAATATTACACTAGTTGAATAACATAGTTGCATGTTTTAACATACAACTCTGTTTTTTAATAACGAGATATTTTTATAGAAGATAGTTGTACGTTAACTTCCAGGACTGCTCATCAATGATGAAAAAGTTTTTTAAATTCGCTCTCTTATTATATCGTAAAATACAAAACATCGTACAGTCAGACCAAATTCATTATCAGCAACATAAAACACGCCATGGCTAATAGACCGGGGACCAAAAATTTGGCAATAAATTTGCCTGAACTAAAACAAGTTATTAAAATTAATATATTGCCCAATAAAAAAGTTAAAGCAATCCGTTCAATGTATCGTTGGATGCCCACTGTTGAGGAGCAATACTATGACGTCATTATTAAAATTAAAAAAAATGGAGAAACTAGTAAGAAGACTGGTAGAAAAGCCAATTAGACTTTACTTTGATAATGCTATATACTTTATTTCAATATTTTTTTGTATTCTAGAATAAATAAATGATTTGCCACAATACTTCTTTTTTTTTAAATACACAATAGAAAAACTAAATTGTATGTGACAAAACAAATCTCACTGGTGGGAGACCAAAGTTGTATGTATTTTTTTAAATCAAAATATATGTTTTGAAATTGAACATAAAAAATATGACCATTACATAGTCGAGTAATATGAACACTTTGAGTGAATTGAGAAGAATAAAAAATAAAAAAATTAAGCTGCTTCTGTCTTTGTAACACCCCTAAACTTTAAAGTCAATTTTCTCAGAACTGCATTTAGTGCCCATAGAACCCTGTAATATTGAGGTGACGTATTGGAATTTGTGCCATTTTTCGTGTCGAATATCGCTTTGAAGAAAAAAGTTATGTATGAATATTACGAGTATTTCAAAATAATTTTTCAAGTCAATTTTACTTTGAAGAAAAAAAGTTATGTATGAATATTACGAGCATTTCAAATTAATATACATGACAATTTTATAAACACTGCAGGAATGCATGCAATTTTTTTTTTCTTTCAAGTGAGGTGATTAAAAGATAACAATATAGCATATATTTATTGTGTTGGTACAAAAGGTGGTATTCTGTGTGATATAATAGTTTATTAATTTATCATTATTTTTTTATATAATTTACACCATTTACGTCAAACATAATCTGAATCATATTCAGGATTTGTTGGTTCTTCTTCAGTGTCACTTTCATTTTCCTGTTCATCCGATATCTCAGCCGAGCAAAACGATTCATTTTCGTGGAAAAAAGTTACTATTTAATTTTTTTCTGAAGAAATGGAATTTTCCATGGCGCGTATTCCAATCTAGAATATGAAATTCTTAAATTTGGACCTCAAAATCATTATCAGCGACCAAAAAAACCTCCTAGAGCAAGCATTTTTGTGGAAAAACGTTACTATTTAAATTTTTTCTGAATATATGGAATTTTCCATGGCAAGTATTCCAGTTTGGAATATGGAATTGCTCAATTGCTCGGAATTGTGATCAGCGATCCCAAAAACCCCTAAAGCAGCACAATATTCATATTTAAATTTCCGCCCGAAAAAGTGGAATTTTCATCAAAAAATGCCATGAATTCCATACTAGAATATGGAGTTCCTCAATTTGGACCTCGGATTCGTGATCAGCGACCCAAAAAACCTCCTAGAGCCCATTTCCGAGGCGAAATATTATTTTTATAAATATTTTTCTCATGACAGCTACTTTTTGGGCCACTTCAAACTTTCTCATTTTCGGAGGCAACGCAAGGGTCAATGCTGATGAATGTTCCTGGGGGTCTAGGGAACACGTGAAAAAAGAAATTTTTCAAATCGTTGCTGTTCCACCACTTTTCCACATTTTACACTTTTTTCCGGTTTATTTACTGGATTATAATATGCTCGCCTCCTACGACAGCCCATAACTTCAGATTGGTATATCTCACTCAATTACTTCCACATCCAGTGGAAGTATAGTAATGACAAAAAAATTTTTGAAAATTTGTATTGTTCAAATAGGCTTAGAATGTCATGAAAAGTCGAGATTTTAAGTTTGAGCGAAAAAAAAATTCTGTCTATCTGTCGCTCTGTCTGTCTGTAAGGGTTATTCATTATATTTAGGCCACCCTTTATGATCGTTATTATTGGAGATAGAAAAAAAAGTTTCGGGCGAAAATTATAGAGCTGTAACTGAACCTCTTTAATAAGTTAATGGAAGCACAGTGGTGTACATAAATTGAGGGTACAAGAAGTAATATTTTTTTTAATGGAACGCCCTGTGTATTGTTGAATTTTTGAATTGTTCTTTTTTCTGATTTCAAAAATATGACATATGATAGTTCTATGTTTAATCGTTTTCGAGTTATGAAACATTGAAAATCGTATTTAAGCTATTTATTATACGAACGGAAATTACAATTATTAAAGTATTCTATGAAAATGACAAGTATTCTGTTATTAAATGAAACGCTGACAGATTTATTAAAAAATATATTATTGCTTCTGGTACCTCTCAATTAATGCACGCCACTGTGCTTCCAATAACTTATTAAAGAGGTACAGTTACAACCCTACAAGATTCATTCGAAACTTTTTTTCTATCTTCTCCAATAATAACGATCATAAAGAGTGGCCTAAATATAATGAATAACCCTGTACCTTAATGGGATCTGAAACTAGATTATATTTTCATCTTATTCCGTCGAAGGGTTGGGGGTAAATGGGGGGTAAATAGGTAAATCAAGCAAATAAGAGTCCATAAAATTGTCATTTAGTATATATGTACAGTGTGTCCCAGGATAGATGTAACAAGAGGTGTAATGGGCCAAAAATTTTGGAATGGTATTTGGGGATTGAGTCGTGCTTGTTGTAAAACTAAAGTATACCAAAAATGACTTGATTTGGTGTTCTACAGGGTGTTTTATAAGCAAAGTTGTAAAAATCACCACTAATAAAGTACATTTATTTTTCAAAATATGAAAAATTCCACTAAGAAAAGTTATTTAGAATGCAATTTTATACCTCTGTACCAAATTTCAGGAATATAAACTTTTTTTTTGAAACTTCACATTTTTTCAATAAATTAGTATTTTATTTTAAACCATTCAATTAAAACTGCATAGAAATTATTTTTTGTGAATTAATATTTAAAGTTATGTAGAAGCTAAAAGTGGGCTATGAGAAAAGCAGTGGATACACATTTATCATTTATTATTGACATATCTGTCAAACGTAGTCAATATTATCCTTAATTTCTATTTCAAATTAACGAACCAAGCATAAAAAATTAAGTGAAAATGGTACTCACAGTGCGTGAAAAAATTTATATTGTGCAATACTACGGAATTGGCGGTGAAAACTCGCTAAGGGAAGCGGTAAGCCATTTTAATTTGAAATTTCCAAACACTGCTTTGTCACGTACTCAGGCTATGATAATAATTAAAAAGTTTCTGGCTACTGGTAGTGTTTTTAACATGAAAAGAAAAATAAAAGCATATGATGAAGACAATGTTGTGGCTATTATAGCTCATGCCTCTGTTATAGAAAATCCTAGGATGCCACTAAGAGAGAGATCAGCTCTTATTAATATTAGCAAGTCTGAACTCCAAAGAATTTACAAGGCAAACAAATTAGGGCATATAAAGCAAATTATAAACATACGCTTGAAGAGGGAGATGACGGCCGTAGGTTGGATTTTTGTTTGACCATTGGAGAAAAAATCATGAAAGAGAGATTTTTTCATCATTTCATAATTTTCTCAGATGAATCCACATTCACAACCAATGGTGTTGTTTCATCTCAGAATTGTCAGTTTTGGGCTTCTGAAAATCCAAATTTTAGAATTCATTGTAGAAGACAATATTATAAAAAAGTTTTACAATTAGTTTGACTAACATTATACCTTCTTATATCTCGTATATTCAATTTTTTATTTACCAGTAGCCTACTTTTTGAGATGATTAACATTTGCTTCTACACAACTTTAAATATGAATTCAACTCTTAATTCGCAAAAAATGGGAAGTTTCAAAAACATAATTTTATATTCCTGAAATTTGGTACAAAGTTATAAAATTGCATTCTAAATAACTTTTCTTAGTGGATTTTTTCATATTTTGAAAAATAAAGGTACTTTATTAGTGGTGATTTTTACAACTTTGCTTATAAAACACCCTGTAAAACACCAAATCAAGTCATTTTTGGTATACTTTAGTTTTACAACAAGCAGGACTCAATCCCTAAATAACATTCCAATATTCCAAAATTTTTGGTCCTCTTGTTACATCTATCCTGGGACACACTGTATAAGAGAAGCTAATGTCTCAAAAAATTTTTTGGCGTTAGCCACTCCTCATTACCACTGCCAACCCATCATTAAAGGGGTTGAAAAAAATTGTGATTTAGTGTGTGTACAAGAACCAAAAACCTCAAAATATTTTTTTTCCATCCACCCCCACTACCACTCCCCAATCACCCCACTACCGATGTGGGATATCGTTTTATGAGTTTTTGGGGTAGACGATTTCAAATATTATAAAACACACACCACAGATAGTAGACAACCCCCAAATATCCAAGGCTGTGCGGAAGGGGGTTACAGATTTGGAAAAACGCAGACACATACATCCACACCCACCGGTGTTGTCAATACCGGTGCTGGGGGTCGAACCCAGGGCGCGGTAGGCAGTCGATCAGCATATTCGTCACTCAATACGCCTTAACCGATTGAGCTACCGCTCCGGTAATATTAGTAATTGTAATTATTAAAGTTCCATAAACAATTGCTTCCACATAAAAAATTTTTTCGTTGTGAGAGACTTGGATAGAAAATCTTGATGTGGAAGTAGTGATTTCTTGGGCAGCGGTTTTCTTATCCAAAATGGACAGTCCAGTTTCATATTAACGGAATTTCCATGGAATTTAAAAAGAACTCTTGGCATTTTTTACTGAAACACTTAATTTTGGAAATATTTAAAGGAAAT
Organism: Rutpela maculata; assembly: GCA_936432065.2. NCBI lineage: Eukaryota > Metazoa > Arthropoda > Insecta > Coleoptera > Cerambycidae > Rutpela > Rutpela maculata. The sequence goes on from OW386286.2 coordinate 254,350,603, forward strand.
GCATTTTTCCTCCCCCCTTTCCAACCCTCGAAAGACAATTTTGTTTGCAATATCGAGGTACACTCATCGGTTCCCAAAAGTGTAAATAAACTAGAACATTATTTTTAGTGTACTACCTCGAAAAATTAAATTAACGTATTTTCCTCGACATTGTGAATTAGACTTAGGCTATTATGGTGACTAATTTTGAAATAAGGACACCTTATAGTTATGATTTTGTGTTTGTTAATTTTAGGTTTATATCAATGAAAATCATATCATACTGCTTCTTATTAAATTTTTCAACTTACTTGAAGGCACCATTAAATAAAACCACCATCCTCCAGGAGTGAAAATATTTTTTAATCTTTCGAAATATGTTTTAAGGTTCGTATTTGGTATGATTGCTCTCATATTATTCATAGTGTGAGGGTAAAGAAACTCGAAATGTTGGTTTCCTGGTAACCACATCTCCGACTTCATCAGCAAGGAAATGTTATTTTTCCTTAATACATCAATATTTATTTTACCAGTTTCTGCTACTTCGTTAGAATCATATCCTACCTCGTTAAGTTCTATAATTTTCAATTTTCCATTCATTTTATCCAATACATTTCTTATAATTTCAACGTCTTTTCCACAATATTGAACCTTCTTCGATTCAGAATGAGAAATTGTGACTTTTGTTAAGTCTTTCTCGATTAAAAGAGCATTAACTGTTTTACCTCCGAGATTGGTTGTTTTGTCTTGAAAAAGAATAAGTTCAGTATTGACAATTAGTTTTTTAACAGGGTTCTTGTTGAAAGGATCAACTGTAAACACAGCTAGAGTGTCATACTGTTTGGGTACACATACAAGGATGACATTGAAAAAACTTTTTTCCAAACACGTTGCTATGAAAAGATTCACAAAAGTTCCTTGGGATGGTAACGGCTTGGGAAAAAATACCACGAATTTGGTTCGAATGTTTATCACAAATTTGGTAAAGAAAGAGGTGGCCCTTAGAAAATCTTCTTGTTCCAATAAAATAAATATAAACTGAGCATCATCAAACTGAAAATAAGAAAATTAATTGACATTACTATTAAACTTAAGACTTATTAATGCCTAATCAACAAAATCAAATTATTTATTTGACAACATTGTATTATCTTTGTAGCAAAAGCTATAAAAGGTTACCTCAAAAATATAAAAGGCAAAATGTATAAGACAAGTATACACAAAACAAGCGTGAGATATGGTACATCAGGATAGCCAGTTCGAATCATATTTATTTAAGGAATTAACACGCTTAATAGGCAGGTCACGCTTCCGTAACGCAGCCTACCACCTCGCAGCCAACGGTTTAGTGAAGGAATTTCATAAAAAATTAAAAGCAGCTGTTAAATCTCACGAACAGAAGGTAAACAGCCTCCCGGTGGTACTCCTAGGCATTCGTATAGCAATCAAAGAGGACGTGGGTGAAATAGTCACCACACATTCTGGTACTACAACAATACTTTAAATGGAGGAAGTGTTTTACCTTGTCGAAGGCTTTGTTAAAGTCCATGTATACTGTATGCACGTCAGCGCCTCCTACCAGAGATGTAACGATGAAGTTGTTATAGATATACAAATTGGAATCTACAGAACGGAGCTTGGAGGAATACATAGAAATATTTCTGTTAATTTTTTTAATTTTATTTCTTAGAATTTTCGATGATTTCGGGTTTGTTAATGATAACAAAATCAAAGAATGTATTTTCAGAATTTTTGTTTGTCTATCTGTCGGAATGTTTCGAGGAATGTTTGGTCTACTATAACTCAAAATCAGCTCTACATCAATAGGCTGCTATATTATATTGGAATTGTTGGAAAAATAGAAGAAGATAGAGAAACAGTGTTGGGAAGGTGGATAAAGGTAGGAGACGTTGGTGAGACAATGAGAGCATATGGTGGGAAGGTATAGGGAATATGGGAACATAATAAGAACGTGTGGAAAAGCTTAGGGGAAAGTGAGAGAAGATGATGTGAAGGTAGGAGAAGATATTGAGAATGTGGGAAGATGGGAAGATGGAGGGACGAGAAAAAGTGGTGGAAAGCGGGAAAAAATGAGAGAAGCCGGTGGGAAAGTGCGCGAGTAAGAAGACATCGCAGTCTCGGTGGAAAAGTGGAGATGTGTGATAACGAAGTAGACGGTGGGAAGAAAATGTTCCACCCACGCGACATAAGCTGCGGACATAAGCTAGTGTTTTATAAATTGCTATATCAATTCCTCATATATTTCAAGCCTGACCAATAAATAGTATGATATGACTCACCCTATTCTCAAAATTTGTATTATTTTCGAAAAAATTGATGACAGTTCCCGTCGACTTTTTACTAAATTCTGTTAAACTAAACTCAATAAGACTTTTGTCAAGGTGTTTATTTCCTAATCCAATAATAAAACCATTCTTCAACCCGCTAATTTCTTTAGCCACAATCTTAATAAACATTGTCAAGTCTTCACTTAGGTGTTTATTATTGACACCAAATTTGTTTGTATAATTAAAATGGCATGTTAAAAAAGAATTAGACAATAGTAGAAATAGAAACAATTGTTCCATTTCGACTGATGGAATACTGTTGTGAGCTCAACATGCATATATTTACTTATTCTTCGTTTAATAAATGGTACTCATTAGCAAGGCACTTTGTCCGATTAGTCATGATAATGATTCTTTGTCTTGGGCTATATTATTGATATTTAGCGAGTAAAGGTAATTTTTTAATAATTCACTTTACTAATATTTCCTAAATAAAATTTCTATAACACTACATATATTTACATAAATCGATTTTTAACATAGTTATTGTCAGAACTTCCTAATATTATAAAATATCTCTGGTCAGTAAACTTGGAGTCCAAAGAAAATTCTAAGACAATGAAACTTAAAATTTTATATTTTGTTCCATCATCGAATCATGGAATTTAATTTGAATCCTTACCTACTCCAAATTCTGTGACCATTCATCAATAGTTCACAAGATTTCATATTCGTCCAGCGTAATATATTTTTAGAACATTTTATATAATAATATTATATATGTGTTATTCAAATAATATTTCAATTACATAGAATTAATTAATTAGTTAATATAATAATACATAGGCCAGGCAACGAATGATTATAGAGGGAAATTTTAGGGACAGAAAATTTGACTTCGGAACTTTGTTTGGACTAGTCTGGAGATGAACATATCAAAAGTCCCCACTAGGTGGTGAGCGGGGGGAGGGGGGCACTTTTTGGTTTTTCGCTTATATCTCGGAAACTGTGCGTCGTAGCAGCTTGATCACTCTATACAAAATTGTCAAGTCTCCCATAACGAAAAAATTTGTACGTGGAAAAAATTGTTTACGGAACTTTAATAATATAAAATTTGAAATCTTCTTGCCCAAAAACCCATAAAACGATACCCACATCGGTAGTGGTGGGTGATAGGGGGGTGGTAGTGGGGATGGATAAAGTAAAAAAATATTTTAAGGCCTTTGGTTCTTGTACACACACTAAATCACAATTTTTTTCACCCCCTTTTAAAATGGGGTGGGGGAGTAATGAGGGTGGTTAATGCCAAATTTTTTTTTGAGACCTTAACTTTTCTTGTATATACTAAATACCAATTTTATGGACTCTACCTGCTGGATTTACCTATTTACCCCCCAACCCTTCAACGGAATAAGATGAAAATATAATCTAGTTCCAGACCGTACCAAATTTCAATTCAATGTCTTAAACGGTTCCAGAGTAATCGCTCGCACAAAAAGTTACAGACAGACAGAACGACAGACAGATTTTTTTTTTCTCAAACTTAAAATCTCGATGTTTCATGATATTCTAAACCTATTTATACAATAAAATTTTTTAAAAAATTGTTTGTCGTTATTATACTTCCACTGGATATGGAAGTAATTAAAGTTTAAGCTTTTGCTAATCAAATTATAGCGAAATTAAAAACTTTTACACTATATATGAATTATAATATAGGTACATAACTTACATAACATTAAAAAAAGCTTATGTTTTGGTATAAACTTTCCCGTTTTCATATATGTGGCGTACCTAGCTAGGATGACTAGGGAGGCATTGTGTCCCCTCCGCCACTGCTGTAGATAAAATCTGTATTTTATTTTTTACTTGCAACTTTTTTACTGCCCTGTAATAGGCTGGCTGCACCTCCGACCCAAACAGCTGCTACGCCACTGTCTACTTTCTTAAGATTTAAGATATAAGATGTTTCTGATGTGTAGACCACGGTATAGAGACTATCTATGTTGATGCAGTGAGACCACAGTAGAGAGAAGACCAGTAGTTTCACTCGCAGCGGTTCCTTTGATATTTGTTGTACTCGATTTTATTTTTTTAAATCTACTGCGCATCCACTGTTTGTATCCCACGCGCATTTCGTCGTATACTGGTGACTGTTCAGAAACGTAAACGTAAACAAAAATAAACATCAACCCCACCCTACACATCACTGCCGTCCACTGTCGTCGTTCCGTCCACTGCGCATCGAATAGTTTAAGCCCACGCGCATCGCATGCGCACTGAAAATCTTATCCAACTGTTCCGGCTGAGTAGGACTACTGGTCTTCTCTCTACTGTGGTGAGACCAAAGACTAATTTTTCGAGAGTCGCTAAGCGGTATTTCCTCTTTTCTTTTATTTGGCATATCAGTACCCTCTAGCGACTGATACTTCAAATAACCTCAAAAGTAATATAGCATATTGTGGTCAAGATTTGTGGAGTATATTGTCGTTACCGCTTGCTAGATGGCAGTTATGAATTCAAATATTGTATATTATAGACTACTAATAACCGATAAATTTGAGATATATATCATACTTAATCATAAACACTACACTTTATTGAACTTACACAGAACTGTAGTCATTTTGTTACAAAGAAGTTTTCCAAGATGTTTGGTATGAAACTGGAAATGAAATAAATATAGATCTACTACTTTTTACTCGTAGATGGCAGCACAGCATAAATACAAGGATGAAATATGTTTCCTTGTTCCCAAAGCATTTTATTTCCTGTATCACTTGGATCATTTACAATATCTAGCTGACCAACTAGCCTAGTAAGAAAATTGAAATTTCCTATGGTATGCGTATGCCCAATAATATTAAGAGACAAAGATAGAGATAGGCCGATTGGGATTGGGAACTGAGATGCCGGCTGTTCATTTTATTTGAGCTAGTTCATTTAATTTTGGGGGTGGGGAGGCACTAGTCAAAAAAGATCCACAGCTTTCCCAAAATAATTTTGGGCTTCAAAGTCTTACAACTATTTCTAAATTAATAACCAAGTTAAAATATGTGTAGCGTTTTTTTGTGTTCCGAAAAATTCAGTGACCTACTGTGTAATAAAATAACTTGTTTCTTATAAACTTTGACAACTACCAACCACAGTGCATCCAACAGAAAAACGGCAAATACCCTAATGCACCACAACAGTCTTGAGGAAACAGGACAGATCTGTGCGTTTTGTTGTGTGTTTTGATAAACATAAAAGTTCGTCTTGTCAAAGATGCCTATAAGGCAAAGAGAACTAATCTGTTGTGTGGTAAATAATCCAGTGACATAATAAACCTTTGTTTTTATTTATTATCAAGTGTGCCAGATAAACCAATAACAATGGAACTAGGAGACCGAGTTTATGCCGCCGAAAAGATTATGAAAAAACGAGTTCGAAAGGTAATTTCAAAGGGTACAAACCTACTATTCGATCCTGTCTGAAAAGGGTAATTTAATTCAGCTATTTTGTAAATGTAAAATTTTGAATTATGTTATCAAATCAGCTGCGTTATACATCGCGTTGAAAATTTGTACTTCCACTAGTTTTAATTAACCTAGAAAATTCCAGTATTTTTAGGGATAACTATAATTATTTCCTTAGGGTAGTGCTATGACGAAACAGGATTTTCCTAGGGATTTACCAATTTCTGATTACTCATTCAGATTTTTGGAAGGTTCTGTAATGATAGTAGCTACATTTTGAACCCTTTCAGTAATTTTCATAAATTTAAAACATAGTACATGGGTATTCATTCCTACTTCTAAGTATATCTAGTGGCTAAATAGTTACACTTATTAACAATCTTGAACAAATTTTTTAGTTCAAAACAGATTGAAGGAATAAATTAAAATTAAAGTTTTTCGAAAAAACTTTTCTTATTCTTCTTCCAAATGAAATACAATTTCAATTTTACTAGCTACGGGGCCTACACTTTAAAGTATAGAAGGTAGTCATTGTAACGTCTGTTTTAGAAAAGAGAAACTGCAAAACTTTGGTTATAATGGTGTAGGTATAATTATGTAATAAGAATCGAATAATACTACTTGTTTGATTTCAAAATATATATTACAGTAAATGCAAAAGATAAAATAGCGAAAGGAGGCAACATTTATTAAATACCTTGTTAAATCTACCAAACCAGATAAATTTAATAATACCTGCATAATTAATGTCCAGATGTGGCCAATTAATAAATTACCTTCATAAGAGAGAGAAATATTTAGGGAACAAACTGCCCTCTAAGTGGTACATATTAGGTACCTATAATTACCTCATATAGGTAAGTATGTGTTATGTGTGTGTCGGTAGGTTTTCCAATAATTAGGTTGCACTAAGTTAAAATTTTAATAGACTCTGTGTTTAACAATAACATTTCTTAATAAAAAAGCATTGGAAACATGTAATAGTTGAAAATAAAGTCTTATAATATTAAAATATCAATTTTAAAAATAGATGCATTTAAAACGGAGGTGACAACATAATGGCAGTCTGCAGAGAAGTTAGTTATTAAACGACGAAAAAATGATACGAATTTATAAACTGTTGATAGCGACGGAGAAAAAAGAGAATAACTTCAATTGAATTTGACACTATATTTAATAAGTTTGTTCAGAAACCCCACACTATATGCACCAGTGCTCTTCAACTTATCTATAGTCTCACTGTATCTCCTTCTATTATCTACACTGGTGAACAAACCTAATGTCAAATTCAATTGACGTTTCTAGGTTATATTTCGGTTTATTTTAGCGGCATAAAGGTATGGACTAATCTAAGTTTAGGTGGTGTTTCGCGCCGTACTGTGTAAATAATACCACCAATTCACCAAAAAAACTTTTCTTCAGTGTTCCCGTAATGAATGGTGAACGTAAAAATGAATGGTTAACTGTTTTTCTAATATTTATAATCAAAACTATAGCTGTGACGTACCTCGCGGCTTTTGCACCTCTAACCAATGCTAAAATGATCATCTCTTTTTAAAAATTCGCTGACCATAGATATATCTATAGAAGGTAAAATATCAGAATTGGCTTTTATAAATCCTGCCTCAGTCATTTTGAAAGAAAATAATTACCAAAAGCTAAAAACTTCTAATTAAATGTCAAATTCAATTTTGACATTTGAGGTTATTTTCTTTATTGCCAACAATGTCAACTTGTTCCTCTTCTTCTGTTCTGCATATAACTTCGCATCTAACTGCCGTTATAATGTCACCTCCGTTTTCGTGGTATATTCAAATAGTCAAACTTTAATTTTTTTTTTTTAATATGTTGCGCGGACACACCACACACTATAACCATACTTATGTGGCTTTCGTTAATCGTGTAGCCATACACATGGCCACACGATTTAATCTGTCGGTTTCTGAAAATGGCCACACAAGAATAGTAAAAATTTGATGTGTATAATCTTAAAAATTTCACCAAATTGTGTGGCCTTGTACAGTGCTACCCCCAGTAGAAGGAAATATGTATTATACTGTTGTTATTTCCATTTCTTTGGGTGTATTCAAGATGTGTGTTAAAATTGTCTGTGGCCGTAACAGTTTTATTTATTTGATGGGTGATATTTAGTATGTGCGATAAATACAATCAAATTACAAGAGAAAATATGAACATACAATTTATTTATTTATTTATTTATTTATTTATATAATCACTTGGGCTGTACAATACAAACACTATTTATACCAATTACCTAGGTATGCATAAGGTGGCTTTGCAATACAAAAAAGAACACAAAGCATTACAACAACTGTTCAATATGCTGTCCATTAACGTCAATGCACTTCTGAACTCGCATAGCTGCATGTATCTAGAAGAACATTCGGGTCCGTTATGCTATTAATTGCGCGTCCTACTCATAGCTCCAGGTTTTAATGAGTTATAACAGCAGTTGGGTAGTCAATATTTTTGAAATGACCTCAAACAAAAAAATTTAAAGAAGTCAAATAAGGGGATCTTGGAGGCTACCTGACAGATAAAAAATATAATTTTTTTTAAGAATGAAGTCCTTTAAAAACAGAACTTATGTGGTAATAGTTTTTGTCTTAAAAGTGAAGGCAACGAAGAAACAAGCTCTTTAACAAACGTTAAACGAATGAAAACAAACATTTGCTGGATGTTTGCCCACAACGCGTCACTTGGTTTGAATTGCCTAATAGACAGCCTGTATGTTAAAATATGTTCTGGTTTAAATTACATAGAAGCTGTTGGGAGGAAAGGGTGTAAATATTTTGCATGAAGATGTCTTGACAAAAATTGAGTACCTAGGCTTTTTATATATATATTTTTTTGATTAGCCTGTCCTGAACAGTTAAGTACCACTTACAAAATGGTGCATCGAAATCTCGTTTTAAATTATTTTCTCTTTAGAAACGATATGCTACTTAGAGGTTTAATAATAAAATAACAGTTTACCAATTTTGTATAAATTGGTGTAAATGTTTCGAACGGAAAGTATGCATGCCAATTTTTCATGATTGGAATAAATATTTATACAGCAATATTCATGTCCAAGCTGCAGTAAAGCACTTTCCGCTCTTAATATACAAATAGTCATTATTTCAATAACATAAAGTAATAAAATTTGCAAAACAGTTCTTATAAAGCTTCGAAACTAGTTATATTAAAAGGATTGTATGACGATCAAAGACTTTTTTTCTCTACATTTCTTCCGTTTGGGAATCAGCTGTTATAACAAAAAAATCTTATAGAAATGGGATTACTTAATCGGAAATAAATCTTTCAACGTAATACGTAATTTGCTTGAAAACTGTAAAATTATAAAAAATATCGAACATTAATAAGAGACTTGTTTTAAAGAGTGTGAATTAACTAAAAAAAACGTTATAAAATTTTGGAAATTTCATAGACCAATTTTGTTTCTTTTTTAATTTCAACTCCTTAGACGTATCCCAAAAACAAGGCTTTCTTGAAAAATAATATTAAACAAACAGCACCTTTTTTCAATAATCTATCAATACCTGAAACTTCACAATTCAAATACAGCCATCCTACATACTATCCATGGAATAATGTAATACCTAATATAATCACTGTTCTACGCGATTAGGTATAAATAAATGTTTTTTCCCTTATAACATAACGCACGTATTGTAATCCTGAAGTAGCAAATGACAGGCGCAGGAAAACCTATACATATTTACAATTTTTTTAATATGAAGAAAACATGTACCTGAAATAAATCATCATAACATTTTTATGTAATGAATGACAAGTATTATTGTCTACACAATATACACAAAATTGCGGGCCACACAATCACATTTTTACAAAAAGTAGAGTTAGAAAACCCTCCAAATGGTGAGTATATTGATTACATAATTACTTGAAAGATCCTATTTTTTGGCGAAATGTTCAATGTCCTTACAATTATTGCCGCACCTGCATATGTGTATGTATGTGTGTAATATTTCTGAACAAATCAGAAAACAACGCTATTAAAAAAAATAAGAACCCTATTGTTGCTTTCAAATTTGAACTGAACTGTTTAAGTAAATATTTTCTTTTTTTAAGTCAATTTTAGAGATAATCACCAATAACTATTGCTCTTTTAAAGGGGGTGGTTGAATATTATGTAAAATGGAAAGGCTGGAGTCAACGATATAATACGTGGGAACCAGAAGAGAATATCTTGGATGTTCGTTTGATCGACTTATATGAACAATCCCAAAAGTCTGAGGGTCCTTCTAAGAGAGGCCCCAAGAAAAAGGAAAAACATGCTGCTCCTGTGGCTGTAGATACAGAAGACGAGGGAGTTCGGAGTGGTGAGGAGAGTCAGGATGAAAGCGTCATACCTGAAACTAGCAATAAGTCAAAGGTGAAACACGATGCCGCTGCTAATGTGGATGATGAAGAAACCCGAGCAGGTAATATTAGTGTACATTTATAGTTTGGGTATATTGGTTTGGATCTTTTTCTCTCGCCACGTATTTTCCTTAATTGAGATTAAAGTTCTAAGAACTTCCTAAACACAATTATATTGCCTTCGTAGTTTATACCGATGCATAAGACTTTCCACCTTTTTGATGCTTATCTTGGTCTATTAATTATCTTTTTGGAAATAGCTTGCTCTGAGGCCAATAACGTCGTTGGTTGGTTTTAGTTTTGTTTTAAGGCTAAAATGTTAGTTTATTATTGTTAGGTTACAAAAGTTGTTTGGGATAATACATGTTTGTACTACAATACTACAATACAAAAAACAGTCAATATTATAATTATTATAAAAGATGCTCAAATTGTCACCCATATTCTATTTGACACAACGCATACCTCCTTAAAAGTTCTCGTGTACAAGAACTCCTTATGACATCTGGGGTTATTTGGCGGTAAGTATGAGTTATCCTATTTTTTAAATCATTAAGATTATTGGGTTTCTCAATGTATACAACTTGTTTTAAATGATCACATATGAAAAAATCTAGTGGGCTCATATCAGGTGACAGTGCAGGCCATTTAACAGATCCCCGTTTACCAATCCAGTTCCCTCCAAATCTCTCAGTCAGGAAGCGTGTTACAAGGTTCGAATTATGCGGTGGTACTCCGTCTTGCTGCCACCATATAGTGAGGCGCTCATTAAAGATTAAATTGTCGATATATCGAAAACCATTAATGATAGGTATAGAACATGGTTAATAAAATTTGTTCGGAAATAAAAGGGGAATCCAAAAATGTAAAAATATACAGGGCGTTCCGTTTGAAAAAGTAAAGTTGCATAACCTGCCGTCTTTTTGAGGCACCCTGTACATTTGAAAATAAAATGGTTAAATGTGTCTTTTTAAACAAAATAACTTTTCTATTAAACATTTTTATGTCTAACTGTTTCCGAGATAATGCTTGTCTAAATAGAGCTGGGACACCCTATTCATATAATTGAGGGAGGGATGTTTTGGAGCTGCGGTGAATTTGGAGGTAAGTGGGTTGGAGAAAACGGGATACAGGGGGTTTGCGAACTTGAGTAGGAGTCTATTGAGGATAAAGTTGGAAATGGTGGGGGTGCCTGATAGGTTGTGTAGGAGTTGGGTAGGGATGTAGGTTGGAAGGTTGTTGGCAATACGTAGGATTTTATTTTGGGCTGTTTAAAGCTGTTTTTGATACTTAAATGTGGGCTGTTATGGGATACCAAATTGGGGATGCATAGGTGAGGATTGGTCTGAGGTATATTGTGTTGGCGATATTGGGTGAGGAGGTTTTTAGGATCGGAAATAATCAAATCAAATCAAAGTTTATTAATCTTTTGGGCCACTGGTTACAGTGGATGAGACAAGTCAACAGTACATGGGTATAAAAAAATACACAGATTAAAATATGAAGTATAACATAGGATAAAAAATATTACATTCAGACTAACATTTTTTAAAACTCGCGACGTAAAATGATTGGGTAACAAATTAATAAGAGTAAAATGAAAATATGATGGCTCATACTATATCTAAGCCGTTTAATGCCTCTGTGAACTCATTAATAGTGTAGAAACACTTGCTGAGTAAAAATTTTTTCAGTTCTTTTTTAAATTGGAGAGATGTTAATTCTTTCATGTAGGTTGGGAGTAGATTATAGAACTTAGTTCCTGCAAATACTGGTGATTTTTCATATTTTGAGTAGGAGTGTTTTATGGGCTGAAAATTGTTTTTACCTCTGGTATTGAAGTGATGTATTTGGGCATGAGTTTGGAAAAGATTTTTGTTATCATGTACATATGTTAAAATTTTTAACAGGTAGGTGCTAGTTAGAGTTAAAATTTTGTGTTCTTGAAAAATATCTCTACAAGATGTACGAGGGTTTACATTGAAAATTAGTCTAAGGATAGCTTTTTGTTTTATAAATATTCTATTAGCCTTCGTAGATTGCCCCCAGACAGCGATATTGTAGGTCATGACAGAGTGGAATTTCGCATAATATACTGATACAAGGGATTTTGTGTCTAATTTGTTTTTTAGAGATTTAATTAGAAAATAAATTTCGTTTAGTTTTTTACATGTAAAATCAATGTGGTTATGCCAAGAGAACTGTTCATCAACCATTGTGCCTAAGAATTTTGTTGTATTGACTGCGTTTAGAGGTTCGTTGTGAAAGTGGAAATTGAAATTGTGTTCAGTTTTTAGACTCGTTCCGAATTCTATACACATTGTTTTTCCTAGATTAATAATGAGACGGTTTTGTAGGCACCAATTGCTGAACTCATTTAAGGTGATGTTGACTTTCTGCTGTACTTCTGTGGAAGTTTTACCTGATAAAATTATGGAGGTGTCGTCTGCATATATAAATACCTTTCCGTTTGTGATGTAATTGGGTAAGTCATTTATGTATAATAAAAACATGAGTGGACCAAGAATGCTGCCTTGCGGAGTACCAGTATTTGTTGAGAATATTTCTAATTTTATATTGCCTTGCTTTACATGGAAGCGTCTATTAGTGAGATAAGAGACCAGAAAATGGTTTATGTTTCCACGTAGGCCTAGGTTTGACAGTTTTTCAGACATAAAGTCGATGTTGAGTGTGTCAAAGGCTCGGGTTAGGTCGAAGAAAATTCCAACAACAATTTCTCTATTGTCGGTTAGATTGTGTATGTGTTGAACAAACGAGAGTGTCGCAGTTTCTGTGGAGTGATTTTGTCTGAAGCCATGTTGGCTGTCTGTGAGGAGATGAAAAGCTTCAAGGTAACTATTTATTCTTTGAGCTAGTATAGTTTCGATGATTTTGGAGAAGATACTTATTAATGAGATAGGTCGATAATTATCAATATTTGTAGGATCTCCTCTCTTTAAGATGGGTACGAGAATTGCAAGTTTGAGCAAATCTGGAAATTGTCCGTGTAAGATGCATAGATTGGCGATGTGTGCAATTGGTTCTATGAGTATGCTACTACATTCTTTGATGAGTTTTACGGATACTTCGTCAAATCCCGTGCTTTTTTTATTGGGTAATGACTTGATGACTTTCAGAACCTCATTTGGGGTAACTGGGGTAAGGTACATATTGGAGTTGACATTGGAGGACGTCGTGCATCTTTTAGGGATAGTGGCGTTAAAGTGTATCTTTATCTTATCCTCTACGATCGAGGAAAAGTATTTACCAAAAGTTTGTGCTACTTCCATATCATCAGTGATGGTTTTGTTGTCATGGTTAATAGTTAAGTTATTTTCATTTATTTTATGGTTTGGGTTTTTAACTAGGTTCCACAATGCTTTACTATGGTTATTGGATTGTTTGATTTTACGCATGTAGAATGTTTGTTTTTCGATTTTAATCTTATTTTCTATAGTTTTCTTCGTTGTTTTATATTTGTTGTGTAATATTTCAGAGGGGTATTGTTTTCTTAAGTGGTTTAAATGTTTGAGATCATGTAATTTTGTTGTAAGGTTAGGAGTGAAAATGATTTTAGGCTGTTTATTTGTTATGTTCTTTTTTGTGATTATTGGAAAGGCAGCCTCAAAGCACCACTGGAAGTGTTCCCAGAAGGAACCGTATGCCTCGTATATGTCCATGTATGCAGTGTTGTAAAAGTTTTTTGTGAAAACTATATCGCTCTTAAAGAGTTTTTTGAATTCCGATATGGAAAGTTCATTGACCTTTCTAAGTTGTGGTCTGGCTTTGATGTTCTTGTGAGCTGTGTTATCAGTAACATCTCTCCAGGTTACTACCTGTGCATAGTGATCAGAAAGTCCTGGATCGAAGTTGTCGCATAGTAAATTGCCTTTGTCAATGTTAGTTAGTATGTAGTCAATGCTGCTTTGTGTTAGATAGCTGCCCGAGTTAGCGACCCTCGTAGGGCAATCAAAGAGAGACAATAGTCCATATGATTGTATTATATCTTCTAATAATAAAGTGTTTAGTGATTTATTCCTACTATCGATGTTAAAATCTCCGCATATAAAAATATTTTTATATCTGTTTGTTACTCTTGTTAGCAAGTTTGAAAGTTGCACTAAGAAAGTATTTATATCGCTGCTTGGGGATCTATAAAGGCAGATGATGCAGGTATCTTTTAAATATGACATTGCAGAGCATTCAAATGATAATTCAATTGATAAGTCGCAAATATTTTTAAAGTTTTTACATTCGCTTGCAATGTCTTGTTTAGCAAAAATTATGTGTTTGGCGACAGTAGTAACTGATTTGCTGATATCCTAAAATATTTATTTGTTCAATCTGTGTTTTGCAAGCCCAGTGTTCACTAAGGCACAGAAAATTTTAGGATTTATTTCATTTACTAGGAATCTGGAAGTCCGTTGCAGTACCTCCCGAGGATAGTTTTTATGTGGGATTTAAATGTGAGCTTGCGGTCCAGAGTAACCCTCAAGTAGGTACTTGATTTCGCTTTGCCAGTCAAATAGTTGGTAAAATATGTGAGTTGGGTTTTAGCCATGTTGGGGGTCAATTTTTATAGAAATTGATAGTAATATTTGTATGTGATTCTAATAAATTTATCATTATGTCCGCTTCCTTGGAAGTGGACAAAATGGCAGTGTCATCCGCAAATAGGCACAGGGTGGTTCTGTGGTCGTTAGGGGGTGGGATGTCATTTGTGTATACGTTATACAGGATTGGACCAAGAGATGACCCTTGGGGGATGCCAGAGAGGATGGGTTGTAAGGGAGAGCACTTCTGATTAACTGCAACTCGAAATTGGCGGTCTGAAATGTATGACTGGATCATGTTAATGATACGAGTGGGAAAGCCCGTGATATGGAGTTTATAAAGCAGTCCAGCGTGCCAGACTTTGCTTAGTATACATTAAGGTGCGTATAAACATGGGGAACATAACATGTAATGTAACATGCAATGCAATGCGCGTTGAAATTTAGCTTCCGCGAGCCAACAAACCGTGGGTGTGACGAACACGACGCGAGCAAGCAAGGTGAGTCTTTCTGACGGCAACAGATCGAAAACATGTCCGACGGGAAACCTGAAGCTTTGGTTTTAGGCACTAATGCCGCGTTAATTATTGCAAATATTCTTAAGAAATAACGAAAGCCTCGACAATGATGCCGGAGTGAACTATTAAAAAAATCTAGGCACAAGTTTGACTTGTAGTTTTACATGATAAATTGCATTTTATTTACACAATTAGTACTTGTTTTAATTTTTTATTAAAATCAACAGAAACAGTGTTTAGACCGGTTTATAGCTTTATGTTTTATATTAATTAGATGCCAGATGGAAATGTCCTCTGGGTTTATTTAAAGCTGAAAATTTTCAAAGATCCAGTCAGAATACATTCTAATTTAAATTATTATTTGTTTTTTAATAAAGAAAATTATGATATATGAATTAATAATAATGATAATAATAATAATAATACCTAGTATTTATTTTCACAGTCTTTACAAAAAAGTATAGAAATATTGTCAACACATGATGTTATGATTAAATGTTAATATATCATTAATACGGTATGTTAAAAAAAGAGAAAAGGAATTAAAATTTACATAACAGTTTAAAAATGCTTGAACAATTAAAATGTATACTTAAAGTAAATGGTTATAAGATTAAAAGGATTGAAAGGCAGAGCTCATATACTCATTTATGGAATAAAAACTATCAATTAAAATAGATTTTACTTTTTGTTTAAAAGATTTAATACTGCTTATCGCCTTTATTTCTATGGGGAGTTTATTGTACAATTTGATAGGCATAATATTAGGAGGTCCTTTTTCTAATATGTTGTGGAAGCATGAGGTTATGGTTTGCCCTGAGCTGATGATTTGGATTGTTATTTCTTGGAACATAGTTGTTGATATGAGATTTTCGATAAGATACACAATTGAAAATATATAATGAAGTAACAGTTAACACATTCACTGCCGGCACCGCCCCAGGGGCGTTCATCCGATTTTGATAAAAACGCGGTGACCGCCCGAGAGGCATTCTTCTATATACCTAATACAGGCTTGCACTAAATTGTAATTAATTAAACAAAAAAAAAAGAAAAAAAACCGAAGAGAAAAAAAAGTAATTTTGTTTTTTAGCAAAAAATTTGGAAAATTTGAACTTAGTAGAGTGGCCACTAGCTAATCACTAGCTAATACAAACATTAAATTAACAAATTGCAAAAGAAAACAAGCTAAAAACATACTCTTCGCCTGTTCACTGAACTTTTTATATAACTGTTACACATTCTATAGGATACTCTTCGCAGTTTTTTTGTAAAAAATGTTAGTTTTAGACATTTTTAATTTTATAGTACTAACTTAGTTGGTAAAATACTCAGTGTAAAATAAAGTAAAAATAAAAAAAAAAAAATACCATACCCCATTTGGGTTTCGAACCCGGGACCCTTGGATTCCGAGTCAAAAGCGTAAGAACTACACCACCACCTTACACGTAAAAAAATGTAAATTTTTACATTATAAGACACGAGCTAAAATCATATTTTCACGGTTGCATATTACGTTATGAAATGTATATTTGTAAAATATATAAATATTTAGATATTAAAATGAAATATCATTTCACCAAATTTCTATTCAATTACAAAAACATAAAAATCAAAAAAATTTTTTTTTCAAAATTAAATCATTAATAACATTTTTATTTACCGATCGATTTTGTTCAAAAACAATAGGATTCTTCCTCTAGCTAACACTAATTTACTGTCCAAATTTCAGTACAATCGGATTTTTCTTTCTTGAGTTATCGTGCTTACAAGAAACGTGACGGTCGGACGGACGGACAGACGGACATTTTGAAAGTTGTTCAGAATTCGTTCACTAACACAATGATATGAAATTTTTTTCTGTACGAGCGATATTTACGATTTTAGAAATGTGCCGCTCAAATATAATATACTCTTCGTTTTTGCGAAGAGTATAATAAGTGGCACACGATCATCGTCACTAATGAGCTCTGGCAGTGAATGTGTTAATATGTCCAGTTCTTTAAATATATTTCTACAAGATTCACGTGGAGATTTAAATGTAATAGTACGAATTATTTTTTCTGCATCATAAGAACTTCTCCTATTCTGGAACAGTTCCCCCAACAAATTATGCAGTAGCCAAGACAGGACTGTACATATTCATAGTAATACATTTTTAATATATTTAAACTGACGTGTACTCGCATTTGCCATAATATAAAACACTGAGTAGATAATTTTCCTATGAGTACATCAATTTGATTATTCCAAGAGAGACAAGAATCAATCTGGAGTCCAAGGTATTTGACAGTGTTGCATTGAACAATAGATTTATTCTCAATTTTTATTAGAGGACTAAGATTGAGAGGCTTAGTTGAAAAGGTTAATGCATTGGTTTTTTGAACATTTATATTTAGACCATTAAGAGAACAGTATTGATGCATCACCGATACTGTGTTGTTTGTTTTGGATATTAATAATAATAATAATAAACTTAATCGGCAAAAATTGATGTAAAAGATGGTTTCAAGTAATCTTCAATGTCATTAAAGAAAATAATGAATAGTAATGGTTCTAAAACACTCCCCTGAGACACCCCACTAGATTCATGTTTAAAATCAGAGTCGTAAACTTTATTATTTGATGTTAAAAATACTTTTTGACTCCTATTTGATAAATAGGTTTTTATCCAACTTAAAGCTGGTCCCCTTATACCATATTTTTCCAACTTGACGACCAGTAGGTTATGATCGACAGTTTCAAAAGCGCGTGCCAAATCAAAGAATGCACATGTACATTTTTCTTTATTTTCAAAACCTTTAAGTATGAAGTTATATAGAGATAAGATAGCATCTTGTGTAGAGCAACCACTGCGAAAGCCAAACTGGTTGTTTATTAATATTTTTTCTTTATTTAAAAAGCTTCTAAGACGAATGTAATATGATTTTTCATAAACTTTAGAAAGAATTGACAATAGTACTATGCCTCTATAATTAGATAAAATGGATTTATCATACTTCTTATGAATAGGAATGACTAGTGCCTTTTTCAATATCGAGGGAAAAATACCTTCTTGGAATGATAAGTTCCTACTAAACAGGTAAGGGGTTCTGTTATAGATTCCATATTATTTAATAAGGAGTATGGTATCCCGTCATCTCCTGATGAATTCTTTAGTGACAGTTTTTATAATTGTACTCATTTCCATGGAGGTAATTGGTAATAAGAATATAGAACGTTTGTTGTTGTTTATTTTTGAATTCTTGGTTACTGACATACTCTGGGTAAGCTGATAAATAGAATCAATGAAAAAGTCATTGAAAGCCTGGGCAACTGATTGCATATCTGTTAGTATATCACCATTGATATTTATGAATTCATCATGAAAATTCTTAATAGTTAAAGCTGTAATAATGAAAACATTTCTTGACTGTGCTTTCAACAACCTATACTCATTGTTTCATACATTTTGAAAATATTTTGTTTTCTACTACTAGTTATACCTATATTAAAAAGAATAAATTATTTGTATGAAACGATGTTCGTCGCGATTAATAAAACACCACGAATGCCGTCCCACTGCGCACTGCGAATCCCTTTGTGTTCATCGCAAAAACCGACAAGCTGTGGATCGCAACGAGCCATTCGCATCGTGTTCGCAAGACCGTCCCAATTTGACGAATCTGTTGCATTGCATGTTACATTAAATATTTGGTTCGCCAAGCTTATACGCACCTTTAGATATGACATAAAAACACAAGAGTGTAATGATGATGACATATAACAAATTGTACATAGTTTTTTAATAATAATCTGCTTGCTTTGATTTTCATTGTTATTATTATGCGCTATTTTACTGTATAGTCCACTCAAATTAGGAAAAAGCGGAGAAAAATTCTGAACAGCAGTTTCTCTGCATAGTAAGTAAGTATTCAACTTTTAGAACAAGGTTTTGCTTATGCGCAGAAAAAAAAGACATGATTTTTGAGATATATACATATATATACACACGTGTTTTCGTGTTTTTTTCTATTTGGACGTATATATCTTGAAAAGTACGCGTTTTTAAAGCTAAACGAACATAGGTAAATGCATTCAGAATACGATTTCCTACAAAAAAAGGTGCTACACATTTTTCTGATTATCCCTTTGGCTTTTCCGGAAAAGCAACTTGAAAAATATATATATGTGTTTTTTCATGTTTTCTTTATTTTGAATACAAATATCTGAAAACGTACGCGTTTTTATGGCTATACGAACATAGGCAAACGTGTTCAGAATGAGATTTCCTACAAAAAAGTTCCTATACATTTTTCCGACTATCCCATTGATTTTCCGTTAAAATGTAAATACGCATCCACACATAATGATTGCCACAAAAAATGTCTTGATGGCGTATACATATAGTAAAAATTCTATGAGACAAATATATATTTTTTTCAAGAAGCTTTTCCGGAAAAACCAATGGGATAATCAGAAAAATGTATAGGACCTTTTTTGTAGGAAATCTCATTCTGAACACGTTTGCCTATGTTCGTATAGTCATAAAAACGCGTACTTTTTGAGATAATTGCATTCAAAATAAAAAAAAACACGAAAAAATACATATTTTTCAAGTCACTTTTCCGGAAAAGCCAAAGAGATAATCAGAAAAACGTATAGCACGTTTCTTGTAGGAAATCGTATTCTGAATGTGTTTACCTATGTTCGTTTAGCCTTAAAAACGCGTTCTTTTCGAGATATATACGTCCTAATGAAAAAAAAAACATGAAAAAACGCATATATCTCCGATTAAAGAACTTATATCTAGATACATAACAGGCTATCTTTTCACTATATACCTTGTTTGCTCCTAACATAGTCACATTATATGTCCATTAAAATGGATAGATGAACATCACATCCCATAGGCAACAGTGGCGTTGTGTGTGTAGAAAATGTGTAGAATGGTAAATATTTTCATTAAAATGAATTATTGCAATTCCTGCATTACCGGCTCTTTATATAACGTGATGTAGGCATACGATATTACAGTAAGATAAATATGTATTGAAAGGATATTAAAATTTAATTGCTATTTACTTTATAACTGTAAACTGAACTTCATCATGTTACGACTATGGAACGATCGATTTTCTTCTTTTCTAAACTGCTTTCTGCAAACGGCAGAGCACTTCACTATTTATTTGCACAAAATATATTGTCACTAAACTGTGTAAATATGAATAGAGAATATTATTTAGGTATTAAGCAAATCACAACTTAAAATAAAATTACTTTTTCACCAGTTTTTGGTCGGAGAACACGAAAAACATTTATTGACATTAATGGCCGAACTGTCAACTGAGATTATGATAATCGAACTGAAGCCGATCGTGCACGAGCGGCCGCGAATACGCCGATGGGCCAATCAGCAACTTATGGGAAGAAGTGCCTTAGATTGTGAGTCTTTCAGCGACAAATAAATCAATGCCATTATGTATCTAGATATAAGTTCTTTAATCGGAGGCATATCTATATATCTCAAAGATCGTGACTTTTTTTTTTCTGCGCATAAGCAAAACCTTGTTCTAAAAGTTGAATACTTACTTCCTATGCAGAGAAACTGCTGTTCAGAATTTTTCTCTAAAACGGCGTTTTTTTTCCTAATTTGAGTGGACTATAGACATTTGATACTTGATGCTATGACGTCTGGTGGTGGAATCAAAGTAAAACAAAGACTTTAATTTATTGTTTGGTTGATGCTAGTTGAAGTGTTCCAGTTAAATATTTAAATGGTTCACCTTTTTCTGAGACTAGCTGAACATTTTGTACACTTGCAAAATATGTTTGGAAATTCGAAGGAACTTGACAAGCTAAAAGCATGAGAAAATACTTTAAAAGTGAGAAAAACCACCCCAAATGTGAAACTGTGCTTACTCTAGCAGTAAGCCTGGCAGAGATCACATCTAGTTAGATGTGTTTAGTTTAGTTAAAAAAAAAATGTCTAACATGTTTATTTACACTACTGTGAAATTTTGTTATAGATATATTAAAAAGAAAGATATAGGTATTTGAAAAAGAATAAATGGAATAGAATTTATTGTTCATGTAAAAAATATTTATATAATACTCCACTAGGCATTGAACGGAGTAAATTTTAAAACCAAATAGGTATAAGGTTTGGCTCAAATTGAGCATAATATACCTGTATGGCAGCTTCTCTTCTGTATAGTGCTTGTGAAGTATATTTTATTGCAAATAGTGCTAACAATAATTTCTTACCTAAATATGATAAAAGTTTACCCATTTTAATTTTCCTCGATTATTAAGCTCTTAGTTTTTTAATATTTAATAATAATAATTTAATAATAATAATTTAATAATAATAATTTAATAATAATAATAATAATAATAACGTAACCTGGAAAACGCACATCAGAAACACTCCTTTAAACTGTATATGTATTTTAAGAATAAGAACTTACCTCTGCATCAAGCAATATCACGAATAGATAAGAATTACTCTGCATTAAATCTATCTGGAACACCACCTGAAATAAGAAACGACTACCTAGAACAGCTAAAAGTAGAGTGGGAGGAAAAAATATTGCATGGACGATTTGCATCAGCATTGCAAAGTGATCACGTTGACAACAAAGCGTCTATTACATACCTCATGAAAGGGGAGCTTGATCTTGAAACAGAAGGCGCAATATCTGCCATTCAAGACCAAGTTGCACCCACACGGAATCGCATAAAGTATGTACTTAAGCAGGATATACCATCTGACGATGAGAAAACTGAGACCATACAACACATCGTAGCCGGCTGTAGTTTCATAGCACCAAGAGAGTACCTGAACAGGCATAATGATGTCGTTAAAATCATCCATCAAGCTCTAGGCATCAAAACGAAGCTGATAAAGGAAACTACACCCTATTACAAATACCGACCATCCGCTGTACTTGAAAATGAAGAAAAGAAAATATACAATACTGATTATAACTGACCGGACAGTGACCCATAACAAACCGGACATAATCTTACTGGATAAGAAGAAAAAGTCAGCGTGGATAATAGACGTAGCGATTCCCTCAGATGATAATATCAGGAAGTCAGTCACTGAAAAGATTGCCAAATACTATCTAAGGCACGAAATCGAGGCAATCTGGAGATTGAGGGAAGTCCATGTGATACCATTTGTAATATCAGCAAATGGCTTAGTTGAGAGGAACTTCTGCAAAAATCCGGAAAAAGTTGGTTTGAATACACAGCTTGTGGAGGTAGCCCAAAAAGCAGCTATACTGGGTACCTGTCATATTGTGCGCAAATATCTACAGTGACCGATATAACCTTGGTCCACGAAGGACCCGGTGATATCTGAATCTACCGGATGCACGTCCGTGAAAAAAAAAAAATTATAATAATAATAATAATAAAAGATCTTTATTGGTCATACAAGTAAACAATACAAATATAACCAAAAGACCATAGACCGAGGTTCTTCAACCTGCCCATTACATCATTTAATATTTATTGCAAAAATTAAATATAGTGAAAAGTAAGATCAATTTCAGTGTAAAAAAAGAGAACATTTCATAATACAATAGAAAAAAAAAAAAGAATATTTTATAATACAATTTAAAGTGTAAGGTATATGATGATTGAAAGCAAAAATACAAATAGGAGAATATCAAAAAGAAAGAGTTTAATTAGCTACTTGTAAGGAAATCAATATTTCTTGAATCATTCTCTCGGGAAAACGACGCCTTGACCTCTGAACTGTTCATGATCTCAGGAGAGGATTTATAATTTCTAAATTTTGGGGACTTCATGCGAATCTCTGGGAAAGTATATTTAGTCTCTCCTTGATAGGATTGACTTTCAACTTGGTATAAAGATAATTATTGGAAGGCTTGTGGAGTGGATTCCTCGGATGGCGCATGTTCGTAATTAGTGTCAAAGCTGAGGTTTCAGCAACTTGAATGTTTTTTGTGATTGATTTATGGCAGTTCAAGTATAAAGTATGTCCGTGATCTAAAAGAGGCCGGCAAGTCAATTTGTATATTTTGGCAGCAGATTGTATTGAAATTCCCTCATTTTTATATGTCAGAGTGCGAAAATATTTTGCTCGTGTCGTAATTCCTTGTTTGAGCGACTTAGTATGTTGTTTTAGGTTACATTTGTGACCTAGTTCTATTCCCAAGTATCTCACAAATGAAGTAGGTTGAATTCTTGAATTTAATATACTGATTGGCGGTGAATCCATGGACAGTCTATGATTAAAAATTAGAAAACGGGCTTTAGCGGGATTTAATTGTAGTCTCCATTTTTCAAACCACTTTTTGATGTCATTAATCATAGTTTGTAAATTACCAATGGTTTTGCTCAGGGTTTTGTCATGTGAAATTAGAGTGGTATCATCAGCATATTGCAGAAAGTAAGCCATTGAATCAATTTCAGATGACAAAATATCATAGCAGTATAAATTATACAGAACTGGTGACAATGCAGAACCTTGAGGTAATCCCTGTTCAGCAAAAAAACCATCCGACATAGCGTTTATTTTCACGTATAGTTTTTTCTCTTCTAAAAAGTTTCTTATAATATAAATCAGGGATTTCTAATTTGTTTCATTTGTAAAGTAAACCCAAATGCTATACACTGTCAAATGCTTTTTTAATGTCTAAGAAAACAGCAGCTGATTTAAGGTTGTCTAATTTAGCTGACCGGACATTGGACATGAGAATTGTAAGAGGGTGTAGTGTCGAACATTTTTCTTTAAATCCAAATTGATATACTGGAATTTTATCATTTAGGCAATCTTGAATTCTACCTTTTATTGTTTTCTCAAATAGTTTTCCAAGAACCGTTAATAAAGTAATTGGTCTATAATTATCCGTTATTGTGTGATCAGTGTTGGGCTTAGGAATTACGATTATTTGTCCTTTTTTCTATTCGGCTGAAAAATAGTGATGCTTTAAACAGAATTAATAAATTTTGATTATATAAAGATGGACATGGTAGTTTAGTTTTTTTTATTAACGACAAGGGAATATTGTCAATACCAGGTGCCGAATTTTTGTGGTTATCAAAAATTTGGAAGTACTCCTCTTTGTCAAAATATTTAATAATAGTTCATTGGAATAAAACTGTGTATTATCAGCGCCAGGTCCTTATTCATTCTTCGCTGCAGTATCAAAGTGTCACTATTACTCCAACAGATGGAAGTATCACCAGCAAATAATGTAAATTTAGCACCAGTTGGAAAGCTTGTAAGATCATTGACATGCAACAAGAACAAAAGGGGGCCTAATACTGAACCCTGCGGGACTCCAGTCCATATTGTCTTTTATCTAATATCATATATTTGTGATCCATTTTTTAATTAGCTTTTCCATTATTTTAGAGAATATAAATAATAGCGCGATGGTATGATAATTCAAGGGATTATTATTATCACTTCCATTTCTCCCTTATGTATATGTATTTCTATGACAGTTTTTAAGCAATGAGGAAAAAACCTAGTTTCAAAGGAGTTGTTCATTCATGCACTGTGAGATGGATGTTAATTGCAATGGCCGCTGGGTTATAAACAATGTCATTTCTCATATTGGGATAACAAATAAGTAGTTTTGTATAACTTAGGCCTTAGAGAATGAATATGTATCTAATTATTTCGCAGAATTGGAAAGTGAACTTACGATATACAAACATGAGACAAAATAAATATGTCTATATCCTATTGACCATTGCCATCTGACAGCGTGTCGGACGGGTTTCTTAATTCAAGAGCCAATTGTTTAGTGACTTCTAATGTTAGGTTGTCAATCCCTAAAGATGCATTGTTTTCTAATGAGTTTATTCTTTCAAGTACATTAACAGTAGTCAAAGATCTAATGTAGAAACTATTTGGAGTTAAAGTAGTCTTATTTTTGAGAAATTTCGTATTATCGGTTATTCCTATTCTATGTCGATGAAATGGTTATTCTATCTTTGCAAATACAAATCGCATAGGATGTAAATAATTACGTCTGCTGGCGCTACGACCGAAATTCCAAGCATAACAATGCGTTTTACAAATGAATAATACAACCACTAGTCGTAGCAGCAATCAACGTGCAGCTTTCTGTCGGTTCAGTATCGTGCAGTGGACGTATATTTATTTATTTTGCAAACATGATACGTCCATGCGTGCCATTCTATGTGACCATGAGTCGATTTGATTCGGAAATTAAAAGATGATGACGTGAACGACAACACTCTGATTTCAACTGTATATTTGGTTAAGCTACCTTGTCAAATCCCTATAAGCGAATGGGAAGGAATAAATTGAAGATTAACTTTTCTTATCTTTAATTATTACCGGTTTAAAAGCTACAAATGAAACAGTAGCAAAGCGAAACTGCCTGCTAAGTTTTAGAAAAATGTACAATGTCCTCTTATTGCAGGCTCGGAGGAAACATCAGAAAGTACATCAGCACCAACAGCTTCGACTGCAGATAATGAAAATTCAAACAGTTCCAGTAGTGAAGATCGAATTCCTTTATCATCAAGAATTGACTTAGGAACTAAGCGGAAGGCAGCAGTGTTGTCAAAGGAAAGTGGCAAAATTGGAGTTACTATTACAACTAGCAGTCCTACTAGTTCAAGCCCTCCACCAGTTAAGGTAAATGTTTTTTTTCCACCATCAACCTGTATTTTTCATTAAAAGCATGTTAGGTGTCCTCCCCATATTTTTACTTCCACGTCCAGTGGAAGTATAGTAACGACAAAAAAATTTTAAAAAATTTTTGTTGTCCAAATAGGCTTAAAATGTCATGAAACGTCGAGATTTTAAGTTTGAGCGAAAAAAAAATTTCTGTCTGTCTGTCGGTCTGTCTGTCTGTCTGTCGGTCTGTCTGTCGGTCTGTCTGTCTGTCTGTAACTTTTTTTGTGCGCACGTTTACTCTGAAACCGTTTAAGATATTGACTTGAAATTTGGTACACATATGTACTTTAACGAGATCTAGAACTAGATTATATTTTCATCTTGTTCTGTCGAAGGATTGGGGGGTAAATTGGGGTAAATTTGGGGTAAATGGGTAAATTAAGCAGGTAGGAGTCCATGAAATTGGTATTTAGTATATACAAGAGAAGCTGAGGTCTCAAAAAAATTTTTGGCATTAGCCACCCCTATTACCACCCCCACCTCCTTATTAAAGGGGATGAAAAAAAAATGTGATTTAGTGCATGTACAGGAATCAGAAACCTCAAAATATTTTTTTACTTCATCCACCCCCCACTACCACCCCCACTATCACCACCCCCACCCCTCTACCGATGTGGGGTATCGTTTTATGGGTTTTTGGGGTAGAGGATTTCAAATATTATATTATTAAAGTTCCATAAACAATTATTTTCACATACAAAATTTTTTCGTTGTGAGTGACTCGGATAGAGAATCTGGATGTGGAAGTAGTGATTCCTTAGGCAGCGGTTTTTTTTTTTTACTAAAAGTATAGCAGCTTTCTTCCTTGATAGTTGTGTTAACTACATGTCAAATATTGTGTTGCATCATATTTTTTTCATTAATTACTTCTTTAATGCCCTATAATAGCCACACTGCCTACCCTTCGCCCCACTTCAGCTTTATCTTTACCGATGAAACTTTGTGATTGGCGTTGTCTCCTCTTAAGGACAACCATCTGTTGATTATATCATACACTTAGAATTGCATAAAATCTTATTTTAGTTTTTCATAATTTGAGGCTCCTGGCTGGGGAATATCTTTTATAAGAGAATAAGTAAACGTAAACGTAAAATAACTTTGCTTAAAACAGATCATGCACTCAAAAATACATTTTTACAGGCTGCTAAACTCTCCTCGAAGCAACAATCCGCCTCGGTCTCCAGAGCTAATGGACATCAGGCTTCCAAATCCGAAGAAGAAGCTTCTGCCATACCTTCGGCTTCGAGTCCAGCCGTATTAACAGCTACGGCCCCAAGAACGAGTACAGATAAGAGGCCGATACCAACGGATGCTACCCTACCTCATTCATCCACGAAAGAACCCGCCTCCCCTAAGCCTGTAGCATCGCGCACGGATGAGAAACGACCGGAAAAAAAAGTGGAAGTTAAAGCGGAGAACGGATGTCCGGAAGAGAAACCCGTTTCTGTTAACGGACATATCAATAACAATGTCGCTAGTGATGTGCCACTTCTGACGAGCCCAGGCTCTGAATATTGGCTGGCGAGGAATCCGGTCGCGGATCAGGTTTTCATTACTGATGTGACGGTCAATTTGAAAACGGTGACGATTCGGGAGTGCAAAACTGAGAAAGGGTTTTTTAAAGACCGTGATGATAAAAGTCATTCGAGTGATATAATTTGACTTCATGATTCTTGATTTTGTCTTGTGTAGTGTCACAGTGATGGGCTTTCTTTTTCGAAATATTTACGGAAAAGTGAATATTGTACAGGGTAGCTCGGTTTTTTAGAGCGTTTTTTTATGTATTGATTTTATTTTTAAGATCTGATTATTTTTATATTTTCTAGTGTATAATTATTTTTTGACTGTTGGTGCTAAATTTTATCATGCGTGTGTAATTTGGAAATTGGTACTTTACCTAGACAAGTAGGTAGGTAATTTTAATTTATTTTTATGAATTTTATCGAAGTGTTCGTTACTTTTTGACTGTACATTATAACAAATTGAAATAATACAGTGTTGCTTTGTTAAACAAGTCACTATATTTTGAAAAAACAGGAGTAGTTTTGTAGCCTCGCTACAATATCAAACACAGTGAACTTAAACTACAATTGCAATTAATATATCCTAAATATTTTTACGTACTATAAGCAGGTCAAATAACGGAGACCACCCTAGTTCTAATTGATCATTAAATAGATATATATAATTGTATTTAAGTACTGTGTTTGTAAATTTCTATCGGTTCTAGGAAATTTAGTTTATAAGCCTTTTGAGAGGTATGTAATATTTCGATACAGTTGTAAAAAATGATTTGCAAAGTTGAATCTTGTTTTGTTATGCTGAAATGATGACATATGCTCCTTAAATGTAGTTTCAAAATGTCTTCCAGTCTGGCCTATACAGGGTGATCTACCATGACATGCGGAAAATTTAACAGAATAGGTTGTCCCCACCGAAAGGGGTTAAAAAAATGAAAAATCATTAAAACAGGACCAAAAAATTACCTTATTTTTTGGTAGAAATGGGCCGCCTATGACTTTAACCAGTCTGACGTAACGCGGTGCAACCATACCACTTCCCCTCCCCTTTGTCAGACTTAGGACTGACAGTAAAGCTGGCGGGGTTAGAAGTGACTTTGGATTTATTCACACTATAAAAATCACAAAAATTAAAATAAGTCAGTGCAGCACAAAACTTAAAAGTAATGAAAAGTCAAAGAAAATGTTCAAATACATTAAATTCAATGCACTGTTCTAAGCGCAGAATGGCATATTGAACGGTATCGATCTACGAATACAATTTAAAATTTAACGGTATGCTCCAACTGGAAGTTGAGAAGACAATAAAAAACACACTAACCCCATGTCAGTAAACTCGTATACTACGTACCTGCAACGGACCCGATCATTAAAGTTCGTAATAAGATAGAAAGAGACCGATACCAGTCACGATTGCGTGTTGGTCAAAATCAATTGGCCTTACTTTTATTTAAAGGACGGATCCGTGATTTATTGCCTTCTGCACTGACTAGACAATAACAGTAGCGTATCTGCAAGTTTTAATGCAAGTAAATATACTAAATTACCTCGGAGCACTCTAAAATTTTGTAGGGGCTTTCCCACATTGAAGACTAGTACACCATTTTATTTTCTGCATATCATGGTAAATCACCCTGTATAATAGCTATTACATTCTGAACATTTAAGCTCCCGGTTTTTTAAATTTTTTGTTAATCCAATATGTTTTATCGTATTAAGTTCCTTAAATAATGGTTTTAACTATCTTATAAACAAGACAAAGAAAATTTTAACTCTTCGACAAACAGCTCTCTGTGCGGCCTCCGATCTGGGCGCCGGCACTCGATCGTCGAAGTTAAGCAACGTCGGTCGTGTCCGGCACTTGGATTGGTGACCCAAATTCTCGTTGGAGATCTCAATCCATATGCTGAGCTATGAAAGCCTGATTGGACTGAGGCGGCTCAGCAAAAGAAAGACAGAGGCTGATAAACATACTTGGGGGGTCCTAATCAACAGACTCGGAGTCTAGGAAGACCATGTTTGGATAGGGAACCTTAAGGCACAAAAAAGGAGTCCTACAATAGACCTTATAGGTCGCAGTGGGAAAGGCCAATCGCCTGCTCCTTCAGAGTAAAATAAAAAAAAAACCTTCGGCAAATATATCTGGGACAAAGAAATAGAAAATTTAAAATACATCTCTCTTACATACTTCGGATCAATATCTGACAAAATATCTCAAATTCTCTCTCATATTAATGCTAAAGTAGCTTTTAAACCATCTCAAAAGCTATCAAATCTATTGTCTAAAGCTAAAGATAAAACACCAACATTTAAAAAACATGCATTTATAAGCCTAAATGTTCAGAATGCAATAGCTATTATATAGGCCAGACTGGTAGAAATTTTGGAACTAGATTTAAGGAACATATGTCATCATTTTAGCATAACAAAACCAACTCTGACATTGCAAATCATGTTTTACAAACAGGATACACATTTCCACATAACTATCAAAATATTACATACCTCTCAGATGAGCTCGGATATTTGTAAACATAATAAATACAACAACATACATCTAGTGAACGATCATCAGAACTAGGATCGTCTCCGTTATTTGACTTGCTATAGCAGGTAAAAATATTTAAGATATATTTATTGCAATGGGGTATTTTCCATTTTTTTTAAATTCAGTTTTGGTGATATATATCAAGTAAAGTTATTATTTTAAAAATTACTGCATAATCAATTAAAACCAAAACAATAATTTTTTAAATAAAAATAAGAAATAAGAATACGCCCGTCTAGACACAGATTTCAAATGATTTTATTTGGCAGGAAATAATTTAACCAATCATAGACAGCTTATATGAATGCTAAATTGTGTATTTACTTTACATTATTTTACCTATGACACTTCTATTTTTCTCAATATCTTGAATATCAATAAATATTATATACATGTATTTAGAAGGAATTAAAAGGTATTTATATTTGTTATTATGTAGAAGTTATCTTAAAAATGTAAACAAAACTTACAGCGAGGATTATGTGGCAACATTTCCTGCGTGCCGCCAACTGACATTTCTTGTCACAATACAAGTGAAAGAGATATATTGATTAGATTTATTTGTTGTTTGCCACCAAGTTCTTCGAATATCAATTTTTTCGGAACAGTTTCAGAAGCACTTATATTTGTGTTTCCACAACTTTTATAGAAATACCTTTTAAATGACATTATCTACTATTTGTAAATTACAGCAAATACCTCGATGAAAGAAACTGAAATGCTTCAAATAAACATGACGGCGACGTTAGAACACATCTGTCATTTGACTAGCCGTTGACATTGTTGTCATGTTTTGCTAAATATGTTTTTAAAAATCTAATCAGCATTAAAAATCTATTTAAAATATTTAATAATTCAGGCCTATTATTTTTTACATTAAAGAGAAAATTAAATTTTGTGGATAAATATATTAAAATTGATTTAATAAATACGTTTATACTCCTGTTTTCTTCAATTATCTTTGCTAGAACTAGAGAAGGAATTTCAACTTGGCAACACAACACTGTTTTGTATAAAACCATTCTATCAAAAAATCCAAACAGTCCAGCTACGTCATCGGCCAAAGTACCTATGTGAACAATTTAAAACACCTGTTGCTCCACTAATTTTAACTTCTGTTTTCTCAAAAAATTGATAATCATTTTCGCAGAAATCTGTATTGGAAGGCTTGTTTGTACATATTCTATGATATTATTCAATAAAAAAAAAGTTTAAGTTCATTGTGTTTGACAACGTAGTGAGGCCATGAAACCGCTGTCACACTCCTGTTTTTTTTTTTTTCAAAATATAGTGACTTGTTTAACAAAGTAAAACAGTGTATTAATTCAACTTATTTATTTTTATTATAAATCTTAAACAGGAAACCATGTTTTGTTTAAAAAATTAATGATTTATCGTCAATCATGTCGCCACCGAAAAGTCTGCTAATCCCAGTCCTGGAGAGAGTTGCGACCTTTAGTATGAGACTGCCTATAAAGTAGTTTCTACAAACACCAGAAACTTGACCACTAGACCTGGATACTATACTAGACGCACATTTCGCTAACCATGTTGACATCATCTGGGGATTACTCTCCAGATGATACCAATATGGCTGTCGAAACCGGCTTTGAGTATAGTATTCAAGTGTAAAGTTCACTGTTTTGGTGTTTGTGAAGACTGCATCATAGACAATAATCCTAGGTACTTAATTTTTTTTACATAAATATGGTAACATAATTGCAATTTACAAAATGCTAATTTTAATGTGATATGCTACATTTTGCAGTTGTAATCTAACAACTTTAAGACGCAATCGATATAATGGATGATTCGTAATTACAGGGCGATTCTTCAGAAGCCGAGAGTAGAACGGCTTTGAAAAATGTAATTTTCTAAGCAGGAATAAGTTAAAGTAGAACCAAATTTTGGATAGGCAACCTGAAATTATCAGTTTGCGGGAGGAGGGAGGGAAGCTCCTCTTTAAATAAAAATCTACACTTTTTTTCCTTCAGCTCCTAAAAAATTGTCCTTTAACACTTTCCTGCACATGACTCTCATGAGAATCGGCGCCATTCTTAGCGCAGTGCCCACGACCTTCATGTGAGGTAAACCATATTATGTATTATTATTATTATTATTATTATACCAGTCAGCACTGAACAAGAAATTATTGACCTGAGAGTCAGTCCAAGGAACAGGGAATACCCTGTATATACAATTTTTGTTGACACACCACTCGATTTCTGACACCTAATTATGCAATACGTTCGAAAAAATCCAGTCAGCGTGTGGGGTGACCCACAGCCTGAACGGCCGCAGCGAAAGTGTTAATTACAAATGATGCATATACATTTTTGAATTGCAACAGTTTTTAAAATTCCCTTGAACAACCTCTAATGAGCAGAAGTATTTCTGGAAAAGCTGCCTTAAAAATTTAAAAATATTTGAAAGATATCCATTGGGCACACATACATTTAGAAAACGTTAAAAAAGGATTGAAAACCACACGTTATAGGGTTTTTAGAAACGTGATGATTCAATGAAATAATGTCGCGCGAAAAAACGCATTTATTAACCAAATACAAACATCTTTTAAACATTATACATAACGATTAAATAACATTGTAATATTCATTCATTTTCAACATCATTTTCAACGTTGACGAAACGAAAATTGAACGTAGAATATAAACGTTTTAATTGAACTGAGTTTGCGGTATATTCTTGTTGAGAAATATTAAATAGAATAAGTATTAAGAACGCTTGGTATTACTGTTTCACCATTATCAAAGAGTTATAATAATTCTTAGATAATGATCGCGAGATCGAAACATATGTCAGAGAAATCTGAATAAAAATTATGAAACAGTAAACGTTTTATTAAAGGTTTAAATAACGTTAAATATTCACAATTATGTACGTTAATCAAACGAAATTAAACAGAAAACTAAACATTTTATGTAAGGTTTAGATAACGCATAGCATAGCATAAAATTTTTTAGTGATGGGACTATCCAGATGAAAATTGTAGAAGTATCCTATTATTGAAATAGTCGGAACATTCCGATTATTAGAAAATCATCCGAATAATATCATTCATATGATTTTTACTGCTCACTGCTCAGTCAGCGACCGATGCTTCGCAAGTACAGATGATATGACATTTCGATGTCGAGTTCCGAGTTAACCGAGATTCCGGATAACTTACCACTTGTCAGTTTCCAAAATCATTGCTCGTTCCACTCACAATAATGCAGGGCCAAACAATATATCTTATATATATTGTGACGTGTTTCCACCCCTAGGAAACCACCCTTGCAAATTCCGTGGGTTCCAAAAATTATAACGAGATAACCACTAACACACTATTAAATAATTTACTGGATACAATACTTAAATGTACTTTACTGAATAACAATGTTTATCACTTTGTTTTCACTTTGGAGTCTTAACCTCACTTGTCACTTGTCAATTCAAAACTTCTTAACTACTCGCCGAGAATGCGGTCTTTTATAGCTAAAAATGACAGATCTCGATTTTTCTGTGATGATGCCACTATACTCTAGATAATTCCGGATGTCATCACTCTAGAACTTCTGGTAGGTTCTTTCTCGAGTAGGTGCAAATCTCTACATTCGGACAACGCGCGCCATCTCTGGGAAAACATCCGAACTAAACTGAATTCTGTGTTGCCTACATATTAGGGGTTGCAGCACATCATAATATGGATACATATGAATAAATATTAAAGTGATTAAATTGCCGTTTTTCTTACGTGTGCTATCGATGATCAGGGAGTATGTTTTTTTTTCTGTTTTATCCATATACTTAATTTTTTGAATATAGGTATACCTACCTAAATGATATTTTACTTTAATAAATTTCATTTATCGTATAAATCAATTATTAAGAAATTAACGTACTTATTTTTCAAAATATTTTATTTAGGTGAGAATACAGAATTATTATCCGGAATCTTATAATCGCATGACATTTCAATTATGGAAACCATCCGAACATTGATTATTTCGATTCTTAGAATCATCCGATTATGCCCATCACTAAGAATTAGTATCCCGAATCTACAAAAACGGATGATATTCCAATTCGATCATAAAGTTCCGTAATTCGAATTAAAAATAATCAGAAAATAATCGAAATGTAGGTCATAAATTATGAAATACGAATAATGAATTCCGATTACTGAACGAATGAAAATTCGAATCGTTAATCGGTTATTAAATCATTTGAATCTAGATTCGATTATCGGTGTGCCAGCACTCCGAAAACATGTTGCTAGGTTGTTTTTATCAGATTTACTAAAATAATTCCAAACAACAGATCGTTTTTTAGAACCGGGAAACAATATTTTGATTAAAATTATATATACACCCACAATAAAAACAAATCAAAACAACCAAAACTCACAGTGTATCGACACGAGTTTTATTATAGTCATCAGTCCACAAAACAACATTTTAAAATTAATTTGAAGAACTCATAATTCATATGATTATTATAGTAGTGACATCGCTAGAATCGAGACAAGTTATTTTAGCATAATCGGCAACACCGAATTAAAATTAATTCGAATTATCATCCGATTATTGCAATAATCGAATCGGTAGAATCCGATTATTGAAATCATCCGATTATGCCCATCACTGCTTTAAATGAGCTTTATCTCCGCATAAATATGTTTTAAACATATTGTCACTTTTACATGATGCCAATGCACAACGCATTTTTATAACTAAAGGTTATTGCAAGAACACTAAAATAAGTAAAATAATCCAAAAAACAACTTCCACAGACGTCAGCAAACTCACTTTTATGAAGGAAGCGGGTAGAAAATTATCACCGCGTGACGAAGAAACTGTCGATTTGGCTCCGCCCACATGCGCAATGTCATACCTTGTATTCTTTGTATCATGTTTATTTTCTATAAAGTCATTAAAGTATAAGACGATTGATTATTGTCAGTAATGTGTATGTCGCGCCATCTAGAAATAATTTCTGCAACAAACTATGTGGTAATGCATAAACTTGTCTAAAATTGCAAGCAAATTTTATGCATTAATATAGATGAGTGGAAAAACGTTGAAGAAACGTCATCATCTACCATTTCTTCACCTGTAGATTTAGAATGTCGATGCATTTTAACCCATTATGACCGGAATTAACTTTTTCCTTAAACTAAGGATTATTTTCGACTTTTTATGTAAAAAGAATCCAGAATAAACAGAAAACAAATTTTTTTAAGAAAAAATGTTTTTATTTATACTTAAAAAAAAATGTTACATATATATAACACTAGGTCAATATAGAGACAGTTTTGGTCTTAACGTGTTTTTGTATGAAATATTACATTACATTCTAGGCAAATGCCAACATTGCATTTTTTACACGTTGTTCTGGTGCTGGAGGAACATCCTTCACCTGCACAACGCCTTCTTTTTTTGTCTGGAATGGTAATAAGGGGGTGATTCATCCCGCCGTAGCGTACATCGTCAGAAATCCTATTTTGTGAAGACTACTACCTATTTTGAGATATGCTGGATCTTGACACTTCCTGAGCTCTTGGGTGGATTTAAATACATCTCCAAATAAGCCTGGGCTATGGACCTTCTAAAGTCTAGCTGAGATATATTATTGTTCTTTTTGTAAATGATCCAGGCATTGTTTATAGAAGAATCAAAGAGCCAGGTAAATATGCTCCACCATCATTTTTTAGATCTAATGCCTATACGGTAGGTTGAAATATTCTGGTCCATCAGATCAGTTCCGCCCATGTTTTTATTGTATTCACCTACTAAATGTGGGCGTGTAACCTGGATGTATTTTTTCCGCCTGACTATATCTCTTGACATTCGACGGTGGAGAAACACCGTGACATGGAGCCAACTGTAACAATATTGTTATCTGCCCACTTTACAAATTGTATCCCGTGTGTTTGGTCGATGGCTGAAACAAAAGTTCCATGTTCTTTGGCTTTCTTCAGAATTTTTTTTTCTTCCAGAGGACAATTTCGCGCCAACCTGTCTTCTCTAAACGTTCCAGTACCACCGTAACTGTTGGATCTCAAGAAGTTAAAGAGAGTCACGTTGGTAAATAAATTATCCAAGTAAAACTTATAGGGTAGTTCTGGATTTGGTAATTCCTTGATCATAGAAACGAAGGGGGCCGCATTTTTTCCAAACATTTCTTCATATTCTGGAACAGCATTTGGACTTTTACCCTGATATAAGTCAAAATTGAAAGTACCCATCAGGACTATTCAGGCTCCACATTTTGAACCCGTACCTGATAGGTTTGTCCCTAGTGCACTGCTTACAACCGTGCCTTCCAAAGTATTTAATCATAGATTCACAAAATCCATTTGTTCAACAGGCACAAAGTATTTATGAAATTTGTTTCTCAGTTTGATCATCAGAGGTCGGAGCTTGTACATTTTATCAGACATATCTGTTTGAGGATTATCAGCACAGTGAATAAACCTCAAAATTTGCATAAAACGATCCCTCCTCAAAGCTTCACTAACAGAAATATTTTTCATGTCATTAGCAGAATCCCAATAGTGACGTTTTGAAGATTTAACATCATAACCACTGACAATCAAAATAGCTATGAAACATTTTATTTCTTGTGCTGTAATTTGCGGATCAGGACAGTTCTTGAATATAGCGTATTTAGTCGATTCTGATACCAGCAAATTTATGATATCGTCATCTACAAATTGCTCAAAAATTTGCAAACAAGACAACTCACAATACTTTGAGTAATTCCGTACTGGGAACGACCGTGAGCTGTTATTTACAAGGTTGCCATTTGATGTCCATTGAACATCATCTTTGCGATTTGTCTTTTTAACTGGCATTGTAAACTTTATACTTTCTTTACTATTCCCATCATCAATAACTTTTTGTGTTCCCGATTTTCTGCAGGTGACGTCTTTCGATTCTGACCATGTAGAAATCCTTGTACAATCTGACAATTTGATTTCAGAAGCATCAGTATTAATTACGACATATTTTGCACTAATACAATCACATTTATCATATGCAATTGTAGTATGGGGCCATGCATCATCAACATGTAGAGTATTCTCCCTTCAAAGAAGAGCTGTCAGAATAATTGCCGGTCTAGATTACAGGGACGACTGTAGACCAGCTTTTATAAAACTAAAAATTTTAACTTTCCCCTGTCTATATATTTTTCAATGTTTGCTGTTCGTTAAGGATAACATGATGTTATATAACACGCACGATGATGTGCATGACTACGAGACAAGAAACAAAAACAATATCTACGTTTCCTTTAATCGGGTAAAGAAAACACAAACGGGAATTAGATTTCTAGGGCCAAAAATGTTTAATAGATTGCCACTCACGACAGACCCAAATTCAAAATTTTAGTTAAAAACTATTTACTTAGCAATTGTTTTTATAACATTAATGAATATTTTAAAAACGACTTCATTGACATGCTGGGTTTTCTTCATTAGGCTTTCACCCCGCCGTGTTTTAATTCTCAACGTCTCTTAAAGAATGGATGTAATAAGTTTTCTTTTGTCCATTTACTATACATATATATATTGTAGTTTGACACTCTAGTGAGATTGTAGGGCAAACATTTTTAATTTTGGACCTGATAATGTATCAGCCCATTTTACATAACCTTAGAAAATGTTAATTTCAAGACAAGACGTATTATTATTCTCTACTAAGGCATACTTTCACTTGTTCTGCTTTCGATTTTTGCTTATGAACTTTTTCCATTTTAAAGTGTTTTAGATAGACTAATAGATATGTCCAACCGACACGGTTTGGGCATGTCTTTAGTAATCTATTTTACATGTTTCTTTTTTTCTTTCTCATACATGTTTTTAACTGTTTTAAACTGTTCTTTGTATTTGACTTGTGTAAGCACCTGTAATGGCACCAATAAACTATTATTATTATTATTATTATTATTATTATTAATATGGCTCTCTGGTGGTTCAATAAAAATCTCATCCGCGTGGTCAATATAGGTCATTTCCAGGGCCTCTTGCAAAGTCAAGCCCTTTCTGAAACCGAAACAATCAAATATTAGTAAGATTACAAAAAAACTTAGGCAGCATAAACAAAAAAATGTCATCTACACAGTTAAAAACATTTATTTTTAAGTATTTGTTAGTTGAATAATAAAAAATAATTGCATTTATAAATTTTTTATAATGGCTAAGTACAGCCTAGTGTTACATATATGTAATGTGACAAAATAGCCTCCCATATAACGCGAAAAATAAAATATTTAAAAAAACATATTAACTCATATGATAAACTGGTCTTTGAATAAATCTAAGTTATGCAGAGACATAATTAATCCAATAAATAATATGTTTAAAATACTTACTCGAACTGAATACCGGGATCCGCAGCGTCTGCCATTATAACACAAGTTCAGTCACAACAAATAAGGTAAATACCGAGAAATATCTAACATCAATGAACATGGATGACAATATCGACCCTCCCGGAGTAGTTCCTAGCGACATCTCTCAGAAATATATGCAGTTAGATACATGAGCACCCCACTTAAAGGTTTCTGCATTCGTTACATATATGTAACGTTAGGTCATGGGTTAATAGGTTGAAAACATCAGTTATTTCAACCTTGTATAAAAACATTTTTTTCCTTTAAATAAAACATTTCAATTGCTGTATTAGATACATGCAATAAAAAACGTTTAATTTTCTTGTTTCACAAACGTTACATTTAGCAGGTTGTTACAATTTCTCAAATTATGAATATGTATTATATGTTAATATACAGTGTGTGTAGTGGCGGGCTGGGCAGCGGGAGTTAGAATTGCAACATCGCGTTTTCCAGCTGGCTGAAATGAAATAACTGAGAACGGGGATGCTTCAGTGGTCTAGCGCCGACTCTTTAATCTATGCCGCCGACGGGCGAGTTCGTTGTTACCTGGGTTGTCATATCTCTCGCGCTATGTGGAAGTACATGCCCAGTCCACAATTACACGCACTGTATCAGTAAAAGAAATGTTCTGTTTTGAACGTTTTACTTTAGTAATCCCTTCCACTACGGGTTGGGAATGTGTGTAAGAATAACATATTTTATAGGTTTTATTTATTTAAATATAAAATTTTACAACCGAATTTTAGGCGTCAATTCATAGAAAAACGTTTAAAAACGTAATCTTCTACCATCTATTTCACCTATGGATTTAAAATTCCCTTGCATTTAGTAAGTTGGAAACAATAGTCATTTTAATGTTGTAAAAAAACGTTTGATCCGCCCTATTAAATATATGTAGTAAAAATCGTTAATTTTTCGTTTCACAAATGTTACCTTTAGCAAGTCATTAAGACTTTATTTATGCTATACACATCGAACGTGTTAAATAAATCGAGACCGAAACACTGCTGTTATTGTAGTCCTTATAGCTAAAAAAATGCTTTACTACCTGGCATACTAGGATGAGATTTGTCTGGCACATTCACAGTTCAATGAACGAACTGCGATAGCCTTTAAACGGTCAGCTGGGAATAAGAAAGTTTAGATGTGTGTTCAAGAGCGTCATATATTTTAGATCAAAATTTAATAATCTTTGTGTTTCTTATTTTTCACATATTTTACAAGTGACTATTTTTAAGAATTTTTAGGAGTCATAGTGCTTAACAGGTTCAAATATTCATGTGTATTTCAGATTCACCCTTATGAAATAAATTTAAGCATTATTATTATTAAAGGTATTATTAGTGATTGTTAATTTCTAATAAACGGAAACATCATTTACAAAAAATTTAGGTAACATTGCTAATAATACTTACATTAGATAGAACTGATTCATAAAAGCATAAAAAATCGTTACATAAATAGTGAATGCTGCGAACTATGTGATCAACGAAAGTACTAATTTCCAATTTTTATTATATGCCTTTATTTCATCCGTTGTTGATTTTATATATTTAATTACTACTTTATTTATCATTCCACCCATTTTTGGTTCGAGTAGATTTTTCTGTACATAATTCATTGTATTATACCGTTAAAAAATGCCTAGTACTTTTTTATTTTACCTCTTTTTATTAAGACTCTTTGTTGACTTATTTATTTTATAATGTAATTTATTTTGTTAAAACGGCTGTATAATGTTACAACTCTATTTTCAACAGTTAAAATAATAATGACAATCCTTGGAGCAATTAAATAAGACAAAATTTAACTTTAGGCAAATTTCGTTGAGGATAGTTTTGTAGCATTATATCAGTGGTTTTAAAATTGTAAGATATTATTTAAATTCTACTTATTGTATTTGAATTGTACATAGACTGTAATATACAAGTTAAACTTAAATACTAGTTGTTTTCTGTTAATACATAAGGTATTTTTGAAATAAAATGTAGATATGCATATACCCTTGTTTTCTTGAAATATTCATATGAAAATTGAAATCCTAAATTTATGTAGCAAGAACAAACAAAAGCCAAGGTATATAATCAGAGCTCTGGAACTCTATCTCGGCACCAGAGGGGGTTCTCATATAGACATAAATAATATTATATTGCAAATATCTACTTACTGAAACATTCAGAAAAACCACGAAATGGTGATGAAATTTTCATTATTGCCAGCTACGATGTATTTTTGGTAATAAATTTAAACTATAAATGGTAACGGTTCTTACAAAAACACAATACATATTTAGCATATAAAAAAACAATTTTGAATCAAACACATGCTTTCCTGTTCTGTTTAATATGTGGGGCGTGTTTATTATGTTTATTTTCATAATAATCAATTATAAAACCCAATAAGCTGCTGGCAACATAAAACATTTTTCCTAATAAAATAATCACTACACATAATCACAAATGTGTAGTGGAATTTGCTTGTGAATTTTGTTTTGTAATTAAAAATTTTTTAAAATGAAGAAATCATGTGGGCCATATACCTGACAAACATCTGCGACAGATGGCGTAATGCTAATGCCAACTAGAATCCTGAGTCACAAAGCGTTTGTTGGGACGTTGTGAATAAAAAGAACTCTTTGACTCTTGGAAATGAGACATTTGAACTACTCTAAATCGCTTCTGATGGTAAAATAGACCGAAGTGTATGATGGTATCTTAGTTGGCGAAATAATGCTGGATT
Organism: Rutpela maculata; assembly: GCA_936432065.2. Lineage (NCBI taxonomy): Eukaryota > Metazoa > Arthropoda > Insecta > Coleoptera > Cerambycidae > Rutpela > Rutpela maculata. The sequence continues at coordinate 254,391,691 of OW386286.2, forward strand.
ATTTTATTGACTATTGTAATAACTTCGATTCGAGTGAACATTCTGTCTTGTCATCCCGACTTAAATCCATCTGTCAGGCTTGCATAAAAAAAACTCTTCCATTCTCAGAAATGGTATATTTGAACTACTCTAAATCATATCCGATGATAAAATAAACTATCATATTTAGCTATATAATGTTAATTTAATTCATTCATAATTGCAATTTCTACTTATTTCTGTAGTTTAGGGAATGCCTACCTATACCTTAAACTTCATTAAACGGACTCTGTAAAAATGTTAGGTATTGTCTTGGAACTACAAATTAATCTGGGTTTCACATCATGATGCACTATGCATAAAATTACAAGCAAGTTGCTATACTTTAAACTATATGGGAAACATTGCAGTTCAAAAGTACTATTGACATTGTACTATGCCAGTTTTCATTCCTATTTGCAATATGGTATACAAGTACGCAGGAGAGTATTCTTATTTCAAAAGTATGCTATATGTTATTATGTATTGTTTTCCAAAATTTAAAGATACTAACAGTAGTTGGAGTTGGAACGTACATTCTCGAAGTCTGCACATATGTCTACAAAAACTTTACAATGTTTCTGTCTAATCAGCAAGACCATAGTTATGGTACTAGGTCAAGAGAGTTACTGGAACTAAACAATTTTCGAACATTGTACCAAAAAAATGTTCACTACTAGTGCCACTAGTGGAGTGCAATTTAATGTCGATATTTCAGCCCGTTGGCACTTTTAGAGTAAAATGTATGACCTTGCCAGATATGTGGCTTACACCCTGTAGATTAGGAATCCACTTATCATAAAAAAATCGTAATGAATATAAGGGCACAAATCAAAATTTTCTAACTAACCACACCACGTGATAGATGAAGTATATTTTATTCAAAAATCATTAAATTCTCTATAGAATTTCTATTTTTAAAATAAATAAAGAAACGAACTTTTACATAGGCGTATATGGCAGTAAAAAACAAAAATCCTCATTTTCTCCGTTCGACTTCAGCTGAAAATTAATTATTTTTCGAACACTTTTTCTTTCCTACGACGATATCTCCCAAACTATTATATTTATCAAAAAAAAATAATTCTTTATAAAATGTTTGTTATATTTTTCAGATTACAATGGTTCTTAAAACAGATTTTTTGAGTATCTAATAACCAAGATATTTAATGTGTAGTGTGATGTCAATTTTCGAAGCTTATCAGCGGATTGAAATTGTTTGTGGCTTCGAGCCCCCACTCATTGCTACTCTGCTTCAACAACCCCCTCTAACTCCGGGAGCACCCAAGTTCCACTTAGAATGAATACCTACACAGGACAGTGAACTTTTCAGATTAATTTATTTTACTTTTTCATCTATAGGTAAATTGACATGTAAAAATCCAAATTTCAGATTACAACGAAATGGACTTTCTGAAATTTTAGACATGAGATCTGGGAGGTTTAAGGTAGAACGTTATTGAATATTAATGCAATCGGTGCACCAGCGAGGCTCCAGGGAGAGCCTAAAAACAATTTTAGGATCTAAAAATATTTCAAATAAAAATTGTTTAAGCGTATCTTTAGTGCACTCGGGAATGAATTTATAGTCGTATGTGATGAGGAAGTACTGTCGAAGTGAATCTAACCGAACCTAATTTGTACTTATCTTTTACCAATTATTAATTTATATAATATTGTGTTTAATAACAAATGTATACATATTTCAATTGATTTTCAAGTTTTATTAATTTTAAAATGCAGCGTTGGCAGATAACAAAATACATATCAAAATAAAAAAGTCATGATAATTGAAAAATAACATAACAAAATTTAAATGCCAATTAACGATATACACTATTCACTTTCTCCATCTAATTCAAATACATTTTTATTGATATAGTTGACCACACAATTCTTATGCGTGTAAAAAATGTCGGCGTCTTTGATCTTTACCTCATCAACGCCAAAGAAGCAGACATTTTTTACACATATAAGAATTGTGCAGTCAACTTTAAGTAGTTTTTTATATCTTCTGAACGAGGAGTTCTTGCAGGACTTTTTCCCCAATGCAGGAGCATAAATGGATGCATGGCATGTTCTTTTTTTTACAAGAACAAACCTTACTGCCTCAATCTAGAACAAAAGAATTCCTTATGACTTTTTAAAACATCAAATATGTAACGACTTGTATAAGTTCGTAATACTGAATTAAGTGTGCGAGTAGCGTTCTTTTCGATCCATAATCTGTATATTTTCCTTTCCTTTCCTTCCATTTCCTTTCCTTTCTTTTGTCAGTATATGTATTTTTAAGTAGTCTACTGAAATTTTTTTTGGATTTATATCCGTCCAATTCTAAATACTTCTCATAAATAGACGACATACCATACCCTTTTTGATTTCAAAAACCTTTCTCAAGAATTTTACATATTTTGGTAAATGCCAGATCTCTTTTGATTTTACGTTTTCCACTTTTATTTTTATTGTTAGATAGACCTTTGCATTTTCTATTGCGACTTAAAAAACATGAAACATGATATTTAGTTTCCATAGCTATTAAATCGTTAGCACCAATTTTTTTGAAAATTATGGGATTTTGGTGAGCTGTTATTAGTCTTATTTTTGTTTCTGTGTTCGTAGTCATTACTTGAGAGACCTTATTTATTGTTAATGCCTTTTAACAAAAAATACATTTCTCTATAAAAAAATTAGTTTTATGCAAGGACACACCTGAAAAAGTTGATGGACAGGCACTGATCCATCTGAACTGTTTTCAATTTCTTTTTCTATTTTTCTTCTCCTTAGATGTTCTATATTTCTTTTGCTAGTAAAACTAGAATAGAAATTTCGGAGCCAAACCAAACCGTCAAAACTGTTTGTTTTTCGAAATGATATAGTTCTAGAATATGGATCATTTCCTCTTTGGTTGCTTATTTTTTCATGGAGTTTTAAACAATCAATAAATGTTGCAAATGATTTCTCAGAACCTTTGATTACAGTGCCCGGTTTCCTACAAATTAAGCATAATTTCTTACACTAAACTTTATTTTTGTCTCTACCTCACTTTTAGAACTTGTGACGTCAGTAGTACTTTCCATTTTACTTTCTTCTGAAAAGCACATACATTAGTTACCTATATGGTAGAAAATTCTACTGAAAAAATACATCAGCTGAAAGTATTTTGCAAACAGTAAACTAGGGAGTTTCGTATAACGTGTTAATCTATTACATACGAATTTTATATAACATTGATTTAATATAATCAACAAATAATATTTATTCCATATTAATCGTTTTCAAGACAAAAATTTAAAAATATCACAAACCACAAGGGTTACAATGTGCGTATCTATTTAACGAAGGCCTTTGCGGGAAGCAGCCCGGGTTGTTGAAACAGTCTTAAAGTAGTGGGATAGCCAGTATTTCCAGCGGATGTGATGCCGCCGATATGCTTCGAAAATTGACATCACACCCCAAGCAGCATTTTAACGTTATACCAACGTCGTCCAGTGAGCCCTGACGTTGTTGCATTACGTCGTAGCAACGATTATCCGACCCGCTCTTGCACCAATTCGGTGGATAAAATCAGGGTCGCTACAACGTCGCTGTGCAACTGATAGTGATGAGAACAACGTTGTTTTACCGTTGTGATTAATCCCAACTTTTAAACCAAACAGAGCAGTCGTAAAGGATGCTTTTCTGGCTAAAATCTTTGCGAAATTACTTGTTTTATCGTTGCGTGTAAACCCAATTTTTACACCAAACTTGGTAATAACAAAGGATGCTTTTCTAACTAATATCATTACTAATAGACTTAGAAATTACTTTTATTAACTATAATCAACACTAAAGCCATGTTACCCTTAATACGGAAGGATGGCTAATAGTTCAGCTTCTTTGTTTTAAAATGTCTTGACGTATGTGCAGAAATTAAGACTGAGAGCTCGGTGGCATCAAAATTTTCAACTCCACCGACCAGTTCTTCGTAAAATGTGGCCATTCTAGGCCGAAAAATTAAACGCGCCCCCAAACTAAAATTTTTTTAGTGATTTAAATATCAATAATTACTTAGTGGCTTTAACCTTAAGTCATTATAAATAGATTATTTAAATTTGATTTTTTTCGAATGAATTCAACAGCAATGTCACAATGGCGGACAATTTCTACACATGAGTTCCTCAAGATATTTCTTAATACAATGGCGGAGTTGTGTAAGCTACCTAGGTCGTATTTATTTTAGAAACCAACTAATATAGGCACCATATACGACTGTTTAGTTGTAAAATGCAAAGAAAATAAAACTATCTGACTTTACGTCTATTTTGCGACCACTTTAACCACCTAAAACTACCAATAGTTACATATGCGATCAGATCGGCGCATAAAATGCCTTCGTTTTTGACAGTTCAGTTATGTATAGTTATATCACCATGATTGTCATATTGAATGCTGATAACAACAGTTAATTTGAAAGTGGAAAATTATTCTAAAGTAGTTTTCATCAAAGAATTGGGAGAAATTGAACCGGTGCACAGTGGCACGAATCGTGATTTTTTCGTTCAAAATTATCTAGAGCACTTATTTCGCAACCGATTGGGATAATTTTTTTTTTGAAAGACTCGTTATTTCATTCCCAAAAAACGTAAGAGAGCCGATTTTTTAATTATGCTAATCAAAATTATTGAGCTTAGCCAAAATGCTCATGTTACACTGTGATCACCATGTTACTTACAAATAAAAACTTTTTTTCTTATCCAATTTACATAAATCTTGTTACTTAGGAGTTTTTGAGGTCGCTGATTACGAATCTGACATCTAAATTGTCATAAACCAACCTGCAAGATGATGGAATCAATGGCGGCTGTAAAAATGCTAAAAACGATGAAAAATTAAATATTTTTGTTTAAGTTTATGCCGAAATCGGCTCTCTTACGTTTTTTGGAAATTAAATAACGAGTATTTAAAAAAAAATTATCCTAATCGGTTGCGAAACAAGTGCCCTAGATAATTTTGAACGAAAAAATCACGATTCGTGCCACTGTGCGGTGCCTCATTCTTGGAAATCTAATGGAATATTATATTGGTCTCCTTCAAAAAAGGTTGGTTCGCATGCATGAGCCAATCGAACTCCCAGAACACCCCAGATAAGGACACATGGACTAAATATAGTTGTGTTGTGAAAGCTCTTCTCTTCTTTTTTGTATGATCTACTTTGTCAACCGAATTAAAATCAACAGCATGCTGTCTTAAGCTTAATCCTAAGCATGGGTCGAGTGTAGAACTTGTAGAAGTAAACGATTTCGTGTAAAAAGGCATCAAATTTCGCAGTTTCTTTACTTTCAATTTCTTTTTCTCCGCCGATAAAATGTTGCAGAAAATTTGAATGACCCGTCTACAGGAAAAATCAAAACAATAATAGAAATCCCAGCAACATTATATAGGTTATATTGTGTGTCATTTGTCATCTGTTTTACTTCTCTCTTTTCACGCACACATCACACCACTACTTATTACTATTCGTCGTCCGTAAGACGTTTAAGAATAACTGTTATTTGTCCGTTGATAATTTAGCTTGATGACGACGTTTCCGCAACGTCAATGACTTACCCAAAACGTACGCCATCGTTTATAGTAATGTACTAAAGTTGGATGGACGTTGTTAAAACGTGGATTGTTTACTTTAGTCACAAACAACCGATAAGCAACGTTCCCTAGTCGGCGAAAGGTAGTGGATAATGTGATGACGATTTTCTACACCTAATACAACGTTAATTTCTGTTTAGATATAGTCGCAAGTAGCAAAATTGTTGCTTGGGACTACATATTATTAAATATCTCGGTTATTAGATCCTCAAAAAATCTCATTTAAGAACCTTAGTAATCTGGAAAATATAGCGAATATTTTATAAAGAATAATTGTTTTCGATAAATATAATAGTTTGGGAGATATCGTCGTTGGGAAAGAAGAAGTGTTTGAAAAATAATTAATTTTCTGCTGTAGTCGAACGGAGAAAATGAGGATTTTTGTTTTTTACTGCCATATAAACACCACCTTGAGGTAAACCATATGGCGCGTTTTTTTTACGTGGTTATCCCCTAAAAGCCTAATCCACGACTAGCCTGCTTCTTGCTACGTTTTAGGTGCTTGATGTCGAAGGTCCAGGTTTGCTGTGGCTTTTCTTCGGAAATTGCTTCCATTGCGCTGTCCACTGACTCTTTGTATTGATTGTTCTCCATGCTTGCGAGAAATGTTTCGACTGGAGCATCGACTTCCTCGTCGTTATGAAGCTCGTCGACTGTTGCTGGGGCATTGTCGCAGCTTTGTCCGTTACAAAATTTGCAAAATACAGAACATTTTAACCTTGCCTTTCTACAACCACATGCTGCACTGCACCCTTTCTTGCATTTACAGGAAAGAAATTTAAGTAGCTTTTCAGAAGCAGGATCTTTCAGTGGACAGCGCAACGGAAGCAATTTCCTAAGAAAGTACTGTTGAAGACTACAACGAACCTGGACCTTCGACATCAAGCACCTAAAATGCCTCAAGAAGCAGGCTAGTTGTGGATTAGGCCTATAGGGGACAACCACGTAAAAAAAGCGCGCCATATACTCTACCTCAAGGTGGTGTAGAAACGAGTATTGAACATTGAGCTATGCGTAGCAGACAAGTAAAATCTAAATGGAAAAATTGCAAAAAATCTTAATTTTGTCAAGAATGCTTGACTTCGCTCGGCTGCTGCACTGAAAATATTCAGTGTAACGAAAAAATGTATAGGTCATATTTTGTAGAAAATTTAATGCTCTTTTATTTTCATAAGAACATTTTTTGCCGAATGAGGCACCCGAAGCGAGATATTTCAAAGAAACTGTTTTTGTGCGCCATTTTTTCAATATAGCGGTGCCAGCGGCTGAGATAACATTTTGCATTTTTTCTTATTTCATTCAGGGCACCGAAATCTACAAATTCACAAAGTTTCAAAACTCCCACACTTATACGGACTAAGAATCTACCTATCGACTGTACTATACTTATTGTACTTTTAAATGAAAGAAACGAAATATATTATTATTTATTATTATTATAATGAATGGCGAATGGCTGTTTTTTACGTTTAATCATACCCAAATGTTGACAATTTAGTTGGTGAAGTGCCGCTGGTGTCATTTTATTGGAGTATTGTAATAACTTCGACTCAAGTGAATTAAAACTTTATTTGATGTATTTTGATTTTGTATGTGACAAGCCTGATTTCAAAAGTTTACAATGGCACATCGTGGCAAAATTACAAACTAGAACCCACTGAAAGAGAAAATTAAAAATATATGTATATGTATAATTATTATTATTTAGATACAATGCTTATATAAATTTAATAACAAAATAAAGACGAAATATAATGTATCTCTCATTTATCCTAAATTATACTATAAAATATAACAAACTTTAATTACACAATAAAAAAAAGATCTATCATCTATGTATACTTCTAAGAATATTGCACGATAAGACTAAAGTCATTCATTCAATTATGAAAAATAAAAATTTGGTTAAAATATTTACATTACATTAGGCACCAACACTGTAAAATTTGAAGTCGATCTGAAAATAGATTTTAACACAAATGGTGGGAACGAAAAAAGTTAGAAATTAAAATTTACAAACGGCCAATTTTTACCTTTATTTTATTAGAAAGGTCTCCATACAAAATACATTGATTTTTGCTTTCGGTTAATTTTTTTTGGATTTTGGTAGTTGATTTGATGCTGATTAAATGTTCAAATGGCAACAACCCTCGAACCCCCTTTGTGTTTTTTTTTAATAATAATAATAATAATAATAATAATATTTATTTATAACAAAGTTTTACATTTGACTATACAGTAAAATGAAATTGTGTGTAAAAATAGTGTAATGTTAATGAAGGATTTTAGCTAATACATCTGTATCCTTTGAATATAAATAAACAAAAATCACTTAAGGGTATTGATATACCCTTGAATGTGATGAGAAAAAAACATGTACTTTTCATATGTGATATAAAATCTATAAGAAACATTAAATAATAGCCTGGTAGGTTAAGAATGCATGCAAGATGCAGATTATTACTTTTAAGAAAGTAATAATCGGTGAGGGACACCAAAAGTCAGTCTTATATACTATACCGGGTGCCACAGGCTATCATAGGCTCCCCCCCTATATTTCTTTTAATTTTTGACTTGTACATTGAAATTCGGGGTGCATAAACTACCTGTAAAAATGGATTTTTGAGCCGATGTTCAGTTTTTTAAAGCATTTTAAGACATTTGTCTAGAGTGCTTTAGGATATCAAAATTTGTTCTACGGCAGGAAAAGTCCAAGGGAAAAATATAATTTTTCGTTTAATTCCATTAATAACTATTGACGAAGCCTCCAAAATTGAACAAATCACTTTTTTATTGAAAACTTTTTTTTTCAAATGCGAAGGTGGTGGCTCATAGATTATAGATTTTTTTCTGAATTCATTGATATCCATTTCAAATCTATGCTATTTGTTTTTCTATTTTATTAAATTTTTTTAAAAATAAAAAATCACTTTCAAAATAATTTTTATTGATCCTTATAGTTTGCACTAGTACTATACCTATTAAGAAACGAAAGAGAGAACCAAAAAGCTATTATTCACAAAAGAGTAGTTATTCACATTTCATTATTAGATATATGACTTTTGCAAAGGCAACTACGTTAAAGTTCAAGAAAAATTATATTGAGTGATTTTTTATTTTTAAATAAATTCAATAAAATAGAAAAACAAATAGCATAGATTTGAAATGGATATCAATGAATTCAGAGAAAAATCTATAATTTATTGAACACTATGAGCCGCCACCTTCCCATTTAAAAAAAAAAAAGTTTTCGATAAAAAAGTGATTTGTTCAATTTTGGTGGCTTCATAACGTCGCTGAGAAGTCAAAACCTCGTATCTCAAAATTTGTTGATTTTGAGTTGCAAGTATTGCGAAATAAACTATGTTGTTCCGCACCGATTGCAATAACTCTTATCACGATATAGTGAATATTACGCATGTCCATGTTAAAATTCAAAAGCTTGTATCTCAGTGTAAGTTTTGAAACCTCTTATCTCCACATGTTTATTTACGTCTCCCACTTATTTACGTTTTTTGAGGTACATAATTATTAATGAAATTAAACGAAAAATTATATTTTTCCCTTGGACTTTACCTGCTGTAGAACAAATTTTGGTATTCCAAAGCACTCTAGACGAATGTCTTAAAATGCTTTAAAAAACTGAACATTGATTCAAAAATTCGCGAAAATCTCGTGGTATACTCATAATGTTGTCTTGAATCCAAATATGTAAAAATATACAGGGTGTTCAATTTAAAAATCGAAAGTTGCGGTCATTTCCGGGTAAACCGGAAATGGTCTCATACCGTTTTTATGTTCAAAAATCTATTTTTACAGGTAGTTTATGCACCCTAAATTTCAAATGGATGAGTTAAAAAATAAAGGAAATATAGGAGGGGAGCCACTAGCCTGTGGCACCCGGTACAAAAAAATTATTTTATGTGCGAATTTACTTATTTATTTTTGAAGAGCCATGTTGTAGTTGTTAATACAACTAAGAAAAAAATATATTTAATATACAGTGTGACCCACTTTTCACGGTAACACATACGTAGTTATTGGTCATCCAATTTCAATCAAATTTGGATCGATATCAAAGATCTTTAATTTATTTTTTTGAGTAAAACAAAACTTATTTCAGTCAGTGGCGTGCATTTTTATTAAGAAAAAAAGGGTCGATTTTTCGAGAAATCATATTAGGCATCTTAACACTACCTAGTTTATACATCTACCTATTGCTACTACATACAATTGAAAACAAAAATATGCTCATCAAAAATAAAGAGGTGCACCCATACTACACTCGTAGAAGCGAGGATATATATCAACCTTACTCAAGACTCTCAATTGGTCACACACTCTCCAGAATATATGGGTATAAAATGCCTCAATAAAATAAATTCTGTGATAAAAGTGAACAATTCCAGAGATATCAGGACTAAGGCTTATTCTTCTACACTGTGAACGAATTCTTTCAATATTGTGAAAATAATGAAACAATTTTAAACATTTAATTTTATAAAATATGTTCTTTTATTTGTTTATATACATCTTTTTAAATATGTTTTTATGTCATGTCCTGGACTTTTAATGGAATTTTTTGAGAGAAGGTTTCTCTATGACTAGTCTGATAAGTTGATACTTGTAAATTGTAACAAATTTCAAAGATGAATAAATACTACTACTACTACATTTTTTTGTTGTAAAACTAATGCAATATTATTGATCAGCATGCTATATTCAGAATTTAACATCATTTTGATTTTTGGTTTTCGAATTACGGTCCCCTTAAAATTACATATTTTAAACATTAAATAACCAATAAATTGGTAACGAAATTTTTTTCGAAAAAAAGTCACTCTTCATTTTCTCTTTAAATTCACTTTCTCTATTATTCCATATCATCAAAACTTTCAAATTTTTAAGGCCAAGAATTTTCATTGAAAAATTTTGGGTCATCAGACCTGTAAATTATTCGGGCATTAAGGATTACCGAATTTGAAAGTATCGATGATATGGGGTGGTAGAAAAAATGAATTTAAAGAGAAAATAAAGAATGACTTTCTTTCGAAAAAATATTCGTTACCAATTTATTGATTATTTAATATTAAAATAGGCAATTTTAAGTTGGCCATAATTTAAAAACCAAAAATCAAAATGTTGTTAAATTCTGAATATAGGAGTTCTACAGCATGCTGATCAATAATATTGCATTAGTTTTTCAACAAAAAAATGCCTAATATGATTTCTCGAAAAATCGACCCTATTTTTCTTAATAAAAATGCACGCCACTGACTGAAATAAGTTTTGTTTTACTCAAAAAAAGAAATATTAAAGATCTTTGATACCGATCCAAATTTGGTTGAAATTCGATGACCAATAACTGAGCTGAAAAGTGGGACACACTGTATGTATGTTTAAGTCCACACACATACATGCATGTTTTTTTTTAAGAAGTGCAATAGATTTTATTATATTGACATCACATATCAAAGGGTTTTCGAGGGTTGTCGCAATTTGAACATTTGATTAGCATCAAATCAACTAACAAAATTCAAAGTTTCAAAAAAATTGAAACTGAAAGCAAAAATCAATGTATTTTGTGCAGAGTACTTTGGAAATTCGACTCTAATATACACACATTAAAAGCTCACTTTTTGATACAGCCTCCAGTTTGCTTTCACTTCCAGTTATATCAAGAGATATCATGATTTTGTTATTGTAAATGCCAACTTGTATATTCCTTTGACTTTAACTATTCACGATCATAAATTTATTCTTGAAAATAAAAAATTTCCTATCCTATATACATTTTTTGACACAAAAAATCGTCTACAGGGTGTCATCTTCGTACAAATTTTCAGAGAAAGAAATTTTCATATGAAAGTTTCCAGGAAATTGTCAGAAGTTTCCAGAAAAAAGTTTTGATCAAAATGAAGGTTTTTTTTTGAAATATTCGATTATTCTGTAACTTTTCAAAACTCCGGGAAAGTTTACAAACTTTTCCCGAATATCTACAATGGGCTAGTAGACAATAACGAAAACGACAGAATTAATAATATAGCATTATGTATGACTCTCTAATATGTTACAAATATAATTTCAAGGTAATTTTACCGACTATTATTGGTTTTATTGTAAAATGAATATGCTTAAAATCATAGCGGATTTAAAATAACGTAGTTTGCCAGATGTCTCGTGACGTAATAGCGTAATAACCTCTAAAACAGGGGCATTTTACATTTGACAGTAACCAGCTACGTTACCACATTTCTAAAAAAGAATGTGCACTTCTGCACTGTCTGAAATAGGTTTTAATATTAATTTTTAACACTATTTCAAATACCCAGCAAGTAAATATTTTATATATTTTTAAGACTGATTGATAAATTGGCGGCAATAGTTAACCGTTCAAACACAGTTTAAACTTCATGATTTTTTTTTTACTTTATGTGTAGATGTTATTTGAATTATTAAAAAAAAATTGTATATTTGCCCATTGTCCTCATAGTTTAAAATTGCCGCCACGATCATTTGGTGACCTCTAATTTGATATCATAACCTTAAACGCAAAAATCCTGTTTTTATTTGTTTATCCGCATTATCCCTTCTCAATGAATTTAATTTAACATTGTTTTTGGGGTGGAAGCGCTATATTTATTATATTTTTAAGTGGAATTTAGTAGCTATTGCTTTTGCATTAAGCATTGAACTTTAATGTAGCTTACAGTATAGATTACAATTTATTGTGTTAACTGGAACCAACCCTTATTTCCTACGGTACTATGAATTTTATGAAAAAAATTGTAGAGACATTTTTGGTCGAGAATTTTATAAGGAATAATTTTGTATATAGGTATTTTTATCAAAAAGTGCACTTTTCCTGAGATAATCTAGAAAACCTCAAAATGGGAGTGGAAACGACGTCCTAGGGGATGAAGCACACTATTTGGGGGGGTGAGAATTTTTCGGTTTATTAATTCTTATGCTATCCTTAACATTTCTAAATAATATTAATATTATTGTTAATCAGAGATGGGTCGAGGAAACTTTCCATATTTCATAAAAGTCTGTAAAAGTCATGTAATATAATTGTATGCACGTATTTGGTATCAAAACGAAGCTTGCATCATCACGAATCTGATTTCACCATAAAATAGGCTATTAATATACCCAATGGAAAGTTAGAATGAAAACTTCCTGGAAACTTTCGGAGTTTTCAAAGTTTTTAGGAAGTTTTCCTTTTAACTTTCCATTGGGTATATCGATAGGCTATTTTATGATGAAATCTGATTCGTAATGATGCAAGCTCCATTTTTATACGAAATAAGTGCATACAATTATATTATTTACATGATTTTTACCAAATAACTGATATATGATAAGTACCCCCCTCTGTCGTGTGCTGTATGAAAAATATGAAACATTTGGGAGGTTACCCAATAATAAATTTGGTTTGAATTATTAGATATTTAAATATAAATAAAATAATTTAAGGAATGTAATAATTGAATTACAAAATTAGAAATTCAGAAATTCAGTCGTAAGACATTTATTGTATCAATTTTTATTAGTAAATTGTAACTAACTGTTCCTTTCTTTAGTTTTTATTCTTAATGTAACAAAAAAAAAACAATGCTGAAGTACAGGGTGTGGCAAAATGGACAAGTGTTTTTTTTGGAACAGGTAGTATACGCGAACGTAGGGGAGTAGAGTGTTGTGGATGAGGTCGTTCAACTCGGGGAGATACGCCATTTGTTAGTCACAATGGTTATCTGGACGAGAGAACATCGTGCGTTCGCAGTCGAGGAGTATTTGAAATTGGGCGAGTCCGTGATTGTTGTGCAATGGCGTTTTCGCTGACATTTCAATATTTGTCGCTATGGTCTGGTCCCGAAACGTAACACAATCATCAGATGAGTTCAGAATTTCAAAACGACTGCATCGGCAATGAATCCAAGATATCGTGGTCGTAGTCGAAGTGTAAGAACACTGCCTACCGTTGAAAGACTGAGACAAGTCAAGTTCACAGCCAAGAGCGCTCTGCCCAAAAACAAGCCGCAGCTCTCAGAGTCAGTGATCGAACTCTGTGCAAAATTTTACACAAAGACCTTGGCTTTCATCCTTACATGATCATCCAGAAATTCAATGGAGGAGATTTTGCCAAATGTTTGCAGTTTACCCAAAGGATGGAAGTGATTTTTAATGACGAAGTAATCATGATTGGTGATGAGGTTCATTTTCATTTATGTGGTTCTGTTAATAAGCAGAACTGCAGATACTGGGCTGCAGAAAACCCCCATGAACTTCATCAGTGCCCACTTCACAGCTCCAAAGTTGTCGTTTGGTGTTACAACAGAATTTTTAAAAAATTATTATTTTTTCATGATTTTAATTTTTCGGCTGTTGGCAACATGTAAGCTTTCATTTTTCGTAATAATTTTTTTTTACTTAAAAAATAGCCAAGTTATTCCCATTTCAAAAACACCCATCCATTCTGCCGCACCCTGTACATTAACCAAGAAGCGATAGTGCAGATAAACAAATAAAAACTGGATTTTTGGCATTTGAGCTTATGTTACCAAGATAATCGTGGCGTCACCAGATAATCGTGGCGGCAATTTTAAATTATGAGGTCAATTGGAAATATTCGCGGAAAATCTGGAAACTATCCGGAATTTTGGAAATTTTCGGAGCATTCAAATATTTTAAAGGTAACTTTCATTTTTATCAAAACCTCATTCTAGAAACTTTCAAAAATTTCCAGGAAACTTTCATATGACGCATTTCCTTTATCCGTCTCTGGAAAAAATCCTTTTGTGTGAAAGAAAACTGTCAGCATATTAAATTCAACAGAAGATAAAATTGCAACTGGCCGCAAAAGGCATATAAAAAAAATAAAACCGATGATAAAAGCTTGACAAATGCGAAAATGAATCTATGGAAAGTTGGCGGAGTGAAAATCTTGGTCAAAATTAGACTTTAATAGCAGGTACTTCACAGAGGGAGTTAATTCTAGTATACTTTCTACTTTTAAATAGTTGAATGTTTTCACTTAGCGATACTTTTTTGGAGAAAAAGTCAACCAAAGGTTGAGCATTCAAGATGGAAGCTAGGAATTGTTCTACTGTGATGTACCACTGGATTTCCGTCTTGGGAGTTAGTGGGTTTCCATTTTTGTCGGGTGACTGAAAACAACAAAAATGAAAGTAATCAGGTCTATGAAAGTACCAGCCAAACAAACGAGTGCAAGAAAGAAAACAGAGAAATTAGAAAAAGAAAGACGAATATTATCCCACTACTATGCGCTTGCTGTTAGAAGAGATTGGTACCAATGCTCTGCGTTGATATATGACAAGATGACAAGAATAAGATTTCATGGAGTGTGGAATGTGCTGGGAACAGTATATCCGTCTTTCTTTTCCTAATTTCTCTGTTTTCTCTCTTGCACTCGTTTATCTCAGGATATATAAAACTACGTTTGCCGATTCTGTATATGCGGTATGATTGAAGCACTCATAGCAAATATATTATTTCTATGTGCTTTTACTAAACTGACTACAGCAACTTTATTTTCTTACCCCATCTACAATTTGCTCTGGGTTACAAGCAGCTGCGGCAGATACCAAACTATCCTCTGACTCATCCCGGCTAATAAAAAATTGTTTTCCAACATCTCCTAGTTCCAATAATAACGTCCCAACATTAGCAATTGCATGGTAAATGTCCTGAAATCAGAAACATTTGCATAACAACACAAAATAGAGGTAGTAGGTACACTTCTTCTGCTTTAGTTTTGGTTAACTGTTGAGAGAGTATCAACAGAAAACCTGCAAACAATCGTATTATAAAGTTAAGGACTTATTTACCAAATCTTCTGGTTCTGTCTGGAATATATCGTACACAGTCTTCCATAATGTGATGAAATGAGGCTGGGACATTTTGGGAACCGACTTGAGATTCACTTTGCTATCTTTTGACTGTACAAGCTTTCTCATATTCGTTAGGCTTTTCGCCTCCCAGTTAGGTTCTCCCGTACCATTCACTTGACTTGAAAGAGAGTTACTCTCCACCGAGGATTGGGAGTCAAAAGATTTCCTGCAAAAAAAAATAATTGTGATTGTAATTTTTTATAATTGTCGTTATACATGAAAAATTTAAAGGTACTGGTAAATTTTAATCGAAATGCACTTATAGATAGATATACTGAAACCAGATGAATGATGATGAGCGGTGGGGGTTGCGAAAAGTCTAAAAATTTCTTGCGATAAGGTTTCTCAACAACAGTGTACAGTAAATGAGTTCGACTTGTATGGCGGAGATCGGTTCTTCCCGTAATAACACCACACATTGATAGGCGTTACAATAAAGGTGTCCTAGAGCAATACTGTGTTATTGTATTTCATAGAGGAGCTGCTATAAGACAAAGCAAGAAGGTGATAATTTCTTCAGTATAACATCAATCTGGTTACTCCACGATAAATGCGAGTCTATGCATGAGCCAAGAAATTTACCTTGTGAGCTCTGTTGAATACTCTTACTGTTTATTTTTCCTAATATACTTTCATTCGATTTTCTTGGAGTGAACAGTATGAGATCAGTTTTGAGATCATTAAGGATAAACCCTGTAATACTGACAGTAATTTATCTTAACATGAATAACATCGTTTGCAGTGTTACTCAGATCATTAAAATTGTCCAAAACCACAGCTATTAAAGAGAGATACAAAACCACATGGGAAATAAGAGAAGATATCATTAATGAAAGTAATAAATAAGAGGGGGCCCAATACGCACCTCTGGGGTACCATAATAAGCGTTTTTTTTAAGTGTTGGAAACATACCGTCCTGGAATGAAAAATTAATAAGCGAGGTAGTACAATTAGTGATGTGATCGGCAACTTTGATTAGACAAGCAGTGGCTTGTGCTATATTAACTTTTGAGCATTATGCCCATGAGAAATATTGTTCAGGAGGCCAAGACCTACAACATACTAAAATTTGGTGCAATTTAACTGAGGGCCATTTTCCTATCATTCCGTGTGAGGTACTTTCCTGACTTTTCCATGACTTCTCTAATTTTTATAACCCAAAAGCCAATTTCAACCGCCTTTTACATTTTATTAATAAAAATAATTGATAAAGTGAATTAAATACTTACATATTAACAATAAAATATAAAAACGTTTAAAAAATATAACAAAATTCGCAGTAAATAACAAAATTTTTGGCCGCAAGCAAGAATATAAACATACCAAAGTAAATGCATTTTACATAATTTTTGCTGGCTGTTTCTTAAAATTCCCTGATTTTACACTGACATTAGTATAGTTGTCTTCAGATCTACCAAGCACTCAAAAAATGTTGGCGTCTTTGATCTTTACCACACCGCCAAAGACACAGACATTTTTTACACACATAACAAGTGTGTGGTCAACTATACATATTCCCTGATTTCCATGACCAAAATCAAATTTCCTGACTTTTTCCAGTTTTCCAGAAAAGTGGCCACTCTGTAATATTCCTTATTTTATAAAATTTTATTATTAGTTCAGTAATATAACGATTTATATTGGATAAAATTCATAAAGTTTTGAAAATTGGTAGAAATGTTAAGGATAGCATAAGAAATACTAAACCAAAAAGTTCCCACCCCCAAATAGTGTGCTTCATCCCCTAAGAGGTCGCTTCCACCTCCATTTTGAGGATTTCTAGGTTATCTCGGGAACGGTGCACTCTTTGATAAAAATACCTATATACAAAATTGTTCCTTGTAAAATTCTCTACCAAAAACATCTCTACATTTTTTCCTAAAATTAATAGTACCATGGGAAATGAGGCGCACACCTTAAGGGTTGGTTCCAGTGACTGGACCTCGATCGGCAAAATTAAGCACGCCGGGCGAGTCCGTCACTTGGATTGGTGACTGTGTATCTCATCTCGCCGTCCTGGTTATGTGGTAGAGTAGCATTAGCTAAACTTCGCCAGGATGTTAATATTAATAAGGCATTTAAAAAAAAAATTGTAATCTTTACTATAATCTACTTTAAAGTTCAATGTTTAACACTAAAGCAGTAGCTATTAAACTCCACTTAAAAATATAATAAATGTAGCGCTTCCACCCTCTCACCCATAAAAAATATCGCAATTTTTAAAGAAGCGAGAATATTGTATATTGTACTTGTTGCCACGCCACACATTGGGGATTTTCATAGTTAGTAGTCCCAAAAATGCCTAGAGCCAATCAAAGTTGACCAATACAAATAATTTTTTTTTAATGATCCTTAGGACATTTCTAAACAATCCCTCACGAGCTTTGTTGAAAAAAAGTTACTCTGCATTAATAGAAGTTGGCTTACATTTTGATTATTGATGTAAGAAATTGTTTTTTTTTTCTTAAATCTCAGTGAAACCAATATTATAAGTTATAAGCAAGGCTCGGGAGATTTATCTCTGTTACTGTTAAATCAGGGTTGGCTCTAGGTCAGCGCGGAAAGATTTGTATGCAAGTATGACACAATATATCTTACCTTGTACTTTTTTTAGAGAATTATGTAATAACCAAAGATAATATGGTCATAAACTTTACGATATTATGAAATTCGCTAAAAAAAGTACAAGGTAAGATACAGCATGATCTACCAAGAAATGCGGAAAATAAAATGGTGTACTAGTCTTCAATGTGGGAAAGCCCCTGCAAAATTTTAGAGGATTCTGAGGTAATTTAGTATATTAAATTATTAGTAAATTTGCGAAGGTACACTACTGATGTTGAGTAAGTCCTGACCTACTCCTGAATAGGTCGACGAACTTACTTGTGAAAGAACGTATTTGAGTTGTTTACATTTCTTAATTGGCATAAAAAGTGAAGCCGGCTGGTAAGATCAAAAGGGCAGGGAGCCAACATTGTCGGTATGCTTTGAAGATAATTGGAATTCCAGCGGACCAGTTCACTTTTACGAATGGGTTCAAATCATGCCGACAAGGCTGGCTCCCTGCCGCTGGATTGCGTGTAGACCCCTTTAAAGAGAGCCGCATTTTTTGCTTTCGTGTCATTGACCGGTTTAACTAAATATCTCGTATATCTGCTTGTTGTTTCAGCATGGGGTCAATGCCTTCGATTTATTTCTCTATTTTTGAAGTGTGATTTGATTTAAACCAAAAAGTCACTTCTATCTTATTCAGCTTTGCTGTCAGTAGTGTCAATCTCAAGTCTGATAAAGTGATATGGTTGTAACGTGTTACGTTAGATTAGTTAAAGTCATTGGCGGCGCATTTCTACAAAAAAATAAGGTAATTTTTTTGGACATTTTTTTTGATTTTTCATTTCTTTAACTCCTTTCGCTGGGGATGTTGTAGAACTCTCCAAAATCGTCCTAAGTTGAAGACAGAATCAAAATTCGACTTAGGCAAAAATTTCATTTAAAGACATTTTTAAGGATCTGCAGAGGCACTGATCAGTCCATAAGGACCGTTTTGGGTTCTATAAGGCGTTGGAAATGACCAGGTGAAAATTCGAAGAAACACCGAATTTTCACTTTGGAAAAATGTTTTTGGTTCAGGATATGAGAGAGAAGTATATAATGACAAAGATTTATGAATAATATACTTTTTCAAAGGTACCACAAATTGGACTTTGAAAAATAATATTTTTGAAAGGGCGTCAAAATTTGGTCAAGAATCGATTTATCGAAAGTACGCCAAAATTTCACTTGCAGACTAATTTTTCAAAACTGCGTTGAAATTTGGCTTGAAAATCGATTTTTCAAAAGTACGCCAAAATTTCACCCGCAGATTAATTTTTCAAAACTACCTTGAAATTTGGCTTGAAAATCGATTTTTCAAAAGTACACCAAAATTTTACCCGCAGATTAATTTTTTAAAACTACCTTGAAATTTGGCTTGAAAATTGATTTTTGAAAAGTACGCCGAAATTGGTCTTAAAATAGATTTTTCAAAAGTACCACAAAGTCCAAAAGTTTAAAAAGTACCACGAAAATATACTTTGAAATATTTTTTATTTTTTTTTTATTCCTCCACCAAAGACATTGACCTTTGATGTACGGTCATTGAAAGCCCAATTCTAAAGTATGAGCATAAAATTTTAGCGATGCACTGCATCCAAAAGGCAAAATAGAAGATTTTGACAAAGCCGGCGTAGTGCCGATAAGCAAAAATTGATAAAAATCAATGCACATGTACAAAGCCAGTTTCTCACATAGAAAGAGTTTGGATTGACTCAGTGGCTCGCAATTTGGTCGAGCGCGTTGAGTGGTCCAGACAAAACAATGGTAGAAAAGCCAATAGCAGGGCTTTTCAAATGACAAAGTTATAGAGGAAAACGCCTTGTGCATAAAAAACCAAAAATTCAATTTTGCCTAAAAGTCGCTCGAAGGTGGGTTGCTGCCATATCGATAACATTGAACAACTGCATAGGAGCAAGTAAATCGTGGACTGATCGAACGCCATTAAACTTATGCAGTTATAAGTCCTCATGAATGTGTTTGAGTACGTGAATCTCCACGATACAAGAACTTTAAAGCTAAGTAGTCTCTAGCGAAACTAAATTCATTTAGTAAAACTTTTTTAAGTTAATATCAGTCAGCCGTAATTATAAATTACAAATAGTCTCAGACTTCTCTAAAAAGCTCACATTTTGATTCTGAGAAGGTATGCATGAATCTTTTCTACTTAATCGATCGTAAGCGTAAGCGCTCTCGCTTGTATGGTCTGAAAGCCATTACCTTGATTGGGGAAGGCACGATTCTTATCTTGAGAATTTTGTATAACCATTTCTGTTAAATAAACGTATTCTTTGAACTATTGTTTCTTAATTGATCTTGAGGCCTGTTGACGGTCTATAATCCCTGGAACATTCGTATCGAAAACCGGATGTGTCGAGTTAATTCACATTAACATTCGACCTTCTGGTTGCTTTACGGAGGTTTGATAGGGATTTTTTTATGCATTTTTTGAGAAATAGAGTCCGTTATTAACAGACCAAAACATGGTTTCCACGTACAAAAATTAATCCCTCCGCAGAGAAATTCTTCGGTTGGGATTTTTTTATGCAAAAATTTAGGAAATTAAGAGGTACCTAAACCCCTAACGAGGGAATTCAGGTCCAGAGAGAGCGTCATTTCCGATCTGTGGTAGTGCAGCCTTGGTCCATTATTCAGCTATCGAAGTGCATCTTATCTCGAACCCGCCTGGGAGGTAGAAGAACGGGGTAATACGCGACTGGCGCCCCCTGAGAAATAAATTGGTGTCGCGTCATTTTGACGCCCGGTAGTGCGTTCTTCTACAGGGACAACCTACTGTAATAAGAAATCAAAATAAAGCTATAAAAAAAGCATAAATTTTACATGCTAATGAATTTTTTATAGATTTATTTTAATTTCTTATTGCGTATAATATTGATTTCACTGAGATTTAAGAAAAAAGGCAATTTTTTTACATCAATAATCAAAATGTAAACAAACTTCTACAATTAATGCAGAGTAACTTTTTTCCAAAAAAGCTCATGAGGGA
Source organism: Rutpela maculata (assembly GCA_936432065.2). Lineage (NCBI taxonomy): Eukaryota > Metazoa > Arthropoda > Insecta > Coleoptera > Cerambycidae > Rutpela > Rutpela maculata. The sequence continues at coordinate 254,412,844 of OW386286.2, forward strand.
TCGTTTGGAAAATTTCTAAGGAGCATTTAAAAAAAAATTATTTGTATTGGTCAACTTTAATGGGTTCTAGGCGCTTTTGGCACTACTAACTACGAAAAGACCCAATGTGCGCCACCCCAAAGGTAAATTAATTGGCACGTTTCTTTTTACGTGGTGTATACCTAATCCACTAATTATTAGAAGGTTACCTGCGTTAATTAATCTTCGTAGTCTTTCACAGATTCGACATTCATGCATGCTTGTCCATGGCAACGGTAACACGTGTGGAGCCTGCTCTTCTGCAACTGCACCTGTTTTCACATCCTAACTTGCATGAACAAGAAATTAGTGTTAAAATAGATTTGGGAGCTCGTTCGTTTGTTGTCATAGTTGGGGTTAATATACCTCCGACTTTCTTCCATCCCCAGTCAGTACCTTCTAGCGTACCGGTTTTCCAGGTTTGAATTTGGTAAAAAAACGCTATATGAGTGTTGACGAGCAGCAGCAGAAGTTGGTGGTAGTTTTAATAACATTACAGTATTGTTCGCTTTACTAACAAGTTTGTTAAAAGACATGAATCTGTATACGCCTAGATTTTTTTCTGCGGAGGAAGAGTTGTATAAAGCTAGAGCTCTCCTACGTCTGCAATTTCTTCATGACTAACTTTTTCATTATTAGTTTGCACGATGTCTTGTAAGTCATCTCTTTTATTAATCACATTGATTGCATTCCTTTGGAAAAAAACGCTGAAGTTGTGTCGTAACCGCTAATGGCGTGTGCAAATAATATTGTTTCTTTACATTTTTTTTTTTTAAGTTGAGTATTGTAAACTCAGTACTGTAAATCCTTTTGCTGGTATTACCTTGTTTTTATTTTAAAAATTTAACGTCTTTGTTGGAGGGAGAAAGAACAATAAGAAGAACTAGCAGGTCAATATATTGCCCTACGATAACAGCTGTGTCGCACTTATAACATTTTTCGATAGCAGTTTGTGCTATCGATCACGACAGTTACTCTATTACCGTAATGTTTTCTTATTTAACTAACATAAGTGTTGTAAATGTTATTAAATTCTCCTCTTTTTGGCCATAGGCAACGCGGCGAAGCAAGTATCTTCCATCAATCACATACTCACTATTTTCGAAAATATGGTCTCCTGGAACAGTATTAATAATCTGGTATAAAGTTGTCTTAATAGTTATTATCATTTTTTTTTTTTTGTTAAAACCCAGTCCACTCTTCTCTGTGGCTCCAACTCTCACAGAGGGGAGCTGATAGTACCGGCAGCCACTCTCAACACCCGTCGGGTAAGTGACTACTGGGTCCGAGAATCATGTGCCCTGAGCAGACGTAATGAACCGAGGATGACGGCCTTCTGCATTCTGCCGGCTAAGACCTCTGCCGAATTTCGGCATGCCGGTATGATCTTAAGTTCCGAAAGCAGTGTGTGCCTCGTTCCACCGAGAGCTCCTATAATCAGTACCACTATCTTAACAGTATGGTCTGGATACAGTCTGCGGAGTTCGAAGAGCAGATCTCGATATTTTGTCCATTTTTCCTTCTCCTTCAAGACAATGTTGTTCTCCGCGGGAGCCGAGAACTCCAAGACAAACATTATCTTGAGTTGATGGTCGAGGAGGACTACGTCAGGCTTGTTGGCTTGAATTTGCCTGACGGTGAGAAAAGAGTAGTTCCAATAAATTAGACACTTCTCATTTCCCACAACGGACTATCATTATTATTATTATTATTATTATTACTATTATTAATAATAATAAAAGAACTTTATTGAAATGAGCTAATACATTTCAAAGGGCAATTGACCGAGGTCCTTCAGCCCGTTTCGATTTCCATCTTAATGTCATTTAACAAGTATACATGAATTAATATAATTAATAAGTTCATTTGTATTTATATAAAACAAAAAAGAAAATTTAATGTTTAAATATATAAAAAAAAAATCGGCAGCTACTGGAAGCGGCTGGAACCTCCCCACCCGGTGATTCTTTGAAGCCGAAAAGAGCACTAAACAATATGAACGATCTCATTTAATTATATTTATTAAGTTGAAATATTTTTTTCGTATTACAACGGGAAAAAAAGTCTTGCGTTCGGTGGGATTTGGACCTAAGAACTTGAGTGTTAAATTTATAGTCTGCACAACATTAATATTTTATTCAATGTTTTTAATACAAATATATGCTTCATCGGATCCTAGCCCGGGGCCAGCCAGACAACCACGGTGAACACCGCCGTGGCGAGTGTGAAGCTGGACGGGGTAGGTCCGGTTTGGCTTGGAGAAAAATAGAAAAGTAGCTCCTGTCTTCTGTAGGCAGGCTTAAAGACTAGGTTAAAATTATAATGTGTCCACATGGACCTAAAATTAATATGAAAATAAACACAATTCTATAAAAACGTTCGTAGGCAAGAGCACTTAATAATTTTGATTATTGATACGGGAAACAACTAAACGAAAAAACCTGTTCGTTGGTAATGGGATGGATGGCAGGGATGGCCATCTTTGGAAAAAACCATATAACTCTTGGTGGACAGCTTCCCTGCCAGATGTAGCCAGGGTAGTGTTCATGGTGGATCGTTTAAGTTTGAGTTGGTATATTTTGTTTTATCTTTTGGCCTCGACCAATTTTTCACTAAATCGGTCGGGGAAGTGATAGCTGTCAAATTTTTGGTTCCAATGTTTCTCTGGGGAATTTGGTTTTTGAAAAATGTTTAGGTTGGTACCAATGTCTTAAATTGTTTTTAGGTTATGTAGTACTATTTTTAGGTTATGATGCCGGAAGAATTTCCGGCGGTATGCCGGAAGCAGCGGAAATAGTTTTTAAAATATGTCACTGTCACTTTTAAAGTTTTATTGGAAAAAACTCACCGAAAGCGTTCCGGTGGGATTGCTTACACTTGTAGAGCTTGTAAGCGGTTCAGGATGGACTCTCACACCATCCGTGGGCTTTATAAACGTCGAAAAAACTTGTAATCTCTCGATACACCTGACACGTCAAAAATACTCAGCATACAGTCTACACGCTTTAACACACTAGCAGAGAACTTATACCACAAATGGACCCGTAGTATTTTTTGGGAATTTTCCTTTGAGTCCATTTAATAAAATTTGACATTTTTCTGAAAATTTGACATTTTTCTGAAAATTTGACATTTTTCTGAAAATTTGACATTTTTCTGAAGTGACATTACTCCGAAAATTTGACAATTTTCAAACATTTGACGTTTTTTCGAAAATTTGACATTTTCCAGAATTTTTGACATTTTTCTGAAAAGTGACATTTCTCTGAAAATTTGACATTTTTCGAAAATTTGACATTTTCCTGAAATGACATTACTCCGAAAATTTGACAATTTTCAAACATTTGGTATTTTTCTGAAAGGTGACATTTCTTCGAAAATTTGACGTTTTTTCGAAAATTTGACATTTTTTTTGAAAATTTGACAATTCTAAAAAGTGACATTTCCCTGAAAATTTAACATTTTTTCGAAAATTTGACATTTTTCTGAAAAGTGACATTTCTCCGAAAATTTGACATTTTTTCGAAAATTTGACATTTTTCTGAAATGACTACTCCGAAAATTTGACCATTTTCAAACATTTGGCATTTTTCCGAAATGTGACATTTCTTCGAAAATTTGACGTTTTTTGAAAATTTGACATTTTTCTGAAAAGTGACATTTCCCTGAAAATTCAACATTTTTTCGAAAATTTGACATTTTTCTGAAAAGTGACATTTCTCCGAAAATTTGACGTTTTCCTGAAAATTTGACATTTTTTAAAAATCTGACATTTTTCTGAAAAGTGACATTTCTCCGAAAATTTGATATTTCTTGGAAATTAAAAAAAAAAAAATTTCGTGACTCGTCTTGTAGAAATATTTTTTTGATATCATTATCAGTTCACCTGTTATAAGAATTTTATGCTTTTACGACGTCATCAGAACGTAGGTGTATTTTTAATTCACTCGTATTCCATCCATCTACAATATTTCCATCTACGTTTCAAACTTTAATTGGATGTTTCCAATAGTTAAGTCGATATCTGCACCAGTTTCTAAGAATTTTTCTTATTTGTGACGTAATGTGACGTAGGTGTATTATTAATTCACTCGTAATCCGTCCATCTACAATATTTATACCTACGTTTCAAATTTCGGTTACAAACATTAAATATGAGAATAAACGAAAACACCTTAAAATTTGAGGTTATGTTAGTTATGCGATGCACATGCTCAGGTAATTGTAGGACCGTATTGCTCGCGCCATCTATTAAAGTAAATAGAAACCATGCACTTACGAAGCCATTATTATAATAGGAAAGTGCCGGACCACCTATTTAATACACCGTGGTGTAGACGCAACTGGTACGCAAGGTCACAGAAAACGAGCCATCAAAACTGAAAGGAACCGCCAAAGACTTCGCCTCTGTGCAGTTACTGTATTCTGTGGTTCCACTATAAAATATATTTTACACAAGAAGCGTGTTATTTGGTTTTTAATTTTTTTCACGGAAACCAAAGCTAAAGAGTGCAAGTGTTATATATCGTTGAAATCGGAATTTTTACTGCTTTTCAATGGTTCGATTACAAATTGTAAGTAATCATAAAATAAACAACTTGTTGTGCCAAAACAGCAACAAACGTAATCCGATCTCAACCAAAACCTTTTCAGATCTTCTGGAGCACTAAAGAAACCCTCATGCAAAGTTTCATCCAAATCCGTTTAGTGGCTTCGCCGCTATCGTGCTAACAGACATACACACACACACACACACACACACACACACACACACACACACACACACACACACACACACACACACACACACACATACACACACACAGACATTATTCAAAAACAACTTTTTTGGGTTCCTAGGACCTCAAAACGTAAAGATTTGATGTTATCTCAATTTTCGATTTTGGACTAATTGTAGTAACCTCCCACAATTTTATTGTGGGGAGGTTAAAAAAAAAAAACATGCATATATGTGTGCTGTATATTTTGTGGTGATTATCCCAGCATTGTGATTTTCTCCCAAAGAGTATTTGCAGGATAGATATGTCTGCTTCTGCCATTTCTTCTTATACAATACTCATCTATTATATTTTTGTTTTGATGTTTTTGACAAAATCTGCGTGTAAGAGAGGAAAGTCGTTCCTGGATTGACTGGATGTGGGTTTGTTCATACAAGAGCTGGTTAGGCGGGTTATGTAGGGGATTGTTGGGATGGCGAAGTTTCGTGATAGTCCGGATGGCACTCGTTTCGGCTACTCTGAGGTTTTTGATGGCTGGATTTTTTATATTAGAGAAAATTACATGTCCATATTCTATAATGGGTCTGCAAATAAGTTTGTAAATTTTACCCATGGTGGTAAGATTAATTCCTTCTCTTTTGTATGTCAGTCCTCTAAAATGCTTGGCTCTAGAAATTATTTGTTTTTTGGCGTTGGCTGTGTGGCTGTTAAAATTGATTTTATTGTCGATGGTAATGCCAAGATATTTTGTGGATGCTTCTGTTTGAATTGTCTGATTGTACATATATACTGTAGGAGAATTTCTGGAGGGAGTGTGGTGAAATATCATTAGGTGTGATTTGGATGGGTTGGATTTGAGCCTCCATTTGTTGAACCAAAGAGATGTGCCATCGACGAGATTTTGAAGGTTTTCCATAGCGGCATTAATGGTTTTATCATGTGAGATCAAGGTGGTATCATCTGCGAATTGTAGTACATATGCTTGATGTGAAAAATATTGTGGATCATTGTGGTAAATATCTGCACAATAAATATTGTACAGGAGTGGTGAAAGTGGAGACCCCTGTGGAAGACCTTGTTCTGGAGTAAATTCATAAGATGTAGCGTTCTGGATTTTCACTCTTAATTTCCGGTTGGAAAGGAAGCTGTTAACTAGAAGAAGGAGATCTCTAGAACATCCTAGTTTGTGTAGTTTGTAGAGCAGACCCTTGTGCCATACACTGTCGAAGGCTTTATTGATGTCCATGAACAATGCCACCGATTTGTTTCCATTTAACTTTGAGGTTTCAACATTGTTTATTAGTATCGATAAAGGATGGGATGTAGAGCAGTTAGTTTTAAATCCAAATTGATAGTTTGGTATTTGATGGCCAATATTTTGTTGTATTTTGTTTTTTATTTGTTTTTAGAAATTTTTTCCTAGTACTGGCAGTAAGGTAATTGGCCTGTAGTTAACCACTTTGGAGTGATCGGTGCCACGTTTCGGTATCGTTATAATCGTTCCAGTTTTCCATTCCTTTGGGATGTATTGGTGTTTGAGGCAATATTCGTAGATTTTAATTATGTATAAGTGTATTATTAAGTCGAGTTTTTTTACAAAATTCTTTGTGACATAATCGTGCCCTGGTGCTGTATTTTTGCCATGATTTACTACTGCAAAATAGTCTGCTTCTTCAATTGAATGTTCTTCTGTTGGCATAGGTTCATCAATAAATGTGTCGTACCATTCTTGGACTCTTTGGTAGTGGTTATTATTAAAATTTATATCCTGTGTTTCTGAATAGGCTTTTTGGAAGTGTCTTGCAAATACTACAGTTTTTTCCTCTGGTTTTTCATATTTTCGGTTGTTATCTTCAATGGTTGAGTTTGCTACCCCTTTATTTTTGTATTTAGATAATTTATTTATTTCTTGCCAGTAATTTTTGCCTTTTTTTCTGTTTATTTCGCTGCATGTGCTGATCCATTTATGTGCTCTGAATTGTTGGATTAATGCCTGTATGTTTTTGTTCAGAGTGTTTATTCCCCTTTTGGCTTCAGGATTATTAGTATTTCTGTACTCTCGGTACATTTTTCTTTTTCTCCTTATCAATTGCATTATAAAGGGTGGCAGCTCGTGTGTGTGGTATTTTATTTCTTTTAAAGGCGTGTTTTCAATGAATGACTGTGAAAGTTTTGTGTTAAATTCAGTTATTGACTCTGTGTTTATTTCCTGTTCTTGTCTCCCATTTATATACTCAATCATGGTTGAATTAATTTTGTTGATGTCAGTTTTAGCGAAGTTGTATCTCATTAATCGATTGTTATTTACTGGCCTCTGTTTATCTAGTGCTATATGTAGACTGAGATGGTCCGAGCATAGATCGGGAGTAAGTTTAACTTTCAGATTATTGGTTATGTTGGGAGTGTGTAGCAGTATATCGGGAGTTGAGTCGTTGTTGTGTTGCATTAAGAATGTAGGTGGAGTGTCATATTTGCAGAAACCAGTATTTTGGATGAAGTTATTTAGTTGTCTCTTTTTTACTCTATTGTTTACGTTGAAATCTCCTACAATTAACGAGTATTTGTATAGTGTGCTCATGTTAAATACATTTTCTTCGATTCTGGAGTGTGGGTGGATATAAACCAAAAATATGTGAAGGTTGTCATCTAGGAATGGAATGGTAAAATGTAAGCATTCATTGAGGGGGTTGTTGATTCTGGGTGGGTTTGCTTTTCCCATTTTAAGGTCAGGATGTGTTTGTACTAAGCTTCCGCCTCTTGCATGATTGTGTATTGGGTTACCGTCATGTCGAAGGGTGCTCCAATCTCTGTATGAGGTATTGCTGTCTTCTTTTGTTTTTGTCTCCACGAACATTGCACACTGAATATTATTGTTTTCTATGAAATTATTAATTAGATGTTTCTTGGATGTGTAGCTATTGATGTTTGCATTACTATTATTATTTTCTACATTTATCATATTTTTAAGTGGAGTTTAGTAGCTACTGCTTTAGCGTTAAACATTGAACTTTAAAGTAGAATATAGTAAAGATTACAATTCATTGTGTTAACTGGAACCAACCCTTTTATTATGTGTGGCTTATTTCCCACGGTACTATTAATGTTAGGGAAAAAATTGTAGAGACGTTTTTGATAGAGAATTTTATAAGGAACAATTTTGTGTATAGGTATTTTTATCAAAAAGTGCACCGTTCCCGAGATAACCTAGAAAATCTGAAAATGGGAGTGGAACCGACCTCCTAGGGGATGAAGCACACTATTTAGGGGTGGGAACTTTTCGGTTTACTAATTCTTATACTATCCTTAACATTTCTACCAATTTTCAAAACTGTTATTATTTTACTGAACTATATTCAATTTTTTAAATTTTTATCAACACAAAATCTCTCCAAAAATCTTGCTGCCATCGATGGAAGTACTAGAGTGAAAATGAAGAAGTGGGTTGGTATGAAAATTTTGCACACCCCTGCTAAATAGAGTACAATGGTGGTTTTAAACACTGCTAAATTGACAGTTTGGACCTATTTTGATTGGCTGAAGAAGGCATTTTCCAGTTATATTTAAAAGTGAAACAAAGACATAATTATTGGAAGTAGGCTTCAAAAAATAAATAAACAAAACTAAATTTTCAGTCGTGACAAAAATGTCATCAAAAATTCAGCTGCAATGAAACCAAAAATTATATATAAAATCTTAGTTCACAGCAACACCATCAACGTATTCTCTAAAACAACTTACCAACTAAGTAGATTCAGAAATGGTAAGAGCCTTAGTGAATACCCTACTATTGCAACCTGGTCTTACCTCAGAAAAGATATTGGGAAAGGTATTCGCCATTAGTTGTGCCTTTTATGGCACAAAGAAGTGCAGTTGTCCTACGCACAATGATCCATGCAACACGCACCCTGAAAACTGTGGATGTGTCAAGTGCAAAGGGCCTTTAAGAGGATGTTTGCCATGGGAAACCAAAAACTACAAAAAATGCCTAGAGAACAAAATAGCCAGCGATAGTAAGGAATGTAAGCAATGTCAATCTCCAAAATTAATTCAGCAGCTTAACCTATCTGTGTGTGAATATAGGGCGTTACAAAAGTGCATGAAAACAGAAAAAGATCCAGCAAGGTGCATGACTAAGATGGATCTAGGAGAATCTAAGAAGGTACGTTACAATCCCATTTTTGTGTATAATCTACACAGTAAACACAGCTACAAACTACAGCTACCTCCTTTGATATGATGTGTTAAAATAGGCAACATAGTGGAATCAAATTAGGATTTTAATATGAATTGTCTGGTCAGGGCAGTTCAGTTTTGCAGTTTCTGCGAGGTCGGCGTATTGTTTATTTAAACAATTTAATTTTTTAGACCGTGTTTCCATTGGTTTTCTTTGAATAACTTGAAATCTGTAAGTCCTATGGAAAACAATAAAAAGAAGGAAAATGTTCGTTTTGAGCTGTACAATAAAAGTACATAAACTATAATTCATTCCAATTGTCCAATAATATTATTTTTTTAAAAATTGAACATTGCAATATTATGCGTTTTTAAACAAATCACTGTTCTTTCAAAAATAATGGATAATATTCACTGAAGTTTTGCAAAAATATAGCTCTTATAAAGTAAAATCACTGCTGAAAATTACAAATCAAAATGATTACTAAAACGGCTCAAATATACAATTACTGCTAAAACTTTGCACCTTTGTGAAATCCTGCCATCAACACCAAGAAATCTGTAGGATGGCTCAAATTGTAGCATTCTATAAGTACTTTAAGATCACGGAGAAAAACATTGTTTTTTCAAAATTTAAACACGTTTTATTGCATTTGTCTATAGTTTTCGAAATTTTAGTTATAAACAAATTCAAGTAACTCTCTGGTATTTTTATGAAATCAAAAACGGTAAACGAAAGTTAAAAAACTAGATATTTCTTCTTGAAATTTGGGCTGGTTATTCTCCAATTCTTATTATTTTGTTTCTGCTATTTGAAGATAATCCAAAGCTACGATTGTTAAAATAACATCGAATAAAGCGGCTTTGAGAACATAATGCACATTTTCAATTTTTTTAACTTTTTCAATTTTTGTCACGAAAAGGGTAAACCAACCTAACTTGAACAACTACCCTTATGTCTATGTATACAGCCAGAGCTGGGCAAAGTACTACTTCAAGTATATCAAGTACTTGAAGTAGTTTAAATGAGTACTTTGCCCAGCTCTGTATACAGCTTTGTAAAACTTTTAATATTACTGATACAATAAAAGAAAAATATTTCGCGAGCAGGATTTAAACCCGAGACGTCCGCACCATGAATAAAAAGTGCCAGTCGCTTTACCCATTCGGCCATCTAGCGACTTCAGTCCGGTTTGTAAGAACATAATATAACTTGTAGACATATTTGGTGATATTCGGATATCTAACAAAATCACTAAAGACCCCACTTTTGTGTCTCTATGCAGTATCTTTTAACAATTGTAGCTTTGGATTATTTTCAAGTAGCAGAGACAAATTCAAGTAACATTGGAGAATTACCAGTCCAAATTTCAATAAGAAATATCGATTTGTTTATTCATGAGTGACCTAAATGTAAGTAGAGCATTCAATTTTTTTTAAAGATGGCTTTTTTAAACTACTTTCATTACTCCTTTACTGTCTTTTAATTAATAAAAGAATGGGCCTTTCCCACGTTTTGTTTTTATTGAATATTTGAAAAGTTCTCTTTAAAAAAACTCACCCGTATTTTTTCTTTTTTACGAAATTTGCTTCTTTTCTACAGAAAAAATTATTATGTTATACGAATTTAAAATTGGCGGCAATATTTCTGCACTGATGACGAAATGGGGGGAATGGCCAATCAGTATACTCTAGCACCCTTGGTGGAGGCTACATATGAGCAGATTGTACGTATAAGTGTTTGTCTCTTTCTATCAAATTGACAGACATGTCATCAAGCTTTAGTGATGGGTCGAACCAGCTATTTTTGTGTAGCAGCTACTTCTGCTACTGCTATTTTCATTTAGCAGTTAAAAATAGCTATTTTAATAGCAGCTATTTCTTAGCATTAGTTGTTTTGGCAAAATAACACGTATTAACAGATAACAAATGAAACTTTATATAAAAAAAACGCAATCGCTGTATGGATAGTTAAATATGATTAGTTTCAAAAGAAATATAAACAGATAATTTATATTTCTTTTGAAACTAATCATATTTAACTGTCCATGCAGCGATTGCGTTTTTTTTTATAGTTTCATTTGTTATCTGTTAATATTATAACATTTATTAGTTTATTTTTTATATTCCTCTAAAATATTTGAGCAGACGAACATAATCATGTGTTAAATATTATTAAAATAAAATAGTTTTACATGAATTACATATTCCCTTCCTAAGTGCTGCGTGGACCCGCTTGGCCGCTGATGCTCGCTGTAGCGGAACGAATGTGCATACGCTGTTTGTGCTATCACTGCTATTGGGCCGACGCAGCCTTTTGTGTTGCTGCAAAGGCGCGTTGGCACTCAGCGAGTGATTTCAACCTGATATAAAAGTAGCAGCTATTTATCAGAGCTCGTAACAGTTGCTACTGCTACGAAGCAAATAGCAGTTAAAAAATAGCAGACTGCTATTTAGCAGCCCATCACTATCAAGCTTTGTTAGTTCTAGTCTAGTGACGTGTGAAACTACAGAAACTTTTCTTTGATGTATTTACTATCAAGTTGCCAAAAATGAATGAAATCTTAAATCATATGACATTATTCCAAAGTTAAAACCTCTAGTTACTGTACTAATATATAATAATACATTTATAGTTAATAGGTATTTCATACCTGCTGAATTTATAAAACTAAATACCTAGGTATGTACAAAAACTGAATAAAAACGTTAAAATATGATTCATTTCACTTTTGTAGTATACAAATTAGAGTTAATAAATATAAACAACTAGGTTTAAGTGTTTTATTTTCTTTTACATTCATTGAATAATTTTTAAAATCATTATTAAATCTAAAGATTTATCAGTAACAGTAATTTTATTTAAGTAAACAGGATTGTCATTCACCATTAGTGATGGCCGATATCGTGATTTTTCAATCACAACGTAAATCGTTACTGTGATTTTCTTATATCAGTGAATTTAAAGCGTGATGTGATCACGACTTTCATATAACGACGTACGAGAGAAATTGTTAATTGTTCCCTATCCCTAAATAAGCGCCGACAGACGGTGAATGGTGAATTAGCTACTTTTGGTAATCTGTGCTGCCGCAGATATGCATAATATGTATAATATATTATGATTTGTTTATCCAAATAACCTATCTGATGTATGGATTGGTAATAAAGCAAAAGAATACTAGGTTTTGAATGGAACTTGATAATAGGATATTTTTGTAAAGTTGTACTGTCGTGCACAAAAAAAAATGAGACAGGTCTTATAACGCATTTTTGCTAAAATCTAGTTGTATACATCTAACTTTAATTTTTGTGCAAATAGAGACAGATTTACATTAGAAAAATAGTTGTCCCATTTTTTTTGCTCACGACATAGTACAAACATTAACATTCGGAAGCATCAATAAATTTCTTGTTTATATTTATGTTTATTTTATAAGAATTTTTGTTAATTTAAAATGTTTAAAATTTAATGTTATTTTTGTTGTTGTTTTATAATATACCTATAAGGGATGTTTTTTAAAAATGTTTTCATTTGCTTATTGTCGAATATTCCATATTTTTATTCATATTTCATGCCGAAACGTAAATGCTCAATATTTTCAATAAAATTGCTAGTATATTTAACCATATAAAATATTTTTACGCATGGTTTTAGTAGTTATACTTCTGGTGTTATAACAAAAATGTTCCGTCACGACCCTGCCTCGAATCGCCACATCGCATCGCCAGTCAATAAAAGAAAGATATTTATATAAATATCTAAATAATGTGAAATAACGCTAATAAGGCACAGGATCGCTTGCTTTACGTGTTAATACATACGACCGCAAACAATAATCGACTCAAAGTAAATATCGTGAAATATCGTCTTGGTTAGACCACGGCAAGGGAACGAAATATGGAAAGTCGTGATCACGTCACGCTTTTCTGCCAATTTTACTAGCAGTCGTTACCTGTGATTTCTTAATATCAGTGATTAAATCACAGTTCGTGATATATCGCCCATCACTATTCACCATTTCACTGTCAATAATAAGGAGATTATCATTTGCTGCCTTCTGTCTCCATTTTTTTTATGTCTACACAGTACACACACACACACACACACTTTTAAATAATTAAGAAACACAGTTATGAAGTCAAAATACTAAATCCGTGCGATCACAACGTAAATCGTAAATAAGAGAACATAACCTATCTATTTATTTTATTTTCATCATTGTTGTCAAGTGTCAGTTATTTGTAGGGAGTCAACTTGTCGAAAGTGTGTTTCTTCTGTTAATTCTTATCATTTTTATTATAGGAATTGGTATTATTCAATGGAAATTCATTATTTTCAAAAGCGGAGATAAAAAGTAGACATTCTTTAGCGAAATAATTAAAGCATTTCCTCTAACATTAAACATTCATATACATTAGGCAACATGGAAATAGTCTTATCGGCAGGTTTCTAGACGAGATGTAAAATTCAGAAACATCAAGAGGTTCGGTTAATTTTCGTATACGGCATCTGCATCATAACCTTAAATTTCAAGTTTATTCTCATTCTAAATGTTTGTATACGCATTTTTAGCTTGAAGCCGTACTGGCTCCAAGCAAATATTTAAAAATTCACGTAAATAATTTTTCAATATTGTTGATTAATAAAAATAGACTGCTAATTACAGGTTAGACTTCCAACCTACAAAAAGAGTCCTATTTTATTAGGACAAGGTATTTAGAACTTCATAAACATTACATTGAACTAGACTTTAGTTGAAAATACGGGAACCAAGCAGAAATTTTAATAATATCTGGGGTAATACTCTTAAATCTTAAGAAGTACATATTTTTGAGGTTAGCTGTGACGCCACGTGCAGATGCCCTATGAAGCCAGAAATTGTTAATTTTGATTGGAGAATCCCTTCATGACGTAATTTGAGCGCGTTTATTTGTTTAAAATATGGAGTAAATAAGACAACATTTTTATTTTTAAAATATCCATTTAAAATTAAAATATTATACGATATGACGTGTACATACAGTATTTATTAGGTGTTAATAAATGATTTATGAAAAAATAATCATCAAGTTCCATTACGTGGGAAAGGCCCATTGAATTTGATTATAACTACAATTTCGAAAATTATTAACTGCAATAAAAAGGGTTTAAATTTTGAAAAAAAAATCCCTCTCCGTGATTTTAAAGTACTTATAAAAAGATAAGATTTTAGCCATCGTACACATTTCTTGGTTTTGATGGCAGGATTTCACAAGGGTGCAAAGTTTTAGCAACAATTGAATATTCGAGCCGTTTTAATAATCATATTGATTTGAAATTTTAAGTGGTGATTGTACTTTATAAGAGTTATACTTCTCCAAAATTTCATTGAATATTATCCATATTATTTTTGAAAGAATAGTGATTTGTTTAGAAAGGCATAATTTTGCAATATTTAACTTTTTTTAAATAATAACAACCATTTCAATGAATAATATGTGTTTTTATTGTATAGCTCATAACGAACACGTTCCTTCTTTTTGTTGTTTTCCATGGGACTTATAGATTTCGAGATATTCAAAGAAAACCGATAAAAAACACGGTCTAAAAAATTAAATTATTTAAATAAACAATACGCCGACCTCGCAGAAACTGCAAAACTGAACTGCGAACTTAGGATAATTACACCAGAACTTTCCACTTCAAACTATTTGATTGGACTAGAATCACAATTTCATGGTATAGACTTTTACTTGCTTGCCTTACGCATTTACCCCCATTTATTTAGCCCCCCAACCCTTTAACGGACTATGATCAATATAATCTCATTATAATGCATATCACCAAATCAAGTCAATATTATAAACCATTCCAGAGCAGTAGTCGTTTGCAAAAAAAAAGTTGCAGATAGATCGACAGGCCAGCAAACAGCCGGAAATTTGTTATTGCTCAAACTTAAAATTTCGGTATTTCATGACAATGTAAGAGTATTTGAACAAACAAAAAAATATTTTTTTAATATCACTAAACTTCCCCACTCCACTACGTGGATGTGGAAGGAATAATATACAAAAAGTAATAGTCCCCAGTACAGCGTCCTTTTTTGAAAATGATTACAAAAGTGGTAAAAATGGTCTTAGCGGCTTCATTTTAACGAGTCTACCACACTGTAAAATTTTCAGAGTACGGGATGGGCGCTTTTCCGCACGCGCAGCACCTAAACCTGTCGTTCTAGTGCGGTTACGATTTTTTATTACAAAACTCAAATTTTTTATTTTAATTGAAAGATTATGCGTCAAATCAAAAGAAAAATTTTTTTGTCCGAAAAAAAGGAGGGCGTGATTGTCGAGTCCGACACCTGCAACATATCACTCTAGTGCGGTACCGTTTTGTTATTGCACAACACCTAATTTTCAATTCCAATTGCTCATAATTGCCTAAAAAAGATAATCCATAACGTGCCCGACAAATTTTCAGCCCCGTTTTTTCAGTCCGGCAACCTGAATATGTCAGTTATGGCAGGTTACGTTTTGCGATTACAAAAGTTATAATCTTAATTTTTTTCACTTTCAAATAAAATATGTATATTAAAAAAATAGTTGTCCGACAAAAAAAATGGCGCAAACTTATATAAAATAATTAAAAAAATTAAAAAAAAAATTATTAATTTTTGTAAGTAGTGCCAAAGCGCGAGCATTAAACTATACTAAAGAGTGTGCGTGGGAAGAGCAGCTGATGAATTTATCGCCTCATGGTCCGCCAGGCTCCATTTTTATATACCGGGTGACACAGGAGATATGTAACACCCCGTAGCATGTTTATTTAAAAAGATATTATTTTGAAATTTGGTAGACTTATATAATTTGTGATTGTCTTTTTTTTAGTACAAACAAGAATTTTTTTCCACTTCCGGTTTCTCCAGAAGTGACATCTACTTTGTTATTTTAAATGGCACCCTGTATATATTTTTTCCTCTCTGATTCTCCTTAAATTTCTCTTTTCAACTATGTATAGCATTGTATGGCATTTGTTTTTAAAATGGCTATTGAAAACCATTTAATTGCATTAAGTCAAGTTGGCTATGGTATGACATGTAGTGGCAATTAATGCTTGGTGTGCTGTGATATCAAAAGAACACTGTTACACAATTTTGTGTGTCATATTTGTTTTGTTCTAATCAGTAGCCGAAGAGACTGTACAATTTTTATATTAAACAAAAATCTCTAGACTAAATCCCCTAAATCATAAAAACTAAGATAGAAACACTAATTTTAAATTTTATCCATTTGTAAAATATTCATATTTCACTTTTACCAATTAGATGGCCCCTGAGGTCACCGGATTTTACGCCACTTGATTTTTTCATATGGGGCCATCTCAAGGAAATAGTTTATAAAACTCCACTGTAAAATAGAGAAGACTTGGAAATGAGAGTTAGGTTAGCAATAAATGAGATTACTGAATTATAGTTAGAAAATGTGATTAGAGGTACTGTTACAAGAATTCGACCCATTGAGATTCTTCGAAAACAATTTTATTTAAAAGCAAGTAAAATCAGATATAAGAATGAATTGTAATGGGTAAAAGTGAAAGATGAATACATATTTTACAAATGGGTTAAATTTAAAATTAGTGTTTCTATCTTAGTTTTTATGATTTCGGGGATTTAGTCTAGAGATTTTTCTTTAATATAAAAATTCTACAAAGTCTCTTCGGCTACTGATTAGAACAAAACAAATATGAAACACAAAATTGGGAATCAGGGTTCTTTTGATATCGCAGCACATTAAGCATTAATTACCGCCACATTTCATACCATAGCCAACTTGACTTAATAAAATAAAATGGTTTTCAGCAGCCATTTTGAAAACGAATGCCATTTTGCTGTACATAGTTGAAAAGAGAAATTTAAGTGGAATCAGATAGGAAAAAAATATATACAGGGTGCCATTTAAAATAACGAAGTAGATGTCACTTCCGGTGAAACCGGAAGTGGAAAAAATTTCGTGTTTATACTAAAAAAAGGACAACCACGTATTATACAAGTCTACCAAATTTCAAAATAATATCTTTTTAAATAAACATGCTACGGAGTGTTACATATCTCCTGTGTCACCCGGTATATACTTTGCTTTGCCGGCTTCGTTCTTGAACTCTACCTATCACCCATGTATGCGATGAACAATCATTATACAGAGGGTTGTTCTACATATGAGAATAGATACCACAAGTCATAACAGACGTTTCGTGTATACTTTTAGTCGGTCTCCCTTTGCTGCATGGCACGCCTAACAGCATTACTTCTTTTATCGTGGTTACCTGTTAAGTTAGCCAGAATAGCCATCGTGCATAATCAGAGACAGCATTATGCACGATGGCTATTTGAACTTATATTTTTAAAAGTTTTCCTTTACTGATTGGTACGTCTAACAGTGTCCCGTATTTTATCGTGGTTGCTCATTGAGCATACGATCTCACTAAAATTTAATATTTTTATGTTCTTATAACTGACTAATATTTATTTGAAAATATATAGAGTACTAGTTAAGTGAGTTTAGTCAACTCTGAGATAAACAATCATTATACAGAGCATTATTTTACATATGAGAATAGGTACCGCAAGTCATAATAGACGTTATGTGTATACGTATGTACTTTTGGTCGGTCTCCTTTTGCTGCATGATACGCCTAACAGCATTACATCTTTTGTCGTGGTTACCTGTTAAGTTTACAGAGATATATCGTTATGCACGATGGCTACTTGAACTTATATTTTAAAAAGTTTCTCTTTACTGGTTGGCACGTCTAATAGTATCCTATATTTTATCGTGATTGCTTGTTGAGCGTACGATTAAGGATGCATCGTATTAACCTTTTTTTTTTGTCGGACTGGTAATATGATCCACTATTTTTGTCGGACAGTGCTATATTTAGTTCAAAAACGTACCAATCTATCACGTGTGATTTTTGTCTGAAACTTTGCAATCGCAAAACATAACCTGCCATAACTGACGTATTCAGTTTCTCGGACTGAAGAAACGAGGCTGAAAATTTGTCGAACAACTTATGAACTATCTTTTTTAGGCAATTATGAGCAATTGCAATTGAAAATTAGATGTTGTGCAATAACAAAACGGTACCGCGCTAGAGTGATATGTTGCAGGTGTCGGACTCGACAATCACGCCCTCTCTTTTTTCGGACAAAAAAATTTTCTTTTGATTCGACATAGAATCTTTCAATTAAAATAAAAAATTTGAGTTTTGTAATAAAAAATCGTAACCGCGCTAGAACGACAGGTTCAGGTGCTGCGCGTGCGGAAAAGCGCCCATCCCGTACTCTGAAAATTTTACAGTGTGGTAGACTCGTTAAAATGAAGTCGCATTTTTACCACTTTTGTAATCATTTTCAAAAAGGACGCTGTACTGGGGACTATAATATTAAACTTTGAAATATGTATTTATTTTGATAATAAATAATAAATGCTTTCCCAGTATTTGATTTTGTTAGATAAAAACAATAAACATAATAAAGGCCTTATATTTTTTTAATTGTTTATAATTTATTAATATATAAAAAACAAACCAAAATGAAGTAGTTAGAATTTCTAGAAATAGAAAAACTATTCTGTTTCAGTAATTTTAAATTTATTTTCTTTACTTGTCTTTTAAAAACTACAAAAAAAAAAGTACGTAGCACATGAGAATTGACCCACTGACTTTTCTAAACGCCTAACTACAATAGCTCTGCCTTACTGATGTGGCCACGGGAATCGCTTGAATATGGAAAACATCTTACGTATACATCCAGTGCGTACAATATATATGAGCATAATTACGGATAAAGATACTATGATTGAAGTTTGATCATTCACGTGTCGTGTTAAATTATATCGAAGTGACTCCATCTACTGAAACAGCATTGTACTAAAAAAAAATTTCCAGCAAAAAGCATTTTTTAGTGAACTGGATTATGTTATTAAACCAAACAAAAGATATTCTTATAAGTAAATGAATACTACACTTCTATTGAAGAACATTTTTAGCTAAAACTTGTTTATTAGGAAGATCTCTCCTCACACTGGCTCATTGCCACCTACTTCCCTGATCTGATCACCTTGCTCCCTCTTAAGAAAGAAAAGTCCGATTGATTTGAAATTTGGATAATAAGTTAGTGTTAGTGTTTTAAATAGGTGGTCCGAAATACGACACTTTCCTATTATAATAATGGCTTCATAAGTGAATGGTTTCTATTTACTTTAGTAGATGGCGCGAGCTATAAGGTCCTACAATTACCTGGGCATGTGCATCATATAACTAACATAACCTCAAATTTTAAGGTTTTTTCGTTTATTATTTTTAATGTTTGTATAGGCATTTTTAGTTTGGAGCCATACTGGCTCCAAGGGCGGATCCAGAAAGGTTACTGGGGGAGGGGGGGAGCACTAACACTTTATGTAAAGCTAACAATTTTTTTGTAATGTAGAGAATCGGCAGATGTATTTCAGTTTTTAAATTCAGTTATTTATTTTGGTTATCAACCAAAGGTATATGAAAGAAACGAATGTTTTCTTTGAAAGTTATCTGCTGAATACCCAAAATAATATTTTTTAACAATGATCTAAGCAGAAATAATAGGTATTTATTTATTAAACCAATAAGGATAAGATAAAACTACCAAACGATCAATAATCATATCGACATTTTCAGTAATCAATAATAAAGAATATTATATCCTATTCTTCTCGGGGCTCTCAGAGGGGAGGGCAATTGCCCCTGATGTCATTGGACTCTCGTTTCACTAAACAAAAACAAAAGGCTGGGAATGTATGCAACACTGTATGCACATATGCACAGAACCTGTAAAATTATCTTTTTATGCGTAAGTAATGAGAGATCTTATTGGTCCTGCCATCTATTACATTATGTACAAAGTAAGCACTTATGAAGCCACTGTGAGGGTTGTCGTCGCATCACCTATTTAATACACCCTGCTAGAGGAAGAACCCTATTGTTTTTGAACAAAATCAATCAGTAAATAAGAACGTTATTAATCATTTAATTAAAAAAATATATGTTTTCTTAATTTTTGTCACTTGTACTTAAATATAAATCTTGCGTTATATCTATAATATATTTTTTGTGTTTATACATTTTACTAATATATATATTTCATAATAATATATCTAATGCATTGAAATATGCTACTTGAAAGATATATATTACAGGCATTCAATTTTCGTAGTCATGTGTGATGGTCCAGTGGCTAAAGCTTTGCCTTGTAATCCAAAGATCGTGTATTCGAATGCCAAACAAGTTGGATGTTTTTTTTTTCAATTTTTTTCATATATTTTTTTTCACAACAAAGTTGGTATCATAAAATTTAGGATGCCCAAAAACTAACATTATTTATAAGAAAACTGCGAAGAGTATACTATAGAATGTGTAACAATTGAATAAAAAGCTCAGTATATTGGCGAAGAGTACGTTTTTAGCTTGTTTTATAGTGCAAAAACAATAAACTCATTTATTATCATTATTACATTTCTGAATGATGTATGATACTCTAAATTAATAATTAGGCTTAGGATGATTTCTTGTTTTATAAACATTCTGTGTGCCCTTGTTGATAATCCCAAGACAACGACTTAATTGGAATTAGAACAAGTTCTACAAGTAATTTATTTTTCAGACCTATCCCATGATTCATGCCGTAACCAAGGACTACATACCAGGTTGCCCCATATCTGGCTGGCAAAGACTATACACACGCGATAAATGCTCTAGGTAAATTGTTATTTGTAGGAAATTTTGGATGAATAAAAAATGGAACAGAAATTGTCTTAATTTTTTATATACACAACTTTCGAAGTAAAGAAAATGAAATATAATCATAAATCAACATATATGAAAATCTGCACTCTCCAAATTTACTACAGCAAAGGCTTTTTTTGCGCTCAAATCTCTGGACGAGGAACGCTAGTGACGGACATACAATAAAATGCTTACTGGATTAGGCTATATTTCGTCGATTCCATTTAACGATTAACTTCTTAATTAACTAATTAAATTCGTCCATCTCTTTCTGGGCAAATTTTTGCTACCCTCACTTTTTATTCACGATGCCCCCTTTGTCTTGTCGTTGTATTTTGCAATTTTGTTGAAATGCCAAAAAATGTCACTTTTCATACGTTCGTGCCGGGCCGAATTTTCGATTTGCCCTATGAAATTTACGATGCGGTTCAACTAGAACTCTTCCTCTTTCCATCGCGACATCGTACGGTCGTTCCGCTGGTGTATTTCGAAAAATATGAACATTTTAAGATTACATATTTATGCACTTTTTTTGGCTCCAAAATGCTACTTTTTTTTCGCCGTTTTTCGTTTATATCTCGCAAACGGCTGCAGCCAGCTCAAAAATAAATTTTCACTAGGGTCCAGATAATTTCTTGAGAAATTGCCCAGTTCCATCAGAATTGTCCTAAATACTTTCGTTTTGGAGAAATCGACCCAAATGTGTGGCGATGCACGACTCAAAATGGTACATATTTCGCTTAAAACCTTCATAACTCCTAAACGGTGGCTCCTAGGCCAAAAAACTTCGCCCCAACGAATTTGTACAGTATTATATTATCTAAAAGTCTCTCTTTTTTTAATTGTCCTGCTTCAAGAATTAATTAACTGCGAACGGCCAAAGTGGAGGCTTTTTAAAATTTTTTTTCATCCCGACCGTGCCTACGTCATAGCTAAATATCGAAACGTCCAATCAGATTCGTCCACTGCTGTCAATTTGCGAGGCGATAAAAAGTCATATACAGGTCGATTTGTCTAAATTGACATTTGTTTCGTGTTTTTGTGCGATGCAGATTGAAACCAAGGACAATTGTATAAACTGTCGATCTGCATAAGCGCCCTCAGTCTTAGAGATATTGACTTCATATTTGAAACTATTGAAGAAAAAACGCAATTCGAGTGAATCAAAAATACACCTACGTCACAAAAAAGAAAATCTCTTACTACACACGAACGGATAGAGATAATGACTTCATATTTGAAATGTACACTATTGAAGAAAAAACGAAATTCGAGTGAATCAAAAATACACCTACGTCAGAAAAAAGAAAAACCCATACTACGCACGAACGGATGGAGATACTGACTTCTTATTTGAAATGTAAGTAACACTATTGAAGAAAAAACTAAATTCGAGTGAATCAAAAATACACCTACGTCACAAAAAAGAAAAAGCCATACTACCCACGAACGGATGGAGGTACTGACTTCATATTTGAAATGTAGGTGACACTATTGAAGAAAAAACGTAATTCGAGTGAATCAAAAAAACACCTACGTCACAAAATAGAAAATCTCTTACTACACACGAACGGATAATGATAATGACATCATATTTGAAATGTAGGTGACACTATTGAAGAAAAAACGAAATTCGAGTGAATCAAAAATACACCTACGTCACAAAAGAGAAAAACCCATACTACGCACGAACGGATCGAGATACTGACTTCATATTTGAAATGTATGTGGCACTATTGAAAAAAAAACGAAATTTGAGAGAATCAAACATACACCTACGTCACAAAAGAGAAAAATTCTTACTACGCAGGAACGGATAGAAATACTGACTTCATACTTGAAATGTAGATGGCACTATTGAAGAAAAAACGAAATCCGTGTGAATAAAAAATACACCTACGTCACAAAATAGAAAAATTCTTACTATGCATGAACGGACAGAGATACTAACTTCATATTTGAAATATATGTGGCACTATTGAAGAAAAACAAAATTCGAGTGAATCAAAAATACACATACGTCACAAAAAATTAAAATTCTTATAATGCACAAACGGATAGAGATACTGACTTCAAATTTGAAATGTACGTGGCACTATTGAAAAAAAAACAACGAAATTCGAGTGAATCAAAAATACACCTACGTCACAAAATAGAGAAATTCTTACTACGCACGAACGGGCAGAGATACTGACTTTATATTTGAACTACAGGTGGCACTATTCAAGAAAAAACGAAATTCGAGTGAATTAAAAATACTCCTACGTCACAAAAGACGAAAATTCTTACTACGCACGAACGGATAGAGATACTTACTTCATATTTGAAATGTAGGTAGTACTATTGAAAAAAAAAACAACGAAATTCGAGTGAATCAAAAATACACCTACGTCACAAAATAGAGAAATTCTTACTACGCACGAACGGGCAGAGATACTGACTTTATATTTGAACTACAGGTGGCACTATTCAAGAAAAAACGAAATTCGAGTGAATTAAAAATACTCCTACGTCACAAAAGACGAAAATTCTTACTACGCACGAACGGATAGAGATACTTACTTCATATTTGAAATGTAGGTAGTACTATTGAAAAAAAAAACAACGAAATTCGAGTGAATCAAAAATACACCTACGTCACAAAATAGAGAAATTCTTACTACGCACGAACGGGCAGAGATACTGACTTTATATTTGAACTACAGGTGGCACTATTCAAGAAAAAACGAAATTCGAGTGAATTAAAAATACTCCTACGTCACAAAAGACGAAAATTCTTACTACGCACGAACGGATAGAGATACTTACTTCATATTTGAAATGTAGGTAGTACTATTGAAGAAAAAACGAAATTCGAGTGAATCAATAATATACCTACGTCACAAAAGAGAAGAACTCTTACTACGCATGAACGGAGAGAGATACTGACTTCATATTTGAAATGTAAGTGGCACTATTGAAGAAAAAACGAAATTCGAGTGAATCAAAAATACACCTACGTCACAAAAAAGAAAAACTTTTACTATGCTCGAACGGATAGAGATACTGCCTTCATATTTGAAATATAGGTGGCACTATTAAAAAAAAAACGAAATTCGAATGAATCAAAAATACACTTGTATTCATCTGAAATTGTGAAGGTGTAAACACAACTTTGACCCTGCCACTGTGGCACAGGTTTTAGCCAGACTTACAAGCAGATGATTAACACAAGTTGATCTTGCATTAGAAGGCCATTTTGAAATGGTCTATTAATAACAAACCACAAGAGTTAAACTGGTAAGAAATTTCAAAAATAGCCAGACAAACTGATACTCATATTATCTACTGACGAACTGAGATTTGTCAGTGATATACACTGTTTCTAGATGTACACTACTGTATTAATGCAATTGGGCTAAGAGTAGCCGTCAAAATTAAAATTGATATTGATACAGCTTTTGACTAATTATATCTGGAACATTGAAAATAATATTGTGCAGGAACCGTAGAAATTTTGGTCTTCATATTGAAAAAAATGTGAAACTCCCCATGCCCGCCGCTCATTTCAAATTTACTCTCGCAATAAACAAAAAACTATTAGCCCTATGAAAAAAGTTGGTACCTAAATATAGAAAATTTTATGCCCTTTAAAATGTATTTTTTTATGTAGCCTCAACAGAGATATTTGAAAAAAAAAAATGGTTCTTAACCCTTTTTCCTAGATGGTGGGGAAACTCTGGTTGTGCAACGTGTTGACAACTCACCAATACCCCACCAATGACTCCCTACAAAGTCCTAAAAGCTCGCTAATGTTGGGTGACTCTCTCTACATACGGATTTCATGCTTACTGAGTGGACTATTTAAGCACTATTTACAATGTTCTTATATTCTCTGTAAGTCTGTGAAATATATAATTCCAAATGTGTTATACATTACATATATAAAGTATTATAAACTCTAGGTATCTATGTAAATAGTGCACAAGATAAATGTAGATGACTATGATTTAGTACACGCAAATTAGATTTAAAAACACTGAATAGGAGAAATAATTTATAAAGTAATAATATTTGGGATGCGTACTCTAGATAGAGTTAGAAATAGATACCCGAAAAGTTCCCTCCCAATTTAGGAGTGGAACGTCCTTTTTTTTGCAAAAAAACCACCCCCAATTGGGACTTAACGCTGGTTTTTCACTTTTATCTTGTAAACCGTTTGTTGGAAGATAAAAAAGTATAGGAAATAAAAAATTTGTCGTCAAATTCTGCATAAAAAATGTCCTATTACCCTTGCAGCTTATCTTCACCTATTTCGCACCAACAGCGTCTGAACAGGGAGGTAGTTTGGGGCGCAGTGGTAAAAATCGATCCTATTCAAGTTTCACAGCAAATATCTTAAAATCGGTTACGTTAACGAGAAAAATGCTCAGGAATGAATTTATAGAGCGGAATTTTCTCTATAAGATGCGTATATAGCGGGTTTTGACACAAGTGATTTTTTTCCCACAAAGCTGTGTTTTTCGACTCCACGCAAATATATCAGAGGATAATCTGTACTGTTCATTCAACTTTGAGCTTGCTTCAATTCCTTGTCCTTTCTTCGATGAGAAAGGGTTAATGAGGAAAACAAGAAATCGTCTCTGTGTGATATTTTCAATGCTGTATGAGAGAGGCTAATACATTTTTCCGATTGCCAGTTCATTGTTGATGGCGACAATTTGATTCATCTTGTAGTATGGCCGAAGCAGGGTACCTTTGACGACGTTTATACAGCCTACGTTCGCTTTATTCGTAATCATTACAGCCAAAAAGTGACTGTAGTGTTTGACGGATATGCTGACAATGCCTGCAGTACGAACAGCATCGAAAGACAGCAGCGACTTTTGAAATGCATTTCACGGGAAATTATTTTCAATGAGAACACGCCACTGACAAATGCAAAATAAAAGGTTAAGTTTTCTCGAAATCCTGACATGATGGCGCAAAACGGACTACGGCTTCTTGTTCAGCACGTCAAAAACCTTCGGGGTACGGACATGGAATACCATTGGTCGGACATTTTTCTTTTTGTAAACCTGTGTAATTCATCTATTATAGATATGATTTGGAAGTAATGGGGCTCATTACTCAAGGCCGTGGGTAATAATTATTATTACTCAATAGGCTAGGACCAATCACATGAGTTCATATTCATTATTCAACAGTTTTTGTAGAGCAATCACGAAAGACGATTTAAAGTTCAAAAACGTAGCGTGTACCATAACTCAATTCAATCTGTCATAATAAGTAGGTCTTCTATTTCGTCGAGATTAAAAAATGTCACGTTTTGCCAGTGCGATTCACGATGTGAACCGTATGCAATTCTTCCTCTTTCCATAATGACATAGTATGGCCCTCCAACTCATATATTTAAAAAGATCTGAATATTTAAGGATTTCGTGTTTCGCCTTCTTTGCAGATTATGAAAATGGGCATCTCAACATGGTTTTTGTCGAATAAATCGAAAAGTATCACTCCTAGCAAAAAAATAAACATCTCCAAGGTAAAGATTATACACCGAGGAACAATTTGCTGTTTTTAAAATCTTCGTAACTTTTTGTTTTTTGGAGATATGGAGATTTAAAAACGTCAAACGTTTTTAAGTCAATTTTTCGGCATTTTCTTCTGTTTATAAAAAAGTGTAAGTATTAGAACGAGAGGCAAGCTTTATCATATTTGTGTAAAACCTGCCTACATATGTCATATGTTGCCAAAAATGTAAATCATTGGATTCAGGCAATTATATTTGTATTTAACGTTTTATAAAAGTTCAAACAAAACAGAAAACAATGAGCGTACTTAAAATAAAATCTAATATTTGGTCATATGATCATATTTTTCTATTACTTGAGCCAATTTCTTTTATTATATAACTGTGCTATAGCACAAATCGTCCATCCATCTCCGATTCTGGGCACTATTTGGAGCCTTTTCAATTTCAGACAAATGACGAAGCATTTTTATTTATTTATTTAATGTCAAAGTTTGTTAAATGATATCCAGGGTGTATTAAATAGGTGATGCGACGACAACCCTCACAGTGGCTTCATAAGTGCTTACTTTGTACATAATGTAATAGATGGCAAGACCAATAAGTTCTCTCATTACTTACGCATAGATAGATAATTTTACAGGTTCTGTGCATATGTGCATACAGTGTTGCAAACATTCCCGGCCTTTTGTTTTTTGTTTAGTGAAACAAGAGTCCAGTGACATCTGGCATTAAGTAGCTAAATTAAAACATTGAAAGAATATATGCAACACTACATGCAGCATTGCACGTGTCGCCACAGCTAACCTCAAAAATTATTTCTTAAGATTTACAAGTATTACGTAGCTATTATTAAAATTTCTGCCTGGTTCCTGTACTTTCAACCAAAATCAAGTTCAACGTAATGCGTATGAAGTTTTAAATAGTTTGTCACAATAAAATAAGACACTTTTTGCAGGTTAGGAAGCTAACCTATAATTAGCAGTCTATTTTTATCAATCAACAATATTTAAAAATTATTTGCGTGAATTTTTAAATATTTGCTTGGAGCCAATATACGCGATTCAAAATAAGCGATACGCCACCCTACAGTGCCGATTACGAACTACCTTGTGTGAGATGACAAGTGAAAACTTTCATTTTTTGCTTGTGTCATAATTGCTTTGCGTTGTTTTTATTGTCAATTGGATTCAATTAAAATTGAAAACAATATGAATCAATATTGTTCAGTTCCTCAGTGTTCGTCTTGGGCAAAAAAAACCCCAACATTTGTTTCCCGAAGCCGGCAAACACCGCGTGAAGATGGATAACAGTTTTGGGGGGAAGGATTTTGTGGACAGGCTAAAAGCCTGGATAATAAAATTAAAAATTGGAAGCCAGTGACAAAGTACATGAAGGTTTGTTCACTTCATCTCACAGAAGATGATTATTTTTATCAAGGAGGTATTTATTGTAGGTTAGGGTTAAATAGACATTGCCTTATTTTTAAAAAATATGAATCAATATTGTTCAGTTCCTCAGTGTTCGTCTTGGGCAAAAAAAAACCCAACATTTGTTTCCCGAAGCCGGCAAACACCGCGTGAAGATGGATAACAGTTTTGGGGGGAAGGATTTTGTGGACAGGTTAAAAGCCTGAATAATAAAATTAAAAATTGGAAGCCAGTGACAAAGTACATGAAGGTTTGTTCACTTCATCTCACAGAAGATGATTATTTTTATCAAGGAGGTATTTATTGTATGTTGAGGTTAAGGTTAAATAGACATTGTCTTATTTTTAAAACACAGTAAAAAAAATAAAATCTTGAAAAAAACAACAGTCCCATCAAGAAATTTACTGTAAGTGATAATGATGCCATTCCTGGACTATCCAATAGGTCTGAACGATTTCAAAGAAGGCTTGTGTTGGCAGAAACGGTCCCCGAAACGACCATTCGATGATCAGTGTGATTGTGAAGAAAATAAAAATACCCAAGAAGATGAGAGTTTATTGCAAGTCCTACAGGCACAACCTGATTATGTTGGACCAAAATGTTTTTGCGACTTCCAAGTTCAAGTAAATACTCCGGAAGTATTAACGTTGTGTACTCTGTTAACAACAGATAGTAAGCTGAACTGTTTTACTGGACTTAACAGTTTTAAATTCCTGGACACAATAGTGGAGGTTATGCAGTCTGTTTTTAGAGACAAAAGAGCTCGTAGATTAACAGTAAAAGAGAGAATTGTCTTACTATTTACTAAATTAAAATGTAATTTGTCTTATGTTACACTAGCTCTTCTTTTTGGTATTTCTGCTGAATTATACAAGATTTTTTTTATTATTTACATCGCTTTAATAAAATCAATTGCTATACATATGTTTTCATTGAAAGTTATTTATAAAATACCTTTTAAATCACAGAAAATACAAAGATATGAATGTAAACAAAACACCTATCACACAAGAATTAGTTCCGATGTTAACCGCACAGGCGCTGCAATCTTAATTTCAGACGCGTATAGCTCCAAGCTAAAAATGCCTATACAAACATTAAAAATGAGAATAAACGACAAAACCTTAAAATTTGAGGTTATGTTAGTTATACGATGCACATGCCCAGGTAATTGTAGGACCTTATTGCTCTCGCCATCTTCTAAAGTAAATAGAAACCATACACTCATGAAGCCATTATTATAATAGGAAAGTGCCGTACGTCGGACCACCTATTTAATATACCGTGATGATATCTCATGCACTTACAAAAATAATAATGCCGATAACAATGCTTTGTATTGTTGAAAACCTACAACATGTACTAACCACCAATAAACAATCATTTAATAACAATAACGGAGATATTCTTACTACAACAATATCCGATATATGAAACAAGTTTGTAATTCAGTAAAGTAAGTACAGTTTTATGATTATTAAAACATAATTTTTGTATACATTTATAAATGGATGCAAATGGATTTTTGGGCAGTTGTAATTAAAATAAAGAAATAAAATAAATATAAAAGGTTCTTCAGTATATCATATTTTGTTAAAGTTATCAAGTAGCAAGTAACTGTCAAATTAGTCATTTTAGGTCAATATTCTTTTCAATCTAAATTTCAATATAACAAAAATCCAAAAATTATGAACGTAATTCGATGCCTGAAAATTATTGAACCAAATCTAAACAAACAAATATTGGCAACAGCAAGGACAAAGAAAACTAAAAGCTGTGAGGAGAGAGACTGCTGTGGCAATTTAATTGATGACTGTGTAATACCCGACGTAGTAGTTGAGAGAGAGTGTTGTCCTGCCAGCTTTTTTACTTGGAAGCCTATAATTCCAGATTTAAAACGTCGACAGCCATGTGTAAAAAAAGAACCAGAAAAACCTTACGAAAAACAAAGATGCTTTGCTGGAATGAGTACTAAAGACAAAACAAAACTGGAAGCGGGAGAATGTGTTAAAAAATGTACGACGTTACCGCCTATTTGTCCCCAGAAAGGAATAAAGGTAAGAGAGTTCTGTGATATTTGAAAACAAGAATAAGATATTGCTGTTATCCAACTGTCATTGCCACTTCAAATAAGAGACTGATTCTCCAAGCATTCACCCAGTTACTTTATACAAGAAAAAAGGCCAAACCTCTAAAAAAATCCAACCGAAGATTTTCCAGTGGGATTCTCTTTATTTTGGTGACACAAATAATTTCTCAAAAGTCCATAAAGCCAACTGGACGGCTACAAAAGTTACAGAAGGTCAAAGGTCACGAAAATCAGTTTTTCTCAAATATCTCGTAAATTATAGGTTTTACGTTAATTTTGGTTATTATAAAATTTGTTCGCAAGATAAATATGCACAAAAGAGGTTCTATACAAAATTTACATAGAACCAACAATTTTCCAGATATTGGGCTGAGAAACTTCGGAGCAAAGCTTATGTGCCACTATATACGTATAGTGGTGTATATAGATAACAAGACCTATGTATACATAGAAACATTGTTTATGCACATATATCCACATAATTTCTGTCCGAGATGTCCTTGAAATGGACCCTTCTTCATAATAATAATAATAGTAAACAGCGTTGCCACATTTTTTCGTGCGAATCTACTAATTTTTTTGTTTGAATCTACTAAAAATCTACTAAAGCAATTTTTAAGAAGTTATTATTGAATTTTTTTATGTAATTACATAGTCTGATTTAATTTTAAATAGATAACAGAAACATAAGAAATTAAGGATTTTTTTACTGTAGATAGAACTGATAAATTTAAGAGTGGTACATTAATCCAAACAACGAATGCTCAAAAAAGGGTGTAGAGGGAAATATTAGGGACAGAAAATTTGACTTTGGAACTTTGTTTGGACTAGTCTGGAGATGAACATATCAAAAGTCCCCACTCGTAGGTGGTGAGCAGGGGGAGGGGAGCACTTTAAAGGTCCCATTTTTTGGTTTTTCCCTTATATCTAGGAAACTATGTGTCATAGTGGCTTGACAATTCTATAGAAAATTGAAGCAGACAAAATTTGCAAGAATCACTACTTACATTTGTCGATATGTTGTTCTGTTCTCAAGATATCCGCTCTCGAAATTTGGAAATTGCGATTTTCGCCTCACGTTAAAAAATTTAAAAATTTAATGCTCTACAACTTCTTTTCTCACGACTTTTTCATGAGAACAACATCTTAACAAATAGAGCAAAAAACGCGAGGCGAAAAAATTGTTTCCCGCAATTTCCAAATTTCGAGTGCGGATATCTCGAGAACAGAACAACATATCGACAAATGTAAGTGGTGATTCTTGTAGAAATTTTGTCAAATTCAATTTTGTATAGAGTTGTCAAACCGCTACGACGGATAGTTTCCGAGATATAAGCGAAAAACCAAAAAATCGGACATTTAAAGTGCCTCGCTCACCACCTAGGAGTGGGGACTTTTGATATGTTCATCTCCAGACTAGTCCAAACAAAGATCCGAAGTCAAATTTTCTGTCCCTAAAATTTTCCTCTTTAATCATTCGTTGCCTGGCCTACATGGTCTGACATGATTATTGAACAGACACTCATGAAATCAATGAAGACTGAAGGTGGAGTATCTCGTGGCAGAAGCACACAACAAAGTGTTTTGTGTAAGTGGGTAAATGGAACGCACACCATGAATGCTGTGTGTGAGGAAATTGAGAACAACTTCTGCAATATTTCTTTAGACACACAGCTTGTTGATGCCCGAGATGCACGCATTCATAGAGATGATAAAGATGTTGAAAAATTAATAGACTGGTTTACAAATCATTATCCTTTTCCAGAATTGAAAGAGATTGTATCACTGTCGACAGGTTTCATTGGTGACGAAAAAATAAATGCTTATGATGCATATTCTGTCGGTCTTAATTTAATGAACGCCAATATTGGTAAAACTGTTGATAAAATAAAATTTAAAAGATCAAAGAGAGTTCTTTCACTCCAATCAATGACCAGTAAAGTGAAGATTTACAATAATGTAGAAACTGTGGTAGATCCTCTAATATTATTCCAGCGAATAAGTTTCCGTAAAAAATTCTATGACAACCTGCAGGATTTTTTACAATATGAATTAAGCCCTTACCCAATCTCTTTTGAAAATGAAAATATGCGCAAAACAAAGAAGTCGTCTCTGTTTGACCTATTCGAACCAATTTGTATGGAAATAAGTAGTAGTGAAATTACGTATAGTATCGACATAGGATTTCTATTTCTATTTCTTCTATTCTACCTCAAAGCTGGTGCGGAAACGAATGCAGCGCAATGCCCGACTTTTCTGTCCTATATCTCAAAAACTATTGGTGAGAAAAACTGATTTCCGTGACCTGTGACCATCTGTAACTTTTGTAGCCGTGTTGGCTTTATGGACTTTTGAGAAATTATTTGTGACGCCAAAATAAAGAGAATCTCGCTGGAAAATATTCAGTTGGATTTTTTTCGAGGTATAAAGTGACTCTGGGCTACATGCAATTTCGGAAACTAAGTTGATCATGAAATTACTGAACAAGGAACTACCAGAAGCGACTTCCTCACAGGATATTAGGTTAAAACAATAAATAAACTGACGGAAATACCTACAAAAAATGGCATCAATTGAATTTGGGCGGAAAACTTAAGTGTTGCTTCTGGTAGTTTTTTTCCGTGATGAAATTATTGTAAATACTAGTCTGGTGGAATAAGAAAAACTAAAGTACTTAGGAAAAGTTAAACCGAAATATTTTGTTTAAAAAGCTTTATTTTCTTACGTACCACAGTACCGAAGCTTAAGCTTATTCTACCCCTTAGTTTCATTACTCCAATAGACCCATTCCTTCCAGAAGATAAGTCCCTATGGTATCAGAAAATTACAGTAAAGTTTTGTCCAATCTTTTGGAAATTAAGTTTTAATTTTGAAAAACATGTTTTTTTTTTGTTTTTTTCTTAATATCTTAGGTTCTATTCATTGCATCAGGAGAAGAAAGCCAAAATGCTTGTACATAAATTATGAACAAAACTACATAGGTCCAAATCTGATCTGTTGTGTCTTTTCTTTTGTAAAAATAAAAAATCGGTAAAATATCTAATTTTACATAAACTAAAACTACGAAAAATTTAAAAAATATTTTTTAATAAAACTTGGTGATATGGATCTAAACTATTTCATATAAGAATAGATTTTGGATTGCCACCATTTGGTCACATTATACTAAGGCTTTTCTTTTATTGTAGGTTTTTGAATATACTTTAAATTAATATTATGAACTGCATTTTGTCACAAAAAGATGCAAAATATGTATTTTTAAACGTTCATTGCATAGACATAAGATGAGGAAATGTTTGAATAAGATGTATTCGCTGAAAACATTTAAAAAAATTTAAAACACTCATAGAGATAGAGGATTTAAACCGCAAAGGACAATGTTAAAAATAGCTGATTTTAGGCCCCCATCGTGGAACGCATAAGACCCAGAGAACATGGCCGAAAAATGTTCAAAATTAATAAAAATATGTCTTCGTGGTATTAAAAGGCTGGGAAAAATTCGATTTCACCCCTAAAAACATAAAAACAACCTCTAAAATTGCTTTGAATAATAGCTCATACTGAATGTGAAAATTATATTTATTTTATGATAACTATTAGGTACCGATTCAATAGATATCAAAATGATAAAAATTACCCCTATTTACACCCTATTCAGGGGGTGGAACGCTATACATATAATATTAAAAAAAATAGGTACCAGGGTGATAAAATGTACAAATTGATTTTTTAATACTGCTTTGAAAGGACAGTTCAAGTTAAAATTAACGACCAGCTCTCACAAAACATCATAATTCACCAAGGTGTCCCACAAGGCTCTCCACTCTCGCCCTTGCTCTACAATCTATATTGTTATGACATATATAACTTTAATTTGGACCCAGAATATTTCAACTTGAACTTATACATTCTACAATATGCTGATGATACCGCACTTGTAAGTCACAACAAGAACATCCACAAGACAGTAGAAGCACTTCAGCAGCTGATGGATAAAACAATAACATGGTTCAACAAATCCCCTGAAATCTCAATACATCATGTTTAATCACAAAGTATCCCCAAACAGTCCAACAATGACTATCGACAATAATGTAATATATTGCCAACCTGCAGTAAAATACCTTGGAGTCACAATAGACAATAATCTTAATTTTAACAGACATGTAATAGTATATTACGTAATGAGTGTTGTAAGAGGCAAATTATGCACGAATGGAAAAGTTACGCACGATGCCGCGTAGCGGCGAGTGCGTATTTCCATGAGTGCGTAATTGCTTTACAACTCGAATTATGTACTATACTTTACCTACGATCATACTTATTTATTTATTTAGTAAAATTTGGATTTAGTTTACTTGTCAACAATATTATTCAACAAATATTATGTCAGTTTTGACACCATTTGAAAATTACGTAGGCGCATTTGGTTTTTTAAACCCCGCATCAGCGATATAAGCCACCTATAATTGCGTGTTCCGTACCTTTTGTTTACCGTGCGATTTGTTTACAGTGCGATTTGTTTACAATATGTAAAGTTCAACTTACATAGATGGCAGGTAGTGTATTTTTTACTATTTACAGTAGTGATCGTAGGTAAAACTAATTAATAAGAAATGCATTACAAGAATCAAACATTTCCGCAGTCTAACATATAAAAACAGAGGAATCAACAAACAAACTGCTGCTCATATTTACCGTACGATCTGCCGACCAATATTAGAATATAGCCACCCACTATACCTTAACATGAGAAGACCAGTCGGTAAAAACTTAGAAATAGCAGAAACTTAAACGTTGCGATCCATTACCAAAACCAGACACTCCAGAAATCCTTTTTATAACCCTCCCAACAATCTTCTCTATCAAATTACACAAATAACACCAATAAACCAAAGATTACAATTTTTATCCACAAAATTCGCTAAAGAAGAAAGCAATATAAAAATCATCCAACCGCTCTGCAGAACAAGAGAACAAGGAATAGCCAACAGAAGAAAATATCCGGAGCTAACTCTAACCAGACTGAATGAACTACAATGAATTTTTCTTTTTTTTTTTTTTTCACATAATACAAATACATTTGTAATAACATAAAATGTGTATATAAATTACTTTAATTGTAACAGGCTGAAGGACTTCCGTCGATGGCCTTTTGGGATGCCAATAAAGCACTTTTATTATTATTATTATTAATACTGCTTGAGCCAGACCTTCAACTGATCCTGACCTCAACATCCCATTTTAAAAACAATCCCTATAAGGTTATGAAATAATATTCGCAGCAAGTATTATTACAAAAAAAAGCACTTGATTTAGCGACCCTGGAAAGCACCAAACTACCCTATTCGGGGGTGCAATTCTATTCACAATCTCGAATACTGAAAAAAATGCCATGACACTTAGTAATGCACCGAATTATTTTCTACTAGTAAAAGGGACAGACATCCACTTTGTCTAGACGTGAGTATCCTTATTACGTAAAACTACATCTATATGATTATGAAAAATATTTACAGCACGTAATGTTACAAAAGATCTGTATGGTTTTAGTCAACATGTTTTTTTAATAAAGCGAGTTATTTAGCAACCTCAAAAACAACCAAACCACCCTATTCAGGTGGTAGAATCGTATTCACCGCTTCAAATACTAAAAAATAGTAAACAAGGTCATTCAGTATAAGAAGCTATTAGTCACAGCAATTTTAGAGATTGTTTTTATGTTTTTAGGGTGAAATAGAATTTTCCCCAGACTGTTGATACTACGAAGACGTATTTCTATTAATTTTGAGCCTATTTCAACCATTT
The DNA here is from genome assembly GCA_936432065.2 of Rutpela maculata. Lineage (NCBI taxonomy): Eukaryota > Metazoa > Arthropoda > Insecta > Coleoptera > Cerambycidae > Rutpela > Rutpela maculata. The sequence goes on from OW386286.2 coordinate 254,448,407, forward strand.
TCTCTGGGTCTTATGTGTTCCACGATGAGGGCCAAAAATCAACTATTTTAAAGACTGATGTCCTTTCGACATGGGAGTCATTGCTATAACAACTGGGCGGCTATGGACATAATACACTTACAGATTCTATAAATTATAGTAGAGAAAGCCAAACACGAAATTTTGAAAGGATCAGATCTTCATTAATACTTGAGTGGGAAGGCCGTACGATATCGATATCGAAAGAGCATGAATAGCTTTTTATTCACATCATAACTGCACAAGCCGAATCTAAAATTCAACCCAGGAACATATGAAAAACGGCATTAAACGCATTTGACGAGAAAGTAAAATTCATCGAAATCATCTCCGTGCATTCGTCTAGAGTCCCAAAGACCCGGTAGCAGGTCTGGGAGAAACATTCTTATTATGACAGTCGCGGTTTTGATGAAAACCTATGTAGCTTTCAGGGCCAGATTAAGGATTGGCGCGCCCAGAGGCTAATCATGTATTTGGATCCTATCATTCACAACGGAAAAAAAATAATGAGTGGGGGAGAAATATGAAAAAAAAATTTGTCTCGCTTTCACAATTGATTACATTCTCAAAATTGATAAGCAGGGAGGAAAGAAATTGGAAACATTTTTCTTTCTCGAGAACAAAAATTGATTAAGGGGGGGGGGGGGGGGGGGGGGACAAAATATATTTTTTAATAAGCAGAGAGCGCAAAGAGCTTGCGATGCCCCTCATGCCCTAACATGCTCCCCTTTACGCATTGTCGCCCCTACGTCGCTATAGCCTAGTTAGCCTTATGGATAATCCGGCCCTGGTAGCTTCAGGTATATTATGGATTCAAATTTATTTTATTTATTCACCAGAGATCTCACACGTTAAATAATAAGCAGTACAAATTTTAGCTCAACATACATATACAGTGTGTCCCAGGATAGATGTACCAGGAGGTGTAATGGACCAAAAATTTTGAAATTTTGGAATGGTATTTGGGAATTGAGTCCTGCTTGTTGTAAAACTAAAGTATACCAAAAATGACTTGATTTGGTGTTCTACACGGTGTTTTATAAGCAAAGTTGTAAAAATCACCACTAATAAAGTACCTTTATTTTTCAAAATATGAAAAAATTCCACTAAGAAAAGTTATTTAGAATGCAATTTTATACCTCTATACCAAAGTTCAGGAATATAAAATTATTTTTTTGAAACTTCCCATTTTTTCAATAAATTAGTATTTTATTTTGAACCTTTCAATTAAAACTGCATAGAAATTATTTTTTGTGAATTAATATTTAAAGTTATGTAGAAGCTAAATGTAGGCTATGAGAAAAGCAGTGGATACACATTATCATTTATTATTGACATATCTGTCAAACGTAGTCAATATTATCCTTAATTTCTGTTTCAAATTAACGAACCAAGCATAAAAAATTAAGTGAAAATGGTATTCACAGTGCATCAAAAAATTTATATTGTGCAATGCTACGGAATTGGCGGTGAAAACTCGCTAAGAGAAGTGGTAAGCCAATTTAATTTGAAATTTCCAAACACTGCTTTGTCACGTACTCAGGCTATGAGAATAATTAAAAAGTTTCTGGCTACTGGTAGTGTTCTTAACATGAAAAGAAAAATAAAAGCATATGATGAAGACAATGTTGGGGCTATTATAGCTCATGCCTCTGTTATAGAAAATCCTAGGATGCCACTAAGAGAGAGATCAGCTCTTATTAATATTAGCAAGTCTGAACTCCAAAGAATTTACAAGGCAAAGAAAATTAGGGCATATAAAGCAAATTATAAACATACGCTTGAAGAGGGAGATGACGGCCATAGGTTGGATTTTTGTTTGACCATTGGAGAAAAAATCATGGAAGAGAGATTTTTTCATCATTTCATAATTTTCTCAGATGAATCCACATTCACAACCAATGGTGTTGTTTCATCTCAGAATTGTCGGTTTTGGGCTTCTGAAAATCCAAATTTTAGAATTCATTGTAGAAGACAATATTATAAAAAAGTGAATGTGTGGTGTGCCGTTTCTTATCACGTTGGAGTTATTGGACCTTATTTCATTGAGGGAAGGTTAAACCAGCACACTTATTTACAGCTTCTTGAAAGATTTTCTGAAGAACATTTAAATATTTTAAGAGATATGCCTTTAGTTCATTTTCAACATGATGGTTGCCCTGGCCACTCCACAGAAATGGTTAATCGGTGGTTGAATTTAAATTTTGGAGAAAATTGGATTGCCAGGAATGGTCCGATCAAGTGACTGGCGAGATCCCCAATAGATCAATATTGGATTTCTTTTTATGGTTGGTTTACGCTGAACCACTTCCTAACGATGTAGCAGTATTGAAGCAGAGAATTACAAATGCCGTAAACTCCATACCGTTAGATCATATTCGAAACAGTTTTAAGGACTTCAGGCGAAGGATCGAAATGTGTGTGGATGTGGGTGGTAGCTACGTCGAATAATAAAAAAATTGTAAACATTGTTTTGTATTGGTCAATAATTAATTTGTTTGTTAATCTGTTATGTTTTTGACATTTATTACTTGTTATAATTTTTAAACCTCATTAATCTTCTGTTAGTATTTGTTTCTTGTTTTACAATTAGTTCGATTAACATTATACCTTCTTACATCTCGTATATTCAATTTTTTATTTACCAATGGCCTACTTTTTGAGATGATTATCATTTGCTCCTACACAACTTTAAATATGAATTCAACTCTTAATTCGCAAAAAATGGGAAGTTTCAAGAAAATAATTTTATATTCCTGAAATTTGGTACAGAGGTATAAAATTGCATTCTAAATAACTTTTCTTAGTGGAATTTTTTCATATTTTGAAAAATAAAGGTACTTTATTAGTGGCGATTTTTACAATTTTGCTTATAAAACACCCTGTAGAACACCAAATCAAGTCATTTTTGGTATACTTTAGTTTTACAACAAGCAGGACTCAATCCCCAAATACCATTCCAAAATTCCAAAATTTTTGGTCAATTACACTTCTTGTTACATCTATCCTGGGACACACTGTAGAAAGCTCGAACTTGAAGGTCTAGAAAAGGATGCTCTACGTATATTTAATATATGCAACCCTCAAAAAGCCCGTCAATAATTGTGTATTGACTATATGTATATAATATATCGGCTGCTATCTGAGTAAAACTTTCTGTGTCTCTGTCCATTATAGGTATACAATGGCCTTTGTTTTAAATAATTGATTTGACAGCTAATTATCATTACACAGTAACTAAAATCGTCTAAGTTGATACCTAAGCTTTTACTTAAAAACCATACTATTTTCAGATGATACCACCAATACCTAAAAGCCGAGCAAAGTGCCTACCAACAGCAGACTGGGACATTGACGGCTATATGGATTAGGAAACCAAACACAAGATATCCTTAAGTTTTAACAAACACAACTAGACAAAAATGTAATTATAAGAATGTTATAAAATAATTGAAATGAGTGCATCATTTTCTTCCAAGAGTATAATACGCAGCACAAATTATTGACAATTTGATTGCTATTTGCAGCACCAACCAACTAACTTTGTTGTCCACAAACTCATTTGATTTATTCAAGTAGGTTATAAAAATTAACTGTTTAACTGAATCAATTTCAACGAGAGTTGAAACATTTGTTTCTACAAACACCAAAACAATGGGCTCATTTAATGAATTTTATTTAGTAGTTGTTACCTCTTGTGGATAAAGTATTATTTAAAATTAGGCAATGTTGAAAATTTCAGATGAATCCGATATGCGGTTCTCGAAATATATGACTTCTAAAGAAGGAATTGAAAGCGCGGTGCGACCAACATCGTGACGTCAGAGAATAGGAAACGAAACAGTCGCACAACATATGAAAGCTCATGCATTCCGCTTGAGATCGTCGAGTCTTTCTCTGTGTGACTAGCGGGTTCCTATTAAGTGACGTCACGGCCAAGATTTGACAAGACGGGCGCATGGACCGCACCCGAAGATTTCTCTTCACACTTCATAATAAAAATTTTAGCTAAAAACTTTCTTCAATAGAAGTGTAGTATTCATTTACTTACAAGAACATCTATTCTTCAGTTTAATAACGCCAGCTGTTTGGCTAAAAACTGCTTTTTCCCAGTCAAGATTTTTAGTACAGTGCTTTTTAGCAGATGGTGCCACCTACAGCACTACAATAGGGCATCTGCATCATGTAACCAACATAACCTTAAAGGAGGAGGGTCTCTAAGGCCGGTTTTTGGCCTAATTTATTTCTTGAGGAAAAAACTCGAAAAATATTTTTTTAGCATCTACTAACAATATTTAATCGATTCCACCCCAAACGAAACTTTTCCCCACCCTCCCTTTTTACCCCCTGTCACCCCCTCCTCCCCCCTCTCACCTCTTCCTAACCAAAGAAAATACACGTACAAAGTAAAAAATATCCTGATTCAGCAACCGCCATGTTAAAATGTTACAACGACCTGCAAAAAAATCAACTGAATACTGATTATTTAATAGTTTAGGTGAGTGTGGGAAAGTCTCCTTTGGGGGGAATCGATTCGATATTAATAGTAAATAATAAAAAAATGTTTTTCAGTTTTTTTTGTTCAAAAATAAATTAGGCTGAAAACCGGCCTTCAGAGCTGGGCAAATATGTACTTACAAATACCTCATAAGTATTTAAATACTAGAAAGTATTTAAATACCGAGTATTTAAATACTTCTTGCAGCAAGTATTTGTATTTATACTTGCAAATACTTTATCTGAAACATTTAATACTTAGTATTTGTGAAAATGATCCTAAAGGTATTTATATTATAAATACTTAAACTGTTTAAATAACTAGGAAGTATTTAAATACTTCTAAGAAGTATTTAAATACTTCTAAAAAGTATTTAAATCCTTTTCTGACAGTATTTAAATACTTTCAGAAATATTTGAATACCTTCTAAGTATTTGAATCAAAAAGTCTTTAAATAAATACAACAGATATAATCAAATACAGACAGGCAGATATTCGTCAAGAATCACATGTACTATACTATGTAATTAATAAATACATTGCATCATTCAGTCTTCAGTAATTCACGACTTAATTCTCAGAAAGTTGGTTGAGAGCAGACATAGACAGTAAGTGTTATTGTTAACTGTTAATGTACATGTTTTGTGATTGTGAGAGAGAACAGTTGAACTAGTACCATAGTCTCTATGCTTTATTTGGGTATTTGTAGAAGACGCAAAGGCCTAGCTCTGCGGATAAGTAAAAGTCCAATACCCAACTAAAACTGATTAAGTATAGAGGTATTAAAATAGTGTCGTAGATATTCATGAAAGTCATGGAATCTAAAATTTTGACACCTCAAATAGTCAAATAGTATTTAATATAATAATAATAATAATAATAATAAGTGGTGGATAAAGTAAAAAATATTTTGAGGTTTCTGGTTCTTGTACACACACTAAATCACATTTTTTTTCATCCCCTTTAATAATGGGTGGGGGTGGTAATGGCTAATGCCAAAATTTTTTTTGAGACCTTAGCTTCTCCCAAGTAGCAAAATGGAATCCTAAAGGAACTGAATTATTTTATAGTTATCGTCTAGCGCCGTTTGATGAACAGTTTTATTTCTTAGAGTATCAAATTAATACAATTTTATCGTATAAGAGAACGTTTCTATAATATTGTTGTGTAAATGTTCTTTTAGCTCATATTATAGGACAAAATCTTATTGTACTACTCACAAATTTTATAATATTTGTATAACATTTTATACAACCATCTATAAAAATATTTTAAAAGAGTCGCATAAAAAATATATTACAATTGTATACCTATTCTAACAACTTTTAATTTCTGTATTAAAAAATAGTTGTCTGGAAGTTGTATAAAAAGCTGTATTAAAGTTCTTTAAGCTAATTTATGAAACTGTTCTTACAGTAGCAGTGTACAATAAGCATAAAATCATTTTATAAGTACCCTATAAGTACATCAGTTCACTCTATTATAAATACCTTATAGAACAAAAATGTAGTCCTCAAAGATAAAGATATCGGAAATTCTGCGTTATAAAATCTGTTTACACATAACCCTATTTTGTCATAAACATTAGACTAATTTTACTAGTCAGTTTTAAAAAATATATCGAGCAGTATCTCAGTGGATGAAAATTAAAGAAGTGGATTTTTTAAAAGAACAGTTAAAAAAAATTACCATCGAATTCTTGAGAGTTACAATTCTGGTCGACCTTTACAAACTGCAACTAATAATTCATCTAACTGCAACCGTGGGGCTAATTTGGAAATAAAAACAGTATTATCTACCACTGCCAGGCATCATAAAAATGATACTCCAGTAAAAGAGCTGCCAATAAACATGGTAGAAGATTTTCTTGCTGGGTTTTGCCTAGTAATGTTTATCAACATTTTCTCTTGTTATTTTGTGCAATTACAATATGCTCCTCAAAAATACATACATTTATTTTTGCTTTTAGCCGCATCGATATTTGAAAACGATGTTGAGATGTACAGAGATTTTTATGGTGAAGATATAACAAATAATGTACACCTACACAATCTCTCACACTTAACTCACGAAGTAAAAAAAAATTGGAGTGCTATCAACATTTAATGCGCATATCCTTTTGAAAACAGAATTTTTTTATATTAAAAATTTACTTATAAATAATTTCCATTTAATGGAAATTGTCGTCTGCCACAAATAGCTAAAAAATTGGGTGAAAGGCTAGAAGTTGATAGATACCAAGTTCTCCAAAGGCACAAATTTAAAAAAATGCTGAATTAACAAGCGCCTATAGAAACAACATTATAGGATTTTAATATCGTATAGAGTTTCGAATAACACCAAAGCGTTGTATAACGTTTCATATGGGACAAAATTATCGTATTATATTACGCCATATTTACTTAAGGATTTAGCGGTACATCAATTGCCGCCATTATGCAGAATTCTCATAGAAATGTAAAAATGCCTATTAAAAATTAATTTTTTAGAATGGCAAAGATTATTTTCTTATCAATTTAATCAATATTTTGTTTAAACTGAAAATTCAACCATTTTAAATTTAATAAAATATATTTTTTTAATTTTTAATAAACCAAAGGCGTATGCTAAACTGAGGCCCTTCAGTTCTTTGCTAAAAATATATACATATTTTGTCAGAAAATTTCGCCGCGCAAGAGAATTTTCTTGCTACTAGCGTGTTAATTACATTGTTTAACGGGATTTTACCATGTTTAATGGAACTTGAGCGCCATTATTGAGGTTGTTATTCGAAATAATAACTACACAACATGTTTGCATTATATAACCATTCTTGCAATAATTTTGTTCTGAATTTCATCACTAGAAAACAAAATGATTGTATAAATTTTTGTTAGTGGGATACCGTCTACATTATAACTCACTTATACAATTACTATACAATAATTTTATAGCAGTTGCCAAGTGCATATGTAAATATGTTGTATAAGTAATATTGAGGATATACTTATAGGACAGTTTTATAATCATCGCGTAAATAGTTTTATAGTGGTTGTATGGTTTTCTAATAGAACTCTTATAGTTATCAAAAGGTTGTATAAAAGTGGGCCCTTTTTGGTTGTATAGACATTGTATAATGGTATTTAACTGCCTTATATAATTTACATGTTTCTATAAAATATGTTGTATAGCAGTTCTAGCAACCTTTATAAAAGTTATTTTGCTACTTGGGCTCTTGTCTATACTAAATATCAATTTTATGAACTCTTACCTGCTTGATTTACCTATTTACTCCAAATTTACAGACAGAAATTTTTTTTTCGCTCAAACTTGAAATCTCGACGTTTCATGATATTCTAAAATTTTAAAAAATGTTTTTGTCGTTACTATACTTCCACTGGATGTGGAAGTAAAATATGTATAGTTGTATTCGTTAGAACAACAGCAATTATTTAAAATAGTTGTAAACACTATATACTAAACATAGTATGTTCGGTTTTTTAATTATTTATAATAAACCGAAAATAAACGCATATTTCCCTCTAACTCTGCAAAATCCTATCCTTAAAGGCTATTTTTACACTTAACTATATATACTACGGGAGCCCACTCTAAGTGTCCGTGCACCCCCCCTCCGATCTTTGGGGACAATGTTTTTCATAAAGATTAAAGCCTAAGGAACAATTTAAGACATGTCCCCAAAAAGAAAAACTGGCTGTACTTTCAAAATGGCGTCCGTTTAAAAAAAATTGCAAATATTGTTTTGATCATTTAACACAAAAACTAAAAAAGATGGAGAAAAATTTTCTGCACAAAACACAAGGTGCATAAAATTTTCTAGAACTTTGTTCCTATACAATATTTGGATAGGAGTTACCATTTTCCAGATACCATTGTTACCGTTTTTGAGATAAATGTGCAAATTATAATATTATTATTATTATTAATTTTTTTTCAGTTTATTTTATTTTTTGTTATGTTAATAATATAAAGTTATATTATACGTTTTACAATAATTATCACAGTTATTTCCTCTAAATGATTTACCGATATATGAATTTCCATGTTTTCTTAATTTTGGGCTCATTTATCTGAAAAATGGTAACTCCTATCAAAATATTGTATAGAAACAAAATTGTAGAAAATTTTATGGACGTTGTTTTTTGTGAAAAAACAACATTGGCAACAGTTTTTTTTTTAACATATGGCCGCCATTTTGAAAGTACAGCCATTTTTTTTTTTAGTACATGTCTTAAATTGTTTCTTAGGCTTTAATCTTTATGAAAAACATTGTCCCCAAGGATCGGGAGGGGGGTGCACGTACAGCTAGGGAGGGCTCCCCGACTACTATGCTTCAAAATATTTCAGTGTTATCAAAATATTTAAATATTCAGAAAGTATTTCAATACTAAGTTTAAACTATTTAATTACTTTCGTTATTTATTATTTAACTACTTTTATCTTTTGAAAATACTTAATATTTAAATACTTTCAATTTTCTGAAAGTATTTAGTATTTAATATTTAAATACTTTTTCAAAGTATTTGCCCAGCTCTGCCGGCCTTATGGACCCTCCTCCTTTAAAGTTTTTCAAGTTTATTCTCATTTTTAATGCTTGTATACGCATTTTAAAAATTCACATAAATAATTTTTCAATACTGTCAGAGCTGGAGTATTTCAAATAAAAGTAATTGAAAAAAGTATTTCAAATACTTTCAGTATTTGAAGCACTTTGCTTCAAATCCTTTCGATTCCCAGTATTTGGTACTTGGTATTTGAAATACTTTGCTTCGAGTATTTGGATTTTGTATTTGGTTTTCAGAAATACTGGTATTTGAAATACTTTGCTTGGTATTTCAAATACTTTCCTGTATTTCAAGTAATATCCCGCTATTTGAAGTACTAGATGTTATTTTAAATACTGCTTAAAGCACTAGAATGACTATTAAAAATAAGTAGGTACCTAACGTATCGCTCTTAATTCTTAATCGACCTACTTCTTTCTTACTTATTGTTTATCAATAGTGCTATTAGTTCTTAATAAGTAGGTAAGAAAGGTTAAGGTATGTAACTAATCCTATAGACTCACTTTTGAAACTCACTTTTTGAACTTCAGTAGTATGGGCAGGGTTACTGTAACGAGAAAAATTAACGACCTCTCTAAAGAAATGATGGTATCCAATCAACAGGAAATAAATGACCTAACAATCCATTGGATTGATATCACTTACACCAGACTTTCTGCAGCCCTTTCTTGTAGAAGATTCTGCGGAACTCATAGTTACAATAAAATGACAGAGATTATGGAAGATATTCACTCTAAATTCCACATCAATAATGATGAATTAGTTGCCACTATTACAGATAATGGATCCAATTTCGTAAAGGCTTTTGGACGATTTGGCTTAGACTGTAATGTCAGTAATGAAAACACTTCATACGACGCCGACGAGTATTCAGATGAAGAATATAATTTGTTCGTGATTGTCGACGATTGCTCAGGAGAAAATTTGGGTCATCCTAATTTACCAAAACATGTCCGTTCAGCTAGTCACACTTTAAACTTGATAGTTAAAACTGATGTGAAAAATATTATCCAAAAAAGCCGTAGCCTACGAACGAAACATACAAATTGTATAAATAAATGTTCCATATTCTGGAAAAAGTCAGAATGACCCAAATCAGAAGGTTCTTAAACATACTCTTAGCTATCCTGGAGCTATTGCTGGAATTCTATAATGTAGTTTTACAAATAATAAAAGATAGAAGATAAAGAAAAACTGCCAACAGTTTTTAAAGAACTGCGAATTGTAGATCAGTGTTTCAAAGAATTCGAGTTCGAGTATTTGCAAGGAGAACATAACACCTTTTATGGGTATTTATTGCCGTGTTTAGGTTAAGATCTTAAAAAATTTGAAAAGTTTGAAACTGAGAAATTGAATTACGGGAATGAAATATTAGATGCCTGCAAAAATGGACTCCTCAAGATATTTAAAGTATTTTTTTATTTAAGTAGCCCAGCTAAAAAAGCTATTATTGCAACTTTCACATTATCACAGTTGAAACTCAGATGGATAGGTAATTTTAAAAGTTACACAAATGACGATTTAAGTGAATCGATTCCAAAAATTTTTGTAGAAATGGTTTGCCAAGAAGAATCAGAATCTAATAATAATGACGATGTACTGAACGGCATCAGCGAACCTTATAAACCGACATCAATTGAATAAAAATGTTTTGAACCAGATGATTTTTCGACAGGAATTTCAAATAGTGAAACTACAAAAAGCAGCGCGAAGAAAAGATTAGAACTCGAATTACTTCAATATTTAAATTATTCTGATACCCAAATAAATAAGTGTTTTGAATAAATTCTCGTCCATCAGAACCCTTTCCTACCGCTATAATACTTGCCTCCTTCATCGGTTATATAAAAACCAGTGATAAAAAAAGAATTGAATAAGAAATTCTTTAATACTTAAATGACTCTGACACCCAACTTGTTTCTCTAGATAAGTATGCAGCAGTAAAAACAGTTTTTTATAGGTTTAATACATGCCTTTCATCATCAGGGCCTGTAGAAAGACTTTTCATTTTATGAAATTATAAATGCTCCAAGAAGAAATGCATTAACTGATGAAAATTTCGAAAATTTGGTGCTATTGAGAGCCCATGGAAATAGATAATTAATTTTATTAATTTTTTATTTGTACTTGTACTTACCTTACCTTAAGTTATTACTATGTTTTATATAAAGTTTACTTTATGACTTTCCTGACATTCGAAGGGAAATCTACCGCAGCAGTATTTATTTTTGTTCATTTTTATATTTACGTAAAAATTATTTTTAATTGTTTTTGAATGATACTGAGTTGAAGAAAGCTGTTAATAAATAATAACAATAACAAATTATAAAAGAAAAACTTAATAAATATAAAATTTTATGGGCACTGGAAAAACTGTGGAGCATTTGAAATATATTAGAGTACTTGAAACACTTTAGAGTAATTGAACTACTTTAAGATTTGAAGTACCTATTAAAGTACTTCAAATAATCTGAAATATTTGAAATACGGTACTTGCGATTTACTTGAAGTACTTTCGACAAGTATTTGGTATTTGAATTACTTTGCTTCAGGTCATAGTACTTGGCAATTGGAGCAGCAAGTACTTTGTCGGGTACTTGGTATTTGGTACTTCAAGTACTTTCATTGGGTACTTTCAACAGCTCTGAATACTGTTGATTAATAAAAATGGACTGCTAATTGCAGGTTAGATTTCCAATCTACAAAAAGAGTCCTATTTTATTAGGACATAGTATTTAAAACTTCATAAGCATTACACTGAACTAGATTTTAGTTGAAAATACGGGAAACAGGCAGAAATTTTAATATCAGCTGCGTTATACTCTTAAACCTTAAGAAACGCATTTCACCCTACTTCAGCTTTAGCTTTATCGATGAAACTTTGTGATTGGTGTTGTCTCCTCTTAACAGAGGCACTCGAAGGGCAAAGATCTATTTACTTTCAGATAGTCAGGCAGCACTAAAGAATGTCAGGCCCTATCTCTTCGAGTCTAAAATTGTCTGAGAATGCAGACAATCCCTGAAACAACTGGAAAAAAACAACAAAGTTACCTTGATATGGGTGCCAGAGTATGAGGGAATAGAAGGCAATGAATTAGCTCCAAGAAAAGGGGCTGAAGCCCCATTTTTTGGACCCGAATTGTTCTATGGCCTATCCACGGTGTATTAAATAGGTGGTCCGATGGACGGCACTTTCCTATTATAATTATGGCTTCATAAGTGCATGGTTTCTATTTACTTTAGTAGATGGCGCAAGCAATAAGGTCCTACAATTACCTGGGCATGTGCATCGTAGAACTAACATAACCTCAAATTTTAAGGTTTTTTTCGTTTATTTTCATTTTTAATGTTTGTATAGGCATTTTTATCTTGGAGCCATACTGGCTCCAAGCAAATATTTAAAAATTCACACAAATAATTTTTCAATATTGTTGATTAATAAAAATAGACTGCTAGTTATTAAGCAATCCAAACCACGTGACTTTTAACATGGCGTTGAGGGCAAACATCCGGCAATCCTTTATTTTCATTCGTTAAATGAGTTTTTTTTCGGTTGCCTTGGCTACGTTTCCGCAAGTTAATTAAAATAAACCCCATGTTTGCCCTCAGCGCCATATTGAAAAATAATTTTGACAGGTCGTTGGATTGCCTAATAGGTTGGATTCCTAACCTGCAAAAAGTGTCTTATTTTATTGTGACAAACTATTTAAAACTTCATACACATTATGTTGAACTTGACTTTGGTTGAAAGTACAGGAACCAGGCAGAAATTTTAATAATAGCTACGTAATACTTGTAAATCTTAAGAAATATATATTTTTGAGGTTAGCTGTGGTGACACGTGCAATGCTGCATGTAGTGTTGCATATATTCTTTCAATGTTTTAATTTAGCTACTTAATGTCAGATGTCACTGGACTCTTATTTCACCAAACAAAAGCAAAAGGCCGGGAATGTATGCAACACTGTATGCACGTATGCACAGAACCTGTAAAATTATCTATTTATGCGTAAGTAATGAGAGAACTTATTGGTCCTGCCATCTATTACATTATGTACGAAGTAAGCACTTATGAAGCCACTGTGAGGGTTGTCGTCGCATCACCTATTTAATACACCCTGGGCCTATCTAAGGGGCACATAACGGAGGAGGTTCAAAAATGGGAAAAGAAATAAAAGAAGTCCTACTGAATGAATACTCCAGGCCAAAGACAAGCGAAAAGGTTTATAACCTATTCGACAAAGATTGCCACAGGGTTTCTCGAACTCCAAAAGTCTGATGACAGGCCTTCTAACTGGCCTGAAACAAATGTTTCAACTCTCGTCCGTTCTAACTGGCCATTGCCCCTTGAGATATCATCTCAAGAACATGGGCATGGCAGAAGATGACAAATGCAGATACTGCGAAGCTGTATTGAGACTGTAGATCATATACTTTGTGAATGCAAGGTACTAATCCACATTAGGCTAAAGTACCTAGAACAGGCGGAATTAATGCCTGAAGACAGGGAAATCATCTCTCAGGAAAATCGCAAGATTTGTAAAAGTCTTGGAATCCTGGGCAATAACTAGTTGTAGAGTAATTCACAAAAGATCTTTTAGGTCAAGGTAAAGAAAGGCCAACTCAGGGCCAAGCGACCTCTTAAACAATCTACAATTTACCCATATTTCAAATACACATCCTCAGTCGAATGTTGACAGGTTTAACATAGTTAATTATTTTATTCTTTTAGTGACCATCCCTTTTTCGCTAAAACAGGCTTCTCCCTTAGCAATTGGGTTGTTGACGAATTTTCAAAAATGGTGAAATATGGTAGTGGATGACTTAATTTAGTTATATATTTAATTTGGAAGAAAAATTCTTGGCGCAACATATTTTAAAAAATTGTTAAACTTCGACTATTTGAATGTGCCGCGAAAACGGTAGTGACATCATAACGGCAGTTAGATGTGAACTTATAAGCAGAACAGATGAAGACGAATAAGTTGACATTGCTGACAAGAAAGAAAATAACCTCATATGTCAAAAGTAAATTTGACGTTTAGCTAGCAGTGATTGATGTTTGCAGTTATTGTTAATATTTTTTTACAAAACGACTAAGGCAGTATATCTGTAAAAGCTAATTCTGACATTCTACTTGCGGTAGATATATTTATGGTCAGCGAATTTTTAAAAAGAGACGATCGTTTTGACATTGCAATGGTTGGAAGTGCAAAAGCTGCAAGGTACTTACGTTACAGCTGCTATAGACAGTACAAACTATTATAATTTCTGCAAGAACTTCCTTTATTTCATCTTAATAATATTACATAATATGTCTAATATGTATTTTATTATTTAATTTAGATGAATTTGTTAACTATACTTTGTATTTTATTAAATATTTCCTTTTCATTGTTTTATTTCCTATTAACTATATACATGCGTATCTAACTGAAAACAACAAAATAAGTTTATCTATTAAAGAAATTATTTATTATCCATTGATATTCACTTCTAAGAAGAGTCAGAATGAGACTTACGAAGATATCAAGAAAGGTCGGTATTATAACAAAAAATAATAAATAGGTAAGTACTTTATGCTAGTATCTATCTAAGCAATAAACAATTATATGTATTTATAACACACATAATTCAAAGGGCATTTATAACTACAATCCAACGCATTCGTAGCCATTTCCGACTGATTGTATTCACCGACTTTAGACGACTTTCACAGTTTGTTTCATATAGTTTTTCAACGGCGAGTTTTTAAATTTCCTTTCTTAAATTATTGATCATCCTAGTATTATGGGGCGTCTAGGGAGCTTCATAAATAATCAATAGCTAACAAAAATAACTGCACTTTATTCCAACATAAACTAGATAAAATACATAAAAGCAGATTAAAACCGTTTCCCTCCTTTTAGGAAGTCAAAGCATGAATAACATTCTAATCTAGAGCCGTTAAGAATACAGTAATACACCCTGTTTTATCCACCAATTTGGCGGGTAATTTAAATTTGTAACAGCTAGAACGCCACACAAGTCTTGTAATGCGGTCGTTTTTCCTACAACATAAACCCATATTAAAAATCAAATTGCTACATTAAGATACAACTTACCACAAATAAAACGCTTAGAATACATTGTAATTTGTTACATTACTTGACATTGAAATGGTCTCCACAATAAGAAGACTTGGTCCTTCTCTGGTGGCTTTGAATCATTCATTATTACGTTCAGCGTTTATTAATGGAACACAACAGTTTTTCTGGTGAATTGGTGGTATTATTTACACAGTACGGCAGAAAACACTATCTGTACTTATATTTATCCATAACTAGATGCTGTTAAACTATACCGAATTGTAACCTATTAACGTCAGTTGAATTTGACGTTAAATATAATGTCAGATTAAACTGTCATGATTGTCTTTTTTCTCCGTCGCTATCAGCGTCTTTCTCGTCGTTTTATAACTAAGTTCTCTACAGACTGCCGTTATTATGTCATCTCCGTTTTAAATGCATGTATTTTTGTAATTAATATTATAATATTATAAGACTTTATTTTCAACTTCTACATGTTTCTAATGATTTTTTATGAATAATTGTTATTGTTTAACATAGATTCTCCTCAAATTTTAACTTAGTGCAACAACCCAATTGTGTTAACTACATGGCAAATATTGTTTTTCTTAACATTTTTTCTTTATTTATTTTTTTGAAATGTTCAGCCTTTATATTTTCAATCAGAATATACCATGGCAATAGGCCTCAATTACCAGCCAAATATTATTTTTCTCAGTCAAATATTGTTTAGATATAGAGCTAACAGACCGACCGACAGAAGGACTGAATGGTTGAATTTTTTTTTCCTTGTGGCACTTGGATCGAGTTCAATCAGCCAGAATCCAGATATGAATTATAAATTTAAAACATTGATATTGACACTCAAATTAAGAAAAAAGTGGAGAAAAATTCTTACTTTCTATGCAGTTTCTCTCCATAGAAAGTAAGTATTCAACTTTTAGAACAAGGTTTTGCTTATGCGCAGAAAAAAAAAAGATATGAGATATACAGTGGCATAAAAAGTGAAGCCGCCAACTGCGGCAAAGCACAGATCAAAGAGAGCCACGTTTTTTGCTTTCGGTCGGACAATGAGTACACCGGCGTGTTATTGTAAATCTCTCTTGCCATTGCAGAGTTGACTGGCCTGGGGTCATTGTTTTTCGATTTATTTCTATTTATTTCGCTATTTTTGTAGTGTGATTTGATTAAAACCAAAAAGTCACTTCTATCCTCTTCAGCTTTACTGTCAATATTGTCATTCCCAAGTCTGATAAAGTGATATGGTTGTACCGCGTTACGTCAGATTAGTTAAAGTCATTGGCGGCACATTTCTACAAAAAAATAAGGTAATTTTTTTGGTATTTTTTGTTAATTTTTCATTTTTTTAACTCCTTTCGGTGGTGACAACCTACTGTTAAATTTTCTGCATGTCATGGTAGATCACGTTGTATACATATATATACGTTTTTTTCCTGTTTTTTTTTTTCATTTGGACATATTTATCTCGAAAAGTACACGTTTTTAAGGCTAAACGAACATAGGTAAACACGTTCAGAATAGGACTTCCTACAAAAGAAGTGCTATACATTTTTCTGATTATCCCATTGGCTTTTCCGGAAAAGCGAGGATTTTGAAGAAGACACAAGCAGAGTGTAGCATAGTTTAGCAATAAGTGGGTGTTTCAAGGACACTCACAACTTTCATTTTTTATTCCTGAACTGAATAGGAAAAAAGACTTATCGCATTATAATTTAAAAAATATTTTTCCAATGAAATAAATATTTCACCTCCATCTGACCTTGAAAACTAGTTATAACCAGATTCATCGTCCTAATTCATTCGAAAACCTAAAACATTTTTAACTTTTTTTTTTCAAAAATGATGTTTTCGAAATTATTCAACCATTTAGATACCTTTAGAAGACCCTGACTAGCAAATTAATTACTTTACTAAAACTTAGGTAGATACTTACTGCCATTGGTAAGGTGTAGTGGTGGGTGATGCTGCATCTTCAGTCAAAGTCAAGGTATCCAAATTTAAACTTTTTTCGACAGTCTGGAAGAAATCGGTAGCTTCCGATGCTATTTCCGTGCCACATTCACTCTTTGGCGGTGATTCTATATCAGACATAACAAGTATTGGCGGAAGGTGAATAGTGTAGAGCAGCTTCAGTCTTTGAGCAGGATCTGCGGAACAAGTCAGACCAATAGCTGCGACCAGTTCTCGGAAATTTAAGAAACCGTCCCTGTTTTGATCCATTAACTGAAAGCAGCAGTTTTATAAGCTAGGTTAAGGTTAAACGCATCTCACTGGAAAAACTTAAATAACATGTTCAAGGGTGGGTAAAGGAAACTTTCTAATGAAAATTTCCAGAAAATTTTCAGAGGTTCCGGAACAAAGCTTTGATAAAAATCAGAGATAGGTTAAGGAAACTTTCTATATGAAAGTTTTCGGAATGAAGTTTTGATAAAGTTTCCAATAAAATATTTGAATATTCCGAAACATTCCAAAGGAAACTTTCCCGAAATTTTGGTAACTAACAAATATTCGAATATTTTATTGAAAACTTTCATTTTTATCAAAATTTCGATGCGGAAACTTTCAAATGGAAAGTTTCCTTTACCCCTCTGAACATGTCAAGGATAATTTTAGAATTATCATAAAGCGAAAAAAACATTTTCTTTGACTTTTCGTTTCTTCCGGATATCTACGCACGACAAGAGGTGCACTTAATTACTGGAAACATACGTATCCGCCTATTACACATTGTTAGTTTAACCCTTTTCTTACTCCTCCCACCGTTAGTTCAGTTTTTTTTGCTAGTGTACATACCGTGCGTGTAATTTCCCATTAGGCATGTAAATTCACGTAGCGCGAGAGATATGACAACACCGTAAATTCGTCCGTCGGTGGAGCATCCCAGCTCTGTTATTTCATTTCAGCCAGCTAGCACACGCGATGTTGTAATTCTTACTCCCCATGCCTAGCCCGCGACTACACACACGGTATTTATATTTTATGTGTGATAAATAAAAGTTTTATTTCTATTATTAGCATTTTTTAATTGACATTTCCGTTAAATTCATAAAAATGTTTAGTTTGTTAAGCCGTACGTATCTGAAAAAGCTACATTTCGCGGCTGCAAACGGATAAATCCGCAAGCGCAATCCGCTGCCGTCCTGAAAGGGTTAAGTTTTGTGCTGTGCTGTGTTCTACAAAATTGTTTTACTTTTTGCTATTTTTGTACTGTGATTAAAACCAAAAAGTCATTTCTAACCCTGCCAGCTTTGCTGACAGTCCCAAGTTTGATAAAAGGGGAGAAGATATGGTTGCACCGCGTTTCATCAAAAAAAATAAGAAAATAAAATTTTTTTGGCCATATTTTTTTTAACTTCTTATTTTTTTAACTCCTTTCAGTGGAGACAACCTACTGAATAATTTTCCGCATATTGAGTATATGGGAAGTCTCAGCGCCTAATTCTCAATATTTTATCTAATATTAATTATCTTGCATTTAGGGGTGGTTTCAACTCCATAGATGGAAAAGCTGACATTCTCTATTTTTCAACATTATTCTATATAGACTGTAGAAGACATTAGATAAGGTTTTCAGGTCAATTCATTCACCGATAAGTACTCCGAGGCTTTGTCATTTTTACGTCTCCATTGATTACACTAATAATTAACAGAAAAAAACTTACTGTAAATATTCTAGCAGCTAGAGATTCAGCAGTTTCTCCCTTTCCCCAAGGAGACAGTGCTGCAAATAAAATTTTGAAATAATCAAAATCGACCTTGTAGGCTTCATAGGGCTGTAATGATGGATCGTGTTTGTCTGGTATGCATTTCTTCTGCCTAATTATTTCTTCTCTCACTAAGCTCAAGAGGTCCTGCAAGAAATAATAAAGGATCCTTTAGGGAATAGCATGTTGCTTTTTGCTTCTTGCATTCTACATGCCTTCTGGTAACGCAAAATTTGATAAGTTGTTAAGTTATTTTAAACAGATTTTTTAGCACACTTATTATAAGAAGTTGTTAAGATACTTATAAATTTTAACTTACAAATTGCGTTTATTTTGGTAGGAAAAAAAGAATTTCTGCTTTTTTCTTTTTGCAAAAAATGTACTTTAATTCAGTTGAATTTTAAACTCAAATGTGCATCATGTGAACTTTTAATAATCAATAAAGCCTTTAATAGGCAATCAAAGGACAATAATAACAAAACACATATACATGGTAGCTAACTAAAAAAAACCAAAAAACCCATCGCCAAACCTGTAGCTCTTGATGCGAAAAAAACCCATCATTTCCAACACATCTTAAAACATTTCTCTCACACGTATCCTCCAATTCCTGCACCACCTTTAACCGATGTTTCAATCGCAGCCTTTCTATCTGACCAGTTGTTAAAAATCCATATTTTCTATATGCTTCGTAGATGAGCACCTGAATGGAAATGCTCTAAGAACAAAAAAATTGCTTTATTCTTTACATGATGCTGAAAATAATTACTTACCCTTTTCTGATCGTCGTAACTTTTATTCCTAATAGCACCTCGTCCTTCATCGTTAAAAACTCCCATTAAGTAATCTGCCAAAAGTTGCATTGCTTCTCCTTAAAAAGAGACGTTGAAAAGGTGTAATAATAGCACAAACAAAAAATTTTATATAACATGAGGTCTAAGGCACATAATTTTGGAGAAAAGAATAAAAAGAAACTTTAATAAAACTGTTTGAGAACTTCTGGAATGTTGCGGTAGGTTTTATTCATTACCAGTCCTTTTCAGATGTTCACGCATACTCTTCCTTGATATATTGGTCAAGTTGTACTATCATTGTTTGTATTAGTTTTTTTTTTGCTAAATGAAGTTTCTATATTAATAATAATAATTTTACTTTGGTTCAGGCCAGTTACTGAGTTATGTATAGACAACCAGAGATGGGTTGAGGAAACTTTCCACATTTTAAATTAATTCCATTCATGATCCGTGATCACTGATCAGTTATTTGAATTTAAAAAAATTAGACATAAACACAACATAGCAAATATTATTTTTTTTTGATTTTAGTGGCCAAATAAATCAAGCTTTCGACACTGGGGCTATATTAAACTATTCTTTATTTAAAATGGATAAAGTTGTTGCAGTACTAATAATCCCAACTAATACTTTGCATGTTAATTCAGATTACAGCTGCTCTCTGTCTATCATGTATCATAGTGACAGAATACACTGTTCAGCACACAACTGATCAATGACGTAAATGATAAGTGATCGCTTAGTTAGCGCTACTGCGTGATGAACGCAACCATTGCACGCATGCACGCGCAGCGATATAACTAGTGACAGATGGCGTCAACTTCAATATGAATGTTTTCTGAGATTTGCCCCTTCTCCTGGATATTAGTCGGTGATTTAAATACTTTCCAGTTAGAAATTATGAAAACAGATTTGATAATAATTGCTAATGTTTAGTAACCCTATATTAATATATATAGATTAATTTAAAATATACGGCACATGCAAGAGGCCTATTATGTTATTTACATGACTTTTACAGATTTTTATCAGATATGGAAAGTTTCCTCGACCCATTTGCCGCCAATTTAATCTAACTTTTAGACTAAAATTTAGGTTAGGTTAGAAATTTTCCCAAAAATGGTTTTTTCCTGGACAGTTAAAACGAAAAAACTGATTTTTCCCATTTTTGAATTTGCCGCCAATTTTAACCTAACTTTTAGAATAAAAGTTATGTTAGAACTAAATCAGAGAAAAATAGCATTGAAGCCCTAATGTTATGAATACAATCAAATATACCTAATGTATTTGGTATCAACATGATGGTCTTTTAATGACTAATTCATTTTGATAAAAACAATATTTTTCCGGGTTTTCTCGGGTAAAAACCCTAAAAAATAAAAACCCGGTTTTTATCCATTTCTGATCTATAGTTAGAATTTATTTCATTGACTTAACTTTATTTAGTACAGGGACCGAAACCGAAATCCGCACCGTACTTAGGACTTTAAAGTTCAAAGAAGATGGTTGAAATCAAAGATTCAAATTTTTAAACCATGATGTAGAAATACCAAATTGTACGGTGAAAATCATATATAAGTCGATTCGTCCATTATAAAGATTACATAAGGTAAAAGGCAAGTAAAAAGCCAAAAACCGAAATCGAAACCGAAAACCGCACCATAATTACTAATTTTTTCTAACAGAAACCGAATTGCAGCGGATCTGTAAACCAAAACCATAACCGAGAACCGAATTGTCGCTGCCTTGACAACCGAAACCGTAAATGAAAACTTAATTGTCGCTGCTATGAAAACTGAAAATGGTATACGTTATGTAACCTTAAGTCCCTGATTTAGTATAGTGTTCAGTGTGGTATTTTAAAATGCTGATTTTAAGTTAAATTTTGGACATTATGGCAGATAATTACACTTAGAGCTCGTGGCTATGCACATGAGAACAAAAGTGAACTTTACACTTATGATTTTTTGTAACCAAATAATAAACTCCTAAAGTGGTTCCAATATAACAAGTGGTGCATGTCACTCTTAAACTGACATTTCAATTTAACTTTGCATACAAGAAGTCAAAGTTATTACATATAATCTTTAATTACACTATTCACAATAATATTAATATTGAAAAATACTAATTAAACTCTGGATCTTGAAGGAGGTCTAGCCATTATGTATGAATTCAATAACTTACAGTAAAGCATTGACTGAGTTAATGATTTACATATAGATTCAGATCCTAAAGGAGATAATATACTCACAATATATAATATATTTCCTATATAACCTAAACATTTTCAAAATGTGTAATAATATTGACAGCTATTTGAAGCCATTCAGCCTCGCAGGATTACAATCACATATCGAAGAAAGAGAGTTAAAGTAATGATCTGCTCGGATAAACTGTGTCATTGTTTCAGAAATGACAAAATATTAATGATTTCTAATTCTTTGACAGTGAAATAGATTTTACAAACACCACAGCACACTAAACAATGCACTTTTTAGGTTGGGGAACTGCACGTTGTGTTCAGTATTTTGGCAATTGGGTTGTTGACGAATTTTCAAAAATGGTGAAATATGGTAGTGGAGGACTTAATTTAGTTATATATTTAATTTGGAAGAAAAATTCTTAGCGCAACATATTTTAAAAAATTGTTAAACTTCGACTGTTTGAATGTGCCGCGAAAACGGTAGTGACATCATAACGGCAGTTAGATGTGAACTTATAAGCAGAACAGATGAAGACGAATAAGTTGACATTGCTGACAAGAAAGAAAATAACCTTATATGTCAAAAGTAAATTTGACGTTTAGCTAGCAGCGATTGATGTTGCAGTTATTATTAATATTTTTTTACAAAACGACCAAGGCAGTATATCTGTAAAAGCTAATTCTGACATTCTACTTGCATATTTATGGTCAGCAAATTTTTAAAAAGAGACGATCGTTTTGACATTGCAATGGTTGGAAGTGCAAAAGCTGCAAGGTACTTACGTTACAGCTGCCAGACAGTACAAACTATTGTAATTTCTGCAAGAACTTCCTTTATCTTATCTTATTAATATTACATAATATATCTAATATGTATTTTATTATTTAATTTAGACGAATTTGTTAACTATACTTTGTATTTTATTAAATATTTCCTTTTCATTGTTTTATTACCTATTAACTATATACATGCGTATCTAACTGAAAACAACAAAATAAGTTTATCTACTAAAGAAATTATTTATTATCCATTGATACTCACTTCTAAGAAGAGTCAGAATGAGACTTACAAGTACCTACTTTATGGTAGTATCTATCTAAGCAATAAACAATGATATGTATTTATAACACACATAATTCAAAGGGCATTTATAACTACAATCCAACGCATTCGTAGCCATTTCCGACTGATTGTGTTCACCGACTTTAGACGACTTTCACAGTTTGTTTAATATAGTTTTTCAACGGCGAATTTTTAAATTTCCTTTCTTAATTTATTGATCATATCCTAGTATTATGGGGCGTCTAGGGAGGTTCATAAATAATCAATAGCTAACAAAAACAACTGCAGTTTATTCCAACATAAACTAGATAAAATACATAAAAGCAGATTAAAGCCATTTCCCTCCTTTTAGGAAGTCAAAGCATGAATAACATTCTAATCTAGAGAATAATTGCTATTGTTTAACATAGATTCTCCTCAAATTTTAACTTAGTGCAACAACCCAATTGTGGAAAATATTTCAGTCAGGTTTAATGACTGAACCTCCTCCTTTGGTTTCAACATTTTTAAATGTTTAATTAATGTATACCTACTAAGTATATATTTGAGGATTACCTTCATCTCTGCACTGGAGCAGCCTATCTTGATTCCACTCCAGCAGCATCAAAGCAACTTGAAAAATAACTTTCGCACCATCATAGAAGAAGCAGTCCATAACATTGACGGCACTCTCATAAGGCATGACGCAAAGGAAGATCGTAAGGAACCATGAGAGGGAAAGCATGTTCATCATACCTGACAAGAAACAATGAAAAAAATTTTTTTAATACATAAATTGTGTTGATATATGCAGTTTGATCAGAAGGATGGCCAATAATATTAAAAATTTATATATTTATTTATATGAATATTCCTGAAAAAAAAAAAAAATCCATTGTTGGCAAAGGTTTTCTTCATTGACAGGATTTTTTCCAAAATTGAATTTTTTCTGAGGTTTAAAAAGAAAAAAAAAAGATTTCCCCTTTTTTAAATTTGCCGCCAATTCTAAACTAGCTTTTAATCTGCCCTTAAAAAGTTGTTATTTTACCATTTGTCTCTTCTATAAAGGGGCGAGTAGGCCTGTCTCAATTATACTCATATCTCGATACAAAAAGTGAAGCAATGGCAGTCTACAATTATTTTAAAATAGATATTCATCTTACATTTACTAGTAATTTTTGAGCTGTTTGTCCAAATGATTATTTAAAATAATTCATACATTTAGAGTATGATCCGATTATTCACCTCAATTTTGGAATAGTGATCCAAAATGAGCAGTTACTCGTAGATTCTTAAAAAACTGATTACTTTTGAAACGCGGTTCCCATATCGGTTCCTGAAAAATCGGTGAGGATTTGTCAATGAATTGACCGATACAATTTACTTCTACTACTGGTTAGCGTTTTTTACTTAAGTCAAATGTATATGTATTTGTTATCAAATGCTCCCTATTCACCTTGAGTGTAGGCATCGACCACATCAGACACAAAATTTGAATTCGTGTAGTACTGTAAAATATAGACAGTAATATTATAAAAAGTTGTATCAGTCTAATCTGCTAAATCAGGTTATGTTTCTATTGTTTACCCAGAATATATGTAACTGTAACCGCTGTCAAAACTTCTGATTACTTCAGGTTATACTCTGATTATTATTGGACCATACCCTTAATATCTACCCTTATTATTATGATAGATGACTAAATTGATATCTGCTTCAATTTCTACAAGCAAAAAAATATTTTTTAACTACCCCACATGTTCAACTTTATAATTTAAGTAACTATGTTGTAAATATTTATAATGAACAAAAAAATATTTATATTTTTGTCTACTTTTACATTTACACACAAGTGCTTAAGATAATGTCATTTTTAAAAAGTCTGTCATTTCAAAACTACAATTTTAATGACCAATTAATTAATTTCATTAAAAAATATATATTTTTCCAAGGAAAAACTAGATATAAAAATCGCGTTTTTATTCAACTTTGTAACAATCTCAATCACTTTTTTTATGGATATCGAAAGAGTTAAGATGCCCTAGAGCTTTTTGCATTTAGCCTAGCTAATTAACATTATTATAAATAACTACTTACCCAGTTGGTTGAGTTTATCATGCAAAGTAGGCAGATGCTCCAGAGTTAATTCATCTAGTATGCCCTGATCAACTACGGCTCCGACTACCCTGGTGTTGTAATAATCAGGCAAGAGATTCTCACAAAGAGTAGCCAGCAACCAGAAGGCTTCCTCTTCATTACAATATATCAAAAGGACGGATGCTGAAATAATATAATCATATACTTACCTTAATATACAAAATTTTAATGGGTTTGCAATAAATCTTAAAAACATTATGGAAAAGATCGGTAGAACTGTCAAAAATAACTGTTAAAAACAGTAATAATGGTCTTTGTTTAGTTCAAGAACAAAGCTACTTACATTCACAAATAAATATAATAAATATTCAGTTTACAATTACTACAGTTGTACAAATATTCTGGTATACTGGTATGAATAAGACATCATGTCCTATAATATACGAAAAAGTAAAGTAGAAAATAAAAACAGTAAAAACACTATCAAATCAAAACATACAAATAATGAAATACCCAGTGATTCTAAAACAAAACCCGAATATAACACGAAAAATTATGAACTGGAGCAGAGGAAGCAACTTTTCGCCGATTTACTGAGCTTTTATAATTGTTACACATTCTATAGGATACTCTTCGCAGTTTTCTCGTAAATGTGTAAGGAAAGTTTTTGGACATTCTAAATTTTGTGATACCAACTTTGTTGTGAAAAAAAAAATATATGAAAAAAAAAAATGAAAAAAAAAACACCCTGTCAAGGATTCGAACACAGACAATGCAAGCAAGCAAGCAATAACAAGTTTATTAAAATTAGGAAAACTACGACAGACTTATTGGCTTGTATTTGCCTGACAGTGGGAAACAAGTAGTTCCAATGAATTACACACTTCTCATTTCCCACAAAGGACTCAATGTCCCCCGGAGCGTAAGGCAGCACTGGTGTCTCGTCTATCCCATAAGAGTGCCTTAAGTGATAATAAAGCACTCGTAATGCTCCGT
Source organism: Rutpela maculata (assembly GCA_936432065.2). NCBI lineage: Eukaryota > Metazoa > Arthropoda > Insecta > Coleoptera > Cerambycidae > Rutpela > Rutpela maculata. The sequence continues at coordinate 254,474,416 of OW386286.2, forward strand.
CATGCCTCTGGATATAGGCCGAGACTGCATATGTTGGACAAACCAACGACAAGTGCATCAAGGTCTCTGGCGCCCTGCGGCAGGCCCTGCAGCTGACATCAGCTATACTCATGACACGACTTCGATAAACGAGAGTGTTGAATACACCATCCTGGCAAGCCATTATGAATCCTTCGGTCTCAGACTTCAGCCTGGCTGACCTTAAGGCAAAGGTCATCCTTTTGGATAAGCCAAGGTCTTCTATATTTTTATGGAAGACTCCATGCATTGGCTTATCCGTATGAAGCTGCAGAAAGCTATTGTGTTCTGCAGCTTTAATTTGGGCTTTTCGCCGAGCAGGTTCCAACTCGGTGACAGAGTCGCAATTTACCTGCTCGACATTGAAGGAGAGACCAAGTTCATCGGCCGCTTTCTGTGCTGCCTTAAAGAAAAATGCTCCTACCTCTGCATTTTCATGGTCCCGGACCATGCAGAGGAGGGGGATCCGAATTCCTGATAATCTTACAAGCTCCATCCTGTTATGGAGACTCTCCAAGCTTATTATTATTATTATCTCCCCACCTCATTAGAAATTCAAAATAGGTTGGAACTAAAAGAAACTGAAATTTGCAACAATAGCCAAAACATTCAAAAAGCTGTACAACAGTACACAGAAGAACATTTCACAAAAAACAACCAGGTCAAGGTGAGGATAAAAGCGGCAAATTTGGAGGTACATATATGTATAATGTTTCATAGCATATTTGGCGTTTGTGTTTGTGCAGCTGAATGAACAAAATGCCCCTGGGTTATGGAACTAGAACTGTGCTGAACCAGTTTTTTTCTGCTTCTGCTGAATACCGAATATTTATCCTAAATTTCGTCAAAGCACAAAGCTTCAGGCGAATCATATACCGAAAAGGTACATCCCGAAAAATAACAACACATTTTTTTAAATAGCAATAAAATAATACTATAAAAATCATTTTTTTGAAGAAAAGTTTTCAAAAGTGAATACTTTTGAATGCGTTTTTACGCATTATTTTGAAAATATACAATAAACATTCTTATTTATCAAAAACACAAAATCTAATAAAACATCTTAAATTTTCATTTTGACATAACACAATTTATTATATATTTCCATATATCGCTTGTCTTTTTGTCCATTTTGAATATATTTAGTAATTTAGTATTACTTGCTTAGGTTCAAACACAAAATGAGACATACATATATTTTAATTTCTAACCGCGTGTAGCTAGTTTGTGAGTTTTGACAAGTATTTTCTGGCTGCATGCTTCGGTCGAAGCGGAGTCGCCAAACGGCCGGAGCCGAATACCTGAAAAATAGGCAGAATACCGAAGCCGAATCGATGCTTCGGCGCATCCCTACTAGAAAACATGATTTAATGTGAAATTATGAAAGCAGCAAGTACTACACACATAAACTGCCAATAATAATCCTTCATCAAAACGTAAGTCCTCAAAAAGATAATTAAAAAACATTGGCCTTCCAATAACAGATTATGATCAATTGAAAATCAAAACAAACCATCCTTTCCCACGTAACCACTTAATTCTCGAGAGATAACACATTGGAAAGAATTTTTTGAGTAAGTCGAAGAGTAGGGGATAAACCTCAAATCTCATAATGGGCATGAACGCGAAGTCACGAAAAAATCATAAGAAATATTTACAAACGTTTATAGTTTGAATAGTTACTTACCAACAATATTCATAGCTTGGCAGTAACCAATACTAGGATTGTGTATGGCATAGGCACAAAGTACCCTGCGAAGGGCATCTATGCCTATAGGATTTTGAAACGCAGGATGTTCAGGCAAAGAACGGTGAAGATCGCGCTCAATCTCGTCGTTGGCTGTGGACTGTTGACGAAGAGCCTTTCCGACTAGAGTGCGATAGTAGCCTTGGTGAGACGCTTTCTCATTTGCAGCACCTAAAAATAGGCATTACCTTTCATAATCATCTTAAAGCAAGGAATATTCGGCAATTAATTACCAGAGAAAGACATCCATATATCCATCCTGAGATGATCCGGAACACCCTGCAGGACAAGCGTAGCAACCTCCGTAGTTCTGTACATTGACACCCCGCGTCCGTATATGTTGAAATGGTCCTCCCATTCTCTTGCCCTGACTTGCTGCTTCTTATATACATCTGGAATAGGGCTAAGTGGGAATATTCTCATTAAAGCTTGCTGACATTTCCAGTTAGTGTCTATGAGAGGAACAAGCGAGTCGCCAGTGGAACTACTGCTACTACTGCTTTTATCACTAATTGTGTCCAACCTGCAATAGAAATGGGCACGTTAAAATCAGTGACTGTGCTAAACGTCCAGCTAAATATTGGTATATTTCAGTGGACAATTTTTCCGTCCACTGTCTTTCAAGCAGAGGTCTCTGTCATCCTGGTTGTCACAGGTAAGGGCAACAATGAAGTTATGTTCACGCAAGGTAAATGATTGTTGATTTGATATTCTGTTCTGTGACATTCATCAGATCGTTTATTAAGACTACAAAGGGAGTGGTCCCGGAACACTTCCTTGAGGAACTCCATAATTAATATTTAAAATATCAGATTAATGTTTGTTTTCATTGATGTTTTTTCGTTTATTTTGTAAATACGAACTGAAAAATTCACTAGTAATAATAATAATAATAATAATAATAAAAATAATAATAATAATAATAATAATAATAATAATAATAATAATAATAATAATAATAATAATAATAATAATAATAATAATAATAACCTTTATTCAATAATACCATAAAATGGTGTAGAACAAGTCAAAAAGAACATGAAGTCTTGGTAAGTAAAAATTGGTATAAACATTACATTACATTACATACAAAAAAAAGTGTATAAAAAATAGTACATTTAAATTATATAAAATAATAGTTACATTTAAATAAAAACATTACTTTACAATGACGGATCAAAATGATGGGTAAAATATTCTGAAACACAGTAAAATGACTTTTCATATAAATAAGTTTTCAGCTTTACTTTAAAATTTTTTCTTGATAGGTTCTGATATTCTTGTGGTGGTATTTTGTTGTAAACCTTTATCACCTGCGTTACTACATTACGCTGTACTTGGGTGAAATTCGTTTGGGGCTGACGTAACACTGATCTTGCACAACTTCTAGTATTTAACATATGGCTGGTTTCATATCTGCTAAAGAATTCTTGGTAATGTTCTTTGACGAAGCATGCACATTCATATATATACAAACATGGTACGGTAAGTATGTTTTTCTCTTTAGATATTTGACTACAGGTCTCTCTTCTTTTTAGGTGGAAAATACTTCTAACGCAAGATTTTTGGAGTTTAAAAATTCTAGATGAGTCAACAGAGTTTCCCCAAAAAATGATTCCATATTTTATTCTGGAGTTTACATACGAATAATATGCCGATAATGCTGCTGCCTGATTTACGGAATTTGCTATGACACGTAACGCATATGTAAATGAACTTACTTTGCTAGCGAGATAATGTACGTGTTCTTTCCAATTTAATTGTGAGTCAATTTCAATACCTAGGAACTTAGTGTGCTGAGTGGTCGTAAGGGTTTGGTTGTCATAAGTTAATGTAAAAGGATCTTCTGCCCTCAAGGTAAATTTCATTAGGTGCATTTTTTCAATATTGTTCTTCAGGTTATTCCCTATGTACCAATTATCCATTGTCTTAATTGTAATATTGATTTCTGTTTTTAACTCTTCCTCAGATTTAGCCCTTATGATGAGCGAGTTATCATCTGCAAAGAGATTTATGACTAACAATATTAGGTAAATCGTTTGTATATAATAAAAATAAAATTGGGCCCAGAATGGAACCTTGTGGGACTCCTTTTCTTGGTATTTCCCAATCAGATTTAATTTCCATCCCTGCATCCATTACCATTACACACTGCCTTCTGTTGTTTAGATACGATTCAAGAATATGGTAAATATTTCCTCTAAACCCCATTATTTCTAGCTTTTCTAAGAGTGTTATGTGATCAACACTGTCAAAAGCTTTTGACAGATCCATAAATAAAGAAACAACTTTTTCCTTATGGCTTATCGCTTCCAAAATCTCACATATCGCTATATACACTGCTCTTATAGTTGTTCTTCCCTTAATGTAAGCACTCTGCATTTCTGTAATTATTTTATTTCTATCTATAAAATCTAGCATCCTGTTTAGTAGTGCCTTTTCAAAAATTTTCGCTATTACTGAGATGAGAGTTATTGGTCTATAATTTGAGATTTCTTCCTTACTACCTTTTTTATGTATCGGCCTAACAACACTTTTCTTTAGTTCATCGGGAAAAATTCCTTTTTGAAAGCATATATTTATTATTTGTGAGAGTACCCCGAATCCCAGATTTCTCCAGTTTATAAAAAAAGTTATTATATGATTTAAGGTATCAAGTTCCTTGAATAAGTCTAAACAATCCACAAGGCATTCAATATTTTAATAACATGATTAAAAAGATACCAAGATGTAACGGGTCATTTTAAAAATTTCGTTATATGTTTATATCCCCAGAGACATCTGTGGGGATTTCTTCTAAGTTCCAACTATAAGGGGAACAGAAAGCTAACCTAGTTTGACAGTCGGCCCAGAGATGGCGCGTGGTGTCAGAGTCTGGAAATAGTAAAGAGCCTACTGGAAACATCTAGAGACTGATGACATCAATACAGACTATTCTGGATCTTTCATCTTTAGGTATATAAAGGTATGGAGAAGCTTAGAACAGACAGTTTTAGTTTTGATAGCAAGTTCAGTAAGATCAGGAAGATAGTAAAGTGATCAAGTAACTAAAGTAGTGAATTGTTATAGTATTTAGTATAAGATTAGTGAAGTAATTATTTGCTGTAATTAGTAAGTTAATAAATTAGTGTTTAGTGTTACCTCGGTGTTATAATTTCCGGATCCACGATACAGGGTGTTTACAAAATGAGCGTAAACACATAACAATATGCAACATTATTAATAGGTACTCACTGTTTAGATTCTTGTGTTTTTGACAGTAACTCCGATATCTTTTCCACCAGAAAATCCCTGTCCAAGATTTGAGCAAATATAAAATTCGTTTTATTCAAGTTATTTCCAGTTGTGATGCATATTGCCTTATCCAAAGCCTGGTTTGACGCATTATTTTCAATTTTTTCTGCCACCTTTACGTCTCTTAGGGGGATAACAAGACTTACTTGAGCTTTTACCTAAGGAATATTAAAAAATATTGTTAACTTCATGTAACCATGCTAAATCACTATGTGGGCTTACCCTGCTTTCAAAACAAATGTAATTCTGTGATAGAAACACTCTTCCCGTCACGTGTTTCTTATTGTAAGGTGTGAGTAAAGTACAATCAATAGATCCATCTAGTTTCTCAGTTGAAGGTAACCTGAACATTAATCTGTATGCTTCCGACTGTGCTCTGGCATCCAAGTCTCTCTTCAAAAATGAAGCTTTCTTAGGAACATTTTTGCTACAAAAAAAGGACTTTTTAATACAAATATTGTAAATTATTGGAAGGCTTACCTTAATTTACATAATAGCTCCTTATCCTCACTATAGCTTCTTTTATCATCTATAAGCCTAAATCAAAAAAATACATTTTCTGTGTAGCAAATTCTACCAATATGCTCAAAATTATTTTTTACCTTTTTACTGCTAAATCTACAAGTTGTTCCATGAGAGCAAAAGTTTCGTTTTTACTCAAAAACATACTAAAGTTGTATTCCTTTTCCCTAGTGGAGATCTGGATTGAATCAGGAAAAACTATGCTGTTCTTCTTGCTTAATTCTGTTACCTCTGACCACCTTATGCACACCTTTGTATCCAGGCCAAGAATAAAGGCGTGGAAACAGCAGTAATTTATAGAAAGATACATCCATCCTTGCCTGGGCAGTTTACCTTTCCAGTAACTGTTGGGAAAAATAATACTGTTAGTAGTCAAAATAAATTTTGAATGTTACTGTTTTGCTGCAGAGATTTTACAGTTTTAATTTGATTTAAGGTGTGTCAAGAAGTGCAATGAGAAGTTTTAAATCTCTCCATGGCTTCATATAAAATTTAAACTAAGTATGTTGCAAAAACATTTTTGTCATTTTTCTTATTGTCTCCGGTCCTAGTAATTGCATTGGAAAAATAAAAATACCAAATTGTTAAAAATGTTAAATCTATTAAAAAATAAAAACCTTTGAAAATTGCCCTTTTTGTTTATAGCCGCCAGCCCTGTCAATGAATATTCAATAAGGGGGTCTAGAGGGAAATGCTGAGATTCCATTTTTTGACTTGAGGCCTGTGTTTGGACTATTTAGGAGATAAACATACCAAAATGCCCCGAACATAGGAGGTGCGGGGGGTGCAGAGGAGCACGCAGTAGGTCCTGGTTTTTGGTTTTTCGCTCATATCTCGAAAACGGTTAGCCCTAGTCAAAAAGTGGCTATATGCAAAATTAAAGCTGACTAAATTTTCTACAATAATGTTTCTATTAATTTTTTTCGTATCTGTTATGGTTCAGTAATGGATTGTATATCTTTTAATTGTATTCTAACTTATTATACATTTATTATAAATTGAAAAAGAATTTAATAATCGTAGAAAATAATTTTTTGTACAGATATCCATTTCACAACAGACTAAAAGTTCAATAAACCTGTGTACCAGTATAATGTTTACTCTAGTTTAATTCCATTATATAATGGGGTCTTCCCGTAAAGGGAAGTCTAATTATATTGAAAGGACCCCGCACAAACCTTATGGGCTTGAGTTTCCGGTCGATTCGTCTGAATTTTTGATATGTTGTACTTGATACCCTCCTGATTAAAAGTGTTCATAAGCCCAAAGTCCGGAAACGAACAGTTTTTGAGATATCAAGAACGCGAGGTCTCAAAAAATGGGAAATTTCCATGAACCTCAAGATGGAAAAAAGTACTCTGACCTGGAAGTCAGACCATGTTCTCTTTATGTTTTTAGGGGTCGCTGAATCCAAATCCGGGGTCCGTTAAGCCCCATCACGTCAGGGTCAAGGTCATTTGAAGGTCAAATTGAGAAAATACCGTCAAAAAATGTGAAAAAATTCATATACATATTTTTGGGGCTGCTGAATCCAAATCCAGGGTCCGTTAAACCCCATCACGTCAGAGTAGAAGGCATTTGAAGGTCAAATTCAGAAGAGACCGTCAAAAAACTGAAAAAAATCATATACATGTTTTTGGGATATCTGAGTCTGAATCTGATATTTTCTTAACTCCACAAGTGTACAACCTCACACCGTAGACAGGTACCTGACACCACAACCACATAAACTAACACAGAAGACCGGAGAGCCAATAATCACGAGACCCGGGGGACACAAAACAGCAGACCGCAGCCCCAATAACCACAAGACCCGGGGGACACAAAACAATAGACAGTAACTCCAATAACCACGGTGCATGGTAGCGGGATATGACCTGTGCAACAGTTGTATGGTTCAGAGGGGATTAGCTGATGGTTACCTCAAACTTGACCTTCAACTTGACGATCAAGGTCATTTGAAGATCAACTTTGGTATTTGAAGTAGGCGGTCAATAATCAACACCGCAAAGGCATTTTCGGGTACCCCAGTCAAGAAACGATGCTTCTGCTCTCGCAAACGAATTTGTTTATTCGATTGCTCCTAACAAGAAGTGAATAATAATGCGTTTAATCCCAAAGTGCCCTCTGTTTGCATAACTTACCGCAATGTATATAAATGTGTATGTTATGAGTTGGCCTAGAACCACCAAGTACGCGCCGAACAGAAGCGTTGCTAGGCAGTTTTATTAGTTTGTTCACAAGTTTGTTGACCTTGAAGATCAGTTCAAGGTCAGTAATCGAATAACCCAAATCAAATAACAGACCTAACATACGATACTCCACCTGAACAGAATTTTCCGCTCATTCTGAAGTCAATGTCAAAAGAGGTGTTCCCATTAAAAAAAAAAAAAAGGTAAATTGTCCCTAACCCCCTCTGAATCATACAACTTTTGCACGGGTCATATCTCGCTACCATGCACCGTGGTTATAAGGGCTACTGTATGCTGTTTTGTGCCCCCGGATCTCGTGGTTATTGGGGCTGCTGTCTGCTGTTTAGTGTCCCCCGGGTCTCGTGATTATTGGCTCTCCGGTCCTCTGTGTTAGTTTATGTGGTTGTGGTGTTTGTGGTGTCGGTGGTGTGAGGTTGTACACTTGTGGAGTTAAGAAAATATCAAATTCGGACTCAGATATCCCAGAAACGTATATGAATTTTTTCAGATTTTTGACGGTCTCTCCTGCATTTGACCTTCAAAAGCCCTCGACCCTGACTTGATGGGGTTTAACGGACCCCGGATTTGGATTCAGCAACCCCAAAAATATGTATGTGAATTTTTTCAGATTTTTTGACGGTATTTTCTCAATTTGACCTTCAACCAAATAGTAAATATAAGTTATTAAATAATTTAATTTAAGAAATAAAATAATTTAATTTAAGAAATAAAAACATTGCATAGTCTACTGCCATTCAAACAAGTAGGAGATGATTAAAGATTAAAATATAGCAAATATTATTACGATTTAAAAAATTAACTGGGTTTCAGAACATTATAATCAATACGATGTTTACATTTAATTACTTTTTGTGACCTGCTATTCAATTTATCCCACCCTCATAAAATTGTTTTATGAGTCACACCTTACTTGTGAGTCATACATGTAAATTAATCTTTACAATTTGTAAAAATCATTAATTAGAGCACTTACATTATTTAAACTGCTAAAATATATGACGAAATATATCACATAAAAGCAGTTGATAATCTGTAGATCCGATGTTTTGTTAGTATTTATTTATAACGTTTCCAGTGATTTAACTTAATCTTTAATAAGTACCTACTTTTTATCTACTGTTTACAAAACTTTTTATGAGTTTTGTAATTTATGAATGACAAAAAATCAGTTTGGTACAAGCTGGTTCATATTTCCAACTGTATGTTCCACATACAAAAAAATACCTATATAGTTTTATTAGGGGATTAAGTTCTATCAAAAATCTTATTATTATACCATTAAACAGGCCTATAAATCTATGTTTTGAAGAATGTATATTCCCCAAGGTCCTGAAAAAGGATTCTGGTAACACCAATTTTTAAACAGTAGTGACATAGCGAATTACCGGCCAATATCCTTACTGCGATAATTTCTAAAATTTTAGAAAAATGCATGGCAATTAAAATCACAAAGCATTTCTAGGAAAATAAATTATATTGTGATAACCAATTCGGGTTTAGAAAGGGCAGGAATACTGTTCTAGGCATTCATAATCTCTTAAAGAATATTGTCGTAAAATATCCAAAATTAAATTAAATTATTGTATTTTACGTTAGAAAATAGAAATTATTTAAATCGTGTAATTATTAGAGACATAACTTCGCGTATAGGCAACGGAGGCAATAGGATATTTCCGTTGTCTATGCAATCTTTCACATATTTATTGGTGTTCTTCCATAGAGGCATTGCTCTAGCAATGAACTCGGCAAATTGCTGAGTAAGGAAGAGCACGAATAAGTATTGATGAAAGAAATTAGTAGAGAGGATTCATTATTGCGTTAGCTCCGGAAGGAGACGGTAGCCGAGTGTCATTGAAGAGAAAAATCCCGAAAGGGTGAAATTAATATTCATTATCGCGTTAGCTCCGGAAGGAGACAGTAGCCGAGTCAGTGAAGAGCAAAGTCCCGAAAGGGTGAAACTAATTATTGCAATTTTCTAAGTCCAGCCGCCAGCCGCCTACCCATGTTGAGAGTTCAGGGAAGAATACTCCTGTAAGTATAATCATTCTTTTGTGTACCAGTTTTCAAATAAATTGTATTTGCCGTTCAGTAACAGATAGTTTCACTTGTGTTCGTGTGTGTGGTCCTACCCCTTTCTGTTGAAGATACTCGGTTCCTCAGGAAAATTAAGTCGAGTACCCAAGCGAGTACCCCATTTTAAAAGGGGCCGCCCCCAGAGGCTCGACATATGGTGGAGGCGCCGGGCAAATTAAATTTTCACATGTGTTAATGTAATATTTCATATCTAGTAAGGGAGGCGCTATACTTAGCGAAGTTGTTTCAAAGGGCTGTTTGGTGAAAGCACCGAATTGTTTCTTTTTTTTTATTTTGTTTAAGTTACTGAACGACAAATAGTGGTAGCGTTAGGTTCTACGCATTTTTAATTTAATAAGTTACTGGGCGACCTAATTTGAAGTGATTTTTCTTTTGTTTTCTTTTTCTAAATTAGTGTAGAAATCAGGGATTCAAAGTTTTAGTGGTAACAAGTGATCTGTGGTACTTACTTAAATTAAATTTAAAATTACGCCTTCATTTAATTTTCGTTAACCTAGCTATCCTTTCTCTAAGCGCCCGTAGATCTGGCTAGAGACAGCGTAGCAATATTTTTTTCTCCCGTTTTCAAAGCAATTGTCAGGAAAATCTATACTTTTCCCGAGCAGCCTGGCTCTCAGGCCGGGAAAATTACAGGACAAGTTGTAAAGTCAAGGCCCTTGACTATCGCCCGTATACCTGGCTAGTTAAGTTTGACGTTCAACTGCACTCCTATAATTGTTTGAAAATATATTTCTATTTATTCTTTTTATCATATGTTGTGTTAGTAACCAGTACCTCAAGTCACCTTGTTTGTTAAAATTTATTTTTTGAATATTTTTCTTCTTACTTTAATTTTTATTTAAATGCCACGCCTGAAACCGGGCAAAAAAGAAAGGCAGGAAAGAAGGGAGGCAAGGAGGAAAGCTCTTGCGTCGCATTCATTAACCCCGATTGAAGTTGAGTTAAATCAGTCAGGTCTGCCTCTAACCCCACGGATTGAGGGAAAAAATTGCGAGGAAAAGGAAAGCAATTATTTTTGTTTTCCGGAGGTTACAGTTGCTGCAAATAAACCCGTAAAAACGGAAAATATCGCGCTAAGTAAAGAAATGGCAATTAAATTTAAAATTTTATTTGGGGATGATGATGACATGCAGTAATTGAAATTTTGCATTTGTTGGGGGTGAACATTTATTTTCTTTTTGTACACGAATTATTGAGGGAGGTTTATATAAGTAGAAATACGGAAATATTTGAAATTTTCACTTGTCATATTCGTCTGACATAAAAAGACACATAGTCCCGAGGAGAAAAATTATTATTTCTTAATTATTTTTATCATTCGTATTTTTTTTATTTATTTTTTGTTTAATTTCATTTTATTTAGTTATTATTTAATCTAATTTTAATTTAACTTCTTGTCCGACTTAATAATTATTTTTACTGATTTATCTGAGCTGTCTGCTTGTTATTTGTCATTAGTATTTTTTTAAAATTATACTTAAAATATACCTATAACCAAAATAATTCATAACAAAAACAAATATATCAAGCGAGTACCCCATTTTAAAAGGGGCCGCCCCCAGAGGCTCGACAATATCATGGAGTCTTTTGAAAACATGCAATACAATTCAGTCATTTACTATGACCTAAGTAAGGCCTTTGACTGTGTCGGGCATAACCTCTCAGTACACAAACTGCAATACTACAAATTTAGTGACCATAGTATAAAACTTATAAGATCATACCTTGAAGATCGGTATCAAACTGTCAGGTTGAATGGAGTGTCATCTGCAAAAGCAAAAATGAATATAGACGTGCCTCAATTTTAGGGCCAATTCTATTTTTAATCTTTAGTAACGACCTACCCCTAGGAGAGAAAGTTGCAGATGATACAACAATCTCCCTTACAGGTGAGTCATTGCAAGTTGTTGAGGAGGGGTTGAGCACGGCACAGTCAAGGGCAGACACCTGGTTTAATTCAAACAAGCTATTATTAAATGGAGATAAGATAGAAATTTGAATAATATGAACAAAATAGATCATATAAAATTCTTGGGAGTTTACTTAAACCCTAAACTAAAATGGGATGTTCACATCGACAACACCGCAGAGACTCAGAACCAATGTATTTGTTCTACGGAATCTGGCGAACTATGTGTCACAAAATACAGTAATGTCGGCTTTCTATGCTCTATTCCACACTGTTATGTCCTATGGTATACTAGTCTGGGGTGATGCGTCACATGCTGGCAGAATTTTCGGAATGCAATGAAAGGCAGTGAGGATTTTGGCAGGTTTGTACTACAGGGAGGACTGCAGAAATGCCTTCTCAAATTTAAAAATTCTAACATTTCCTTGTATTTACATAATAGAAAATTTAATGTACATAAAAATACAGTGATAATAGGGAGATTTTCACGAGTACAATACCAGAAACAGTCAAAAAATTTGATAACAATGTATTGTCGACTGAAGAGGTGTCAAGTAGACCGGAATTTATGGCTGTGAAACTTTTTAACAAATTGCCACAAGTAAAAGAACTACCACCAAAAAAATTTAAAGAAACTGAAAAGATTTCTTGTAAAACAAGCTTTCTACAATGTACAGGAGTTCCTTAATTATAATAGTACTTTAGAACTGTAATATGTTATATGTTTTAGCTTTCTTCATATACAATTTTATAACTGAACCTTACTGTCTATATTGGTTTTTATGTCTATGTGAGCTAAACGAAGTGACTTGTGTAAATAAATATACAATGTATATCTGACACCAATAAAATATTTGATTTGAAGTTAATTCTTAATTTAAATATGATATAACTTTTGTTTATACAGTTTATCATTTTTCATTATAATTAAAATGATAAAAATAAATGAAATGCAAAAAAGTGAATTGTTTATAAATGTTTTGAAATAGTATTACTTAATTTACTCTGTTCTGATCAAAACCTCTCATAGACTTAATATATGTAGAATAAAAATATTTTTCCATGACTGTTAAAAAAACTGCTTTTTTCATTATTTTCAGTGATGAAAGTCTATCGCGGACGGGTAGTGTCGGACTCCAACCATGAATGAAATAAGAAAAAATGCAAAATGTGATTTCAGCCGCCGGCGCCGCCATATTGGAAAAATGGCTCACAACAACAGTCAATTTGAAATATCTCGCTTCGGGTGCCTCATACAGCAAAAAATGTTATTATGAAAATAAAAGAGCATTAAATTTTCAACAAAATATGTTCTATACATTTTTTCGTTAAACTGAACAGTTTCGGTGCAGCAGCAACGAAGTCAAGCATTCTTGACAAAATGATGATTTTTTGTAATTTCTCAGTTTAGTGCGACTTTTATGAAGTAGTATTTTTGTGTTGAGAGACAAAATTTGTTTTCATAGTTGAAAATCCTCAAATATAGTTGATTTTACTTGTCTGCTCCGCATAGTTCAATGTTCAATACTCGTTTCCATACCACCTTGAGACAGAGTATATGGCACATTTTTTTTTTACCTGGTTGTCCCCTATAGGCCTAATGCACGGCTAGCCTGCTTCTTGCGGCGTTTTAGGTGCTTGATGTTGAAAGTTCAGGTTCGTTGTAGTCTTCAACAAAACTTTCTTCGGAAATTGCTTCCGTTGCGCATTCCACTGATTCTACATATTGATTGTTCTCCATGCTTGCGAGAAATGTTTCAAGTGGAGAGAGAGAGTCTCGACTTCCTCGTCATCATGAAGCTCGTCGACTGTTGCTGGTGCATTGTCGCAGCTTTGTCTGTTACAAAATTTGCAAATTACAGAAAATTTTAACCCTGTCTTTCTACAACCACATGCTGCAGTTCACCCTTTCCTGCATTTACAGGAAAGAAATTCAAGTAGCTTTTTAGGAGCAGAATCTTCCAGCATTGTTACTGGTGTAAGCCCAGCATTGCTCTGTTTCCAGTCCCATTCTTCAACATTCTTACAAACCTCCTGCCACTTCTGGACTTGATAATATGTCCTGAATGAATACTGCCATGCCTCTGCAGCTGTAGGTGGTAGAGACGCGATGTTAAACTTGCTTTTTGTGACAGATTTTACGAAACATTGGTAACGATAAGCGTCCAGAGGGATATTGTCTCCATGTTTGGCTCTATACAGTGCATAAGAAAGCGTTTTCCAGCATCAGTGAGAGCGTCCAATTCAGCATTACTATGTTGAAAAGCTTGAATGCTGTTCTGTAAATCTTGATGCTTTTGTAGGATGCTCAGGAACTCTAGTTTGCAAAAGTGCACAAGTTGTGCCACATCCGCTAAAAGCATGAAGAAATAGTATATTATCAGTGATGACTTTACCGCTCAACAAACTATGGGAAGAATACAATCGCTGCAAGTTTTTACCCTTTCCTGGCTTCAAAAAATAAACATTTTGACAAACAGTACCCAAAGCTGTAAGAACAACTAAAAGGTCTACATCTTCGTCAACAATTATCGCAGAATAAAGCTTTGTGGAGATTTCTATAAAAAAGTATATAAAAGTCGCACTAAATTGGGAGATTGCAAAAAACATATTTTTGTCAATAATGCTTGAATTTGCTCGGCTGCTGCACCAAAACTATTCAGTTTAAAAAAAAATATATAGGACATATTTTATAGAAAATTTAATGCTCTTTTATTTTCATAAAAACATTTTTATGCCCTCACCGCTGTATTAATAAATTCAAACAAAAACCTAGAAATTAATGTCTGAAGCCACTTCGTAAATTATATGCTAACCAGTATTTATTGATATGATATTAATAAGTAATTTTCCTTTATCCCATGTATCAAAGAATAAACAAATCTAGATAATAAGTAAATGTTTGAGATTAATGCAAATCTTCATAATTAATTTATAGTACTTAATGCTTAGTTCTCTGTGCTTTTATGATCTCACTATTAATCACATTCAGGTCATTGGGTTTGTTGTGACACGCAAATACAGCAAATGCTCAATTTATCTACTTCTTATCGCATCTTGGAATAATTCAAATAATTAAATTAAATCTGTTATACACTTAGGCCAGTCATTTAAAACATCGTAGGTCGCAAAAAATCGCACTGTTCTGATTTTTTGGGATATTGTTAGGATAGATACCAGTAGTGTCAAACCAAGTTTGCAGCTTCGAAAGACCTGAGCTGACTGCGTGGTGCTCGAAAAACCTTGAAATTTTCGGACTTTTTTCGTTTTCGGGTTGATAACTTCCAAAAGGTGCATCCTATGGAAAAAGTCACAGTGTACACTTTTAGAGTAGACAAAATTTGCTACAATTTGAATACAACCGCAGCTCTGTAGATCCAATAGGTCCCAAGATACACCACTTCAAAAATTGGCAATTTTTTGAAAAATTAAGGAAATCAGATTTTTCAAGAAATGAAGCTCCCAAAGTAAATTGTTATTATTATTGCACAGTTACCCCTACAGAATGTTATAAAAATGACATATTTATAAATTTGATTTATTTATTGTATCACAGCTACATATTTATATGAGTCTTAGTTGTGAAATAACCTAGGCCTCATCTATTGGGTAGGTACCTACCACCTATGGCTGATAACCAGTTTTTAAAAACAGGCAGGGGTGGAACAGGTTGTGAGCAGTTCTCTTCAACATCATTCATTCGAGTAGAGCTCCCATTCCCTCCTGGAATAGAGTTGTTCCTTCACGCCTTCACTTGTTGCGACACCACCTCTGCCCTTTTCTGGCAAGGGAAAAGGAAGAGCTGAGCTGATACCGGTGACCTCAATCAAGGAACCAGCACCGCTAACCCTGCTGAAACTCCTGTCATGCAGCTGCAAGAAAGGGTGCGGAGGAGGAAGCTGCTCCTGCCCAGAGAGCAGGGCTGAAATGCTGAAACGCTCTGCTCTCTGCAAAGTTTGTCAGGGGAAGACCTGCTTGAATACTTCCTTAGCCATGGATGAGTCGGATGAAGAAGACGATGTCGATGACCCTTTATCACTAGTATCTAGTAGTAGATCTAATCCGACAAGAGGAGTCTCCGGAGCTGCAAGAAGAGTCGTCTGACGAACCTGGGCCTTCCAAAAGAACACGACTGTCTCGCTAAGTGCATAAAGGTAAGGCGGTTTGTCCACTACATCCGATTCCGAGATCCGAACTCGGATGACGGACATTTACATGTGATGTCGAAAGTTCGTGACGGAAGATATCTGTCCACTACAGTCGTTCTCGGACCACTAGTAACCATTCATAAATAAAAACAACACACAAAAACGACAGTGTTTTGCTCTTTGATGCGTCGAATCGTCAATAACTTGGATCCAATCAAGCGGTGTATCTGGGGTAGCAGAATATTCGGAGTCCGAGATGACGTATCTCTGATGTCGGACGTCATGTGGACAAACAGCCAATTTGATTACATAGGCAGCTACTTCGGACCGTCATTTTGGATCTCGGAATCGGACGTAGTGGACAAACCGCCTAAGTCTAATATTACATACCTACCCCTTCGTTGTAATTAATTATAAAATTGATTACGCATTTCATAAATACTTATTTACATTGTGTTGTCTATTTATATCGCAGGAGTCAGCTGAGGTCCCGCCATCACCTCACATTCAACATTTCACGTCCCAGATCCCTCAAACTATCAAAATAATTTTTATACAATTTTGATATAATTTTGATAAATTTATACCTTATTATTAATTGTACTCAACTTCATTTTGCATGATATAAACCATTTTGTACTGAGTTATATCTTCCTTATCAGGGCATTACATGTTTCAACAGGTTTTTAAATCTTTGTAGTGATGTTAGTGTTATTCAGAATTTTAATCATTTTAAACAAAAACTGTATGAACACCTAGTTAGTAAGGCATTTTATTCTGTAGAAGAGTACCTAGGTCATTGACTATTTCGTTTTGCATGTATGTTGAGTGTTAGATTGTCTAAGTGTATTTGATAATGTCTATGTAGTGAGTGTATTGAGTATGTATATGTATGTGTAATGTACTATTTTGACTAGTTTGATAAGTTTTACCTTTGTATGTAAAATTAATGAATGAATAAAGTATCTATCTATCTATCTATCTATCCCTTACAAAAGTCCTGCAATTCGTCATGCTCCATTTCGTGAAAAATCCGATTTCCTTAATTTTTCGTTCTTTCCAGATAACAACTATTGACCCTACAGGGTTTCGCCTGTGCTTAAATTAAAGCAAAATAACTGCTCTACAGCTTCATCTCCCATGACTTTCCTCGTAAGATGAGTGTTTTAGCCGATATCCTGCTCGGAAGACGGCTAAAACTACAATGTTGAACTTTTTGGAAAAAATGGCCAATTCTTGAAGTGGTGTATCTCGGGGCCTATTGGATCTACGGAGCTGCGGTAGCAAATTTTCTCTACTTTAAAAGTGTACAGGACGACTTTTTCCGTAGGATATGCACTTTTCAGAAGGTATAAGCCAAAAACTGAAAAAAGTCCGAAAATTTCAAGGTTTTTCGAGCACCACGCAGTTACCACAAGTCTTTCTAAACTGCAAACTTGGATTTACACTACTGGTATTTATCCTAACAACTTCCCAAAAAATCAGAACAGTGCAATTTTTTGCGACCTAATGCGATTCTTGTCTACAGTGACTGGCCTAACTGTCATTGTTTACTTCGATCTTAGGTATTGCAATATTTTTTAAGTTTGATACAGGAGAAATACAAACAATCCAACTTTGACTTACCTGCAAGAGTAGTAATTAACGAGTTTTTCGTCTTTAGGTAGACCAAACAACCGGACGAATTTGTCTGAAGTTATTTTGAAAGATTTTGTGTCTTCATCTGAAAAAGAAAAGGAGAAAAATTAAATTAAACGAACTATGTCTTCATCGCTATACTTTAAATCAAACAGCTAGTACCTAAATTTGTCATAGTTTATGTTCTGAGATTTGTAAAAAATAAAATAACTATTTACGTTTTCGGCAGTTTCAGATGCAGCTTGATAAAACAACTAGTACCCGTCACATTTTAATTCTCAAGGTCAAGGGGGTGGGCTCAATTTCAACAACATTATTTCAAAGAACGCATTAATAATTTTATTAAGTCATTTATTGTCTAATTTTAATATTTGTATAACTTAATCTAAATGTTTACATAATAAATAGCAATCCAGATTGTAAATAAAACTTGTTTCGCTATATTACACCTATTATCTGATATGACTTAAATAAAAGTCACAGCAAATCTTTTGTGTACAATAGGTATATCTGCTCCTATAATTATTCCTTAGATTGGGTGATTCTGTGTTTGAAAAATATGTTGTATTGATATAAATATTAGATAAAAAATGATTCATCGTTCTCAACAATCTGTAACTAAAATTAAATAGAAATGATTTATCTCAAAATAGAGGAAATAAAGTACATGGTAGTTTTAGAGGCCAATGATAGTAAGTTGTCAGATCTAGTGTTTAAACTCATCTGCAAAAATAAAACCCTCTGAAAGACAAAGTTTCGCATTGAATGAATTTTTTCACCTTCTAATTTTGAGAAACTGAAAAAAACATATAGAAAATGGTAAGGGTAACGTTTTATTTCCAATATTCTTCACTCTAGCAAAATGCCAAATAATATATTCTCTAAAATAAAGGAAAACTGTTTGCCTTTTCCAACTTTCAATTAGAAATGAAAAAAAATTCTTTAAAAACACTAATACATACATACATACTCCTTCAGAAACAAGTTTAACTTTGATTATAATGTACTTATGTATTGATAATAACTTTTGTATATTGAAGAAAATTCAGGATGAAAAACCTCATCACTAAATAAGTTAAAAGATTAAAAGTACTATTACTCTTTTAGCCATTTTCGCCCACTAAAATACTACCTCTCACAGTACCTTAGTAAAAAACCGCTGCCCAAGGAATCACTACTTCCACATCCAGATTTTTTATCCAAGTCACTCACAACGAAAAAATTTTGTATGTGGAAATAATTGTTTATGGAACTTTAATAATATAATATTTGAAATCCTCAACCCCAAAAACCCATAAAACGATCCCCACATCGGTAGCGGGGTGGGGGTGGTAGTGGGGGTGGATAAAGTAAAGAAATATTTTAAGGTTTCTGGTTCTTGTACACACACTAAATCACAATTTTTTTTCATCCCCTTTAATAATGGGGTGGGGGTGGTAATGGGGGTGGCTAATGCCAAAATTTTTTTTGTGACCTTAGTTTCTCTTGTATATACTAAATACCAATTTTATGGACTCTTGATTTACCTATTTACCCCAAATTTTCCCCAATTTACCCCCCAACTCTTCGACGGAACAAGATGAAAATATAATCTAGTTCTAGATCTCGTTAAACTACATATGTGTACCAAATTTCAAGTCAATATGTCAAACGGTTCCAGAGTAAACGTGCGCACAAAAAAAGTTACAGACAGACCACCGACAGACAGACCGACAGACCGACAGACAGAAATTTTTTTTTCGCTCAAATTTAAAATCTCGACGTTTCGTGACATTCTAAGCCTATTTGAACAATAAAAATTTTTAAAAATTTTTTTGTCGTTACTATACTTCCACTGGATGTGGAAGTAATTATCGAATTTTTCTGGTGCAATCGAGAATAGAACCGACTGTTAGAATACCACCACTTTCTAGCAGTGTTTCAACCATTTTCAACCCACTTGGTTATTATAGTGTTCTAAATACTATAATACTTGTTAATTATTCCTTAGCATTGATGTATTTATATCAGAATAGAGAACTGTAAGAAATATTTTTTTATTGCACAAATAGTTACAATAGCAATAACTGGATTAAAAGGCTTTATATGGAACATTGCGATTATTTACACGAGGTAGATCGAGAGGTAGATATTGAAAGTATGCGAGAAGGTATGCTGGTAGAAATACCAGCATATTTGTGTCAATGTATAAATGTTTCTCTGGTGCATCACATTTACTCAAATGCAGAGTCTGGAGTGAGGCCTTACCATAATATGTCAATACGTAAATTTAATTTTTTTTTAATGTATATTTTTTGGTTATGATTTATATATATAAAAAATATGCAAACGTATTTTCCACACCTGTAATTACAAAATGTTTAAAAAAAAAATTGTAGTCAATAATAATTGCGAAATTAAAATAATGAAACATCAAGACCGTCAGAATTGTCTCGCATTAGAGAGATTTTTAATAGCCATTAGTGGAGTGCCGTTAGGCGTGAAAACTAAAAAACCTTGGAACCCAGTTCCCATGAATCAACTTTAATGAAACTTTTTGTATTGTGCTGCTAAAATGCTAAAATACTAAAACGTTTATGGATTAGAAATTGATGTAGAAAGCATGGATTACCTTGCACTGCAGCTTGTTCCGAATGCAATGTTGAATTCTTCTCTTATTATAGAAATAAGCGAAGTTGAAAACGAAGATATCGAAGATAAATAGTATATTTTGTTAAAATTATTATGAATTATGTGATTTAACAATAAGTTTATTCCTACAGAAATTCTAATGTTTTTTGTATTAATTAAGCATGCCTTATTTTATTTTTGGCCGCCATTTTGGGTCCCACATTTTGAATTTGTAATTTTTTACCTTAAATTTGTAATCACAAACCCACAATACTATTCAGATGCGATTTCTTTGTCTACAGAACAAAAAATATTAAAACTGAATTGAGTATTTTTTCAAAAGAATTTGTAGATCTCGATAAACTTTTAAATAAAAAAAAAAATCAATTTCTAATCCATAAACATTTTAGTATTAGGTTTTAGCAACACAATGCAAAACGTTTCATTAAAGTTGATTCATAGGAACCGGGTTTCTAGGTATAAATCTACAGCACTCCACTATATTTGTTATCAACATTTTTTACTTAAACAAAACGTCATGTTTGACGTATTAAATCCTCAAAGTTTTGAAAACATAACAATCACAGAACAATACATGAAAAGACAATCACGTGAACTAGCCTAGTTAAATAAGTAAAGACCTGTGTCTTTCTTGTTATCCTTCTATCTCATTTTACAGTTAAGCCAATGTTGAGAAAATTACAGTCCAGTACTCCATCCTACCCTTACTTAAATAAACTGCATAAGTTCTTTTCTCTTCATGGTGAAGATTTGGCTAGCCATCCTAAAGTGGAGCCAGATATTTTTCAGATTTATTTTTCTAAATATATGTAAAAAATATGTCAAAACTTGACTTCTGTTAAAAATATGTGATTTTATGTATCGAATGATTCGATTCGAATCATACAATATGTGAATTATGTACAAGTCTGAACGCTGCAGTTATACTAAAAAAGATAAATAATAAGTAGTAATGCCAATGCCAATTTAGAGGAATTTGAACCAATTTTTGGGGATAATTTATAACGATTTTTTTTTCGCTACATGTGGGGTTCCAAGTCACTTTACTAAGTACGCCTTGGGTACAAGCTAGACATGCTAACCACTGATATACCAACCCCCTTAATAACTACAATATGTTGTTTAAATACAATACTTTTCTTTCTCTTGTACACACAAAAATGGTGGTATGCTTTAAGCAACAAACACAGTGACATTCAAAGTATATACTAGCATATATGTATATACTGCATTAATAACAAGGTCTTTACAAACACCGTGCACAGTTTTACACGTTTATCAAACTTTCTCCTTTTTAATTTACATATATAATTTTGATGACTCAATACCATATTATAATTAAATTAAAGAGTATTTGGAACTCTGGACTGATTTAATACCAAAATATTTCTAAAGATAATGCTTATCAAACCAAATACCAATAGATCCACCATTTTCTTTTTAATTAACACCAAGTTTTGTCATTTTCAAATGTAAATTTCTACAAAAACATCATTGCTTACCTTCCACTTCGACTTCTTGCCTAGTTGCAATCACAGATTCGATTTTACATGACACAAACGCTGTTATGTCTTCTTCGTTATCAAAAGAATGTAGAGTTTCACAAACATTGCTAAAAAGCCATTCCCAATCTTTTAATATGTCTTGCCTTGTCATTGAACATGCTATCACTATGAAAAAAAATATAGACACACTGTAAAATCATTAAAGTGAAGTAGGGAAATAAGTAACAATAAACTATACACTTTTTATATCGCACACTGGTTAAGCTTGCATGAACTTACAATAATATACTTCGGACGAAGGAGTTTGGTGCAGTATCCTATAAGGTGCAGGCTTTGTATCAAAAATACTATCAATGGTGCCCACAAGAAGAGAGGATAAACCTCTGACATTCCCATGGCCTTTTCGATGTTGCAAAACAAAATAGATTGAAGTTTCTTCAGTTTCCCTAAAAGTATACAAAATTCAGTAAAATAATACAACTATCCAACTATGAATATTACCAAAACGCATTCGCTATAAGAACTTCTTGAGGTTTGACAAACATTTTTTATTTACACAAAGTTATAAAATGTAGAACATGTTAAATTATGTCAACTACAATTTTTGTTGGTTAAATTCGCGACACATTTTAAACGCATATCTAGAAATATAACAATTTTCTCTAGTTTGTTACTCTTTGTCTATTGTCTTAGATAAGCACCATACAGAACAGATAAAACTCATTACTTTTCGTTAAAAATATTGCGCTGACAGCTGTCACTGTCATAGCTGTCAAAACTTGCGAGCGTCAAGATTAGGTACGGCGTAGCGACATCTGTGCGTCATTGACTGAAGCTCCTAGTTTAGGTAGTATCTATAAGGTGGCAATATTAGTATCATTTCTCATTTAATTTGAAATTCTAGGAATAAATTGTACAAAACATGAAAATTGGCATAGCTCTGCTAGCAACAATTACATGTATGGCTAAGACCACCACAGTAAGTTAATTTCAGTCCATGGAAACGGTTTAATATCCACATAAGTAAATATGTACACGCGAATACACTACTCTATTAGCGAGATATTTGGTTGGATAGCTATATTTATTTACAAAAAAAATGGATTTATACATTTTCTTCAGTCACTAATATAAAGCTTGTAACAACAAACAACAAGGTACCTATCGCATTTTAGGAATAAAATCCATGGTCCATGACGATTATTGTAAAAATATTGAATTAGGTAAGTAGTTGGCGCTGACACATTTTGAAACAAAAGACAGCAGACACAATTTAGCTAAACAATTTAGTTTTTAGCTATGTAGTGGCGAAGAAAGTTCTTTTTGTGCGTTCTTCTTTTCTGTTTTATTATTTCGTGTTAATATTATGGAACAATACAAAATTTAAAACGTAGGTATATTATAAGAGTGTTGTTTTTTTAATGTGATTTGCAATTGTGCCATAAATCCCAAGCATTACGTAGAAAGGTAACCGGTTCAAAAGTATTTTGTTTTTTTTTTTTTTTTTTCAGATGGATTGGTAGCAAATCTAATCAAGTTCCAAACGTCTACTAAATGTTAAGACTAATGAAAATACATAACATAATATGAAATAGAGTAATAAACAGATTATTACAGATGTAAGTATATACACTATAGGTTTATTATTTTTGTTTACTTATATAGTACGAGAGCTCACCGACAAAAATGGAACACATAAGCTGGAGAGTAAAAAATTGGTGGGGATGCTTATCAAGTCATCCTCTGAACGTGTGTAGTCGGTCATAGCAATTCCGGTTGCAGCGTCTCGGGGGCAGCCATTTAATTCTTTTTTATAGGTAGTGCATTTCGATTGTACGCTAAAAAATATCAATCTTTTGCTCAATCAATTTCAATAAATTAGTTACCACGAAAGGATGCGCTCTGAAGAAAAACGCTATAGAGAAAAACTCTCGTTTTTAATGTAAAATATACCTTTTTCTTTAGATTTCTGAATCAGTTATTTTAAAAAATATTTAAGCCAAATCAGAAAAACGGCTGCCCCTTCGTCGCTGCAACCCGGATTGCTATGACCGACTAGACACGTTCAGAGAATGACTTGATAAGCATCCCCACCAATTTTTGACTCTCCAGCTTATGTGTTCCATTTTTTTCGGTGGGCTCTGGTACTAATAGTTTTAATTCTTGTGTCCTGAATCAAATTAGATGCATTTTTTGCAAAGCCTACTATCACTTTATAGCCGAAGATACGATATAGGATTATTTATACATTTATATTTTAGGATTTTCGACATTACTTGGTTTCCTTTTAATGTAACTAATAATCGTTAAACTGTGTCGTAAATCCAATTGTACCTACAACAAAAGGGGGCAGTTTACTTTTAAATAAATAAATGCGAAATTGCTGAATTACTTCTTTAATTTCAAGCTACTACCGCCAAACCTGTAATCGCAATACTGCCCTACTATAAGTACAGAGGGGGTAACTGCAATTTTTTTGCAAAATGAGGTAATGCCGCCAAGTAACTCTAGTGTGCCTTACACCTAATATTAAAGGTTCTAAGTCGTATCTGAGTTGGAAATATTTAATTTTTAATAAAAATTTAGAGGTATGTACAATGAGATACTGTTATACTAAACAATTTGATAGTAACTCCATATACCTACTAAGCCAAATACCTCGTATCTACATCATTTAATATCATTTACGACAATAACAGCTTAGTAAATTGTACTTACCGCCGATTTGGGTTAGCAAATTACAGACAACCTTAACAGCCTTTAGTATATTAGTACGTAATATACAGGGTGTCCCGAATTGCATAGGCCAAACTTCACTAAGCAATAAGAAAATTTAAAAAAAGTTCCTATAAACATGGGTCGGGAAGTGCTTAGTTTCCGAGATACAGGGTGTTCAAGTAATTCTCCTGAAAATGTTATTTTATGAATATTTTCGAAACGTCTAAAGATAAACAAATGATAATTTGTACAGGAATTTAACTTTTTATGCTTTTTAAGACAAAATGACAACTATGTACGAAAATTATTCAGGAGCGGGTGAAACTGGGGGGGCTAGGAATAACTTAGCCCCAACTTTATTGTGACACTTTTACATTGATTTATGAGCAGAACTTAAAAATTTGAAGTTTTCTACACAAAAAAAGTCTCTTGTGTTTTTTCTCTAAAATTATCAGTTTTTGAATAAATCTTATCTGAACCTTTATTCGGGAATAGTTTTTTATGAATATTTTAGCAGAACAGAAAAAACAATGACAGTAAAGCAAAATTTCATTACATTATTTTTCATTAGACAACAATGAATTAGATTAAGGTAAGGTAAATTACAAATTACTAGCTTTACGAATGAAATCAGAATTAGCCCGCAAATTTTCACATTCTTCGAGAATTCTTTCTATTAACTCTTCTCTTGTGTTTACAGGTTTTGCGTAGACTTTGTCCTTTAAATAGCCCCAGACAAAAAAAATCAACTGGAGTTAAATCCGGTGAAAGGGGGGGGGGCTGGCTCTTGCACCTAATCGACTGATCCACCGTTCAGGATAATTATTGTTTATCCACAAACGGTTCTGAACAGCAAAATGTGCAGGATCTACGTCCATTTGAAACCAGCATTCATTTCTTAAATTAAGAGGAATATCCTCGAGATATTGAAAAAAATGGTTATTTAAAAAATCATTAAATAATGGTCCATTTAAACGGGGAGGAAGGATGTGGGGCCCACAAAATTCCCGTCCGATGAGCCCAGATTCTTAAATTATTATTAATAAAATTAACCGATCCATTACGGTTAAAGGTAGCTTCATCAGTCCAAATAATTTTACCTCCGAAATCGGGATCTTGTTCCATGGCATTTATAAACCAATTACAAAAATTGATACGCCTTTCGGGATCACCTGATTGAACGCTTTGGACTGGCTGCATTCGAAAAGCTTTTCTGTGGTCTCTTTTCAGAATCCGAAAAACTTTGTTTTTGGAAACATGAACAGCTTGCGCACGCAGCCGTTGGACCACTCTTCTGATACTTAATTTATTATTATTGTTAAATTTGGCCAAAATTATGTTTTTAAATCGTCCATTTCGCTGTTCTTCATTTCTTGGACCTCTTTTAAGTCCAACATTTCTAAATTCTAGGTGGGTTCGAATAAAAACATCTTTAGATGGTTTCCTTCTATTAGGAAATCTTCTGCGATATTCGCGTACCGCGGCATTCGCGTTTCCATTACAATAACCATAAATAAAATGAATATCCGCGTACTCCACATTACTAAACATGACCATTTTTTACTTTTCAATAGAACACTTTTTCCAAAAGGAAATAATAAAATTACAGAACAATGAACTACAGAAAACACAAAAAACAACAATGTCATTATTGTCATTCTGGCATTGCATGCTAGATTATTTTTCATTTGTTACAAACATTGCAATCATGGCACACTCCTGCATACGAGGAATGTTGTTAATAATGGTTACTAATTAATAAAGTTCAGATAAGATTTACTCAAAAACCGATAATTTTAGAGAAAAAACACAAGAGACTTTTTTTGTGTAGAAAACTTCAAGTTTCTAAGTTCTGCTCATAAATTAATGTAAAAGTGTCACACAATAAAGTTGGGGCTAAATTATACCTAGGCCCCCCCAGTTTCACCCGCTCCTGAATGATTTTCGTACATAGTTGTCATTTTGTCTCAAAAAGCATAAAAAATCAAATTCCTGTGTAAATTATCATTTGTTTATCTTTAGACGTTTCGAAAATATTCATAAAAAAACATTTTCAGGAGAATTAGTTGAACACCCTGTATCTCGGAAACTAAGCACTTCCCGACCCATGTTTATAGGAACTTTTTTCTTATTTTGAAAAGTTGTATTTCTTAGTGAAGTTTGGCCTATGCAATTCGGGACACCCTGTATGAACCCACCACCAACGGTGCAGTTAGTGAAGTTATTGGTGATTAAATTAAGAAAATAGTATATTAAAAATTATTTAACACGAACTTTGTGAAGTGAGTGTAAAGACTTAAATAGCTCATTATTATTTAAAGAATATTCTAATTTGCAGGTAAGAACTTCCTTGATTTTAAAAATATCACTAAATAAACTATATAAACTATATAGTATATAAAAATATAATATAACTAAAATATTTGAATCCTGCTGGCCGAAATACACTGACCCTCAAATATTATTTTGATTTTCAAAAAATATTAAAAATAAAATATTGTAATTATTATTTCTTTAATTTTAAATTTGGGACAACGAGAAGGTGGACAATATGCATATCATTTTCTTCGCAATTTAAAGATCTAATTAAATAACAGGTTGTCCCATAGGAGTTCCATTTTAAAAAAAATAGTTTTCGTTGAAAACCAATATCGTTAACTTAATGAAGAATAAATCGTGTTTAATGTTAGTATCTGAAGAGATAATATTTTAAAAGTACTTTCAGACTGATTTTTAACAATTTTTGCAAAATCCCGACGTTCTATGATTAAAATTAGAAATTAAAAAATCTATATTTTTTGGAAATCAAAATAATATTTGGCGGTCAGATCATATTATGTATTTTGGCCAGCAGCATCCAAATATGCAAAAATATACAGGTTGGTTTTTTACATCATATAATTGGAAACTTATTCCCATATTACTACATCAAATTTGAAAAAAACCCATTCGTCCGTTCCAGAGTTACAAGAGGGTCCCTATCGGCTGCGCCACCCGGTATACATGACATTATTCAAGTGCAAGCAAAAATACCGACTCCAGAACTGGAGAAGAAATCAAAAGAATATCAGCACAAAAACGTGACAATATTATTTCAAAATTAATGTAACGTGAAAATGGCATTATGCAAAAAAATGGGATGGCGTTTTGGGAACAACTTCCTGTATATGAAGACGACTAATATTAGTAATTCTGTATGCTAAAGTTTTGTATTTGGGTACTCTAAGTTTTGTTCGAATAAATGATTTTATAAGAAACTGGCAGTAGTTACTACCCTTTAGCTTAGTAATTTGTAGACATCTTAAAAATGAATAAGTGTAACTACATTTTCTTCGACAACGTATTTTTATAAAAGCTTGCAATATTAAAAATTAGAAAGAACATAAAAAATACATATATGTAGTAACAAAAAATAAATAATTTGGAGAAAGAAACTACAATACTTCACGTAAACATAAAAGTAAAATTATTTACAAACAATACAAAATACAGTTACCCCCTCTGTGCTTAGTAGGGCAGAATAACATGTCTCATATTGCGAAAACAAAAATGTTTTGCAATATATTTTTACGGATAATCACGTTTCCCTCTATGATTCATTAGTAGGTATAATAAAACAAATTTATGCAGTGCTTTGAAAAGTAGTGGGTAAGTACATTTTATAAAACAGTGTACAATTATTTTTTGGGAAAATCGGTTGTTGGATATGTCAAGAGGTTCATAATGAATACCATTTTTTGATATATTTTTAAAATTTCACGAGGCTATGACGTCATCAATATTTTTTTTTGTTGCGGAATTTGAAAGAGCGCACACTTTCTTACATACACTACGGTAAATATGTAAATATATAAGTTATTATGAGGAAAACCAATCATGAAAATAATTTAATTTTTCTACGTTCATTCAGATAATTTCATGATTTTTGAAAAAATAATTAATACTTAACACTCCAAACACACTTCTCGCGCAAATTACATTTGAAAGTGATAGTCAAGCAAACATCGGAATCTGTGCATTCAAGAAAAGAGAAGTAACATTCTAAAGAGGACGATTTCAGCTTTTTATCATCAAAAGCATTAAAGAAAAACCTCAGCGATCTTGGGTAATAGAAGACTGCCAATGGAGCGCAATTTAACATTTAATATAGTTGTTTCTGAAATTTCTCATTTCTGGTAAAATCAAGTATTTTTATATAAGAGAGTTCTTCTTAAAAATTTCTTCATGCATGGATCTTTATTGTATTATATGTAAGAAAATGCACTCTTTCAAATTCCGCAACAAAGAATGGGAGTCGTCATTTATGGATTCAGTCCTACCTTAAAGATAGCACTCAAATAATAAAATCTTTAAGAAAATACTCTAATAAAGTTAAGGTAAGTTGCGGAATTCCACAAGAGTCTGTTCTTGGCCCAGTTCTCTTTTAGCTATGTATAAATGACTTGGCAACTATCAATATATCATGACCACCATTTTGTGGCAGAATAATAATTTGAGAATAAATCTGTTCCGATATCTCTGTAGAAAAGAAAATTGTGCGATTAAATTCGTCTCACATTTAATATTGTTAAAACTAACGTAATATTCTTCGGTTGAAAGTTGGAAGAACCTTCCCTTTCCACTCATACCAAGTTTCTTGTATTGTGTGTGACAACAAATTAAATTTTAAAGAACATATAAGGAACCTAAATAGTAAATAAGTTAGCCTCAGGATGTTATGCTATTAGTACAATTTCTATCAAATTGGGATATAGGTATTTGTAAAGCGCGTTTGAGAGACTCTTGTAAACCTCTATTTGTTGCTCACCAGATATTAAAAGTAGTATCTATTTTTATCCACGAAACGGTGTACTTGTACTAAATAATGATGGTACAAACATAAAAAAAAACATATGAGTCGAATTGAGAACCCCCCCTTTTTTCAAATGAAATCGGTTGAAGAAATATACAAAAAATTGCCGCATTACTCGCCAAGCAAATAATGTTAGTCTATATCCCACACCATCTACCAGTTCTACAATAAATTCTCTAATTTATAATATTAATATTAAGCAAATTTACAATTGTCCAATAGCATTAAAAAACCACTACTTTCACATCCAGATTTTGCATCTAAGTCTCACAATGAGAAAAATTTGTTTATCTAACTTTAAAAATATGTATAATATTTGAATTCGTCCACCCCAATAAAGCATAAAACGATATACCACATCGGTAGTGGGAGTGCGGGTGGGGTAGGTGGTGGCATTGGGAGTGAATGAAGTAAGAAAAAAATTTGTGGCCTTTGGTTCTTGTACACACACTAAATCACAATTTTTTTTCACCCCCTTCAATAATGGGTGTAGGTGGTAATGGGGGTGGCTTTGCCAAAACATTTTTTGAGAACTTACCTTGTCTTATATATACTAAATACCAATTTTATGGATTCTTATTTACTTTATTTACTTATTTACCCCCATCTCAACCCTTCAACGGAATAAGATCAAAATATAATCTAGTTCCAGATCTCGTTAAAATACATACGTGTACCAAATTTCAAGTCAATATCTTAAACGGTTCCAGAGTAATCGTGCGCACAAAAAAAAGTTACGGGCAAACAGACATACAGAATTTTTTTTGCTCAAACTAAAATCTCGACGTTTCATGACATTCAAAGCCTATTTAAACAACAAAAATTTCCAATTTTTTTTTTGCATTACTATACTTCCACTGGATGTGGAAGTAATATCTCTTCCGATAAACAATTTAAGTAGGCCGTAAAAATTCTTAGTTGTTAAACCCTATTACGATTTACAGGAGTACTATGACGATACATTTTACTTCCACATCCTGTGGGAGTATGGTAACGACAAAAAAAATTTTGAAAATTTTTATTGTCAGAGGTGCTAGAATGTCATAAAACGTCCGGATTTTAAGTTTGAGCAAAAAAAAATTTTCTCTTTCTGTCGGTCCGTCTGTAACGTTTTTTTGTGCGCACGATTACCCTGGTGGTAACCAGGGTTAGGGACCCATCTTCCCCTCGGTTCCATCCCCACTGGTTCGGGCCCCCGCAATTAATAATTGATACGCGCGGGGGGAGGGGGATTGCCAAAATCTGTGCCGGGCCTTCGCTACGAGCCCCCGCGCTTAATAACTGATGAGCAGGGGGGAGAAATTTGAAAAAAAAATTTGACAAAATCTCTGGCGGGCCCCTCGAGAGCCAATGGCCCCCCGCGGTCAATAATTGATGAGCCGGGAGAAAAAATTTGAAAGAAAAAATTTTGCCAAAATCTCTGGCGGGCCCCTAAACTCAGTACCCAATAGACCCCCCCCCATACGGGGGTCCTGGCTGTATCTGTAAGTAAGTAAGCGAACCGCTGTAACTAACGAGAATTATTTGTAAAAAGAAGTTAATATACCTGCAAATAAACTCTGAAAGAGTATTGTTGCGCAGCTCCTTGGCTGGTGGCAGTGTGGCTAGATCAGGTTTAAGATATTGACTTGAAATTTGGTACACGTATGTACTTTAACGGGATCTGGAACTAGATTGTATTTTCATCTTATTCCCTAGAAGGGTTGGGGAGTAAATTGAGGTAAATGGGGGGTAAATAGGTAAATCAAGCAGGTAAAAGTCCATAAAATTGGTATTTAGTATATACAAGAGAAGCCATGGTCTCAAAAAATTTTTTGGCCCACCCCCATTACCATCCCCACCCCATTATAGGGGGATGAAAATGTGATTTAGTGTGTGTATAAGAACCAAAAACCTCAAAATATTTTTTTACTTCATCCACCCCCAATACCAGCCCCCTATCATCACTCCTACCCCACTACCGATAGGGGATATCGTTTTATGAGTTTTTGGGGTAGACGATTTCAAATATCATATTATTAAAATTCCATAAACAATTATTTCCACATACAAAATTTTTTCGTTGTGAGAGACTTGGATAGAAAATCTGGATGTGGAAGTAGTGATTCCTTGGGCAGCGGTTTTAATGTTTATATTATTATCATAAGGTTTCTAAAATATTGAACTTTTCGTATGTTTGTGACTCTTTTATTTTTTTTTCTATTTTTGGTATTGTTTAAACCGACTAAGCGAATATTGTTTTGTGTTGTATTTAAACTTAGTCCATGCGAATTATTTTTTTGGGCAATAAACTCTCCCTCTCTCTAAAAAAAAAAATAATAAAATTTGATGACGTCATAACTTTGTGAAAACTTGCCAAAAAAAAAACAATTAAAAAATATAGTAAAAATAGCATTAATTAAGAACCTTTTGACGTGTCCGAGCAGTTTTTACCAAAAAAAATTGAACATTTTTTATCGAATTTATCACCTACTTTATGAAAACACTGTATATGCCTTAGTATTTTCGTTCGTCTACATAATATGTCACAACCTCAGCCCCATCGTATCTATAGACTATATGATAGACTAGGTGCGGCATTCTGTCATCGATTATAATGGTAATGAATGATTGAAATGTGAGAACTACCACATTGTATGCATATAGACAGACAGACACACATTACGTAGTAGGTTGAATGTGTGCTTGGCGACCATCAATCAGATCCGTACCACCTGACCGAGAGCGCACATACAAATTGCCTCATTTCGACGGAACAACGGTCCTGTAAGACAGACGTATCAGACATATTTATTACCCCCTTAATATTGTTCACGTATTTCTTGTTAGTTATTGAGGTGGCCGTTAGAAAGGGTGGATCGTGCATAATTGTAACAAAGAACTAAAAACAGCTCTAGCTGGCTGTTCACGGAGGTAATGACGAGATCGAAACTGGATACTTTGAACGTCCATACCCAGGGCCGTATAGTGAGGTGGCTTATTGAAATTACCGTTACCTGGCGGATAAAAGCACCAAATTTGGTATAAAGATACCTTAGGGTATACGTAAATGTTAGCTTACGAGCCCTCTGGAAATTCTCAGAATTTTCATGTACAGCACTAAAATCCAAAATGGCCGACAAATACGACAAAATATCACATGTGAATCTTTCTTTTCGAGCCACCACTACTACAAAAACCGTAAAAAGGGGATTCTCTTGCACTCTTCAAGAGACCAAAACATAAAGCAAGATCTCAGCAGAGGAAGAAGCTGAAAGTGCTTCAGAACAATGTGGAACTATTTAGCCAGCTATATTTATATACCTACGCAGAACAGGGAATATGATTTGCATGAGTTTTTTGCTCATGAGATACAGTCATTCCCTCCTTCCATTTCAGACTTTGGTAAGCTTCATTTGCCAACCAACAAGGCTGGAATACTGCAATGTCTTGAGCAGTCAGGTCAATCAGAGCCCCCTTCAACCTATGACTTCAAATTTCTGACGTCCATTGCCTGCCCACTACTAGTGTCGACACCTTCAATCAGTATGCTGATAAGATATTTCTACCTTACCTTCATAAATAAGCAGCTGAAAAATGCCCAAAGATTAGATCTTATTTGGGACATCTACATTCCAATTAAGTTAAGTTTAGTTTAAAGGAGTCTACCCGGGAAAAAGAGGTGAAGGAATTCGAAGGAAAGTATTTGGCAACACGAAGCTGCCACGAAATTAACAAGAAGGGATTAATAATAATAAATACTCTTTACTTCCAAGTAACGCCACAAAAATACATTATACATGTATTAGTAACATTAAGTAAAATGTTGTTCAACTTTTTTACTTCCAAGGTTGTAGAGTTCAACTGGCCATCAGGCAAAGATGTATGTGTCACAACAGGGAAAGCAGTTGCACAAATCGGTTCGAACACACCCATGGAAAACTGCAATCATGGAGAGGCAGACACAAGGCTTGTGATTCATGTATTCCATTCACTACAGCAAGGGGCAGGGGAGTGTCCTTGTGCATACTGTAGACATAGATGTGATTGTCATCCTGGCTGGCTCATTCTATTATCTAATAGTGACAACTTTTGGCCGATATCTGGGTGGCCTTTGGCATGAGCAAGCATTACCACATCAACGTCATCTGTGCAAGCCTGTGGGAGCCAAAATCACGAGCACTACCTGTGTTTCACTCATTCTCTGGTTGCGACACAAGCTCCGCCTTCAAAGGTAAGAGTAAGAAATCCATTTGGGAAGCATGGCAAGCATTTCAAGAACTGATTCCTTCTCCACAGAATTTTGCTTGGAATAAGGTTTCAGAGTCATGGGTACCAGTTTGGATGACAATTCCAGGGGTTTCCCGATCATGCAGGGATTAAATGTTCCTGCAAAGGAGACTGCAAAAACTGCAAATGTGAGAAAGCGAATCTGGACTGCTCACTCTGCTTTGCAAGTGCCAGTGTAATTTATTTATAACTGTTGCATATTGAATTCCATCGAATGAGTAACTACAAATATTTTCTTGTTATTGGAACTCTTATTAGTGGTTATATCTGTAATAAATGATATGGATATATTTTATCGTATTTTGTCGTATGTAGACTACCCTTGTAATGTACTTAGTTGGATTTGCTGTACATGAAAATTTTTAGAAATTCCAGAGAGCTCCTAGGTTAACAATTATTAGTATACCCTAAGGTACCTTCATATAAAATTTGATGCTTTTATCCGCCAGGTAACGGTAATCTTGAAATACAACTTTAAACCACCTCACTAGTAGCCTTGTCAGAATTGACAAAAGTTGGAAATTTTTGCCATATTCTGACATTGACGAAACTTGAACTTGAAATTCACAAAATCACTTTTTTCGCAGTCACAGTAACCACACTGGCTTTGAATGATTATAATGGTTTAGTACAGTAATAAAATTTTAGGATAAATTACTTATTTACATCTAAGGAACCCCTGCCAAAAATTCCACATAGAAACTTATAAAAAAAAAGTGATGCGGTTTTATCGTTCCTAAAAGTTATATTAGTATTATACAGACAGGGTTTTATCTTTTTTATTAAGTTTTAAATCGGTTATGAAACAGTAATTCCGAATGAGCTATTTGGAAATATCATGTTGCCCTTTCATGAGTACTTATATGAAATATACATCAACAAATCTACAGTTTAGTGTCTGCAAATGCACTCTTGCCCTTATATCTGTAAACATATGGAATTACAGATACAATTTTAAAGAGATTCCAAACTTTTCTATCAGTAATATCATAAGTGTTCCAGTCCGTCCTTTCTCCAGTATCTATCGTATGTAACGCACCATTTATCAACATGTTTTTATTGTAAATTTTAACATTGTCTTTTATTAGTATTAATGTGGATATACCCGTCAACAAATGTACAGTTTCAATTGTATATTTTACAGATTAATTTTATTGTAAACTTCCATTTTGCTTTTTTATTAGTATTAATTTAGATATGCATGCCGACAAATGTACAGTTTAAATTGCATATTTCAAATAGAAATACTAATATAGTGGTAAACACAAAATACTGCAAAGTCCTTATTTCCTTGGGTGTTCTAGCCTAGAAGCAATGAATGAGTTAGCAGTGAAAGAGACTGATTTAACAAACATCGTCAGTTCCTTAGGTCACATTAGATTAGATATGAATTAGCGACACGTATACAGAGCTGGGAGTAATTAATTACTAAAGTAATTAAATTACTAATTTAAATACTTTTTTAAAAAAAGTAATTGTAATTGAATTACATTTTTCAAAGCAGTAATTGTACTTAAAAATTATTAATTCCTCAAGCGATACTCTGAAAATATTTTTGCAGAGTAATTAATTACTGATAGAAATTACTTCATGTAATTTAAATTACTTCAATAATTTCAAATCTCTAGAATAATTTGAATATTGTAGAGTTGAATTGTTTTACTGTAAATAAATTATTTTAGAGTATTTAATTTACTTTACATTCCTATTAAAAGGAAACATAAACATATAATATTATTCATATTTCATAGTTTGTGCCATTTTACTTCCACATCCAGTGGAAGTATAGTAACGCAAAAAAAAATTATAATTTTTTACTGTACAAATAGGCTTTTAGAATGTCATGAAACGTCGAGATTTTAAGTTTGAGCAAACAAAATGTCTGTTTGTCTATCTGTAACTTTTTTTGTGAGCACGATTACTCTGGAATCGTTTAAGATACTGACTTGAAATTTGGTACACGCATGTACTTTAAGATCGGCAGGTGCGGTGAACATAATTCGACAATTTCTTCTACATCTCTGAACCGATTAACAAATTTTTTTGGGCTTTTAGAGACAACTTTATAGAATGGTACTAGACAATTGAAAATTAAAGAAGGATTTTTTTTCTCGTTCGAAAATCAAAAAAAATTTTATTGATTTCAATAGTCTGGTATCATTCTATCAAGTTTTCTCTAAAGGCCTATCAAAGATCTTTTTCAAATCATTTAGGAATATAGAATAAATTGTCGATTTACGAAACTATTTTCTTAAGCACGGCACCGCAACCCTTAATGAGATCTGGAATTAGATTATATTTTGATCTTACTCCGTAGAAGGGGTAAATAAATTGAGGTAAATAGGTAAATCGAGCAAGTAAGGGGCATTATTAAAGGGGGTGAAAAAATAAAATTGTGATTTTGTGTGTGTACAAGAACTAAAGGCCTCATTTTTTTTACTTCATCTTTCCGATTTGAATCAAATTTTACTCAAGTTAGGATCTACTTATGGCCAGAAAATAATTCATCTGCTATAAAGCTAAAGCCACCTGCGGTACGAAAATATGAGGAAAAAGATTAAAAATCATATTGATGGGTCTTGACGAATTTCACGTAGCCACCACAAATTACGGAAACTGAGGATCCCCTTTGCCACCTGAGCTTATGTATGAGAAATCCCCTATCAATAACCAACTCAAATTTTGGTGTATGTACGTTTATGGCGCCGATCGGATGCATTGTTTAGAATTTCTAACATTCAAAATGTTTTATTTTTTCAGCATATTTTGATACCGCAGGTGACTTTGCCTTTGTAGCAGCCGAATGTTTTTCTGGTCATAAGTAGATTCTAATTTGTTCTATACTTGAGTAAAATTTGATTCAAATCGGAAACAAAATAAAAAAGTTATAAGGGTATCTTCATTTTAAATGGGTCACACTGTATATTTAAGGAAAAGTATAGATATATTACGTTAGTAAATACGTCCAGTGTTGTAAAATAAAGATTGTTTTTTGACTATGATTTATTAGCAGACCACGGTAAACCGCTTTGATAGAAATATTCAAGGTACATAATTTATTTCTCTTTATTAATTATCGATTTTCGCTGGCGAGTATCTCGTAAACTATTACACATAGGAAGAAAATGAATATAAACATTCTTGTAGGGATTATGTTTAATTTTGCATAGATTGCGTTTTTCCGTACGACGCATCGTTTCCGAGTTATTATAAGCGAAGAATCGAAAAAAGGAATCTTTTCACCCCCTTTTCCCCCCGAAACGGCGGGGCTAGGAGCGGGGACTTTTAGTATTTTTACCTCCTAACTACCCCCCACACATACCTGAAGAGGAAAATTCTCATCTCCTAAATGTTCTCTACAATCCCCTTCTGGCCATTCATTGATTGGACTATTTGTGATTACTGTCTTTACTGATTACTAAAAATTTTAGATATATCTTCCTTTTTTATTATTCAGTATTTGTATATGTTTATAATTATTTGTACACTAACAAATGATCTTATAATTTACTAAACGTCTCCCATTCCCAATATAACAAATTTAGAAGCTGTAGAGTAATTGTAAAACTAATTTATTTATTCAATTACCATTACCAAATAATTAGTAATTTAATTACATTTTTTTAATAGTAATTTAATTACATGGTAATCAAATTACTCTTTAACATTAGTAATTTGTAATTAATTACTTTTTCAAAGTAATTTGCCCAGCTCTGCACGTATACAGCTCCCTCTACTGGAGCCTGGAGCCTAGAGTAAAGTTGCTGCTGATATTTCTATCAGTTTTTACCAGAATGGAGCAGCAAAATGAGTCAAGCCGTATTCATTTGTAAATCCAAACATTTACTTATACCACATCAATGAGAATTTATGAGAACAGTATCTAATGTAAAACGTGCGGCTTTCCGTGGTTAAATGGCAAGTGGCAAGAAACGAGCTGCATTAGGTTAGAACAGTTTTGATTTGCAATTGAAGATTACAAATTATAATGTTTGAATAGGGATTTATGAGATCAATTTCTATGAGTATTAATGTTTTTTTCAGTAATATATTAAATGTGTTTTCATTTGTTTGAATGGGTAAAAAGAAAGGTAAGTTTTCAACTGCAATTACAAATACAAGTTTAATCACTTCGAATGGGGTTATATGCGATCAATTTCTAAAAGTATTTATGCTGTTTTCCGAATATAATTGTGATGAGGTTTAATCAGTAACAAATTGTTCACTACTTGTTAGGATATGGTCGGAAATTCCAAGTACACATTTAGTATTCCTTCAAGAGGATTGATAAGAGCAGTTTTTACGAGTATCTATTTGTTGTTCCTCTAGTAAATTATATAAGTCTTTATCAGTACAGATTCGGATCTAATTTAAATATGAAAATTATATCAGAATAAAGCAACCAAATATATTGAACAGTATCTATTTGTAAATCCAGGCATTTACTTATACTATCTCAATGAGAATTTATGAGAACAGTATCTAATGTAAAACGTGCGGCTTTCCGTGGTTAAATGGCAAGTGTTTCTGTAAGAAACGAGCTGCATTAGGTTAGAACAGTTTTGATTTGCAATTGAAGATTAAAAATTATAATGTTTGAATAGGGATTTATCAGATCAGTTTCTATGAGCATTAATGTTTTTTTTTTCAGTAATATATTAAATGTGTTTTCATTTGTTTGAATGGGTAAAAAGAAAGGTCAGTTTTCAACTGCAATTACAAATACAAGTTTAATCACTTCGAATGGGGTTATAGGCGATCAATTTCTAACAGTATTTATGCTGTTTTCCGAGTATAACTGTGATGAGGTTTGATCAGTAACAAATTGTTCACTACATGTTACGATATGGTCGGAAATTCCAGGTACATATTTAGTATTGAGGTGATTAAACTTGTATTTGTAATTGCAGTTGAAAACTGACCTTCCTTTTTACCCATTCAAACAAATGAAAACACATTTAATATATTACTGAAAAAAAAACATTATTACTCATAGAAACTGATCTCATAAATCTTGATTCAAACATTATAATTTGTAATCTTCAATTGCAAATCAAAACTGTTCTAACCTAATGCAGCTCGTTTCTTATAGAAACACTTGCCATTTAACCACGGAAAGCCACACGTTTTACATTAGATACTGTTCTCATAAATTCTAAATGAGATAGTATAAGTAAATGTCTGGATTTACAAATAGATACTGTTTAAAATATTTGGTTGCTTTATTCTGATATAATTTTCATATTTAAATTAGATCCGAATTTGTACTGATAAAGACTTATATAATTTACTAGAGGAACAACAAATAGATACTCGTAGAAACGTCTCTCATCAATCCCCTTGAAGGAATACTAAATATGTACTTGGAATTTCCGACCATATCATAACATGTAGTGAACAATTTGTTACTGATTAAACCTTATCACAATTGTATTCGGAAAACAGCATAAATACTGTTAGAAATTGATCGCATATAACCCCATTCGAAGTGATTAAACTTGGATTTGTAATTGCAGTTGAAAACTGACATTTCTTTTTACCCATTCAAACAAATGAAAACACATTTAATATATTACTGAAAAAAAACATTAATACTCATAGAAACTGATCTCATAAATCCCTATTCAAACATTATAATTTGTAGTCTTCAATTGCAAATCAAAACTGTTCTAACCTAATGCAGCTCGTTTCTTATAGACACTTGCCATTTAACCACGGAAACCCGCACGTTTTACATTAGATACTGTTCTCATAAATTCTCATTCAGATAGTATAAGTAAATGTCTGGATTTACA
This sequence comes from Rutpela maculata, assembly GCA_936432065.2. Classification (NCBI taxonomy): domain Eukaryota; kingdom Metazoa; phylum Arthropoda; class Insecta; order Coleoptera; family Cerambycidae; genus Rutpela; species Rutpela maculata. The sequence goes on from OW386286.2 coordinate 254,513,769, forward strand.
AATAGATACTTTTTAAAATATTTGGTTGCTTTATTCTGACATAATTTTCATATTTAAATTAGATCCGAATCTGTACTGATAAAGGCTTATATAATTTACTATAGGAACAACAAATAGATACTCGTAGAAACTGCTCTCATCAATCCTCTTGAAGGAATACTAAATGTGTACTTGGAATTTCCGACCATATCATAACAAGTAGTGAACAATTTGTTACTGATTAAACCTTATCACAATTATATTCGGAAAACAGCATAATACTTTTAGAAATTGATTGCATATAACCCCATTCGAAGTGATTAAACTTGTATTTGTAATTGCAGTTGAAAACTGACCTTTCTTTTTACCCATTCAAACAAATGAAAACACATTTAATACATTACTGAAAAAAAAACATTAATACTCATAGAAACTGATCTCATAAATCCCTATTCAAACATTATAATTTGTAATCTTCAATTGCAAATCAAAACTGTTCTAACCTAATGCAGCTCGTTTCTTAAAGAAACACTTGTCTTTTAATCACGGAAAGCCGCACGAATTACATTAGATACTGTGCTCATAAATTCTCATTGATGTGGTATAAGCAAATTTTTGGTTTTACAAATGGATATGGCTTGACTCATTTTGCTGGTCAATTCGGATATAAACTGATAACAATTTCAACAGCAACTTTACCTAACTCTTATAGAAACTTATTGACCATATAGGTTCTCATAGATATTTATTAATTTTTGATAATTTTCAATACGGATTGATGAGATTTTTTTGACAGGGACACTTCTTGTTTTCGCGATATATATTCCAGATGTGTCGCACTTAAGAGTGTTAACACCTGTATAATTTTTTTATTTTTTTTTTCCGATTTAAACCAAATTGTACTCAAATATAGAACAAATTAGTATTTATTTATGGCTAAAAGGCATTCGCTTCATGCAAATGCAAAGTCACCTGCGATGCCAAAATAAACGGAAAAAATAAAAATATCATATTAGGCATTCTCTTATCGGAAAATGCTATTAATGTAAGTTGTTCAAAATTGTTCAAAAACCTTAAGACCAAAATTTCATCAAAATTAAAAATATTAAAATTTTGTTTAAAACAAATGTCGAAAACCCCGAAAAGTTCGAAAATGCCATTTTAATGAGTCAAATAATTTCTTAGTTATTTTTAAAAACCATTAAATAATAATTCATAACCTTTTCAAAATATAAAACCTATTAAAATTAAATTTTCGGTCTTGAAAAATGTATTTAAACAGAGCTTTCTGTGAATTATATTCTGATTTCGAAGAAAAAAGCTTTGTGCTCATCATATTTTGTGTCCGAAAGTAAGGTCGAAACCAGAACATAATTTTATTCTCAACTTCTGCTATTTAAAAAAAAAAATTAGGAGGAAATAAATATTTATGGACGGCGACATTGATTAATAACAGAGTTGGTGGTTTAAAAGAAATTAAATGAATCTCGATGGGAAGAATTAGAAGTAAAAAGAAAAAGTGCAATTTATTAGACAACCGCAAACAAATCTGCGAGTACGCAAGGGCGACACATTGAATGAACTCCACATCAGATACATGAATGTGTGGTTAATTCTGGCTGAATGGGGGATTTACTTACCTTCAATTTATTTTTTCGACATCCCATCAATCCCAACATGCCACACATTTTACTCACGAAGTTGTTATGCGAATGCGAAGTAGGAGCTGAAGGAACAAGCCATATTATTTTTTGTTATTTCACAAGTTAAAATCAATATATTATTTGTTAGTGTACTAAACTGTTAAACATTAATTTTAAGTATTACCCAGTCAGTGGCGTAGTACCACCGGAACCAAGGGAGACATTAACCCCTGCCGCGCCTATAAACTGGGTGCCTCTTCCTGTCCATTTGTTATTAAACACTATTTAAATATTTTGTTTTTAAATTTTAAAAGCTCTTAAAACAAAAATACGTTAAATTCATCCATCATGATTAGGGTTACTTGACAAAAAAAGGAAAGGTACGCACCTTTCTCGCTAGGGGGTCTATCAAGGCATTTTTAATTTTCTTGTAGAAATTGGGTAGGACTTCGGTAAACATGGAGAATAACATGAGGTTCAAAAAATGTTAATTTTGAGTTCCTCATACGTTTAAAAACTTTAAACATAATATATCGTTGTGTTGCACTCTTCAGTTTCTATTATTTTTGTATTCACAACGGTCTTTGTTTTAAAAACAGCTTCTCCAAAAATTGCTGCCCCCTCGCCCTTTATACCACGCTACGCCACTATGCCCAGTCGACGTAAGTCTGTCGTTTCAAGCAAATAATATAGAAAATAATTCCAAAATTGGTAGAAATGTTTAGGTTAGGCTTGCTGGAAATTCTGAATGCAGATGAACTGTGGCCGGTGGCCGCCATCTTGGATAATAGGTTTTCTTTTGTGACTGTTTGCGCATATCTCAAAAAGTTAACTTATTAAGAAAATACTTATTATAAAATTGAAAATTATAATCTATCTCCAGAAAAGACTTAGTGGATTTTTTATATCTGTAATAGTTTTCAAAAAAATGAGTTGCGAATATCGCGAGATTTTGTAGCGAAGAAGTACATATCTTTAGAAAAAATCAAAAAGAAAAGAAATACTGGCAAATTACTAAATTCATCCTGTATATACAATTAAAGAAAAAAAGACTGAACCATGTCTGTGGACACCCGATATCTTGGTATATCAAATTGATCTATTATAATTTAATTAAAATGGTTTCGATAAGTCGTTAGGTATAAACCGTAATTTATTTCGAATTGGGAGGGAGAGGTGAAGTGCACTCGGAGTATAATAATCAATACAAGCGAATATAGTTTGCATAATTTTCCACTAAAAGTCTGACTGTTTTAAAACCCGACGCGACATAACTGTCGGTGTCAATCGTCTTTGTCATATCCAATTCAGTCAGACAGTAGCGGATTTAGAAAGTTGGATGGAAGGAAAACTATGATTAGATTGCATAAAGTCCAATGTCACTTTTCATAATGTTTTGGTGAGTATACTTAACCGTGTGTTAAAAAAATATGTGTTTATGGAAATCTCACCTGGCTAAAGAAATTTAAATAAAAATTTACTTAGGATTTGATAACACATTTCAAGTATGAATCAAACAGAGGTTTTTATCAAGTGTCTACGTATTTCGAAATTTTGTTGGGAATAGTTGTATGCATGTCTCTTGTATTAATTAGTACGTCGGGTACATGGCTAAAAAAGCCAAAAAGCTGCACTTTTTGATTGGAATGTGCAATTCTCTATGGTAGGGTGACCAGATGTTTGCAGTTTGAATGCTGTACACTTGGACAGATAGGGCCGTGGAAAGAAAATAAGGGGAGAGAAATTATTTGAAAATTGATAAGCGGGGGGGGATTCAAAAAAATGTTTTCAACATTTCTGATAAAAAAAATTCCAACCAAAACGTAATGCTCTACATTTTGCTGTACATCCAAGCATGCTGCACAAGCCATTAAAATTCCGGACAATACAGCGAAATTCCGTACGTATGGTCAGCCTACTCTATGGGCATAGTTGATGTCGAAAGCGATGAAAGGAATTTCCTTATTTTTTGCAATATGCTTTATAAAGTACGTACATCAAACTCTACATTGTCGCATTACCTCCTTTTTATTTTTAAGGGTGGAAACCACTCCTAAGGACTAAAAAAATAATAACTCTTCCACTTTTACGAATAAATTAACGAAAATCCATATCCTTATGTTTTTGAGGTCGCTGAATATGACTGTCCGGTCAAAACTTATGAGACGAAACTATTAAGAGTTGAAATCACCCTTAAATTCCGAAAAATTAATGTATTCTAATTTTACGAATAAAATCACGAAAATCCATATACTTGTGTTTTTGAGGTCGCTGAATATGATTATGAGGTCAAAACATAGGAAATACGGAAATATTAAGGTTTGAAACCACCCTTAAATACTGAAAAATTAATAATTCTTCAAATGTTACAAATAAATTCACGAGAATTCATATACTTATGTTTTTTAGGTCGCTGAATATGATTATCAGGTCTAAATTTATAAAAAGAAAAATCGGCAGCTACTGGAAGCGACTGGAACCTCCTCATACGGTGGATCTTTATAAGCTGTGTTTGGATATTACATCGGAAATCAGAGCACTTGTTATTTTTACTAAACATTTAAAATTCGTTTTTTCTGATCAATTATTGTTTTTATCTACTCTTATTAGGTTATACAGGGTGTCCCAACCAAAAGTAGGCACTCTGAATAACTTTGGAGATAAAAATTTTTTGAAAAATTGGTGAAACAGGTCGACCTTGTTTCCAAGGGGGACATATTTTAATGTAATACTTGTATACCTATCATCATCCCTCTACCCTACAAGGCCACCCCCTCAAAAAATTCAAATGACAAGGGGGGTCGAGTGATACATCTTTTGAAAGGTCTTTCAATTCCCTACATAACTATGTATTTTGTTTTAACTTTTATAGATTCGTTCTTAAGGAAAATAATTTTATTTTTGATGATTACACACAATTGAAATAGTTTAAAAAATCTAAAATACACGCCACTGGGTATTGGAATTTATAAAAAAAAATACATTTGTTAGTGGTCTCAAATCAACACGAGTTTTTTCGACAAAAAACGCTTTCCTTGTCCGTTTAGTTTTAGAATAGTAAAAGACCCATAAGTAATTTGATTTGTTCACAACCAATTTTAAATCGAGATACATTTTACCAGAGTGAGTTCTCAAAATGGTTTATACCCTTCAGGAGAGAATAGAAATTGTCAGCATTTATTTTAAAAACGATAATTGTGCTAGAGCTACGGAGCGCATATTCAATGGAAATCACCAAGATAGAAAGGTTGGTTCTCAGTATTTTTTACAATTATTGAAAAAATGTATGAAAGCAGGTTCTGTAGGAAACAAAAAGCATGAACCTCAGCGACCGATTAGGAATGAAGCAGTCGAAGTGGCAGTTCTGGGTCATTTGCAGATGGAAAATACTCAATCGATCAGAGGCTTCCGGTGTATCTCGAAGCAGTGTTCATCGAATTGTGAAAGCCCACAAATTTCATCCATATAAATTTAAATTGGTACACGAATTAAATGAAGATGATCCCGATCGTCGGCTTGAATTCTGTGAGATTTTTAGTGAACAATTAAACGGTAATGCCAATCTACTATACAAGACGTGTTTTTCTGATGAATCGACATTTCAGTTAAATGGGGAGGTAAACAGGCACAATTGTAGGTATTGCGAGTGAAACCAATCCACATTTGTTCATGGAAACTCATACCCAAAGGCCTCAGAAGTTAAATGTTTGGGCTGGCATCTTAGGGGATCACATTGTCGGGCCGTTTTTTATTCCTGACAATTTAAATGGCGAAAGGTACCTCGATCTGTTAGAAAATAACATCGACCCAATGATTACCCAAATCTTCGATGAAGACGATAATCTTTTAGAGGGCGAACTGTTTTTTCAACAGGATGGGGCACCCCCACATTTTGCTATAGCAGTCCGTCAATTTTTGGATAATCGGTTTCCTGAGCGATGGACTGGAAGAAGAGGTGCTGTGGAGTGGCCCGCTAGGTTACCCGATTTAACTCCCATGGATTTCTTTCTGTGGGGACATTTGAAATCAAAGGTATTTGCAACAAAACCCGCATCTCTGGAAGAGTTACGTGAAAGAATTGTTCGAGAATGCCGTTTATTGACTCCAGATGTGTTCAGAAATGTTCATACAGAATTCCAAGACAGATTATACTACTGTATGGAAGTCGGTGGGGGTCATTTTGAACAATACATATGATAATTTAAACTGCTTCTTTTATTTTTATTTCCCGAACCTAAAATAATGAAACAATTATTTCTTAGGAACGAATCGATAAAAGTAAAAAAAAATACACAGTTATGTAGGGAATTGAAAGACCTTTCAAAAGATGTATCACTTAAACCCCCTTTCCATTTGAATTTTTTGAGGGGGTGGCCGTGTAGGGTAGAGAGATTATGATAGGTATACAAGTATTATATTAAAATATGACCCCCTTGGAAACAAAGTCGACGTGTTTCACCAATTTTTCAAAAAATTTTTATCTCCAAAGTTATTTATTCAGGGTGCCTACTTTTGGTTGGGACACCCTGTATACTAATTAATGAACTGCTTTTGAACAATTAATAGTATCTATAAACAAATAGCGTGAGTTATAACGAGTGAGTTGTTATAAATCAGTAGCTACAGAGCCAATCACCTTTATCTTCATGCCTAGCCTATCCAATCGACGTAACGCGCGACACACGAAGGTGACTCTGCCCGAGAGAAAGTCTTTTCCGATACGGTGAAATAGAACGGTCCATTATTATTGAGGGAAGGAAGGTAATTTATCATGTTTGAATAGTTTCGACGTTTTCAAATCAAGTTAAGTAATAATTATGCCAATAATGATGAATTCGGTTAGTGAAGATGAACTAATATGTACACCACCAGAATGAAGACAAGTAGCTAATACAATATATAATTTATTACCCGAAAAATCGCAGAACAAATATAAGAGTGTGTACAAAAATTAAATTACTTTTATTAATAAACAAACTGAGTAATTTAAACAAAATTTTCTCAATTTAATAGTTATTGTTATAATCGTAGATAAAGTGTAGTATTCAACTTGCGGTAATGGTAATAACTCACTTGATGAATTCATCTGCGTGAGTTATTACCTACATTACCGCTTGTTGAATAATATACTATTATAGAATATATTCCACTTTACTGGACGCTTATTGTTTTTTAGTGTTCGAGTTTCACTATATACAGTGTAATTCAAAATCATTGATCCTATTTGACATTATTATATTTAATTAGGTCGGCAAATAGTAGCAAGTACAGACACAATAAACAAAAGCAAAAGTGTCCAATATTGTTCTCGCTCACTATAAAGGCTCGCTGTGACTTCAATTGGTTACAGGCACAATGCCGAGGCGATATTCGAACTCCTGCCAAACCCTATTCAGCGCATGTCCGTTGTCACCGTCTCCAGAGCTCATTTAGCATTGTGGGGAATGGAGGTTATCCTATCTGTAGTCCCATAAGTGTGAGATCAGGTGACCGAGGCGGCCAACTGTAGAGCACCAAATTTTTGAACGTTCTTCTCTAACAGACCTGCTCTTCCTTTTACACAAACATCCCGTTTGATTGAACTGTTTATACCACCGCCGAATGCTCCAAGATGGATCAGTTCCATGAACTTTATTTGCTTTACTAGTCATGTATTATCTTTATATGGCTTAGCAAATATACTTTTCGTCATACCTCCCTCGCCCTCGTAAGTATACTCTAATTCCATTGTTTTGTCGATCGTAAGTGATAAAATTTGGGAGGAAAAGTATTAAATGAAGTGTTTTATGATGAAGCTGAAAAGAATCTACAGTTGATTTTACTTGACTGCTACGCATGACTCACTGTTCAATACTCGTTACCACACCACCTTGTATATGGCGCGTTTTATTTTTTCACGTGGTTGTCCCCTATAGGCCAAATCCACGACTGGCCTTCTTCTTGAGGCGTTTTAGGTGCTTGATGTCGAATGTCCAGATTCGTTGTAGTCTTCAACAATACTTTCTTCAGAAATTGCTTCTGTTGCGCTGTTCACTAATTCTACGTATTGATTGTTCTCCATGCTTTCGAGAAATGTTTCGACTGGAGAGTCGACTTCCTCGTCGTTATGAAGCTCGTCGATTATTGCTGACGCTTTGTCGCAGCTTTGTACGTTACAAAATTTTCAAATTACAGAACATTTTAACCCTGCCTATCTACAAGCACATGCTGCACTGTACTCTTTTATTGGATATATAGGAAATAGGGCTAAACAAAGTAATTAAAGTGTGCTTCACTCCTCACTACAAAATTTTGAAAAAGTTTAAAAACTTCAGATTTATATGATAATAAATAAGTAACTGTATAATGGGTATATTAGTCGATAAATATTATAAAATAATTTTTATTTTCAATAGTGGGTGGATTTATTGGACCACACACGTCTGAATGGATAATAAATAACGGTCCTCTAATATGTGATTTATCTTTGGCTTTGGCTTTTGACGAGGAAATCGACTCTCCAGTCGAAACATTTCTCGCAAGCACGGACAACAATCAATACGTAGAATTAGAACGGAAGCGCAACGGAAGTAATTTCCGAAGAAAGTATTGTTGAAAACTACAACGAACCTGGACCTTCGACATCAAGCACCTAAAACGCCTCAAGAAGCAGGCTAGTCGTTTCTAGGGGACAACCACGTAAAGAAAACGCGCCATATACTCTACCTCAAGGTGGTGTTGCACGAGTATTGAACATTGAGCCATGCGTAGCAGACAAGTAAAATCAACTATATTTGAAGATTTTCAGGTATGAAAATAAATTTTGTCTCAGCGCAAAAATACCCCTTCATAAAAGCCGCACTAAATTGAGAAATTACAAAAAATCATAATTTCGGCTGCTGCACCGAAAATATTCAGTTTAACGAAAAAATCTATAGGACATATTTTGTAGAAAAATAAAATGCTCTTTTATTTTCATAAGAACATTTTCTGCCGTATGAGGCACCCGAAGCGATATATTTTAAAGTGACTGTTTTTTGTGCGACATTTTTTCAATATGGCGGTGCCCTCCCCGCTCGGGCTGTCAGCAAATTCCCAAATCAGGGTCTTCCCTTAGTGTACGACGTATTGTTACGGAAATTTTTCATGACCCGGGTCGTATCAAAATTTCGTGCCCAGCTCTTGGACTAACAATAGTTGTGATTTGAATAGAAGCCGCGTCCTAAATTTATTTTATTGCCGGTTGCCACAGATATTCCAAGCATCGCTACCCTTACTATTTGCTTAACATAGGGTGACCATACGTCCGGAATTTCGGTGGAAAGTCCAGCATTTTGGAGTACTGTCCAGCATTTATAAGTGTCCAGCAAAAGTCCAGCATTCAGGTTATAGCGAAGTTACAGCATTACGTTTTACTTGGAAAATTTTTTTTTCGGATACTTCCCCCCGCCCTTCAAAAAAATGTTTCCGCCCCCCCCCCCCCCCCGCTCATCAATTTTTTTCATAACGGAAGTGTCCAGCATTCACTTAACAAAAATCTGGTCACACTAGCTTAGCAAATATGAAATCTTACTGAAATGATTATAGTTTTTCTAAAGTTTTTTTCTAGTTTAATGATTCATGGGTATGACGAAAAATATAATATATGCACCTCGGGTCGTAAAGTGCGATTTATTGGTCTCGAATACTTGCAAACCTCGACCCTACGGGCCTCGGATTGCAAACTGTATTCTCGACTGAAACAAGTGCACTTACGACCCTTGGTATATAAATAACTATTATGTTTAAACAGAATACTGTACATTTAATTACCAACTATTACAAAACGTCAAGATTAGACGATTTTGAATAATTTAGTCGTTTATCAGATTAACTATAAACATCGAGGTCATGAAAACGGCATATTTGAATTGTTGTAAAACTGAACAAACTGCTAAAGATAATAATTATTTCCCACCCAAGACGACTGAACTCAGCATCTTCCTAGATCCACCTCTGTCTCCAATTCTACTGTGCAGACCTTATTCTGCAGATAAAATAACGATCACACTTAAGATCTAATAAATATCCATAAAATTTAATTAACGGGAATTATGTTTATTTACAATATTATTAGAATATTATTAACTACATATATTATAGTAAGTGACTATTTTTGTTCCTCGTCCCACTGTTTCTTTCCGTAATTTATTGTTATTGTGTTGTTCGTATTGCAGCTACAGGGTGTTTCGCTTAAGATGGGAATAAATCTTATGTGAATTACGTATTTCTTCTATCGTTTACGCCATAAAACTGAGGTCACCTTGTCCCTCTTTTTTTCTACTTTTAATTGGTTTATGACTATCATTTTATTGCTGGTATTGTTTTAAACATATAAGAAATTCTAATTATATTGCAAATCAGCCAAACAAGAGTTTTATTTTAGGTAAAATTCTCCTCTTTCCTTTGTCTTCCACATCCAGTGGAAGTATAGTAACGATAAAAAAAATTTAAAAAATTTTTATTGTTCAAATAGGCTTAGAATGTCATGAAACGTCGAGATTTTAAGTTTGAGCGAAAAAAAATGGTGTCTGTCTGTCTGTAACTATTTTGTGCGCACGTTTACTCTGGAACTGTTTAAGATATTGACTTGAAATTTGGTACACAGATGTACTTTAGCGAGATTTGAAACTAGATTATATTTTCATCTTGTTCTGTCGAAGGGTTGGGGGGTATATTGGGGTAAATTTGGGGTAAATCAAGAAGGTAAGAGTCCATAAAATTGATATTTAGTATCTACAAGAGAAGATAAGGTCTCAAAAAAATATTTGGCATTAGCCACCCCCATTACCACACCCACCCCACTATTAAAGTGGATAAAGAAAATTGTGATTTAGTGTGTGTACAAGAACCAGAAATGGTGCGGGAGCTGAGTGGCTTTTAAGGACACTCATCGTTACAAGCATGTTCTATGCGCTGATTAATTCTGTCGAACTTACATAACGACAAAATAGACTTTTGGCATATGTCAGCCCGTCGAGTTGGCCATGGTTCAAGATATAAAAATCAGTGAAATTATATCATCGTTACAAAGCCAATTTTTTTGTGTGTACACATTTTATGTTTAGAATGAATAAAATAAGATCGCCAGAAAGTGTGGGCCATCAGGGGTGCAACCAGAAAGGTCAAAGAGGTAAAAGAAAACGGAGTTATATAACATCATCGTTATAAACTTTTTAAAGGTTGAGCATGTTTATTTAAATGTTTTGAACACAGAAAAAAATTCTCAGAAAGAAACTCCCATCAGTAAGGCTAGCCAGAAAGAAAATGTTTAGGATTTTTTAAGGAAATTGGATTTTTTTTCGCATATTTCATCTCAGAATTCTAAACTCATCGTTACAAGTTCTGGCTCCTTTTTAAAACGTAAATATAACCCAAGTAGCACAAATAATTCCTCAAGATATCCCGAGGATAAAAATTTAGGAATTAGTAAATATCTTAGAGGTCTGTAAGAGTTCCCTAAGATGGGCAAATGTCAGTATATCAGTATTAAATAGTACTTCCCATGGTAATCGAAAAAAGCTATTAGTATAGAATCCTGTGAGCAGCCTTTTGCATACCTATAGAATTCCCATAGTAATCTTTAGGATATCTTATCGCTTGCCAATATAAATGATCCCGAGGACATCTTTATAGGATTTCTGTTAGATGTATCGCATCGATCCTGCAAACAGATTTAATTCCTGTAGTAATCTTTCGGGTATTTTATCGCTTGCCAATATAAACGGTACTGATAACATCTTTATAGGATTTCTATTAGATGTACCAACACACACTTCTTATAGAATTGCCAGCGGCAGCTGATGAAATGTTGTTGGTTAATCAAAATCTCAGTATGAGACATCAGGCCCAAACCAAACCAAAGGATTAGAGATCGTTATAAGATTCATCCAAATAAATCGATGATCCCTGAGAGAATTTGAACGTTGCAGTAATGTTATTAATGTTCTATAAATTCATTAGTATAAGATAATGCATGACTGATTATCGTCAGTGGTTTGTACGTGACGTCATCTAGGAATAATTTCTGTAACAAACTACGTGGTAAGCAAACAAATTTTATGCATTAAAGAATTTCTTCTTGCGATTTCTATAGGTGTTCTATTAGCGATAATAATATTTCCATTTTAATACTTTATTTAATCTCTGTAATACATAGAAAATTGAGCTGTATGGTAATTCCCGTTTAGAACTTCTAGAAGATGTCTACAAGTATTCTGTTAAGGATAATAATACTATTTCCCTTTTAATACTTTATTTGAATTCTATAATACTTAGAAAATTGAGCTGTATGGTAATTCCCTTTTGGAACTTCTAGTAGATGTCTGTGGGTTAACAAAAATTGAAATTCCTATATAATGCCCAGTTTACATTTCCCCACTGCATAAAAGTTGAGCACATATAAAGATTTCTCATTTTGATTTCGGAAGGACTTCTAGAGTACATAAATACAAGATATCCTCGCGGGCAGTAAACAGAACTTCATAAAGGTATCTTAAAGAATTCTGTGCTACTTGGGAAGCTCCTTCAACAATAGAATAGCCTCCCTGTAAAGTTCTTAGTGTCAACAAAAGTACCATAGGCTCTTAAATATACAAAAATTTAACACTTTCGGCTAACTTGACTCCGTACCGTGCCTCAGATGTATTGTGTCATTATTACCTTTCTGGCTGCGCCTCCTGATGGCCCACACTTTCTGGCGATCATATTTTATTCATTCTAAACATAAAATGTGCACACATAAAAAAATGAGCCTTGTAACGATGACATGATTTCACTGATTTTTAAACAGTGTTCGTGACGCTCCTGACAGGAGGTGCCCCGCCAGAAGTCGATTTTATGAATCGTTATCATCCATTAAATCATAAAAATATCTCAAAGTTCATAAAACGATGAGCTGCCGAAAAATCCACCTGGCTCCCGCTCTAAAACCTCAAAATATTTTTTTACTTCATCCACTATCACCACGATACCCCACTACCGATGTGGGGGTATCGTTTTATGAATTTTCGGGGTAGAGGATTTCAAATATTATATTATTAAAGTTCCATAAACAATTATTTCCACATACAAAATTTTTTCGTTGTGAGTGACTTGGATAGAAAATCTGGATGTGGAAGTAGTGATTCCTTGGACAGCGATTTTTTTATTATAGTTGGAGACATTCTCACTCTAACAAGCCGTTACGGCCAGCCTTATTATAATTATTTTAAAGGTGGGGGATCCCCAAGGCCTATTTTCGCCCCCTACAATTTTTAAGAAAAATTCTTGACAGTTAGTTTTTTGGACTTCTTGGGCAAAAATAAATTATTTCCAGGTGGAACGGAAAATTTCTTCTCCCCTACCACCACTTCTTTAATTAAAGCAGGTAAATAAACTATTAGTTATTAAAAGTGAATGGATACCTGAATAAATGGAGGTAATAAAATACACAGGACGCATGGAAAAAGGTCAAGAAAATAAAAAAAAATGTTACTCCCTCCTGCATGCCCCCTATCCCTCCACAATAACGTAAAAATGACGTTAATAGAATTATAACAAATAATTAAAGTCGTGTCCAAAAATTCTAGTTTGATAAAGTACACCAGGATACTTTATTATATTTATTATATAGAGGGATGTAATCCCCTCCTTCTTGATCCCCCCTTGCATGCACGGATAATGACAATTCTATTTCAAATGTATGTACCTGAATGAAGTCCGATTGTGTACCAGGGTCATTTTTAATAACTAATGATTTACTTACCTGCTCTAATTAAAGAAGTTGTGGTGGGGAGGGGTGATTGGAAATTTTCTGTGTCTTTTTGCTCAAAAAGTCCAAAAAACTTACTTTCAAGGATTTTTCTTAACAAATGTGGGAGGGGGGGGGGGAAACAGACCTTAGTCCAGATAGCACAAAAATATTTATAGAATATTCTGGAATATCTTTTTTTGAATTATAGATCTTTCCAGGAATATTCCAAAATGAATGTTGAATATCTAGGAATAATCCACGAAAAGCTAAGAGGTGCTTATGTAGTATTTTGTAAATATTATTTAGGTATACTCAGAAAAATTAATTATTAGTTTTGCAGTTATGGGAACAAAGCATAAAATTGATAAGTGCATGTATTATAATATAATTAATAACTTATTATCATTATTACATTTTAGTTACGAAAACGTTTGGGAATAGTTTTATTTTTTTTATATTGTATAGGTAGGTGTTTTATTAAATGCGAATGCGACTCTGAAAACAGCAAAAAATATGTTTCATTATTATTATTTCAATTATTATTCATAGGTCCATAAATATTCCTGGTATGTACTTACAGAATATTCTAGTGAATACGTTCCAGAATATTTCATTGGATATTCTTGGAGGATTTCTTACGGCTGAATCCAGAATATTCAGGATTCATTTGGATACACTCTTCTGAGAAGATTTAGAGAATACTCCTGGCATATTGGTGCTGTCTGGGAGCCCCCCCCCCCCCCCGTCCTTTGGAAGATACTCGTCGCGTGTTTCGTCAACCATGTTGGAGTCATCTGCAGATGATTAACTCATCTGTAAATGATACCAACATGATTAGCGAAACGGGCATCGAGTGATAGATAGTATTCCAGTATAGTGGTGGATTCAAGTGTTTTAATGTTTGTGGAAACTACTGCTGAGGCAGTGTCACACCGAAGATTCCAATCCCCTCCAAACATCTGTAGTTTTAAGAAATATATTTTTAAGCAAGTTTTATAAAATTCCCATTAGGTAGTAATAATAAAATTAATTTTCAAAATAAGTAATGTAATAAAAAAAGAAAGGAAGAAACAAATTATTACATAATCTACAAATAAGACCAGAAACCACGGCTGATCTTAATTGCAGTGTTAATTATAGATAATGCTAATGCTTAATTAGTAAATAATATTTTCGTAAAATTATTTAATGCTTTTGTCCTACTAGGTGGGAAGTATAGCATTGGCTGTCCGGTCAAACTTATTATTTGATTTTAAAGCTTGCCGTAAATAAATGTTCTTTTTCTTTTCCTTCTAAATATGGCCTTACATACACAGTGTTTTGGCCACATAAATGTTCTTAAACAGGAAGTTATTGATCATATAAGTAACAAGTTTTACCTGAAAAGAATCTACAGTAAACAGCAGTTTTGTCATGAAATTGTGAGATTAACAAAAGGATATCATGACCGAGGCGCTTAAGTTAGCTGATGTAGGTGAGTGATAATTTTTCACAGAAGATACCCTAATAGCACAACATTGTCCTATGGATATCTGAAGGACGTCCTCGATGGACATACAGAACATCCGATGGGCGTTCGTTTTTGGTTCAAAGTACATCCGACGGACAACCGAGGGACGTCCAAATTGCACAAATTTGAACAACATTTGTACATCCTTGAGAGATATCATATGGATATTCATAAAGTATGAATGGACATTCTACTTTTTTTATATAGATATATTTTTCAGGGCGCTTTTCGAAAAAATGCAACTTCGAAATGTAAGTGCTTTACTTGATAAAAATGAAGTAATGCATAAATTGTCCTATGGATATCCGAAGGACATCCTCAGCGGTGACGAATTTCTTTGTTAGTATCCGTATATTTTATTTACATTAACTAATATTGTTTACCATAACTCCAATTTATTTTCATAAGGATTGCCTGCAAATTGTAATGTTTATTGAATTATTAAATTCATTCTATTTTACTTACTTACCTTTTTACCAATTGCCATCAGTAGGGATCGAACCTGCATACCTGCGCTATCTTTGTAACAGTTCTACTGACTTATTCACTGGGCTATCCTGTGTCCGTTATTTTGGATGCTAAAAGTAGTATAGTAATGTGTGGGGAATGTATTTAATGAGATTATCAGTAATAATAAGTCTTTATTATGTGAAATTGAATTTCTAGCCTTGTTTAAAATATGTGAAAATCGTTCAGGTTCTCTCTTTTTTTTCTATTTTTAATTTGTGTTCCCAAACCTGAATTTTTCCTGTAGTTTATATTTATTTAAAATTATTAAGAACTTATTCAATTTCTAACGAAAAATCTGTGAAATTGTGATTGAACTGTCACCAGTGTCACCTGAGAAGAATGAGTAGTTGAACAATGTAATATTATATTACATTAATTCAGTGGCAGATCTAGCTTTTTGGGCGGGGGACCCGTTTAAAACAATTCTTTTCCTCAGATCTCAAAATTGAAGAGCAGGGGTGGGAGAAATACTAAAAAAAACGTTCCTCTCATCTCAAATTTAATGGGTGGAGGGACTGTCAACTATTTTAAGAATTAAAGTTATATGATTGAGGTACTTATACAAACCTGGGAAACGCATTGGAGAAAAATCGGTAAAGGGATAACATCGTCATCTACAACATAAATCGAATATTTACATCAGCGAATATTAAATAGATGTGCTTCTGCTGTCCCTATAGGGACCTAAAATGTGTGTACTTGCCGTACATAAATTTGTCATCCAGAAGGCGTCCGTTTCGGCACATATGATGGACGTTCAGTGTGGTGTTCGCTGGTACAGGGTTACTCACTATATATTGACCCCCCCTTTATTTCTGTTATTATTGAAAATAGGAAAAAAAGTTTCGTATAAAAGTTGTAGGATCTTACCTATATTTTAACGAAACGTAATAAAAAAAAACAATATCATGTGTAGGTCACGTGATGCGAAATGAATATATGTTTTTTTAAATGGAACACCCTATATATTATTGCATTTTCGAGAAGCCCTTTTTCTCCTGATTTCAAATATATATTGTATAGGTCTATCTTAAATACTTTTTGACATATTTGACATTCAAAATTCAAATAAACTGCTTTATTGACAGATGATTGAGACATGCGTGTCAAAACACAAATAAAAGAAAAATAACAAGGTAGGTCACGAAAATAATGATTTTATTGTTTATTCAATTTTGACATTTCAAACCGTCATTTTTAACATTTATTCAATCAAAATGTGTTACAGTGAGGCTGAAAAGGTCGAAATATTTTCCCTTTATGTGAAAAATAATAAAAATAAGTGTGCCGCAAGAAGAGAATATTTTTTATTTTACTAGTGAATAAGCAACTATTTACGGTTGTTGCTATGGAGTTGCTATGGAATGACGGTTTGAAATGTCAAAATTGAATAAACAATAAAATAATTATTTTCGTGGCCTACCTTGTTATTTTTGTTTCACTTATGTTTTGACAGGCATGACTCAATCATCTTGCAATAAAGCAGCTTATTTGCATTTTGAATGTCAAATATGTCAAAAATACTTTTAAATACTTTTTGACATATTTGACATTCAAAATGCAAATAAGCTGCTTTATTGCAAGATGATTGAGCCATGCCTGTCAAAACACAAGTGAAACCAAAATTGAATAAACAATAAAATAATTATTTTCGTGGCCTACCTTGGTATTTTTCTTTCACTTGTGTTTTGACACGCATGTCTAAATCATCTGTCAATAAAGCAGTTTATTTGAATTTTGAATGTCAAATATGTCAAAAAGTATCTAAGATAGGCCTATACAGTGTTACATATTTGAAATCAGGAGAAAAAGAGCTTCTCGAAAATGCAATAATATATAGGCTGTTCCATTTAAAAAACATATATTTATTTCGTATCACGTGACCTATCCATGATATTGTTTTTTTTATCACGTTTTGTTAAAATATAGGTAATATCCTACAACTTTTATACGAAGTTTTTTTTTCTATTTTCAATAATAACAGAAATAAAGGGGGGGTCAATATATGGTGAATAACCCTGTACATATCTCGGAAAACCGTTGGACGGAAAAGATATTATCATTTATTACAAAAATGTAATATTTAAATCAAAGGACACGAAATGGACGTCCATCCCCTGTCCCTATATGGATTTAAAATGTACATACTTCCTGTACATAAAATGGACATTCAGAGGACGTCCATTCCATACAATTTCAAAGTAAATCCGATGATGGACGTCCGGTGGACGTCAAATTTATGTCCATGGACGTCAGAACACTAAATGGACATAAACCGGACGTCCGGCGGACATCGTGTGCTATTAGGGTAACAAAAAAAATATGAGACACAGGAAACCAGTCCGACTGGAGAACCTTAGACTTCGTGCCATTATATAAGAAGGAACAGATAGCTATGGTACCTACAGATTGTTGACATTGTACAAACCAGTAGAATAATGCAGTATATTCTTCAATCCACACTTGGTCCATACAAATACCTGAGCAAGCACGGTTTGTTAAAGGACTTTGCTAGAGAACAAATACTGAATGTACAACAAGTTACCGAAAATGCAAAAGAATATTTCGTGGAAAGATATTTGACAATGTCGGATGGAATAAGCTGTGGACTGTTTTATTGGAGATGCCATCCAAAATCTGGCATCTCTGACTGTAAGAAAACGGCTTTGATGAAAGTCGAGAACAGTAACTCCGACGTGATATTGGCAAAGACGTCAGACAGAGCTGTGTCCTGACATTGGTCCTTAATATTTATAGCGAACACGTGATGCAATGTGTGGTAGCGAACTGGTAGGACGGAGTAGCTACACTTTCAACTTCGTATATATTGGCATCATAGCTCGTGAGGGGAGGGAATATGAATAATAAAGACGAGGGTTAGGGACGTTTACGGGAATTCCGATGAAAACCGATCCGCAACATGTGAAGAATCCAGGTGGCGCTAGTAATACTAGCAAAAATGTCATTAGCCAATGAGCAGCTCGCGTTCCAGTGTGCTCGTAAACACTGCGCCATATAGCCATCTATAACGTGCGCTTCTTTCTTCCAGTTTCGCGGACATATTGAAAGCACGGCGTGCGTTATCCTTGTCTATAGTATTCATGGGAGGGAACTAGAACAAACATTCGTAAATCTAATCCCAGAAGCTAAAGAGAGAGTTTACAGATACATGAGGATAGAACCAAATATGTGTACTATTACATAGAGCCGAGAAATGTCAACCGTAGCTTTAACATAGGACATTACCAGTTTCAAAGGACTACAACGAAGGGAAAGTATGGAGAAGACACATGCATTTTGAGATAGATTAATAGGATGTAGAAGTAAAAGATGATTGTAACAGTTGCAAGGTGTCTGAAGGTAAGCGTCAAAAGGTTTCATAACAAGAAGATTCTGGCAAGGGTCCAATCTCACAGGCTCAGTGTTTCATGCAAGATATAATTCCTGCCACTTCTCATTGTCCTTACCGCATGTGTAGTTCTGCTCAGCACCGCGAACACAAGTACAATCCCAAATTTTGTAATTTAAAAATCAATCTACATGAATATGTTTTTAAACCACCGTTGGGAGCAATATCCTCGAAAATTTTGCGGTCCAAAGGTCCAAACAGTGCTGTCCAAAGTGAACTCACCGTACCTGAGGTATTATCAACTAATGGAATACATTGGAAAATACTATATTTTCTCCCAAATGTTTTCTTTCATTTCGAACCTGGAAATATCACAAATCCCGAGTTTTCATGATTTTCGTCCAATTTCTACGTCTAGCTCGAAAATTCGTTCACAAACATGCTATTTTGACTTCAGATTCGTGTTCAGGGCCCCGAAAAACATAAGGAAAAGTGGATCTTAATTCTCGCTTTTTATAATTGAAAGGATTTAATGCACTATGCAATTACATTGAAGACGTTGGCATTGATGACGTTATTACTCTTTATTCAATTACAAAAAATATATCTTGATAGATATATATAAAAGTGATCATCTTTAGTAGGTTGAAGAAAGGGTCGGTGGAAATCTAACGTTTGATAATGCCAGTTAGAAAGAATGTTAGTAATTTCACATAATAATATTTCTTTGTAAAGAATATTAATGTAACATTTCTAAAGACTCTAGCATTCACATTATTTATTACTTTGACATTAATCACTTGTCCACATGTAAATTTATTGTCTTCAAGAATGTCTCTACCGAACATATGTTGTTTACTTCTGTATATTCGACACATTATTAATTTAATTTATTGCAAAAGCTAAGTGATATTTCTTATCATTTTACAAAAATTATGCAGTATTAAAAACTGAATGTGAAAGACAGGTTCCCTGGCGATTGTGCAATAAAGCCTCTACGGTAGTAGCATGGCGTGTTGACGTAATTAGTTAATATACTCATCTAAGAAATTAATTCGAGATAATGGTTCGTCATAATAAATATTATAGTACCTTTTTTAAGTTGAATTTTTGGACTCGAGTAGATTTTTCAACTTGGTATGATTTTTCTTTAAGAAGATTGCAATGCAATTGTTGAATAGAAAATATAAACAATTCAATTCAGTTCAACCTAATTTTATTAGGTAGAAGACAATACTGTTTACTTTACAATTAACAATAAATTATATCCTGTGAAAAAGGTAGTGTACAACACAAGTTACATGTGTAACTTGCCTAGGTTACACATGTAACTTATGTTGTAAGTGTGATTATAACATACCTTTGATCAATAATTGTAAAAAAACAATGATAAATAGACAACAAAATATACATTTATACATTAAATGGAAATATAATATATATATTGAAATGAATGAGGAAAAGGAAAGATATGTAAATTTGTTCAGGTTTATTTCCTGGTTTATGTTAATAAGTTAATTACACTAATTACAAATAAAAAATACAGGGTGTTTCAGAGACAGTGGTCAAAACGAAACCTGGTGACAGGGTACATCACTACCAACCTGAACACGATTTATAAAATTATAGTTGTCTACGAATTTTTAGTGCGAATAAAAAAACGGGCCATAGAAATATCAAAATCGGCGTTACTACATGGTGCCAAGAGTACTACAGAGCCGTACTTCAAATTTTTGCGTATTAGAATGAACAAAATAATACTAGAGATTTAAAAATCGTGTTGTCGGCCTGGTAAATTCAAAAATCTTACTCTGTTTTGCGTCAATATAGGAATATCTTATGCATTGAAGGACGCATTGTCCGTCCTTCGCGACATTGACAGATACATTAAAAGTACGGCTCTGTTTATCTTTTACCCTGGTACTTTACGTAAGGCTCATGATGTTTTATCTATGTGCTTCGTTACAGTAGATATGATTCTTGGTTTGACTTAGTGATATGGAAAAAATCATTTAGTTGTCATCTGAAGATCATTATATAGACAAGAAATACACTCTGCCCTTTCACGTATTATCTTATTTAGAGAAGAAGCATTATTTACCCGAAATTGAATTTTTAGCTATCGTAATTTATGGGACTGAGCAGATGAAAATCTGGCGTACTGTTAGGTTAGAACGGCCCGATATCAACATTCACTTTATTTGTTCGCATTGGTTGGTAATGTTGGTATGGCAGGAGATTTATTTATTGAGATCTACTTCTTGCCCAAACTTGCTGGAGTGAATGAGAACCATTATTCTAGATGTTCGTCAAATACAATCGTGAAGAGATCGCCAAAACAATGGCTTATACTAAACAATATCTATATTTTACCTAGTTTTATTTCTTAAAAATACAGTCCTTTAACAGGGTTCGGACTCTTATGGAAAACCTGCAGAACCTGGAAAATTCAGGAAATTTTAAAGATCTTAAAACATAAACAAATTACGAACTCTCACTGCTGTTTCAAATTATTTTTAAATTTTTAATTTAAATTTAAAAAAAATATATATTACAAAAAATCGGCTCGCCAGTTACAAATTATTTGATTATGTAAAACCACATTTAATATCACAATAACACAAGCCAACAAAAAAAGAAGGGCCATATCTTATGTTTTTGACATGCTGAAACTGATTCTGATATAAAAAAAAATTCTACCGCATCAGTTTTTTTCTACCACCCCTTTTATCTCTTAAAAAGGACAAAAAAGGTTTTATTCTAAAGTTTTGGTCTAACTTTTCTAAAGTATTTAGACGCGTTGAGGCCAATTTTGGGTCAAGGTTTAAAAACCACGTTATTTTAAGACTCTAAATAAATTTGATCCGACTCAGTTGGGCATTACTAAAATAAATCCACGAAATCCTACCGACTGCGCCAAACATGAAAAATTTATTGCTAACATAGTACAGGACAAAACTGAAGCTTAAGTGCCACTTCACATCTATGTATAATTCATAAGTATGCAAATTTAGCATTTATCTTATTAATGATACAATATTTCTAGAATATAACTAACTGTCACAATTTTTCATTAATTATTTTTAAGGTGTCTACCCTGTATATTTTTCACTAAACTCATATAACATTTCTTCATTGGAAATAGGATAGACCAACAGACGGAATGATGTAATTGAAAGACTTCAATTTTCGTGAAAATCCGAAGAAACCTCGGAGAGTGATTCCCTCTCGATTACAATACAATATAGTAAGGATGTATAAACGTTGAATACTTCTGTTTAAGAAATCATTCGCAGTAGTGCTGCGAATATCTATATCTATAATCATCTCTCGCATCTAGTATTAACTATTTTATTTACATACCTATTATGCATTTGTTATCCATTTGCTGACGAGTCGGAAATTTTACAAAATACCAAATATTACCTCTTAAAATTCTTGATATACTGCCCCTTAAAAGAATATTTATTAAGAAAAATATCGGCGAGTTCCTATTAATATCTATAGTTGTATAGTTCAAAACCACCCGAACAGTTATTATTATATATAATCAGGCGCGCAGCCAGTGGGGGGGGCCATCGGGCCCGGCCCCCCCCCAAGCCGTCTTCCATGAACCAAAAAATAAAGAAGCATAATCACTATTAGTACAAATAGTCCCTTCAAATTAGGAAATATTTAAGAAAATTTTCCCACAATTATGAGGCCTATAAAAAGTGAAGTATTTGGGTTGTCTAAACATGATTTTCACCCTCCGCAGTTCTAGAAAAGGGTGGTTTTTGAGAAATATATACATATATATCAATTTTAGCGTTTTTTCGTCTTTTTCTCTATATTGAGGAAAACCTATGCATTTTGGTGAAAAGTATCAAGAGAGCAAGGTAGTAGTGCATAAAATTTCCTATAAATTTTGTCTCTACATTTTTTTCGAATTCCGCTTAGTTTCGCCGCTAGAGGGCGCGAAAGAAATAAATATACATATAGACTTTTGCGCCTTTTTTTATATTTTGAACCAAAATTATGCATTTTTATGAAAAATTACAAATTATTTACTTTAATTAATTATAATTTACAAAATTACATGGTGTTTTCTAGTTTTTTTTTCCATAAAAATATATATATTTTATGTTCTACAACTTTGATCTCACGTAATTTTTCATAAAAATGCATAATTTTGGCTCAAAATCTAAAAAAAGGCGCAAAAGTCCATATGTATATTTTTTCGTGCCCTCTAGCAGCGAAACTAAGCGGAATTCGAAGAAAAAATGGTAGAGACAACGTTTATAGGAAATTTTATGCTCTACAACTTTGCTCTCTAGATATTTTTCACCAAAATGCATGGTTTTTCCTCAGAAGAGGACGAAAAAACGCTAAAATTCATATATATGTATATATTTCTCAAAAACCACCCTTTTTTAGAAATGCGGGGGGTGAAAATCATGATTAGACAACCCAAATACTTAACTTCTTACAGGTCTCATACTGTGGGAAGATTTTCCATAAAACAGCGAAAAGTTTTTCTCAACCTCTGGGGAGGCCGGTTCTATTGGCCCCCCCCAGATGAATTTTCTGGCTGCACCACTGTATATAATTAATTTTATGAAAAAATAGGACAGTGGGACGCGTACTAGAACTGTATCTTAATCACGTAGACGGACCCAGGGGTCCATCCTGGGCTACCCATAAATAATCCACACCACTCAGCTTGAGGCTGGGTTAAGTTATTTCTTCTTATTCGTCGATTGTTGTTCCCTTGTTCTGTCAATCAGACTCCAGCGGCTACCATACATAAGCCTTTCTTATAAATAGCCAATATAAATGCACAAAATGGCGAAATCAACTTCTAGGAGATTTTCCGTATGGTTTGAAGATTCCAGACACGACTCATTTCTTGTTCATTGTCTTTCTATTAAAAAAATATTTTGAATAATTCTTAAGGGAATATTGATATAATCAAATTTTAACAAATAACTACATGTAAACGTTATACATTGGCTGGTTTCTTAAAGTTTTTATTTAATTGCTGATCATTCTATAGTATACTCGAAATTTTGTAAAACACAGTTTTTTAGGTATGATAGTTATATTTGTAACTTTAATAACCTCCTGATGATACCAGGTTAGTTTGCAAAATAGTCGTTAGTTTTATTGGACAGTATTTTCGTTTTTATAGAATCTTATTAAATGTTGCAACCCTTTTGTGTGCGTTTTATTAAACTGTTAACTACTTTTACATTTAATGATTGATTTTTTTTCAAAAATAATAGTTTTCTTCATCAACAGTAACAGTAACATACTATTCAAGTTTCAATACAATTGGACTTTTCCTTCTTAAATCATCGTAGTTACAAGAAACATGTCGGACAGACACACAAATAGACAACATTTATTTAGAATTCGATTACACAGGCCCACAAAAAAAAAAAGTTGTCTGCGCCGGGGTATTGACCATACCTATCCCTTGTATTTTGACCCGCTGAACACGAATTTGACCTTAGTTTTTCCCCTATACGTCAGGTTTTTTTTAACAGCAAATAAATATATAAATATCACGCTTCAACAGATTTTTTTGCTGTTAAAAAAAAAACCGGACGTGTAGGGGAAAATCTAAGGTCAGATTCGTGTTCAGCGGCTCAAAATACAAGGGATAGGTGTGGTCAGTACCCCCGCGCAGATTACTTTTTTTTGTGAGATTGTGCCACACTGAGTGTGGCACAGTGGCAACCAAAAAAAAGTGGTCTGCGCGGGGGTACTGACCGCACCTATCCCTTGTATTTTGAGCCGCTGAACACAAATCTGACCTTAGTTTTTCCCTTACACGTCCAGTTTTTTTTTAACAGCAAAAAAAGTCTGTTGAATCGTGATATTTATATATTTATTTGCTGTTTAAAAAAAAACCTGACGTATAGGGGAAAAACTAACGTCAGATTCGTGTTCAGCGGCTCCAAATACAAGGTCAGTATCCCGGCGCAGAAAACTTTTTTTTTTTTTTTTGTGGGCCTGTGTTATTAACACAGTCCTACAAGAAAAATTGCGATATTCATGGTTTTTTAAAAGTAGCGTAAACTGGTCCATAGTGGGACACATTTTTAAAAAAATATATTGGGCTTCTTGTAAAATACTTTTATTCATAATGGACGTACACAGACATAGATATGCATGTAAGGAAACAAATTAATAATAATTGAAACTAATCCTTAAGGTATTTAAAATTTTATTTAGCACATCCCACTATACACCAGTTGTTCCACTATGAACTACTGTATGGTTCATAGTGGGAATCATAGTGGTCTATAAGGGGATTTTTAGTAGAAAAACTGTTAGTCCATCTTAAATTGTGAGAAATCTATAGTAAACACAAATTGGCGAGCAGCCCGTGTCGTACTTTCAGACATGTAAGGAGGGGGCAGCTTTAATACAATATCTTCTGCTACTATGGTATCCTCGTCGCGTTTATCTGGGAATACAAATTTATCAGCTACAATTCTCTTCAAAAAAGAAATATTGTATTCTTCTCCACTTATCTTCATAACCTGAGAAACATAATGTTTAATGGATTTCTTTGTCATGTATCTTACTACAACATAATCCTCTTCAATAGATGAATCTTGAAATTCTGAATATTTTTGCTTAATATTGATGACAACTGTGATCTTGGATGTCTCGGCATATTCAAATCTGTAAAGAATGCAATTTTTAGCACGTCTTATCATATCCCAGTATGGACCGCAATATATTTTCCCACTATGGACCATCATGCATTAAAATAAAAATGAACACTATTTTATTAAAGTGGTGGGACTAAACATAAATGGAAGTGGAAGCAACATTGACGTTATGGATGTCTTAGATATACATACTTAGTTCTTGTTAAAAAAAGGAAATTTCAATGAACTATTTGAAAAAATATGAACATGCCAATTAAAATTTTTACCGAATCACTTACCTGAATTTCAAATATTTGTAATTACACCACATGAATCGATAAAACACTGAGTGACTTCTAAGCGTTGTTATTAACATAGTATCTACACTCAGATATAGCTCTACCACAATGATAAAATAGTCATCAGAGCGAAATTCCTACTATGAACCGTGTACCACTATGGACCACTCTACCCTATACAACAAATACCCAATAATAATAATGGTAAAGTCAGGCAGGAGTATGTTTTGTCACCAATCCTCTATTTTTTAAACACGTGGTGCGATGTATGCTGGAGGACTGATAAGGTGGAGTATCTACAGGCGGAAGTAAGATTTCTAACTTGAAATTTGCAGATGACGTCACCCTAGTTGCAGCAATTGAAGGTGAGCTCATGCATCTGCTCAGCAGCTCTCAAATAGTAAGCTCTGACTACAGTTTAAGTATAAATATAGACCGAACATCAATGTTTGAGTCATTTTCATCTTTATGCATATTTACTCAAGTACATACATGCATGTAATGTCCAACGACTTAAGAAATGTGCGTGAGTTACAAAAAAGTATAAAAATTATGATTATTCCTTTTAGGCTAGTAGTGTAAAACCAAAAAAATTAGACGAATCGAAAGTAATTGCTACAAAAGGTTTTATTATTTTAATGGCTTTATGTGTTGCCTAATAGGACTATCCTAGGTTCCGCCCTTCCCCCCTCGCCCCGGCTGAGTTGTGTTTAAGTGATGGGGGGTACATGTTTACCCCCCATCTCTTAAATACAACTGGGGGTACATTTTTACCCCCAAAAGGGGTATTTTTGCGGTTTTACGGTTATATCTCGTAAAGGGCTCACAATATCGAAAACATAGCCCTATTAAAAGTCGTAGGGCATTAAATTCTGCATTGAAAGAGACCAGACGCATATCTTTTGGACCCGTTCCCATACTAGTGCTCATCAGGTGGATGTGGGCGTCGGAAGGCAGGGATTAATTGCTCATTGACTTGTGCCAACTGCACTAACTCCCTCCAACCAGATGCAATTGACGAACCAGATGTTGACGAAGACCTGGACTGCATATATGGGACGACGAAAATTACAGACTTTCAGACTTATTATTATTATTTATTATTATTATTGTTATTATTATTATTATTTATAATTGAAAATATTGTGAGATTTTACCGCCAAACGAGCAATATCGTAATTTGCTAAAAGGAGGCGCGCTCCTTATTTCGGTCATATCTCATTTGCAATTAACGCTAAAAATCATAAAAAAAGCAATTTGAATTTAATTCTCTTTAAGGTCAGATAGGTGAAAATAGTACACTGCCGTCCTAAGCCAAAAAGACGTATCTCAAGTTTTGGCCGAAATGCATATTTTTATACCTTAGGATAGCTGGAGCTATTTTCTATATATTTCCATAGCGAAATAAACGTATTTCAATCGTTAAGTATTTTTAAAGTGCTAACAAAGTTACACGCCGAATCTAAAAGATTATGAGAAAACCTAAGCGATTTAGCCAATTAGACGTTATCTCATGTAACGGCCTCTAGTGGCCATTACATCAAATTGAATAAATAACTATGAATAAAGATCGCAGGGATCTCTAATATCAAAACGTTAATCGAGTTAACTTCATTTCAATAGTTCTGATATTAGTATGTTTTCCGTCTCGCGAGGGCGTGGGCTGTCATTTTCGGTTGACGCCGGCGATATGAATTTTAAAATCGCTCTCTCTAGTTTAAGATTTCAACCGCTAAACACGTGTTGGCGAACAACTCCGCCAAATAAATTTTACAATCACTTAAATGGATTAACTAAGTAAGTTAATAGTTTATTAATTACGATTCTCGTTATATTCTAAACAAGGTTATTTTATTTTAGATACCGATTGGATTTTTTTTTTCTTATTTGTATATCGATTTATATATTGGTTTATATAATGATTTATATAATTTTTTTGAAGTTCTAAAAATTTAAAGTTTGAGAACTGAAGAAATTAAAAGTTATGGAGTAAAATCAATTTAAAATCTATGATTTACGATTTATGGTTTATGGGTAATGATTTATAACTATATCTTCACATCTTTACAATCTTGAATTTCCACGTTTTCATTTACGATGAAACTTCGGACGTAGAAACGTGTCTGGTTATCGCCATTTTAAAAAAACAAAAACCTCTTATGATCGTCGAACATTGATGGACATCATTAATTCTTTATGAATGGGAATGGGAAGTTAATCTCACAATTAAACTAAACTGGAACGATTATTATATCACCATTGGGACGTACCGAGGTATTAAGAAGAAAAAAAATTTTACTATTTTTGCATGGAAGCCATTACAGGCAGATCAAGGGCGTAAAGGATAGCGAATGTGAAGCCAAGCGGTCAGGTGACGTTAGCTGGGGAATTTTGTTTCGTGTCGACAGTGGCAACCCATGTAAAGTGCTAGTGCTGTCTCCTACCTTCTCGGCAAGCAGGGAAGTGTCAAATTTCCACCTGACATCCATAAACATCACGTTTGATTTGGAGGATCTCTCGAATTAAGACTGTACAAAAGTCTTAATCTTAAGATAAGTTAATGTTCTATTACTCATTTACTACCCTTCCAACAAGTGTTACGGTTGTATCATAGCGACTGCTGCTTTAAGCAGGATATAAAGTTGAAAGTAAACAAAGTGCTGTAGAGCCAGTTTACTATTAAGTTGCATAGTTTGTTAAATGTTTTAGCTAGTATCTCCTTTAACGTGTCGTGTATTATTATAGTATTGTAGCGATTACTGCCATATGCAAGATATAAACAAAATGTAAAAAATGCTATAATACTACTTGGTGTTTTCCACTAGAGAGCCAATAACGAATCCAGATCGTGGGTGTATTTTATCGTGGTGTATATGGTTTGACCTTTGGGGTCGTGTACACTAGTGATCTGGATTGTTTTTGAAAATTTCCGTAGTGTTTTGGCCATGTGGTCGTATACGGTATAGTAAATCAGTAGATTTTCTTTATCTTGTAAATATTGTGAAGGTCCCAAGTACAGCTGTGCTTAATTCCTTTCGTGTAACATTTTAGCGTACCCTGTGTACATATATTTTAATTACGTAAATTACCATTATAGTTAACGCTATACTTATTGCTTGCCTAATATAGGTTAGTCCTACGTTATATTTTTGATAGAATTTTTTGGAGTCATAGGAGTATGTAAAATGTATGGTGTTTTAGTGATAAACAAGTTTTATTAATCAGCTACTAGGTTGTAATTTTTTAGCAGTGTTTTGGCCTAAGTACTATAAATTTCATAACGTAACTTCTGTTATTCCAGTAAAGTTGATCACCAGGTGAGGTTACACCTTTTTACTATAATTTTGTTTGCCAGTTTCGCAAAATAATTAACAGTGAACCTTTACAAGGTAATGTCAATGTTTATAGTGGTAGGAAGTTTGCTTCTGTTTGTTATTTAGTTGGGAATTTGTCTCTACCTCGACTTTGACAAGTAGTTCACTATAAATATTTGACCTTGCCTTATGTAAAATTTCCCTAAAAGTCTGGTTATGGTTGGCCTTATGCCTAATAACATTTTTGTTGATTACCATTTTTCTTGGAGAACTATTTTGTAAACTTGTAATAAAATTTAAATTTTGCCTATCTTTTGTTAATCAAATCATTGGAGGATTTCAACTTTGAACTTCAAGTATTGTAACATAGCCTGGGCAACTTAAATTATTTCAGATCTAATTGGCCGAATTTTACTGGAATTTTGATTATTGACCACTAAGCTAGGTCGTTATTTCGTGTTTTCATAGTTTATGAAATTGTTTATTGCTAATCTCACCGTATTTCTAAATTGGGAATATCGTCTACTAACCTCAAAATTTTGTCTGTATATAATAGTTTTTTGAATTTAATGCCGCGGAATTGGCAAGTACTAACCATTAATATCATTAGCTAACCTGTTAAGTCACACTGTTGACTAATAGTAAATTTGTTATTAAACTGTTGTCATTTTAAAATTTTGTTGTTTCTTTAACGTGTTTGTTGTATGGTACCTTTCCTTCTGACTCGTCTATGAGCCTGGCGCCCAAGGTAACTCTTGTAAATTTTGCTTTCGAAAACCAAATTCTTTGACAAAAAAAAAAAAAAAATTTTATTTTTTTAAATTTTTTAAAGAATTTTTATTGGCCTCATTGGGACTATCGCTTACGCTTACCCATGGCCCTTGCCTCCTAAAAAACTGGCTAGCCGAGCCTAATTTGTTTTGGGTAACAGGTTATAATTTTGTGAGTTTGAACAATTTAAGTGTCCAAACAAATTAGTTTTGTGTCATACAGGGAATATGATTTGTCTAATAAATACTATAAATTAAATCGTAAGTGATGATGTCAGTTTGGGCTTATCCCATTTAATTTTGTGGTAAATCTCCTTAGGCAAGAATTCAATCATCCAAGAATTTTTTTAAAATATTACCCTGTAGACAGAGAGATATTACACTCATTGTAAAAAAAAACTAGTAACCTAATTAATATAAATTCATAACTACACCACTATTAACCTCTGCATTAGTACAACTACAAAAAAAATATTAGTAAATATTTGAAAATATTGACGCGATTTCGAAAATTCAAAACATGCCTTATATCTCAAAACAGTGAAACCTTGAGATACGTCTTTTTGGCTTAGGAGGGCAGTACAGAGGTATTCAGTTTTTCTATATTCATCTTAAATGCGTCAATTTAAAAAATGAAAACGTTAAGAGTTAACTTCAAACACTCCTATCTCCTAAGCTATTAGCTTTTTCAAAAAAATAATGTAGCGTGTTTCCACCCTTAGGAAACTACCCCTTGCAAATTCCGTGGGTTCCAAAAATTATAACAAGAGATGTCCACTAACACACTTTATTAAATATTTACTGGATACTTCACAATACTATTTTTTAATTTAAATACACTTTACTGACTAAAAATCACAATGTTTATCACTTTGTTTATCTTTGAAGTCTTAACGTCTTAACCTCACTTTCTATACTTTTTGAACTTCTGAACTACTCGCCGAGAATGCGGTCGGTCTTTTATACCTAAAAATGACAGATCTCGATTGTTCTGTGATGACGCCACCATTCTCTCGATAATTCCAGATGTCACTTTGGAATCTTCTGGTAGGTTCTTTTTCGAGTAGGTGCAAATACATCATTCTAGGGGTTGTAACACATTACACTGCCTCCTCCTTAAGCCTGAACGTCCCGGTCAGGCAGTTCAGCCTCTTTCACGTACTTCGCCAGTCTATCCAAGTGTACGATCTTCATCTTGGACTTTTTGTTTCGTTGAATCCGATAGACGACATCATTAATTCGGGTAATAACAGTATAAGGTCCTTCCCAAGGAGGTTGAAGTTTCGGTGACTTCCCTTTCTTTCGCTGTGGGTTATACAGCCAAACCAGATCTCCTGCCTTGAACCCTTCTGAACTACCCTTACGGTCGTATCGAGCCTTCATTCGGTCACTGGCTATGGTGATTTGGTCTCTAACCAGCTCATGAACATTTCTTAGCCGTTCACTCATTTCATCCACATAGCTGTTCACAGGAAGCTGTTCTCCGCCTGGTGTTCCGAAAATCAAATCACACGGCAGTCTGATCTCATGTCCAAATACTACACGGGCTGGTGTTTGTTTCGTAGACTCGTGGATAGCAGCTCTGTATGCCATGAGGAAGAACGGTATGTGGAGATCCCAATCACGTTGATTCTTATGAACCACTTTAGAGAGATGTTCTTTCATGGTCTTGTTATGTCGTTCCACCATTCCATCTGATTGCGGGTGAAGGGCTATTGTCCGTGTTTTGTGTATCCCCAATAACTTGCAGATTTGCTGAAACACCCCTGACTCAAAGTTCCTCCCTTGATCTGAGTGCAGCTCCAGGGGTACACCAAACCGACATATCAAATTATCTACCAAGACTTTGGCAACAGTGACTGCTTCTTGGTTTGGAATTGCATAGGCCTCTGGCCACTTACTAAAATAGTCCATGGCAACCAGTATATACTTGTTACCGTCCTTGGTTACTGGGAATGGGCCGGCTATATCGATCGCAATCCTCTCGAAAGGAGCTCCGACGTTATATTGTTTCATTGCACCCCTACTTCTAGTCTGCGGTCCCTTACTTGCTGCACAAATTTTGCAATTGCGACACCAAGCTTCCACATCCTGACGACTATTTACCCAATAAAATCGTTCTCGTACTTTATTCAGGGTCTTATTAACGCCGAAGTGTCCACCGGATGCTCCATTATGCACTTCCTGAAGTACTTTCGGTACTCGACACCTGGGAATCACTAGACGCATAACAACTTCCTTGCCATCCGGGGTTTCCCAAGCTCTCTTTAGCAGCCCGTTCATAACTTTGAGTGAATCCCATTGGGCCCACAAAGCCTTCAATCCAACTGCCTTGTCCGAAACATCCTTCCACGCTGGTGGAATTCCTTTCTCCTTTGCTCTCAATATAACCCCAATCTCTGTGTCATTCAGTTGTTCTTGTCTAAGGGCTTCAGTTGTCCAATCATCCGGAACCTCTATTTTAATAGTGTTGACGGCCACCGTACCCTGAAATTTCTCAACGTGGTGGCAGTGCTTGCAATCTTCCTTGCTTGGTCTTCTAGATAAAGCGTCTGCGTTCTTAATGAGATCTTCCAGGTCGATGTTCGATTTTGAAATCATACTGTTGCAGCCGTTCTATCCAACGAGCCAGTTGACCTTCAGGGGTTTTCAACTGCAACAGCCATTTTAATGCAGCATGGTCGGTGCGAATCTTAAAATGTCTTCCATAAAGATATTTATGAAAATGGTCCACTGATTTAACGATGGCCAGTAACTCTTTCCGGGTTACACAATAATTTCTTTCCGGTTTGGACAGCACCTTGCTGAAATATTCGATCACTCTTTCCTGCCCATTCTGGATTTGGGACAGTACACAACCGACCGAAGAATTGCTGGCATCCGTGTCTAAAATAAAAAGTCCTTCCCGTTGTGGGTACGCTAGCACAGGACCAGTGCATAGAGCTGCCTTCAATTTTCTCCATGCCGTTTCACATTCCGGTGTCCATTGGTACTGCACTTTCTCTTCTGTCAGCCGGTGTAATGGCTTCGCAATTTCTGCAAACCCTTCCACAAAGCGCCTATAATAAGTGCAGAGGCCAAGGAAGCTCCGTACTTCATGAACGTTAGATGGTCTTGGCCAATCTCGTACAGCAGAAATTTTGTCGGGGTCTGTTTGTATTCCATCCGAAAACACCACGTGACCAAGAAATTTGACTTCTTTCTGGAATAGCAGGCACTTCTTCGGGTTCAACTTCAGATGGGCATTCCTGACTCGCCCAAATACTTCTTGAAGATTTTTCAAATGTTCTGTAAAGTCCTGTCCCATAACAAGCACGTCGTCAAGGTAAACCAGGCACGTCCTCCAGGTTAGCCCTCGCAGCACGAACTCCATCAGTCTTTCAAAGGTAGCTGGCGCATTGCAAAGTCCAAAAGGCATCACGGTAAATTGATAAAGACCACTGCCTGCTGAAAACGCTGTCTTTTCTTTATCATCAGGATGAAGCCCCACTTGCCAGTATCCACTCCTAAGGTCTAACGTAGAAAACCATCGTGAGCCTGCCAACGTGGTTAACGTGTCGTCAATTCGTGGTAATGGGTAACTGTATTTCTTCGTGACATCGTTTAATTTTCGATAATCGACACAAAATCTTAATGTTCCATCCTTCTTGGCAACCAAAACTACTGGCGATGACCAGGGACTCGTCGACTCCTCAATGACTCCATCTTGTAGCATCTTGTCTATCATTGCCGAGGCATCTTCTTGTTTTGCTAATGGAAGCCTCCTAGGTGGTTGTCGAATAGCGGGTGAGTCGCCAGTATTTATCCGATGCTGGACTATGTCTGTTTTTGTAAGGGCCTCTGTATTCTTGGCAAATACTGAACTTTCCTTTTCCAGGAACTTGATTGCCTCCCTTCGTTCATCCTCAGATAAATGCTCCAATTGGGTACTCAACAAGGTCAAAACTTCCTGGTCTATTTTCATAGATGAACTTCCCTCTGTTTCTTCCTCGCACCTCGCTACCCATGTGACCGGTTCATAGGAGCCAATCGGTTTGCCTTCCTTAATTGTCACCGAGTGGGAATTTAAATTAACGACTCTAATTGGGATTTTGTCTTTAGTCCGGGTTAAAGTTCTCGCCACAATAATATTGGGTAGGGACTTAATCGATTCGTCATCTTCCACTAGGCCAACACGGTACCCTCCAGGATTTCCTTCTAAGGCAACATCAATCATTTGTTCTGAATGAGCAGGAATCTTGATTGTTTGTGTTGTTAACAACCTTGCTTTATGGAATTGGTCGTCTGC
Organism: Rutpela maculata; assembly: GCA_936432065.2. Classification (NCBI taxonomy): domain Eukaryota; kingdom Metazoa; phylum Arthropoda; class Insecta; order Coleoptera; family Cerambycidae; genus Rutpela; species Rutpela maculata. The sequence continues at coordinate 254,547,827 of OW386286.2, forward strand.
GGTTGCCAGAATAAATTCCTTATTTCCAATTTTTAAGACTCGCTCCCCTACGTCAACAATAAATCCCTGCCCTCCCATGATGTCCAGACCCAAAATGAAATCATCCATAATGTCAGCCACAATGACCTTGTAATTGAACCTCAACCGTCCAACCTGCAGTTCCAAGTTGATTTTTCCATGGACCGCAGCCCTGTCCCCCGTGGCTGTCCGAATGATTACTCCATTTCGCTTATTGTCAATCTGCAAGCCTGATATAAACCCTGGCCGCACTATTGATGACGTAGCACCGGTGTCAATAGTAAACACGCATTTTCTTCCATTCACATATCCTTGCAACAACAGACTGCTCGGAATTCTTTGGAGCTGGGAAATCTTTATTTCTCTGGGGGCACCGCATTCCCTAGCCAGCACAGCCCCCTTGGTGCTGGCTATCTTTAGTTTTCCTGCTTCTCTTCAACATTCACAGCATTTACTCGACTCTCCGAGTTCTGCTGTCGACAGTCTCGTTTCATATGTCCCACCTTGCCGCAGTTGAAACATTTAATACCTCCGCTCGGCTTTCCTTTATTTTGTTGTTTTTCCTGCTTTCCGAGGCCATCCAATTTATCGCATAATTTGGTGAATATTTTCTGTATCTCAGTCAGCAAGGGGTTCTGGTTCATTTCTGGTTGCGATTCTTCGAGAGTCACAGCTCGCACTCTCGACCTTGGAGTATCCCTGTAAGCGGCTTCTACTTCGAGTGCACGCACCAAAGCTTCGCTACTACTTTGGTGTCTCGTCAGCCTCAGAACTCGCCTGACCTCTTCGTCCCTTATACCATCTAAAAAGGCCCCCACGGCTAATTGTTCCTGGAATTCTTTAGGTGCACTCGGATACGCCAGGTGTGCCAGTCTCTCTATCGCAGCTTCAAATTCTTGTAAACTTTCCCCAGCTTTTTGCATCCGGGATTTCAGCTGAGCCTGGTATAATTGGGCAAGGTGTTGATCGCCGTACCTCAAGTCTAATGCAGCTTCCAAGACTTTGAAGTCCCTTTGTTTATCCACTGGGATAGTTTGAAGCAACTCTGAGGCCTGGCCCCTTAACGCCAGAACTAATGCCATGGCCTTTTCCTCATTATCCCAGTTGTTCGCACATGCTGCTGCCTCAAACTGCCTCTTGTACGTCGTCCAGGAACTTTGGCCGTCAAAAGAAGGAGGTTTTAGTCGCTGACCTGATGATACCACCTGCTGGCTTCCTCTATCTCTCAACTGTCGTTTAAGCCGGTCTATTTCTCCTTTGACTTCTTCTTCGAACTTGTTTACTTTCTCTTTAACTTCAGTTACTTCTCCTTTTACTTGACTGACTTCTGTCTCGACTACTCCTACTTTACCTTCGACCTTGTTTATCTCTTCTTTGACTTCACATTTTAGCACTTCATTGGCAGAAATTATAGCGTCCTGTTGTATTTTGATTTGTTCATTTAGAATTTTCCTTAATTCTTCCTGGCGTCTTTCTTGCTCCTGTTTTTCCTCTTGTTGTCGTATCTTCAGGTCTTCCATAATTTGTCTCAATTCGTCTTTCTCTACTTGACGTCTTCTTTCTGCATCCTCTTTTTCTTTCTGACGTCTTCTTTCTTCATCCACTTTTTCCTTCTGATGTCTTCTTTCATCATCCTCTTTTTCTTTCTGACGTCTTGTTTCCTCATCCTCTTTTTCTTTCTGGCGTCTTATTTCCTGATCTTCCATAATTTTCTTTAATTCGTCCCTTTCTTCTTGACGCCGTTTTTCTTCCTCCTGGCGTTTTCTTTCTTGCTCTTCTTTATCTTTCTGCCGTTGCTGCGCCATCATTTTTTGGAATTGTTCGAATAAGTCCTGTATTCGTTTATCGGATGCCATACTTCTTGTTGTTACGGGCATACGATGAAATTAAAATAAAATAAATTTAACTGTTACGTCAATATCGGTAATAGAACTTTCCAGAAAAATCTCGAAACAGCACGGAAAAGTCTTATCCAGAGTCTTTTGTCACTATCCAGTTCAGAGAATTTAATAATCTCCACTAATGTCCAAATAGAAAAGTTCTAGTAATTTCCACGCACTAACACAAAAATTGAGTCTTTTTCAGTGTCTCTATCACTACTCAGTTTAAAAGATTTAATTATTACACTAGTGTCCTAATAAAATGTTCTACGTCTCAAAAATGCACTTAACACTATTTTTCTGTCCGAAAATAACCCTCGAACAATGTCCAGTAAATTAGTCCTGTGTTAGCACTAAACCTCGAGAATACTTCTCGAACACTCCAGCACAACTTCAGAGCTCCTCTTGTCATAAAATCCCACTTCTGACACCAATTTGTAGCGTGTTTCCACCCTTAGGAAACTACCCCTTGCAAATTCCGTGGGTTCCAAAAATTATAACAAGAGATGTCCACTAACACACTTTATTAAATATTTACTGGATACTTCACAATACTATTTTTTAATTTAAATACACTTTACTGACTAAAAATCACAATGTTTATCACTTTGTTTATCTTTGAAGTCTTAACGTCTTAACCTCACTTTCTATACTTTTTGAACTTCTGAACTACTCGCCGAGAATGCGGTCGGTCTTTTATACCTAAAAATGACAGATCTCGATTGTTCTGTGATGACGCCACCATTCTCTCGATAATTCCAGATGTCACTTTGGAATCTTCTGGTAGGTTCTTTTTCGAGTAGGTGCAAATACATCATTCTAGGAGTTGTAACACATTACAATAATGAACACAACATTTTCCTTCATTTGTTGTCAAAATTGTTTGTCTCTAGTAACATTCAGCTAAGATGCTGCCCTGCTTAGTTATTTAACCTTAAAGCCAAGAAAATTAATTTTTTCAAAAATTCTCAAAACACATTAAGTGTAAAATCTTTTAGATAATGAATCCATTACAGTCAAAAAATTGAGCGTATACGTAATAGTCAGAACTAACAAAAAACACGATTTGGATTTTTCTTTCAATTTGAAATTTACTGGAACCAAAAAACAGGCACTTATTTGTGTAAAAAATCAAAATTTTGACTTTATTTTCCTTATATCATTTTTGATTTTGCAGATACCAAAATTTGCCAAAAGAAAATTTTAAGCTACTGTTATAAGCTTTAATTTGGTTCAAAGCACATGTTAAAAGGTTTTTATTTTATGGATTATTTTTGTTATTTCATAAGCTAACTTTTTTGTTATGACAAACTTTTTCGAAAATGTGATTTTCTTTGAGTAATTTGCTTAAAACCTTTGAAAAAATCAGTGTTTTTTTTTGCTTAAAAAATCAACATGTCAACCCACTGTAACTCGGCGGGTATTAAAGCAAAAATAACATTACGGTTTTTTTTTGGGTGGAATTTCGACGATCTACACGTTTTAATAGTCACTTTTTTTTTTCGAAACCTCTTAGTTGGGGTGAAACTCACCCTCAACAAAAAAGCAGCACCCTTATTCCTTTTTAATATTTCATATTTGACCCATTTTGAATCAAACTATCGAAAAAGATTTGAATTTAAAACTGCTATAGAATTAGTTCGAAGTGAGATCACCAAGTTACTGTACTATAAGTGCTATGAAAAAAATTACATTTATTCTATTTATTCTGCACAGCTGCAAAACACCCTGTATGAACTGAGGACAGTCTCCTACTCTAAATTTTTAGTTTAATCACCTTAAGGGCTATGAAGGTAAAATCGAATGTCCGCCCCTTTAGAACCAAGATGAGAAAAATCCTCTTACTTACCTTCTAGCTTTCCCATAAATCTCGAATGCGTTATTAACTGGTAGAAGAAAGAGCGGTTTTGTAGAATTTGATTAGTGATTAGGATTTGTCAGGTGGCGTGCTGTAGTGCCGTATATCACAGTGGCACCAAGATGGCGTCCCTCCATCTTCGTAAATCATACGAAACCTATAATCACTCCTCATAAATACAATCTAGCCGAGCTGCCGATCACAAGACACCACCCTGGCCTGCGTTAATTCATAGTAGCGTTGATTGATTTTTTTGTGGGATTGGCCGCCTGCTTGATAATGCTCTTGTGAAATCGTCAAATATAAGCAACAGTTTAAATTATATTTATCATACTCCTGTTTCATATTACTCGTCTTCTCGTATTTTGATTTACCTATACAGGATGTTATTTGAAACTTCAACAAACAGGAAATTGCGAAAGAAAACTTTCCTCACGACTTTCCTAGAAAATGCTATAAAATTAGTTAATATTATTGCACACTACAACTATTTACATTTTAGGTGTATTATATATGAGTGTTTAAAAGTAAGTAAACACTCATATATAATACACCGAAAATGTATACAGTTGTAGTGTGCAATTCAATAATATTAACTAATTTCTCTGACGATGGTTGAATCAACCGAAACGTAAGAAAATAATAATTTTATTATAAAGATCGATAACCCAGGATATACCCACATCAAGTTAATTTGATTATAAACATGCATAATACACTAACGGATTAAAAGCACACAAATATAAAATTACAAATTACTACGGAAAGATACACTTAATATTTGAAATACTCGAGTAAAATATATCAAGCTGTCCTTCAATAGGCATGTAGGTGTTACACATCAGAACATTTGTTTGTGGGGTGGGAAGATAAAACGTTTTATGATTACCAGTTTCAAATGAGGGGGCATGAAAAAACATATTGTGACATTCATACCCCCCGAGACATCTATGAGCGTTCCCTCTAAGTTATCCAAAAGGTAGAAATAACAGACAACACTTAAATTAGTTGGTCGGTTCGGCAATCATCCCAGAGATGGCGCGCGCGGTGTTATTTATTATCTGGACTTCTGGAAATATCTAGAGAGTGATGACATCATGACATAATGTTCTAGATCCCCCATCTTTGAATATATAGAGTCATGGAGAAGGCTAGGGGACAATTAGCAATTTAGTTGATGTACGGTTCAGATGGTCAAAGAGTGAGCAGAGCAAGTGATCAACTGAGTGAATAATTGAAGTATAGTACACAGTGTAATATTAGTAAAGTAATTAATTGTTGTAATTAGCATGTAAGTTAATAAATCAGTGTTTAGTGTTACCTGGTGTTATCATTTTCGGATACAAGATGTTTACAATATTCAAGACATTAGGGCAATCGATGAGATTAAAAATGAACTGGATTCCGAATAAGTGACGCATATTCAAGTCTGGATTTAACAAATGCAGTACAAACGAGATTTAATAATTCAATGCCATCAAGAACACTTCTAATCACAAAACCCAAACTTTAAAACTTAGTTTCGAGTCGAATAGAACCCCCCCAGTCATTGAACTGATCTGATCTATTAAGTATGGTATCGTTCTACTCATAATAAAATAACAATGAATTATTCTTCCTGCAGAATGACAGAACGTTACATTTGGCGATGTTTATTAGCAGATTATTTTGAAGACACCAGTAATTAACATCATTTAAATTACTTTGGAGTAACACACAATAGGCTCATTTAACAATTTTTTATTATTACGTATTCTGAAAGAGCTTGGTGAGTATAGTATGCCAAAAATTAGAATTTACTGACGCCGCCTTCATGTATAAAAAAATTATTAAAGTCGGCGCGCTTGAAAACGCTCGGGATAACCATGTAGTCGAGTTGTGACGTCAGATGGCTGAACCGCCCAGTGAACACGGCTGTGAATGCAAGTTAGACTAGTATTACTATGAGAAGATGCCAGGGCGGAGCCAAAATGCGCGAATATTTTTACCAGTGGCATAGCTTTATCTGGGGTATAGAGATGTGTAATTGCAATAAAGTTTCGCGGTCAAGGAACTGTGAAAATGGAGTAGATTAAAACTTGCCAACTGTTACGAGTAACTTTTGTTCAGGAGAAGTGTAAGAATAGTAAGTTCTACTAAACTTTGCCTAATAAAGTTGTTTTATTATTATTATTTCCGTCGCCGCCGTTCTACTGCAGGGCACCGCCGCCACTGGTGTTGACATTGAATGTCACGTAATTCTTTCTCATTGGCTTAGAATGATGGAGCGCACAAACTCGTTTCTGCGCATATTTTTTGCTGGCATCTTCTCATAGTAATACTACTTTAGTAGAGTAAAATCTGGAAGTAAAGTCGCTTAGTTTTCGAGAAAAACCGGCGTAGAACCAAACCAGACTTAGTGGGATTCTTTAGTAAGATAATCGTGTACACGAAATCATTTTTTACGACATTTTTTGGTGGTAGAGAACTTTTTTATTTCGGAAAAACTCAAAAAAATAGATTTTTAATGAAATATGTTTTTTAACGTCTCCACCGCTATATCTCTGAAAATATTTGTGCTATCAAGCTATTTTTTTTTTAGATTAAAGTAGACACAATAGCGCTTCGAACAACGTCCCACGTGAACCCGATTTATTTTTTTTTTAGTTGGAAAAATAATAGGAAACTGAAACTTGTTATTTTCAGTAGCGTAATTTTAGACAATCGAGAAAAAAAATTATTTATGAACATTTTTATATACATGCTGCGTACAAATTGAAGCCAATAGTTGAAAAAAGTTTTTAGGATAAAAATTGTTCATGTTCCGTTCATAGTATTGAGTCAGCGATTTTTTTTAACGGGCCAAAGTCATATTCTTGCACGCTCGGCTGTAGCAAGCCTGCCGACTGCAACGATCTGACGGTCCCGGTCGGGGTGTATGTATAGTAGTTTAACTTATATCAATAGATACAAAACCAGTAGTGAACAAAAGCATCTAGGGGATCAATATTATTGTTCAATATTTCATATTATACAATAGTATTGATCATATGTTGTTAATATTAAGAAATGTACAATAAATATAAAATAGTCTCCTTTTAATAATAAAAAGATAAATACCTAATCTATAAATATCAATCAGTGTTACTAACTACCCACCTAATTAGTAAGTTTATTAGACATTTTTAAAAGAATGAAAGTAAAAACGTACGCATAAAACGAGTTTTATTGTTGAAATAAATTTTCTGTTTGGATAGATAAATATGTAGTATGTAGTTTATGTAGGCCCTACATTAATAGCATTCTAATTCGTTCATATCTGCCTCGAAATCTTTAATAATGTTGTTACAGGAACGACATTTGCACTCGTTGCAACATTTTAGGCCTTCCTTAAAACAAGTACATATTCGATTGTTACAATTTTTATCCGAACAATGAATACTTAATGATTTTCGACAACCGCCACTTCTACGCGACTAATCTGATCAACCCTGCATGCGAGGTGTATTAATTGCGTCCCAATGTCGCATTTAGCGCTGATAAAAAAAATCGCTGTTGCCACACGGTACATTTTAGGAAAAAATATATTGTTTAAAAAACTTTTGTGATTATTAGGCTTTATTTTCTTCGCTGCATGTATGTAAATATTTTCAAAAATAAAAAAGTTTACCGATTGGTGAAGATTTCAATACATAAAATATATATTTTTAGTTTATCTGATTTTTAGAGAAATGAAAGTGCGAATTGTGCCCAAACCGTTTATATTGGTAAAAGCGCTACAGTGTGTGCTTTAATTTGACACAAAACAAATTTCGGTACCTTTAATAGTTTTAAAAATACGGCGGTGGAAACAAAAAAAAAACAATTTTATTTAAAAATACATTTTTTTCACTTTTTATTGATTTAAAAAGTTCGAGACCACAAAAAAATGTAAAATATGATTTCATATGCCCGGTGACATACTCAAAGGAACCTAACACGTTTGACCTGGTTCTAAGCCAAAAAAAAAACACGACACTATAGACTTACGAAATCGCTGCTCTAATATAATAGGTATCGGCGCACGCCAAGTGACGTCACTTTACGGACTGTTGGCCGGCCGAGCGTGTTTCTATTCAAATGCGAATATCTCTGTGGCTATTAATTCAATTGAGCTGAAATTTTTTTCTGAGGCTATTGGTTTGTTATACTTTAAAATGAGGAAGAAAAAGTAGGAAACTGCCATATCACTAAATGACCCTATTCTCGTCCACAATCTACATCCACAATCCTCGTCGGTATCAACAGTATAATACAATTTCATATCGTCGGCTTATAACAGGCAGTTAACATCAACACAAGTCACTAAATCATTAATAAATCAAATAAAAATGGAGGCCCCAGTACTGAGCCTTGGGGTACTCCGCAAGTAGCCAGGAATGGATCAGACTTAAAGCCACGGTATTCTACGTATTGACTCCTTACAGTTAAAAAAGATGACGGCAGGGAAATTAGCAAGTCCGAAAAACCGAGTACTTTAAGTTCATGTAGGGGAATGCCGTGTTCAAGCCTGTCAAAAGCTTTGGAAATGAATAAATCAACGTATTTTTAACCGACTTCAATATCGATATTAGGTAATAAGGTCTAATTAACTGGACGAAGGTGAAATTTTTATTTATATTTTTTGAAGGTGGTTCAATTTTTTTTTCAAAAATTTTTTTATATACGACAATATTTATCAGTAGTAAAATTAATTATTTCTCATTAAATTAATTTATTGGCAATTAATTTTCTTAAATATGCTCGATTCGATTATTAATTGAGAAATATTTATATTATAATGCTTAAAGCTAAAGCACGTAGTAAAATAATTTAATTTAAATTGCCTCGATTAAGTAATAATGATTTTTACAAGAAAGTGATAAACTAATGTACCTATTATAAATGTGAATGCAATAAATTGTATCTTGCATAAGCAAGATGCAACTCAACAATAATTACTAATCTCTCATTTCATACACTAGAAGCACAGGAAGGCTCACCTTGATAAAGGGCCGTTCGTACTTTTGTTTAGATTTCTGTGTGCATGACAAATGTTAAGATTTACTGTACAATGCATGTACTTTCTCTGGCTCAACTTCAGGAAACATATATACCTGAAAACAGTTTCCTGAAATACTGAGAGCCCATCACTTCTTGAATGATTTATTTTCTCAGGAAACTAGACTATGAGATATATAGTTATCAAGTAAGACATTGCATGGTATATTATATATATTGTTGATCGATTTTATTGTAAGCAACAATTCAGATGCGATAGAAGTTTGGTTAGTCAAGGATTTAGTTCAGTGTTTCATTAAAGAAATAGGCATCTTTAAAATGTTATATTTAGGTTGCTAAAACAATTAAACAATTCCATTGGACGTGGAAGTATAGTAACGCAAAAAAAATTGAAAATTTTTTTTTCATATAGGCTTAGAATGTCATAAAACGTCGAGATTTTAGTCTGAGCAAAAAAAAATTGTCTCATTCTGTCTGTCTAATTTTTTTTGCGCACGGTTACACCGGAATCGTTTAAGATATTGACTTGAAATTTGGTACACGTATGTATTTTAACGAGATCTGTAACTAGACTATATTTTGATATTATTCCGTTGGAGGGTTGAGGAGTAAATTGGGGTAAATAGGTAAATCAAGCAAATAAGAGTCCATACAATTGACCAGCTAAGGTCCACAAAATTTTTTTGGCATTAGCCACTCCCATGACCACTTATTAAAGTGGGTGAAAAAAATAAAATTGTGATTTAGTGTGTGTACAAGAACCAAAAGCCTCAAAAATTGTTTTTACTTCATCCCCCACTACCAATGTGGCATATCGTTTTATTAAAGTGGGTGAAAAAAATAAAATTGTGATTTAATGTGTGTACAAGAACCAAAGGCCTCAAAAATTGTTTTTACTTTATCCCCCACTACCAATGTGGCATATCGTTTTATTAAAGTGGGTGAAAAAAATAAAATTGTGATTTAGTGTGTGTACAAGAACCAAAGGCCTCAAAAATTGTTTTTAATTCATCCCCCACTACCGATGTGGCATATCGTTTTATGGGGTTTGGGGTAGACAATTTCAAATATTATATTATTAAAATTCCATAAATAACTATTTCCACATACAAATTTGTCTCGTTGTGTGAGACTTGGATAGAAAATCTGGATGTGGAAGTAGTGATTCTAGGGCAGCGGTTTTTTGAGTTATCGGGAATTTTACCTCAATAAAATTGGCGTTTTTTTAAGGAATGGAAATAACTGGAGTGCAATATTTTATCGCTAAAATGAGTCCATAAATGGGGTAGTATTCAACACCCAAAAAGTTCGTGAGAAAATGTTTGGGAAAACATCCCCAACTTAAAGGTAAAATAAAAAACGATTTTTAAATTTTAGTCATATCTAGATGATTCCAACTTGGTTGATGAAATTCTCTTCATATATTATGCAGTATTTTGTTTTTATAGAATGGGATCAGGGTCGCAACTTTCTTCAGGTACATTTGTTTAACCAAATATGTAGTTGCTTTTATAGTTAACCATACATTTTCTTAAAAAGTAATAATTCTTACAACAAATTAAATTATCATCTGAATTTCAATGCGATCACACTTTCCGGCCTTGAGTTAACATGCTTACAGAAAAACGTGACAGACGGATAGATTGACAGACGGACGAAAGCTACTCAGAATTCGGTGACAAATACAATGGTATGAACAATTTTTCTCTTCGAGCAATTTTTACGGTTTTCGAAATGTGCTGATCAAATACATTATATTCTTCCTTTGCATATTTGCCAAGAGTACAATAAACCTAAAAAAATCAAGCCGTCAAATTTTCACTTAAAAATAAAAAAATTGAAAATTATGACAAAGTAATCAAATCTTTATTGATAAACTTTCTCTAAGTAGGTACTACTAAAAGTTAATTTTTAAGGTATAATTGCTACATTAGTCATTTTAATCACCTTCCGATGAAGCCGTCATGATTGGCGAAAAGTTCCGTACTTAGTAAACTAATCAATGTGTTTGTGTTTCTAGAATCTTATCAAAGGGGTTTCTAAAAATGCTTATTAAGATTATCTTACTAATTTCTTTCTAAAAAAATCGTTAATACTTTTTTTTTCATTTTGTAAATATCCGAGAAGGCACATGGTAGATTTCAACGTTGTTTCCAGTACTGTACAGCTCAAATTGTTTAAAAACATATTTACTGACGTTTTTTCTGCTCGACTGGTGTTGAATAATCCTATTTCTTGCCCACGCAATTTCCAGACTCAAGTTTTATCGGTTGTTTTTTTATCTAAATTAAATTCTGTACATTTTAAACAGTTTCATGCTATGATGTCTGAAACCATCACCCATTTTTTTAGTAGTCTACTGGCGATTGCGCTCACACTATTTCAATCTCTTAAAATTGATAGAATGTCCGTAATGTCAATAATAAGCAAACTGTGGTAACAGAAGCTATAGCTAGGCAGAAATTTTTATATGATATTATTGTGTGACTGAAGTTGAAAAGTATAAAGACGTCATAATAAAAAGCTAGAAAAACCATTTTAGTCATTATGGCGTTGCTGATTTTTTTAATTAACAGTTAACTACAAATGTAATAAAAAAAACGCTCCTATATGATTTTATTGTATCAGCTACTTGTTTTAAGCGTTGCTTGTCAATACGACATTGATACAAATGCAGTCGGCTGAAATCTATGCGTCTGCGTTTTCTTGCAATTTAATTTTTTTTTTAAATTAATTTATGATATACTAAAAATTAAGCGATTTTATTGTCGGTGTACCTTATATCAAAAGTTTCACACAGTGATAAGAAATAATAAAACAAACTTCAGTCACCTGTATTCTGTTGCCTTTAAAGGGGATGAATTTTCAAAAACGCTTCTATATTATTTTACCGTGTCAGCCACTTTGCAGGAAGCTTCCTTTCTTTGTAAAAAACAGAAGATAGGGGCTGAAATCTCCTATTCCAATTTTTCATTGGCTGACGTTTCTTAATAATTACGCAGGCCGTCAAAAAAAGGGGCTGTTTTTTCGATCAGAACCGTCTTATCCTATGTTCTTTGACACCCTGAAACCGATTCTAATAAGTGGTAGTAGAGGGAAACTGACACGGTAGAATTTTTTTTGCCCAAAATTAGCTTCAACACATCAAAATACTTCAGAGAAGTTAGATCAGAATCTTAGAACGAAACCCTTTTCTTTGCCCTTTTTAGGGGATGAAAAGGGTGGTCGACAAAAACTGATGCGGTAGATTTTTTTTAATATCAGAATCGGTTTCAGCATGTCAAAAAACATAGAATAAGACGGTTCTGATGAAAGGAACAGAGCCCCTTTTTTTTGTCGGCCTATGTTATTTTTACAAAGTTTTTATCTAGATAGTCCCAAGAAATATTTTATATTTTTTACAATTATTTTCTTTTTCCTTTGCTTGTTTGTGTATACAAGGTGTCCCATAATATGTTGTGTTGTGTTGTGAACATACATTATTTAATAAAAAGAATTTTTTTCTTCTTAAATCAATTTTTCTGAAGCTGTATCTCTTTAAATATTAGACTTACAATAAAAATAAATTTAGGAAATTTTGTCCTCTTCAATTTCGTTTTGAACATTTTTCTCGTAGGATCGAGCGTTGCCAAATTATTTTGAAGAAAACAATTTTTTGCACCTTTAATTCAAGATGGTGGCTCGCGTTTTTTTTTTGCAAATTTGAAATTCATTTATAGTATAGAAGCATATGTAGGAAAATTATCCTCCGTGGCGGTATTAATGAAGGAGAGGTAGGGGGGTTGCTTTTTTGATAATAAACTATCCACACATGAATAATTTCTATGGTGTCACTTCGTGATGTGTGGCGTATAGCATTAATGGCGTCAACAAGATGGCCGCCATTGTGATTTATAAAATTGACATTGTCTCAGTTATTTATTAGCCGATTTTCTTTTGTGATAGCTCATATTAAAGATAACGAGGTCAACATTTAGTTTGAAAAAATACACCGGACTCTACCTAGGTACTCGGGGGTTTTTGGGGTCACTGATTCCAATTCCGAGGTCGGTTAAGCTCTATTAAGTCAGTTTCAAGGTCATTTGAAGGTCAAACTGAGAAAAGGTAGTTGAAAAATCTGAAAAAATTCACACATAGGTTTTTGGAGTCGTTCAGTCCGAATCCGATGTTGGTTGACCTTTATCACTTCATATTCAAGGTCGTTTGAAAGTTAAAATAAGAATAGGAGGTGAACGAAAAATGGAAAAAATTTATACGAATGCTCACCTGCCTACTTATTGTCTGTTTATCTGTCTGCCTCTATAGCTGTTTGTTTGCTTGTTAGTCTGTATTTTTCGTCCGCCTGCATTTTCTCTCTGTCCATCTAGCTGACATCTTGCCTTTCTACCTGCCTTTCTGTCGGTAATTCTGTCTATCTTCCTGTCTGACTAAATGTTTCTATCTGTCTGTTTTTCTACCACCCTCAGTCTAAATGTCCACTGACAGTCTGTCTGCCTCCTTCTCAGTTTGTCTTCTTACCTTTCTGCCTACCATTATCTTTCGGTTTTGCGTGATTGTACAAAAACTAGATTAAAAAAACTTTTGAAAGCCTTCAACAAATCAATTCGCTTTTCTCAGCATAATTGTATTAATCGAAATTCGGACGAGAATGTTTTCGTTGTTCCTGGAATGATGTAATTTGCTGTTGACATGTGTTGAAATTTCCAAAACTTTATGATAAAAGTACTTACATTTAAAAACTCTGACTCAAAAAACCATTAAATTACTTTGATCCTGACATGATTGAGCTCCAAGTGAGTGAAGCCAACGCCCGTGATTCGCGCCGAACTTATATCCCTCTATACTCAAGGTCCTCTCTACTTTGCTTCTGCAACTATACCTAAAGGCCAGTCTTTAAGTCTTGTTCCACAGGATTTATGTGGTGAATATAAGCTCGTCAACTTTCACAGAAAAAAATAAGTAGATGATTAATTGAGTGAAATATATTTGCACTGAAATAGCCGAAGAACCTTCATGTGCAGCTAAAGATGGCGGACAAATGCCGGCTTGAAATGACCTTGAAATGACTTCTGGATGCCTTTTAAGGGTAAGCGAACACCGGGTTCGGACTCAGCGATCCCAAAAACCCATGTATGAATTTTTTCAGATTTCTTCAACCACCTTTTCTTAGTTTGACCTTCAAATGACCTTAAAACTGTCATGATAGAGGTCAACCGGCATCGGATGCAGACTCAGCGACCCAAAAAACCTGTATATAAATTTTTTCAGATTTTTTGACAGCTTCCCCTCTGTTTTTCTCAAATTAACCTTGAAATGACCTCCGGATGCCTTTTAAGATTAAGTGAACACCGGATTCGGACCCCAAAAACCTATGTGTGAATTTTTTCAGGTTTTTTCAACCACCTTTTCTTAGTGTGACCTTCAAACGACCTTGAACCTGATGTGATAGAACTTAACCGACCTCGGCATTGGAATCAGCTACCCCAAAAACCCTTGGTACCTAGGTAGAGTAAGGTGTATTTTTTCAAACTAAATGTTGACCTGCGTAATTAAAATGTATATAAAAAGGTAATTTCAGTGTTTTCTCTTAAGTAAATAGTATTTAAAATATTTGGGGAAATGTGGTTTTGGAACGCAATAACTGTACCTTTTTTAATATTATTAATAAATATAACCAAGAAGTCTAAGGTTCGTGAATCATGACAGCAGTCATGTTAGAAATACATTTCGACGTTTCACCTATGATTGCAAAGTACATTTTCAGTGATTTTTACTTCAGGAACTTTGAACACTGAATAAATGCAATTTTACATGATATTTTCAATAAATATTATATTTTCTACAAAAAAATTATTTTATTTTGTATAAAAGTAAAATGAAATTACAAATCTGAATAATTGGAAAATAACAGTAATGTCATTAAATAGGCATCTAAATGATGTCGTTGATGATATCGTTTGTCATCAATCATCATTGTCGTCATAATCTGACTCCTCTGGTACAATATGTGAATGGTTGTCACACAGTTCGTCTATGCCTCCACACTCACATATATCGGTACACGCTAGGCTGCTTGCAGAACATTTACATGGCGGATTACACTTATTTTACTTCCACATCCAGTGGAAGTATAGTAACGACAAAAAAATTTTTAAAAATTTTTATTGTTCAAATAGGCTTAGAATGTCATGAAACGTCGAGATTTCAAGTTTGAGCGAAAAAAAAATTTCTGTCTGTCGGTCTGTAACTTTTTTTGTGCGCACGTTTACTCTGGAACCGTTTGAGATATTGACTTGAAATTTGGTACACATATGTACTTTAACGAGATCTAGAACTAGATTATATTTTCATCTTGTTCAGTCGAAGGGTTGGGGGGTAAATAGTGGTAAATTTGGAGTAAAGAGGTAAATCAAGCAGGTAAGAATCCATAAAATTGATATTTAGCATAGACAAGAGAAGCTAAGGTCTCAAAAAAAATTTTGGCATTAGCCACCCCCATTACCACCCCCACCCCATTATTAAAGGGGATGAAAAAAAAATGTGATTTAGTGTGTGTACAATAACCAGAAACCTCAAAATATTTTTTTACTTTTATCCACCCCCCACTCTCACCCCCTATCACCACCCCCACCCCACTACCGATGTGGGGTATCGTTTTATGGGTTTTTGGGGTAGAGGATTTCTAATATTATATTATTAAAGTTCCATAAGCAATTATTTCCAGATACAAAATTTTTTCGTTGTGTGACTTGGATAGAAAATCCGGATGTGGAAGTAGTGATTCCTTGGGCAGCGGTTTTTTTATACATGATCATCTGACCAAGTTGAGAAAGGAGTCCGGTGCGGACGGCATTTCACAGAGAACAGGAATCACCTGTCCGTTTTCCATAGCCCATCCAAGTTCAGTAGGGGACGGAATTATTGGCTGAGGGTTGCAGCCTTGGTTCCAGATCATTACCTGGTAGTTGACTCTCTTCATTGCATGTATAAAAGCACTTCTTGTTGGTGGCAACTTTTCCCAGCTTGTCTGTTTCTTAGAAAACATGGACCAACGTAACTTGTGAAGTTTAGTTATATTCGTTTTAGGCTGGTAGATTTGGCAGATGAATGCTTCTAGTATTGTCATTACGTGACCAGAAATTGTGTGTTCGGTCCCTATTGAAGAAAAAGCCAAAAACGTAACTATTGTAGCTGCACTGAATGCTTTCCAATATGAAAGTTTACCTTTGCCTAGTACTGTACCTGTACAATCGTATCCAGAAAACGCATGAAAAGCTGGTAGTGAAGAAGACTTTAATGTACCTAATAAGTGTACATCTGCAACTGATATAACTTCCTTGGAATTGGGTACAAAGTACGATGCGGTGGGAAGTTTCGGGTATCTTCTTATGCTAATTATAAATTGCTAATTTTTTTAACGACCCAATTGTCTCTTTTAAACTCATCTCATATTTTGAGATAATTAAATATTAATAATTTAACAGAAAAATTTAATAATGGTATACAAATTATCTATTATTAAAAACGAACCGTTACTGTCTCGATTACTGTTTATTTTAGAACAAATACTTTAAGAACGTTTTTTATAGAAATTTAAATTATCTAGCGTTGCATGAATATACAATAGTCTCTAATTAACTTCAAATACATTACTTTACTCTAATTTGAAAGTAAATCGTCAATTAAATAATGATAAAAATAATTAAATACTAATAATTTAACTGAAAAGTTTAATATAATTTATATATTATTAAAAACAAACCGTCACTGTTTACTTTAGAGTAAATAGTTTAAGGACATCTTTTATTTAAATTTTAATTATCTTTAATATGAGACCTCGCAAAAGAAAATCAACCAATAAATAACTGAGATATTGCCATTCTCTGAAATCTCATTCGCCGCCATCTTGATGACGTCATAAATGCTACCCGCCACACACCCCAAAGTGACACCATGAAAATAATTTATCAAGAGGTAATTTTTTATTGAAATGATACCTATATACCCCCTTCATTAACTTCGCCACGGAACTACAGATGCTCCTCTACTATTATTTAAAAAATCAGCAGCAACCAAGCTCGGTAGCTGATCTAATCGATCTGTTATATCAATGCATTCATTCTATATTATTGTTAATTAATATGAACTCATATATCCGTATTGCCACCAGCTCCTAACTATTACAAATTTTCTATTTCAAATAAACTCATCTATCACCAGATTAAGTAGACGCATAACTTTGAGGATCACCCTGTACAAGCAATCTGAACTGTGATTGAATCAGATTCGCCATTCACCATAATGGATAAAAAAAATGAAGCAAACAGCACATATAAACATTACGAAATGTTAAATCCCACGATCGACTCAATGTAACGGTCAGATTATCAAGTATCCATTCTCATATTAAATCAATTTACCAATTGACAGATGCTAAGTGGAGTGTTTGCGTCTCAAGATCGAGCTAATAAAATGCACAATAAAGGATCTTGTTCATGCGGCGTCTTTTTTCCACCTGTACGCGCCACAAGTGCGTCTCTGTCCCACTTTCAGGTGCTTTGGACTGGCGGAATGCAAGTGGACATTATGCAGTGCCCACTTCAGCCCAATTACAAGTGCGACATTCGCCAGAGTCGTCTTAAATAAGTCCGAGCTGATACAGCACCACACCTTGGCACATACATTTTCTGGTTTAGTGCCCTTTTGGGCCATTGTTTGGCACGATTTAGCAGCTGCTTCAGGTTGACAAGATTTACGTCACTGGTAACTGCGAAATGGTAGGCTACTACTTACTGTAGTTATTCCATTTCATCCATGTTATAACGTTGCTCTTTTCTGAAAGGGAATTATCTTTATAAGTCCCCAAAAAGAAACAAAAGTATACCCCAACTATTCTATAAAAAACTAATTTAAATGCAAAAAATTCGTAAATAAAATAATGGACATTTGAAATAAAAAATAACTATTTAACAATAAGATAATTTATTGCAATGATAAATAAATCGGTAGAGTATTGAGATATACAAATACAGGATGTAGGCAAATAAAATTGTGCTAACGATAATAATATTCTACAAACAAATATCAAATATAAGGGACGCACAAAGAGACAGACATAAATATAACATAATAAAAAAAGGCAATTCGTAAAAACGTAAAAAATTGGAGATTGGCCGATTCCGAAT
Organism: Rutpela maculata; assembly: GCA_936432065.2. Classification (NCBI taxonomy): domain Eukaryota; kingdom Metazoa; phylum Arthropoda; class Insecta; order Coleoptera; family Cerambycidae; genus Rutpela; species Rutpela maculata. The sequence continues at coordinate 254,565,787 of OW386286.2, forward strand.
GTAAAAATATAAATGTTCTTATAAACAAATAATTTTTCATTCTCCTAAGATAAAAAGAATCGAAAGTAAACTGCTTAAAAATGACAAACTAGATATTTCCAAAATTATAAATTGAAAGCAGTATAACAGACTTAACTAAACAGTACAAAATTTTATGTTTATACACAATCTATATGTTATATAATTGCCTACTGCTGCTCCTCGTTGCTCGAACTGAATAGATCAGTTCGAGCAACGAGGAGCAGCAGTAGGCAGCTTTCAGCGAGAACCTGAAGATGGCAGATGGGATTCTGCCGAAACGTCGTTTAGACAATCGTGGCCCTCAGTTATCTTCAAACCTAAAGGAGAAAAGGAGGGTGTACCATGATCCTGTTACACCCGGTATATAATAATCAAAGGTTTAGTTTAGTTTATTTATTCATCCATTAAAAGTTACTTCTCCGAACGAGGTATGAAATTAATTAACACATTCAAATTATTTTTGATTTACCTTTGATTCAATGGTCGTTCGACACAAGTTTTGAAAACGCTCCCTTAGAATTATTCACAGTTTGCCACGCCCGAAAGCAATTATTCCAGCTAATAGTTATTTGAGCGATCTTAACAAAACACTTTATGTGCTAAAGAGGTAGGTAGTTAGGACTTATAAATGATCGGTGATTCGTTCTCGATTTATTATAATTAAAATCGATATTAGACGAGCCCGTTTTAAAACGGAATTACGGATACCTTACCTCGTAGAAGAAATTATCCTCAAGAATAAAAATACAGATCGATAGTTAAAATCCTATACGGTTTTCTTACGGTAGTTCTGTACAATCTTCCAGTCACTTTCAACAGAAGCTAGACGTTGAAAGCAACGTTAGTAAGAATATGGAATAGTCGAGAGTCTAAAACTGAATAACTATAACTAATGAAGCATATATCATGCTCCCGTCAGAAATGGGACACTCCAAGGGGGTAGTTTACCCCACAACGGCGGGGAACTAAAAACGTAGCAGCGCTTTTGATGGCCCGTATATCAAAGTTGTGACACTCTGAAACAATAATTCAGCTGCTTTACAACCCAAATAGACAAGAAGGGACCAGATAAAGCTACAGACACTGGATTTTGTCACCCCTTAATCTGAAACTAGACCAATGGACTACCGTTAACAAAGGAAAAACAAAATAAAGTTTATGTTTGAATAGGATTTTAAATAAAGGGTTGTATATCTTGCTTTTATCTGTGACAAATGTCAAATATTTCAAGATTTAGGGCCCTTCAGAGAAATTAAATCGTTCTGATTTTAATCTACGTACACACAAATATTAATACGTGCCCCAACATTTAAAGATTCATATTAAACAAATTGCTTAAGTAAACTAATTTAAATTTAAATATACAGGGTGGACCAAATTAGACGGGATTTTAGGTTTTCTCTAAAACAATTTCAGATAGACAAAAACCAATATAGGTGTCCTGCGCTCGATTTTAGAGAAACTAACAATGGCGCAAAATACCGTCTATCTTTTTCGACTACAGAGCATCTTTGGAAAATTGGCATTTGATGACTTCTGTATCTCAATTACCAAGTGTCGAATCGAAAATCAAGTAACACATTGAGGCACTATTTTGAGTAGAATCCCTTGCTGATAAGAAGAAAATTATGCATGCCTCAATTTTCTAAAAACGTGTATGTTGCTCTTGACTGGATCTACAGCCATACCTTTTTTATGTCCATACAAGCTGCAATTAAAAAACGTTTGCATCTGTCATTAAAATCCTGTTTGATGTCAGTTTCCAAGTCACTGATATTTTCAATTGTTTACATTATTTTCCTATGAAAATTAAAGTATTAATCTAATAACACTATTCTACAGCCTACATGTATTGGAAGTAAAAATAGCAAATTCTTAGTAACTTCGTCACGCCAAATAACAATATAAAAAGCAAAAGTTCAAGTTGGCTTTGGTTTTCCCAATACAGGTAATAAAGTGTAACGCAGGTATAGGGGTCTACAGACGATCCAGCTGCTGGGACCCGACATTGTCGATACGCTTTGAAGATAATTGGAATTCCAGAGGACCAGTTCACTTTTACGCATGAGTTCAAAGCATGCTGACAAGGATGGCTCCCTGCCGCTGGATCGTGTGTAGACCCCTGATAAACCCTAGTTTATGGGCGGTCCTATCGCAAATAGCAGGTAGAATTAGAATTCTACGAAAAATAGACGTACTAACTACCTACCTCTTTATTCGTCACTGAAACTAATATTCATTCTTAGGTAATCATATTTGTACCTTGTGCATGATAAGCGTTCATTTTCGAAAGTACATAGTGCTATTTTGAAAATATGCCACGAGATTGTGTAAATACACCTAACAACTTTTGTTATACTTGTTTGTGGTGAAGTGACTTTTGCGCATCAAAAACGTAATTTTACTCCCAAAATTAATAAGGCGTACCAGTTGTATTTTGGTTGTACAATTGGAGATGAAGACAAAAAATGGGCACCTCATATATGTTGCAGCAATTGTGCGAACAATCTTTGCAGTTGGCTAAGTGGAAGAGGACGTTCAATGGCTTTTGCTGTGACCATGATCTGGCGAGAACCTACAGATCATGTTACCGATTGTTATTTTTGCGTGATACCTCCTATTAGACAGGGTATTAACAAGAAAAAAAGGATAGTAATTTACCATCTGCCATTCGCCCGGTTCTCCATAGTGATGAACTACCTATTCCTAATCCACCTCAAGAGTACAGCCTTGATTCTGACGAAGAATCGGATGATAATGTAGATGACGACTTAGTCCAGCCATCGACATTACAAGATCCCGATTTCTCTGCCGAAGTGTCTGGTGGTGAACCACACAAAATTAATCAACGCGAATTAAGTGATCTTATAAGAGACCTTGATCTGTCCAAGGCAAAAGCGGAGCTTTTGGCATCTCGAATACAACAATGGAATTTACTACAAGAAAATGTTAAAGTTTCCATGTATCGAAGTCGTCAAAAAGATCTTATACCCTTTTTCAAAATGGAAAATGACTAGGTTGCCTACAAGGACATTGACGGTTTAATGAGTGCTTTACACATTCCCCATGATCCTAGTGACTGGAGAGTTTATTGACGCCTCGAAACTCAGTCTAAAAGCTGTGTTACTCCACAATGGAAATAAATTGCCATCAATTCCAATCGCCCATGCTGTCCACATGAAGGAAAATTACACTGACATGAATGTATTGCTACAAACTATAGAATATAACAAGTATAATTGGCAGATTTGTGCAGACTTAAAAGTGATAGCTATCTTACTTGGTATGCAGCAAGGGTATACCAAATATTGCTGTTTTCTCTGTGAGTGGGACAGTCGAGCGCGATTAAAACATTACAAAAGAAAAATTTGGCCGCCAAGACTGGGTTTTGAACCAGGAGAAAAAAATGTTGCTAACATTCCATTAGTTGATTCACAAAAGTAATACTGCCACCACTCCACATAAAACTGGGGCTTATGAAAAACTTGGTAAAAGCTATGGACAAAGAAGGACGTGCTTTCAGTTATTTAAAACAATTATTTCCCAGACTTAGTAATGCGAAAACTAAAGAGGAAATTTTTGTGGGTCCTCAAATCAAGAACCTTTTCAAAGATGCTGAATTTGACAACATTCTAGAAGGTAATGAAAAAGCTGCTTGGAATTCTTTTAAAATGGTAGCAAACACTATCTCGGTAACAAAAGAGCAGAAAACTATAAAGACCTTGTTGGGAATCTTCTTTCTTGCTACCAGAAATTAGGATTCAATATGTCATTAAAAGTTCACTTTCTACATTCACACCTAGATTACTTCCCAGAAAACGGTGGTGCAGTAAGTGATGAGCATGGAGAGGGATTCCACCAGGATATTCAAAATATAGAAAAAAGATATCAGGGCAAATGGACTTCTGCGATGTTGGCAAACTACTGTTGGACATGTATAAGAGATGCTCCAGAAGTAACTTATAAGAGACGGGCTAAGAAGCGCAAGAAGAATAATTAATTTTATGATTAAACTGCTTATATTCTAATTAAATATATAGTAATATATAGTATATAACATATATTTGAAATATATATCAAAATGGCAAATATTTTTTCGCATGATGTAATTAATTGCTTTTTTAATTAAAATTATACCATAATATGTGAGTTAGGTCAATTATTACATTTAGAGCCAACAAATTTTTTTATGATTATGTTAGACGTAGCTGGGACCAAAACAATGCAAATAAGTGGTTTTGGTTAACGATACAAAATAAAAGTTAAAATTTGTAGGTGTGTGAATTACAGAGAGTCCATCAACGCTGTTTAGTGGAAGATCAGAAGTGGTTTCGCGCAGTTGCCACATTATAAGATTACTCTTATTATACTTACTTTATGCTTTTATTTTCTATTTTTTCTTCTTATTATACTAAAATTATTGTATAATGATAATTTAATTATATAAAATTGTTCTGACTTAATCGTATTAAAAAACGCATGGCTCGTTTATCCGGCCATCCGCTGCCCCCTAAAAATGGACGGAGGTGTGCGGTGCACACCTCGCACACCCGCTCTACAGGGCCCTGTCATGGGCCAGAACTGTGCTGCAGGTAACTAGGATTGTTGCTTTTTGCGCGAGTCCTACCACCCACCGAAGATCAGATGTACCCAGTTGATTAGCGTCCTAGGCAGCTCTTTCTCTATTGACCCATTTGCCGGTATTACTGGACACTATGAAAACCTCAAGTAAACAGCTTTCACTTCGTTTGCTAAGTCTTGGTACTTACTGATCTAGCTTCTCTTACATTTTCTTCAAAAGGAATTGTAACGTTTATTAGGTGCGCCAATTTTTCCTTTTCGTTTAGGATTAATATATCAGGGTTATTATGTTTATTATATAAGTTATATAATACTCAGTTGACCATAATATTACTTACCTAGTTGTATACCTATGAAGTAAAAAAGAGTAAAACAAAAAATTGTGCCTGTGTTAATGGTCCATGTAATATTTAGACATCCAGTGATACAAAACAACCTTCCAGAATGCTCTAGGGGGACAAACCCTTTGTACAAGTGTTCAAAGTTTAAATTCTTATCGTATCAAAGGCGTTTATCTGTATCATTGGACCTCTAACCTCTAAACGGATCTCTAAACATTGGACATTGGAGGATCGTTGACAGAAGCATGATTTTTGGTTTTAATACTTCTTACAAGATAAAGAATCAACTGAATTTGCTATGTATAGCAAAGTATTATATTTTATTTTAATTTCCTAAAAATATTCTATTGTAATAGTGTGTAAAAACTAATGTATAAACAGGGACATTTCTTGTAACCACGGCTTGCTGCCTCGTATCACGAGTTTACCAGTGTATTAATTTTCATATACAATAACGCCACAACTAAGTTTATTTCGGTTTTTAATTATCCAAATTGATAACAACAGAACAAAAACCTTTATAAACGGGCTTAATGCTTAAAGAGACTAAGTATTTTAATTCCTAACTAAAAATGTGTTTAAATGTAATTTTTCTAAATATCATTTTCTTATGTTCATAGTTTTAACCTCCTTAAAACTTACTCCCTGAGGGACTGTCACCCTCAAATTTTCTGGCATGAAAAACGTTTGTTCTTGGATGTCCAAGTAATCTACCTACGCAATGAAAGTACAGATATTGAGGAATTAAGAACCTTATCATTAAATATAAAATATGGTAACAAATTGTCAACTTTTTGGCTAAAAATCTATACTTATGCTCACGGAAAATTTCTGACGCCCTTAATTTAGTGTTATTGATGTTAAAAGGAACCATAACTTTGAGGTGACGATTCATCAGGCCACTTTTGAACAAGTTTAACTTTTCTGTCGTGGGGGGGGGGGGACACATTGGAGCTTTCTGATACTTTTTTAACGTCATTATGGCAGAGATTGACTATCTATTCTGATATGTGTCATGCAACTATTCACCACATCCCTTTAAAGAGTACTGGTAAAAATTCCTTGTTTCACATAACGATTAGTGAAGATGCTATAGTTTAGTTACTAGTTAGCTACTAGAAATTTTCGATGATATTGGATAGTAAAAAAAGTGAATTTAAAGAGAAAATGAAGAATGACTTTTTTTCGAAAAATATTTCGTTACCAATTTATTGATTATTTAATGTTTAAAATAGGTGATTTTAAGTGGACCGTAATTCAAAAACCAAAAATCAAAATGTTAAATTCTGGATATAGCGATTCTACAGCATGCTGATCAATAATATTGCTTTAGTTTTTCAACAAAAAAAAATGCCTAATATAATTTCTCGAGAAATCGACCCTTTTTTCATAATAAAAATGCACGCCAATGACTGAAATAAGTTTTGTTTTACTTAAAAAAGGTATAATAAAGGTCTTTGATACCCATCCAAACTTGGTTAAAATTGGGTTACTAATAACTGAGCTACAAAGGTATTACCGTGAAAAGTGGGACACACTGTATAAGTATAATATACAGGGTGTTCGGAAAGTAAAGGTACCCAGCTTAACTGTAGCTTTCTGAGTCAAATGGAGCCGATTAAACTAAACATACCTTAGTCCAAAACTGCTTCCTTAAGGAGGTATAGGGCCTTAAAACATTTTTTTTTTAAATTTTATAATGGGTATATTTCGGAAAACAAATGACTAATCAAGATGAAAATTGGTACGCATATAATTTAGGGGAGTCCGAATATTGTGAAGGTATAAGTATATCTGTATATAATAGATGGCGCTGTCGGCGTATTTTTTTTACACATTTTTTATCATAACTTTTTATTATTTATATTTTGGGTTCGTATGACTTAATATTACGATATAATAACTAATTTTACAAAAAGAAGGTCTACTTGTTTCATGTCGATAAAATGCACCGTTATCAGTACAATCGCACTTATGTATTTCAGCGCATTCAAGAGCTACCGATCAAGTTAGCGTTTGTCAAATTTATATTAGTGAACCAGTTTAGTGACTAAACCAAATATACCTTAGTCCTAAAGTGCTTCCTTACGAAATTATGTGTTTTTAAATAAAAAATATGTTGTATTTATACCTTAATATGAAATATTTTTTTATTTAAAAACGCATAATTTCGTAAGGAAGCACTTTAGGACTAAGGTACGTTTGGTTTAGTCACTAAACTGGTTCAATAATATAAATTTGACAAACGCTAACTTCATCGAATATCATGTTGCATGATAGCTCTTGAAATGCGCTGAAATACATAAGTGCGATTGCACTGAAAACAGTGCATTTTATCGACATGAAACAAGTAGACCTTATTTTTCTTTCCGTATGTACAGGGTGGGACAACGCTTAGCCGTAGATTCTTGACATCAAAAACAAGTCGATTTAACTCAAAAAGTAGTGGTCTAACTCTTTTCGTTTTCAGGATACAGGATGGCTATTTAAAAAAAATTGTATTCGTAATTTGTCTCTATCTTAGAGACTATTATGCGTATCTACTTCAAAGTTGGTAGCGACATGTTTTTCAGCTCCCTAATTACAATGGTGCGATTACCGATGCTATATTTTATAAATGGCGCTAGTTACAGGACTTTTACGTGCCATAACTTTTTTGATGTTAGGTTTTGGACATCATCTTCTACTATAATCGAAGCGCAATTTAGCTTCCTAAAGAAAAGGTGTACTTGTTTAAGCGCGATAACATGCACCCTTTCAGAGAAATACGCGATTTACAATTTTATCACACACCAGTTCGAGGAAATTCAATTATACCTAAAAGCGGTTTTCTTATCTAGTAGGTGTACGTCAAGTATGATGTCTTGAAGTCGTCAATAGTGCTTGTTGTAGATACGTATACTTAATATTCTCCAAGATAGAGACAAAATATGAAAACAATTTTTTTACTATACCACTCTGTATCTCGAAAGCGAAAAGAGTTAGACCGCTACTTTTTGGGTTAAGTCAACCTGTTTTAATGTCAAAAGTCTACGCTAAGCGTTGTCCCAATCTTTTCAAAACACCCGGGGTATTGCATTTCTTCGAACTGGTGTGTGACAAAGTTGTAAATCGCGTATTTCTCTGAACGGGTGCATTTTATCGCGTTTAAGCAAGTACACCTTTCCTTTAGGAAACCAAATTGGGTTTCGATTATAGTAGAAGACAATGTCCAAAACCTAACCTCAAAAAAGTTATGGCTTAAAGTGTCACGTAAAAATCCTGTAACTAGCGCCATCTATAAAATATGGCATCGGCAATATCACCATTGTAATTAGCGACCTGAAAAACATGTCGTTACCAACTTTGAAGTAGATACGTATAATAGTCTCCAAGATAGAGACAAATTACGAATACATTTTTTTTACTTTGCCACCCTGTATCTTGAAAACGGAAAGAGTTAGACCACTACTTTTTGAGTTAAATCAACTTGTTTTGATGTCAAGTATCTACGGCTAAGCGTTGTCCCAATCTTTTCGAAACACTGTGTATAAATATTGTTTAAAACAAAAAAGGATCGGAAAGCTACAATTTCCATCTTTTAAATGAACCAACACTCATATAGATTGAACAAATTCTGATTTAGTGACATGTAATTCAGTGCGTCGGTGTCACAGTCACGCGTATTCAAGCGCGCGCACGCAAGTATCTCGCGTCAAGTTATAACGTTACACTTGACTGTTAGAACATTTTTTGTTCACAAATACGTGATCTATCCATCTCTATTTTTTTATTTTTTCCTAGCTTGACTTAATTTGAAAATTTAAAAGAAATGGATGAAAAAAACTTTTTTTTCACTTTTTTTTTATGTTCTGCGTAATCTGCATCCGAGTGAAATGTAAACTTTTCAGGATATTATTCTATACACTTTCACGAACTTATTAAACAAAGAATTGTTCATTTTGCAAATTTTTGTAGGTAAATACCTTCATCGACGGCTATTTTGACAATTCACAGAATAATTTAGCCACCTGATATGAAAGTTCATCACTCATCAAGTGGTCAACAAAACATGAAAACCGGACTTGATTAAGTCTTGGAACTTAAGTTTTGAGCAAGGAAGGCAAGAAATAAATTATTTTACTATATTAGACATATCTTTATTTACAAGTTAATACTTATGTCAAATAAAATAACTAAAAATGCTCTTGGAATAAACTCTCGCCATCGCTCTGGAACGGTATTAAGGTTCCTGACTCTTCCTCAACGTCGTACCTTCCCACTAAATTCCACGTGTCCGGTGAAATTTCAACAGTCACAGATTCATCTTTGGGAATTATGAACATTGGCAGCATCTGATCCAATGTTCTATTTTTAGGTGTTTGTTCTGAGGTGGACGGTACATTTTCAGATAATTGCGGCACAATGGGGTCCTCATCGGTTGCTAATTTCAAGATATTTTCATTAGCGTCGTCTATTTTGGATGTCTGGGAGACCATATTTCTGAAAATTAAAATATTAAAATTTAAATTAGGTATTGAGCATTTTGAAATAACGTGCATTGTTCAATGTATTTTACAATAATTTTAACATTAGTTCACGAAATCCATCATCGTCAATTATGAATTCTGTCATACAAAATAAGTTTGTAACAGTCAGCTTGCCTTTATTAAAACCGTGACCAAATGTTTGCAGTGAGAAAAGGCATGATTTATTAATTATTGCATTTCAAAACATTTTGCAAAGTTGCAAATTATGATAATTGGACGATGTTGCATATTTTGGACCATCACCTTTCTTGAACTTAGATAATAAGAAGGAATTAGCAACAAATAAGGAAGGAAAATCGTGCCATATACCCTAAAGAAGAAACACCAAGCAGCTACGGACACGTCCCAGGCAACACGGTCACGTCATTTTGACGTCATTTTTTCGGCACTTTTATCACCAATGCGACGTTAAATATGACGTGAAAATGACGTGAAAATGACGTGAAATATGACAGCAAACCATTGACGTCATTTTAATGACGTCAACAGACGTCCGTTAAATGACGTCGATGGGCTTACATATGTAAGCTATTTTTGATTAATTAATAAATGTACATATGACAAATATAATAAATAAGCCAATTTGATGCAATATGGCATGTAAATCTTGAGGGCTCTAGGATTTTTCCATTTTCCGATGTATGATATGCATTACAGGATAAGCTGCCATGTACGATGTAGATGAATGGACAATTAATAGGTGAAGCACTCACTGGTTTTTATGCTATCTTGGCCCAGCCACATAATAATGATCTTTAACCTGACCATTATAGGATCCATCCAAATCAACCAACGTTTCCTGAATGTATTTGAACATTGCAATTTATATTTCTATTTATTTTCTATAAATTCATTAGAGTATAAGGTATAAAGAAAGCCTGATTATTTTCAGTGGTTTGTATGTGGCGCCAGCAACGTGGTAAGTATGGCGCCAACTAGAAACAATTTCTGCAATGAAAAAATTACGTCACCAAACGTCGCATCAACGTCTCAACATGACGTCATAATTTAGTCACAATATGACGTTACTGAGACGATATTTTTTCGTCACGTGACATCGTCGACCAATGTGACCAAAAGATGACGTCAAAATGACGTCAGTCTGCTGCCTGGGATAAATTTAGATCACTTTTTGACAAAACCAATATATGACACTAGCTAATGGCTATTGGCCAATGAACCCTAGATCGAAAAAATCCTATACTGTTGATCATATTAATATACAGCCAAAAAATAATTGTAATTATTCCGACTTAATAAGACGTTTATTATTACTATGCAATTAATGCTAAAGATCCACTTATTATTATTGTATTTTTAAAGATTCTGTAAATAATTATTGGGGTGGCAATTTTGTAAAACTAATGTTTTTTTGTCTGATGTTTAATATCACTAAATAAAAACGTAATAATGACGAATTCAATCTACATCACAATGCCGTACAAATGCAGACGTCTTTAAGACGTCACTGGTGTTTAAAACTACTAAATAAAAACGTAATAATGACGAATTTAATGTACGGCATTATGGCGTACAAATGCAGACGTCATTAAGGCGTCACTTTTTGGTAACATGACGTCGCCGAAGAATAGTTACCAAAAAATGACGTCAAAATGACGTGACCGTGTTGCCTGGGGTGTTTCGGAATTATTGTTCCTCATCAGTTTAGCATAGCATTAAAAAGATTATTCTTGATTATACTTGCTTTATGCTTTAAAAAGTCGCTTTCATTTGGAATTTTCAAAACAATTTTTTTTGCTGTTATACTAAAATTATTGTATAATGATAATTTGAAATTTAATTATATAAAAATTTATATAAAATTCCTCTGACTTAATCATATTAAAGAAACGTGAACTGAAAGTTGAAAGTACAGTACACAGTACTCTTATTTATGCATTCATATCTAGGTTGGCCTAATTTTAGGCCTTCACCGACAGTCGGCACGTAGAGCCCTATGTGGGACTGTCCATTTGTACTCTCAACCTTCAATTATTGTTCCTATCTGTCTTTTTAAGATCCTTTTTGATGATACGCTACGCTGACGAGGAACAATAATTCCAAAATACGTGCCCGTAGCTGCTTGGTGTTTCTTCTTTAGGGTATATGGAGCGATATTCCTTCCTTATCTTAGATAATTTCGAGTTTGAGGGAAAAGTGCTAATTTCCGAAGAAGAACTAAACAGTTTAGAGAGAGATTCTACAAAATATTAAAGCACACTCACGTAATAAGAAAGCGGGAAATATTGAAGATGAACTAAGTTAATCATTATTATTAGTATTTTTAACGAAATGTTCATTATTGCTAGTAGGGGTGCTGTAGATTGCTGAAAAAAAATGTTTACAACAAGTATGTCATAATTAATCGCCAACTTAATCCCAGCATCGTTAATAGCCCTCAAGTTGTGATCAGATCTGGAGATATTTTTATTATCTAGTATCTCAGATCTTTCTATATTTTCATTTAACCATGTTCCCGAGAAAGCTAAAATATAGGGTGTCTGCTGTATACGTTCAAATCTTATAACGGTCATAATCGCGAATGTAATACTTTGCTTTTTCTACACCTATTAAACAAATAAATTAGACTGAAATTTGATAACATTAATCGGTACCCATTAGTAAGAAGTCGAAAACGTAAACAAACAATATGGCGGTACACTTGTCACTGTCACGCGAGTTGATTATCAGCCACAGCAGCAAGAGTTGATCGCGGTCGTTTTAAAATATTGAATCAGCGAAACAGTGATTTTTGAATTCGTATTTGTGGTTGGCCGGATGCAGTGAATTATGAATCGATAATTCACTACAGTGAATTATAGGTACGATTTTTCACCAAAAAAATGCTAATAAAATTGTCATATAATTAAATAGGTGTAGAAAAAAGTCTTATAAAATGTTTGCTTTACGGCAACGGCTTTGCTTAAATTAATAATTTTTAAAAAAATACGATATTTTCAGGCCAGTGTAGGTCAGTATTGCAGGACAAACTAAAATCAAGTTCAATGTCTTCTTGCGACGCACATCTCCCTTTTTATTATGTTTATTGTATTGATAATGAGACATAAAAAACTTTTAAAAAACGTCGGTATCTCTTTCATAATTGGAATCGTATGTTGTAGGCGCAGGCGTTCAAAGAAAATGGTCCTGTGTTTTTCATACTTCGTTGATTAGCCGTAGGTAGGCCGCCGCTTACCAATCCTACAGTGTTGACAATGTGTTCGATTTATCTAGTTTTAAAGTTAATTTACGTTAAAAATAATAAAACGGTGTAATGAACGACGTGATAAGTGCTTACTGAAATTAAATTAACCACTGTTAATTTAATTACTACAGTGGTTAAAGAAATTTTCTATAATAAATAAAAAAGTGACAATTTTCTAATCTCATCTTTAAAATGTATTTTTTGCATCAGATAGTAAATTACTGAGATCAGTAACTTTTTTTTTTAAGTAAAGACACAAGGAGCTTCAAAAACCGCCATACTTTTTCTAATAAATCCTATGTGAAAAATTGCTAAGATGATAATGAGAAAATTAATATTAACTGTCAGTTAGTGTTTCCATTTCAAAATTGATTAAACAAGGTAAAAGTAAAACTGTTTTATTATTTTTAAATGACAGCGTTTAAATGTTATTGACACGACACGTGAGCAAAATATCTTTGTTTCTTCCGTCTTCTGTTTATAGTAGTACTGTCTAAAGTGAAAACATTGCCAGTTTCTAATTAATTTTAAATCAAGAAATAGATTGAATTAGAAAAAAAAATTATAAGAATTTTTACTTCTTTTGTACGTATACAGCAGACATGCTGTCTCGTAGTCACTGTCAGACGCTTTATCATACACAGTCCGTAATGTGGTGTTTAAACCTCGACCATTTTGGTAGTATTTCGATATATTCTGGAAGGAACTAATATTATGCGTGTCCCGGATGGTGAGGTTAGAACTGGTGAGGTTAGAACTGTGGGGTTTTTAGTAGGGAAGATATTTAATTGCTATTGAATCCTTTAATTGCCGTCTTATGCGCATTGTGCATGGCACTTTTCACGATCTCAAGCTGCGTGATCAATGCCTAAATCGGGAGACATTTCCTTGAAAACAGAACAGTATATCATTTAATTTTTCAGTTCGGCAGTCATTTACCAAATATTACGATGGCAATTATAAAATTAAAATGTGTTTTCTCCAAAGAACAAGGGTAGATAAGCTATATATTTCCGCCCAGTAATTTCATAAAAATGAAAAGTTCCCAAAATCATTAAACGTTATTTATTTATAGTTAAACATATGATCTTTACGTTTATATACGTTTTACATTTGAAAAACAACAGTAAGCCTTAATAATAGTATTTCAAGGTAAGCATGTTTGCAGTTTTTTAGTAATTTTTGTCATTTTTCCGAACTTTTAATGTATATTTCAGTTAGATGAACCAAGAAAATTTAAACCTCATTTCATTGTTAAGTATTTAAACTTTTCAATAATGGTCAGATTATGTTAGTTCATCAAGCGCTTCAATGTATAAAAAACAAAATCGTTTCCGAGGGAGTCGTAGTGGTGTCGACATTGCGTGCGAATTTAAACCACATATTGTCGTGTATATTAATTTTTTTTTTTTTTTGAAATCGGTCAAGAATGTCTACTTTCTCGGCGCAATTTCAGATCCCAAAATACGCTATTCTAGTATTTTAGTCCGTTGCCAAGAAACTATCAGAAAACAGTCCGTGAAAGTTACTTTCCCAAACTGTTTTTTATACATATTTTAGACAGTGAGCGCAATAAGCACTAAATCTCTGACTTTTATCACAACAATTAACTTTCCTTAATTTTTAATAATATTTATTGTGTACCTCGTAGTAAAAGCACATTCCCGGACTTCAGTGCTTGTTAGCTTCGGCTTAACGCCTCGGCCAACAATTTACATCGTCGTTCGGGAATGTATTGCTTTTACTACTAGATGCATAATGTAATATTCCAAAGAACTGTTTTCATTCCTTATGAAGACATATACTACTCGGAAAATATAATGACATATGACATGGCCGATGGCCGAAAAAAGGCCCTTATCTATCCTTGTCTATTTGACTGGAGTATGGATTCTTACCTTTCGTGCGTCTGGTCAATATCTGCAATGTCGCTCAAGTAAGTCCTGTCGACCTGCACCTCGTATATGCCAGTCACATAAGTCGCCGCCTCAGCGCCGTTCCCGAACATTTCAGAATGCCTCGTGACCAAATGGGCCTTAAACTCTTTCGCGAAGTTGCCCTGGAAATGGTCTTCGGTGCAAAACTTACACTCGTAAATGCATTTCCCCGGATGTTTGTTTGTAGACAGAACGTGCTTTCGTAAATTCTCCTGCAAAATTTACATAACAACTTTTTAAATTATACTTTTTAAAAGTTTTCTGGATATATATAATTTCGGTGATTTGCAAAATTGTACTCTGTCGGGGCGAAATTGCATCAGCTATTGTTATGTGCTGCCTCTTAGAAATAAAAGTAAATTCATTTTTTAACTTTTAAAAGCGCCGATTGCTTTCCTTTAGATAACTAGCAGAAATACCCGTTCTTTGAATGAATTGAAGTATCTGGGAATGGAGAATTTGTCGTGCTCTTGAGAATACTTTAAATCCTCTCTCGCTCTGTTGGCGGCGATTTATGAAAATTTGCTCAAATTTATTTTTAGGTGTTCCAAAGACAGCGATCAAAACGACAATCACTGTCAAACCCATGAACACGATACAGGGTGATCATCTGATTGTACCACTGCGTTCGATCAATTTATTTGGCGAAATCTCCTGATTTAAACCCTATTGATGAATTTTTTTGGAGGTATTATAAAAAAATAGTTTACGCTAGAGAAGGTAAATGAGTAAAATTTGCAAAAAAAAACTGCAGCGGCAATAAATGAAGTGAAAGAAAACCGACAGGCATTCATTAGATTGAAAAGAAATTTTTTACGAGAATACAGAAATTAAAAAAAAAAAAAAAAAAAAAAAAAAAAAAAAGTAGTGAAATTAAATGAACCAACGAGAATCGCTAAGAATTCAACTGGCAGCATTTCAAAATCGTATATTGACTATCTAGTATGTAATTTACCAAATGAAAGTTACGATTCGTTTATTTGTGATCCATGTATTGCGGATCATTTGGCCCAAGTCCTCTCATTTAAGTACACGCAAAAGAACACAGGACACGAAAATAGACAATTAATTACTTATAGATGTGACTCAGATAATAATATGGAACAATTAAAACATTCATTAAGTATTGTTGACTGGTCGGAAATTTACACGAGTAATACTGACAAAGCGTTTGAAAATTTTATTGCTATTTTTTTAAAATGTCTTGATTTGTCTTGCCCTCTGATCTATAGGTGTGGTAAGGAAAATATTAATTTTAATAGTTCAAAAAAATGGGTAACACCTGAAATAATTAAACAGGGAGCTGATCTGCGAGATCTGTTCTTATTAGTAACATCATCACAAAATGTGGATATTCTAGAATATTATAAATCTAAAAAAAAGTTACATAATAAATCCATTCAATGTGCAAAAAGGCAGTACAATTTAAATCAAATAGCAAATTCCAAAAACTCCTCTCGAGAGATTTGGCATATAGTAAACTCAACTTTAGGTAGAAACAAGAAAAAAAATGAGAAAGTTGTTATAAATATAAATGGAAAAATCACAGACAACCCAAAAGAGGTCGCGGATTATCTAGCTTATTACTTCTCCCATGTAGCTGAGGATAATATTAAAAGTTATTTTGTGGACAACATCCCACTCGAATGTACTACTAGTAATATGTCCGAGAGATCGTTTTTCATGGCACCCGTCACCACTTGGGAAGTACGGGACATAATTCTTGAATTAAATAATAAAAAGTCGAGTGGTGTGGATGGAATATCTTCTAAGTTTATAAAAAATAGTTGTGATTCTATAATCGAACCATTAACTTACTTAATAAACAAATCTCTTGAAGAGGGGAAATTTCCGTCAATCCTAAAAGTAGCCGTTGTCTTACCAATATTTAAAAAAGGTGATCCAAATAATCACGAGAATTATAGGCCAATATCTCTATTGTGCATTATATCGAAAATTTTGGAAAAAATAGTTTTCAATCGAGTTACAAAGTTTTTATTAAAAAATAATTTATTATCAGATAGGCAACACGGCTTTAGAAAAGGACGATCAGTGGAAACAGCTTCAATACAATTTTTTCAAATAATCTATGATGAATTGGATAAAAATAATTACGTAATTGGTCTATTTTTCGATCAAACCAAAGCATTCGATACAATTAGTATACCGTTTGTCATTAAAAAAATGTTTTCCTTGGGCATCAGAGGCACAACACTTGAGTGGATCGAATCCTTTTTAACGGACAGAAAACTTAAAGTAAAAGTTGACGATGTAATATCCGAAGAGTTTGACGTCAATATGGAAGTTCCCCAGGGCTCAGTCTTGGGGCCCCTTATTTTTTTGCTATTTATAAACGACCTGCCCAAAAATATACCCCAAACAACGGTAACAATGTTTGCCGATGACACGTCGATGGTAGTAACAGCAGCTGATGTTGAAACCCTACAAATTATGGTTAATATTATAGTGAGAGAGTTTTATGAATGGAGCAATAAAAATTTGTTAATATTAAATTTGGCCAAAACTGAATGGGTATTTTTCTCCAAGAGAAAAACATTACCCGACAGCTTTACAGTCAATATTTCAGACTTAAATTTAAATCCATCAAAAGAGGTTAAATTTTTGGGAATTTACTTAGATAGCAAGTTGTGTTGGGACTACCATATAAATGAACTATGTAAAAAATTGAATAAAGCATGTTTTGCAATAAACCAACTACAATCTACAATGGACATAAAACATTTACTAAATGTGTATTTTTCCTTGGCCTATTGCCATCTGTCATATAACATCATATTATGGGGCCAAAGTGTTGGCATTCAAAGGGTGTTTGTTTTACAAAAAAGAATACTCAGAACCATTTTTAAAATCAATCCAAGAGATAGCTGTAAGCAATACTTTATTAATAACAAATTACTAACTGTTCCATCCATTTACATTTTGTCTGTATTGAAATTTGTTAAATTAAATTTAACTAAGTTTGTACTAAATGGAGACCAACACTCTCACAATACAAGATGTCGAAAAATGCTAAGGCCTCCTCATCACTCAACAGCTCTGTACATGAAATCACCATATTATAATGCAGTAGCTCTCTATAATAGATTACCGGAGGATATTAGGGATGTTAATTCTTATAAATTATTTAAGGACAAAGTTAAATTATTTTTACTTGAAAATTGTTTTTATAGTGTAAACCAGTTTTTTAATATGTAATTTTATATTTATTATTGTCTATGTATTTATCTTTTTAAATATCTTATTCGTATTGACATTCTCGCCAATTTTTATACAATAAAGTGTAGTATCTACATTTTTTTTTTAAATGTATCGTCTGTCTCTGATATGTTTTATATTATATTTTTTCCAACTTGTAACTGACTTACCATATATACAACTTTGTATCATTAGTGGTTAATAAACATTATTATTATTATTATTATTATTATTATTATATTCCGGTGAGGAACAGAAAATTTGCAAATTGCAAAATTTGCCAATAGGATTTTTTAAATTGAGAAAAACGGCTATCGATCAGTGGAAAAAATCGAGAAAAATGTATGTTACTTTTTTCGTAGTAGCCATGTGTCAAACTAAGAAAGTCATTGAAATTATTAAAATCTGACATTTGGCGTTTTCATCTTGATTTTTGTACACAAAATGAATGAGAAAAAGCGATTTGGTGATGTTTCATAAGAAAATATTAACCATGAAGAAGAATCTAAATATAATTGTATTGTTTATAATAATTGTGTATTTTATATAGATACTGTCGTGCGCAAAAAAATGGGACAAGTCTTATAACGTATTTTTGCTAAAATCTAGTTGTGTAAGAGTACATCCAACATTTGTGACATGCCAGTTATTTGTCAAAATTCATTGCAAGTGTGCAAATAGAGACAGATTTACATTAGAAAAAAATAGTTGTCCTATTTTTTTTGCTCACGACGTACAATGAATATGTTTGATGATAAAAAAACATTAGAAAAAGTTTCTATTTCAAATTATAAATTGTTATTTTTTAAACTTTAACTAAACAGTTTTGTTGCTCTAATAATTATTTTGGATAATATTTTTTATTCATAAGTTAATCTTCTGTAATACACACGAGGTTGATCTTCTACTCGGGTAATTTTTTTTTGAGTGACTCAAACCTGTTTTCCATGAAAATTTTGATCGAATTAAGACATAGAAAAAATCGCTCCACTTCGTGTCGCGATTTTTTCATGCCCTTGATTCTCGAATAATTTTTATGGGAAAACAGGTTTTTGTCCAAAAAAGATTTACCCGTTAAAAAATCAACCTCTTGTGTATTAATACCCGAATTTTTCCCATCGTACACTTTCATTGTTTTGTACAGTTTTGCTTAATTTTATTTTTTTAGTATTCTCTGTCTTTTCATGAATGATGGCCATTTTAAAAACAATGGTTAAACAAATTTGAAATTTTTTTCATGTAATTATATCTCCAAGGTAGTTTGTAACATTATATTCACATCATCGTTCAACAGCTGGAAATTGAACTTTTTTTCTCAAACAGATGTTTTAACAAAAAAAAAAACAAAAAGGTATTTACATTAAACATAAATTAAAAGTTTATACATTGTCTGGTTAATACATTACCAAAGTATGTCTGCACCGAATTTCAGGTCAATACACTAAGGGTTTTGGCACAATAGTAATTTTTGTAAGGAGAGGTAAAAAATTCCTAAAAAATCATCAAAAGTCCGAATAACTTTTAAACTGCTGACTTTCGGATAACTATGTATCGTGTTCATGGGGTTAGTAACGATGACCCCCATTGCTAAGTTCCGTTTTGACCACTGTGTCCGCAACGCCCATAAGCGACAACTATGTCAGTTCTTAGCTTTTTACGTATACTAGTACAATACCTAGAGGTAAAAAATATGCAACACTTCGGAATAATGTTATATTGAACGGATTTCGTTCATTTTTGGCAGTATAATAGTAAATGCTTCACAGAGAACTTTCTATATTGTGCGGGGGCTTGCTAATTTATAGGGGGTGGATGCCACCCCTTCTCAGGGGGTGGTACTAAAAAAGTATATGTATTTATTGGAGCTGAAAAAGAATCAAATTTTAAAAAGAAAAGGTTCTATGCAATTTTTCACATAAATTGATAGTTTTTAAGTTACAACGACTTCGAAATTGCAATTTTAGCTTTAAAAAAAAGGTATTTCCAAACGGCTTTCGTCAAGTATCTCGAAAAGTATTGCTTTATCGAAAAAATGTTACAGACCAATTACAGAAAGTACGAAATGGGAATTAATTACATTTTTTGTTTATTGATGTAGGATTAATAAATTCGGAGATATTTAAGTTTATATTAGGCATCCAAGTGTTCATAAGATAATTATTTAGAGTGAGAGTTAAATATCTCAGAAACTGACACCTACGTCAAGAATGCTAATAGGTAGAATAATAGGTTATTAATTAAGCTTTCAACTATTTTTAATTTGTTTCTGCAGCATAAAAAACATAGAAGTTATGACCGAAGCAATGTGCGTCTTCACATTTTTTTAATAACAAAGTCGCCATTTTGTTACTGTAATTAGCCAGTAAATGAAAAAAGGAGATTCAAACACTGTTTTTCATTAATATATAGCATGACGTAGATGCTCAAATTTTTTCGTTTGTATACAGCACTTGCTTTAACAAAAATTACAGTTTATAAACTATATAAAGGTATTTTCGATAAAACGTATTTTTTTTCCTTTTCCAAATGTCTCAATAAAGGTTTATTGAAAAATGGGTAGAGACCAAAAATAAAGCTCATAAACTTCGGTTTTTTATTTATTTACATAGATTTAATAGTTTCGGAGATATGAAAGTTTACAAATGGCGTCCGAACGTTTATGAGATGAAAAATGCAGTTTAAATGTTAAATATCTCAGAAATTGTGACACCTACGTCACGCATGCTAAGAAATGAAATTAAAGACAATTAATTGCGCTTTCAAATTATTTTTACTCGTTTCTGTAGCATAAGAGATAAAGAAGTTATGACGGAAAAATGTGCGTATTCTTATTTTTTTATATAAAAAGGTCGCCGTTTTGTTACTCTAGATTAGCTAGCAATTTTAAAAAAATAATCTCAAATACAGTATTTCGTTAAAATGTGGCATTACCTAGATGCTCAATTTTTTTTGCTCATTTAAAGCACTTGCTCTAAAAAAATGCATTTTAAACTTTAAAGGTAATTTCGAAACACTTGGATGCAAAATATAAACTTAAATAGCCCCGAAATTATTAATTCTATATCAATAAACAAAAAATATAATTAATTCCCAGTTTGTACTTTCTGTAATTAGTCTGTAACATTTTTTCGATAAAGTAATACTTTTCGAGATACTTGACGAAATCCGTTTGGAAATAAATACCTTTTTTTTTAAGCTAAAATCGCAATTTTGAAGTCGTTATAACTTAAAAACTATCAATTTATGTGAAAAATTGCATAGAACCTTTTCTTCTTAAAATCCGATTCTTTTTCAGCTCTAATAAATATATATATTTTTTAAGTGCCACCCCTTCTCAGGGGGTGGCATCCATCCCCTATAAATTAGCAAGCCCCCGTACAATATAGAAACTTTTCTGTGAAGCATTTACTATAATACTGCCAAAAATGAACGAAATTCGTTCAATATGACATTATTCCGAAGTTAAAACCTGTTACTGTACTATACTGGGAATATGAAAAACAGTCAGTGGCGGCTGGTGAAACTTCAATATTTTTTTTCTCGTCTGTGGCGCATGGAACCTATACGAAATATGGGAAATAACATCTAAAGAAGCACTTCTCTAGATATTACCCCTAAAAATTTTTGAAAAAACAGTTTGCGAAAAATTTTTTTGAAATTCGGTAGACTCCCCTGGGTCTAGGGACTTCTGTTTATTTTTTTTTGTCCTTTACATTCGACTTTTCATAAAAATACAGCAATATGTTTTGGAGTTTATGAAAATATTTTCATTACTTACTAACTGAGATACATCGAATTGAAATATTGTAATTTGTTAAATTGTAAATTACAAAATTTCAGTTCATTGTATTTCATTTTAGTAATGAAAATATTTTCATAAACTACAAAATATATTGTTGTATTTTTATGAAAAGTCAAATATATATGACAAAAAAAAAATAAACAGGAGTCCCTAAACCCAGGGGAGGCTACCGAATTTTTAAAAAAATTTTCGCAAACTGCTTTTTCAAAATTTTTTAGAGGTCTAGAGAAGTGCTTTTCTAGATGTTATTTCCCATATTTCGTATGGGTCCCATGCGCCACAGACGAGAAAATAAATATTGAAATTTCACCAGCCGCCACTGAAAACAGTAGCAAAATTATGAGATGACAGTTGTTTTGCCTGTAGATTTCCGACTTTTCTTCCCTCTTATCTTAATGTCAATTCTCTTTAATCTACGATGAATACGTGACGAGACGTATAGATACGGATTTTCAGAGTGGAATATAATATTCCTAAGTAGAGGTTCGCAAGTAACATTTTTGCATTTAGAAATTTGTGTCATATTCTTTGTTACAATACCAACAATAAATATCTCTGATAGTTGATATTTCCGAAGTTATGAACTGTCTTATGTAGGCAAAATGACTTTTTTGAACGATTCCAGGTCATTTAAAAAAAATCGGCCGCTACGGAAAGCGGCTGGAACCTCCCCACCCGGTGAATCTTTGAAGCCGAAAAGAGCACTAAAAAATATGGACGATCTCATTTAATTATATATTTTTATTTATTTTTAAAAACCATATAATTCTTTGTGGACAGCTTCTCTGCCAGCTGTGGCCGGTGAGTGTTTATTGGACCGTTCCAATTTGAGCTGATAAATATTATTTTTATCTTCTGGCCTCGACCGATTTTTCACTAAATTTTGGCAGCTGCCGAAAATTATTAGGCTGGTATTGCACTTGGTTTGGTTTTTAGGTTATGTTAAAGTTTTTTAGGTTGTGATTGCAGGAAATTTTTCCGGCGTTGTGCCGGAAATGGATTCAAATTTCTCAGACTTTTAATGTCAGTCACTTTTAATAGTTTTGGGCAAGAACATAAAAAATTAAAATGAAAGTTAAAATCTGAAGGGACTGGACTATTATAAAACAAAATTTATCATTATTAATGTTAATAATAATTAGTTTCAATTTGAATTTAATTGTTTTAATCAAGAACTGTGCGTCTGACGAGAAAACGCAAGAGACCGTTTACATGTAGAATAGGATCATTTAGTGATATGGCAGTTTCCTACTTTTTCTTCCTCATTTTAAAGTATAACAAACCAATAGCCTCAGAAAAAAATTTCAGCTCAATTGAATCAATAGCCACAGAGATATTCGCATTTGAATAGAAACACGCTCGGCCGGCCAACAGTCCGTAGAGTGACGTCACTTGGCGTGCGCCGATACCTATATTAGAGCAGCGATTTCGTAAGTCTATCGTGTAGTTTTTTTTTTTTGGCGTAGAACCAGGTCAAATATGTTAGGTTCCTTTGAGTATTTTACATTTTTTTGTGGTCTCGAACTTTTTAAATCAATAAGAAGTGAAAAAAATGTATTTTTAAATAAAATCGTTTTTTTTTTGTTTCCACCGCCATATCTTTAAAACTATTAAAGGTACCGAAATTTGTTTTGTGTCAAATTAAAGCACACACTGTAGCGCTTTTACCAATATAAACGATTTGGGCACAATTCGCACTTTCATTTCTCTAAAAATCAGATAAACTAAAAATATATATTTTATGTATTGAAATCTGGAATCACCACATTGAAAACTTAGTCAGGAAGTTGAGATCGCTATCCTACATGTTTCAAAAATTAAAGTATATTTTGAGTATCCACGAACTTAAATCCGTTTACTATGCGTTAGTACAATCACTGCTCACTTACGGTATTATTGGCTGGGGTGGAGCATACTCAAATGTAATAAAACCTCTGGAAGTCATACAAAAACGAATACTCAAAATCATTTTTAATTTTCCGGCAAGGTTTTCAACTGAGGAGCTTTTTAAACATACCAAAATATGTGACGTAAGAAACCTTTTTTATTTAACTGCGTTAACAAATATGTCAAAACACAAATTAATAACGGATTCTATCTCACATATACATAATACAAGACACAAAACACAAAAATATCTATTATTACCCAAAAAAAGTAAGACCATTGGACAGAGAGTGTACCACTACATTGGTATAAAAGTGTACAATCTTCTACCATTAATTAAAGCAAATAATATATAAAAAGTCCTCAAAAATAAAACTTCGCCAGTGGTTAATTGAAAATAAACCTACGATTTTATGAAAGCTCATTATTATATCCGCTTTTCTGCTTTTTACCTTTTTCTTTTGTGGGGTAAATACACATTTGACTGAATCGTTGTTATTTATTTATATATATTTGCATTCCTTATGTATATGTTTATATATTTTGTTTCTTCCCTTTTCATAAGATATGTGTACGCATAATGTATACACATGTTTACGTATTGTATAATACCTAAATATCACTTTAGTCACCTATTATTATTTGATTTTCTTATTGTTATTTCAGTATTTTATTACATTTAATATAGCAATAGTGTTGAAAAAATATATTACTCCCTAGGAATTCGAGGCCTACAGTCAAGTTTTTTCGAAAACTTAAGGAAGTCTCGGACACCTACTTTTAGTAACTATTATAGTTTGCCACTATTCTCAATATTTATTTACACTGTTATCTAATTAATATATGCGTATGTGCTATGTAAAGTAATGTAAATAAATATTATTATTATTATTATTATTATTATTATTATTATTATCTCCACCAATCGATAAACTTTTTTATTTTTGAAAATATTTACATACATGCAGCGAAGAAAATAAAGCCTAATAATCACAAAAGTTTTTGAAACAATATATTTTTTCCTAAAATGTACCGTGTGGCAACAGCGATTTTTTTTTATCAGCGCTAAATGCGACATTGGGACGCAATTAATACACCTGGCATGCTGGGTTGGTCAGATTAGTCGCGTAGAAGTGGCGGTTGTCGAAAATCATTAAGTATTCATTGTTCGGATAAAAATTGTAACAATCGAATATGTGCTTGTTTTAAGGAAGGCCTAAAATGTTGCAACGAGTGCAAATGTCGTTCCTGTAACAACATTATTAAAGATTTCGAGGCAGATATGAACGAATTAGAATGCTATTAATGTAGGGCCTGCATAAACTACATACTACATATTTATCTATCCAAATACAAAATTTATTTCAACAATAAAACTCATTTTATGCGTACGTTTTTACTTTCATTCATTTAAAAATGTCTAATAAACATACTAATTAGGTGGGTAGTTAGTAACACTGACTGATATTTATAGATTAGGTATTTATATCTACCTACCTGTCTTTTTATTATTAAAAGGAGACTATTTTATATTTATTGTACAATTTCTTAATATTAACAACATATGATCGATACTACTTACTGTGCAATATATGAAATATTGACAATAATATTGATTCCCTAGATGCTTTTGATCACTACTGGTTTTGTATCTATTGATATAAGTTAAACTACTACATACACCCCGACCGGGACCGTCAGATCGTTGCAGTCGGCAGGCTTGCTACAGCCGAGCGTGCAAGAATATGACTTTGGCCCGTTAAAAAAAATCGCTGACTCAATACTATGAACGGAACATGAAAAATTTTTATCCTAAAAACTTTTTTCAATTATTGGCTTCAATTTGTACGCAGCATGTATATACAAATTTTCATAAATACATTTTTTTCTCGATTGTCTAAAATTACGCTACTGAAAATAACAAGTTTGAGTTTCCTATTATTTTTCCAACTTAAAAAAAAAATAAATCGGGTTCACGTGGGACGTTGTTCGAAGCGCTATTGTGTCTACTTTAATCTAAAAAAAATAGCTTGATAGCACAAATATTTTCAGAGATATAGCGGTGGAGACGTTAAAAAACATATTTCATTAAAGATCTATTTTTTTGAGTTTTTCCGAAATAAAAAAGTTCTCGACCACCAAAAAATGTCGCAAAAATGATTTCGTGTACACGATTATCTTACTAAAGAATCCCACTAAGTCTGGTTTGGTTCTACGCCGGTTTTTTTTTCTCGAAAACTAAGCGACTTTACTTCCAGATTTTACTCTACTAACTTGCATTCACAGCGTGTTCACTGGGCGTTTCAGCCATCTGGCGTCACAACTCGACTACATGGTTATCCCGAGCGTTTTTAAGCGCGCCGACTTTAATAATTTTTTTATACATGAAGGCGGCGTCAGTAAATCCTAATTTTTGGCATACTTACTATACTCACCAAGCTCTTTTAGAATATATAACAATAAAAAATTGTTAAATGAGCCTATTGACCAGGCTAATAAAAAAAAATGTCCACACGGAAAAATGTCAGTTGTGTACCACTTTTTTGGTAAAAATATCAGAGGACATGTTTACAAGGAAGCCACTGGTGGAGCGACAAAATAACTTTTCCCACTAAAATATGTGTTTTATATTCTATTAACACATACCAAAATTGAAAATAATATCCAAAGTACTTTCTGAGATATTAAAAAACAGCGATTTAAAAAATTTAAGCCGTCGCGGACATATGTTCATATGAACTTTTCTTATTAGCACGTCATTGCGGAACACCCTGTATAAGAAAGTAGCATACTGCCTTTAATATATTTTACGAATATAAGAAACTCTAAGGCGTGACAGACATTTAAATAAATTATATAATCTCATCGGAACTTTATGGAATGTTGTGGTAGAAAGTGATGAATACAGAACAAGAGCCTAAAAACTGAACATTCCTAACACGGTGACAGAAACGAACGATAAAAAATGAAAACAGATATTTTTATTACATTAATTTACATATTGTAAGTAAAATATGAATATTAATTATATTAAACAATGGTTAATGAAGAATATCTACATATTTATTTAACAAATTTAAATACAACCTATATTTCAATATGAAATATCAGGAGATTAATTTACTGTAATTTAGAAAATGAAATATTTCAGGCTATGCAAAGCACCGTTTTAAATGTTTCTTTCGTTTTGAAAGTGATTAAATGTGGTTGATAAGAAAGGGCCCACACACATTAGTTCAAATACTTCAGAATTTGTGTCAACTCAAAACGTATAGTCCACTCAAATTAGGAAAAAAACGGAGAAAAATTCTGAACAGCAGATTATCTGCATAGGAAGTAAGTATTCAACTTTAAGAACAAGGCTTATGCGCAGAAAGAAAAAAGAAATGATTTTTGAAATATATACATATATGTACGTTTCTTCGTGTTTTTTTTTCATTTAGACGTATATATCTCGAAGAGTACGCGTTTTTAACACTAAGCGGACATAGGTAAACGTGTTCAGAATACGACTTCATACAAAAAAGGTTCTATACATTTTTCCGATTATCCCATTGGCTTTTCCGGAAAAACGACCTGAAAAATATATGTGTGTCTTTTTCGTGTTTTTTTTTATTTTGAATGCAAATATCTCGAAAAGTGCGCGATTTTAGGGCTAAATGAACATAAGTAGACTTGATCATAATGAGATTTCCTACAAGAAAGCTCCTATACATTTTTCCGATTACCCCATTGGTTTTTCCGGAAAAGCTTCTTGAAGAATATATATATATTTGCTTTTTCGTGTTTTTTTTTTCATTTTGACGTGTATATCTCTCAAATACTGAATAAGTTTACTAATGTCCATTAAAAATGCGTACTTTTCGAGATATATACGTCCAAATGAAAAATAAAAAACACGAAAAAATATATAATATGTATTCTTCAAGAAGGTTTTCCGGAAAAACCAATGGAAAAATGTATAGGAGCTTTTTTGTAGGAAATCTCATTCTGAACAAGTTTACTTATGTTCACCTAAAATCGCGCACTTTTCGAGATTTTTGCATTCAATATAAAAAAAAAACACGAAAAAAACACATATATATTTTTCAAGTCGCTTTTCTAGAAAAGCCAATGGGATAATCGTAAAAATGTATAGAACCTTTTTTGTAGGAAGTCGTATTCTGAACACGTTTACTTATGTTCGCTTACCCTTAAAAACGCGTACTTCTCGAGATATATATACGTCTAAATGAAAAAAAACACGAAAAAACTTATATATATGTATATGTCTCAAAAATCATTTCTTGTTTTTTCTGCGTATAAGCAAAAAATTGTTCTAAAAGTTGAGTACTTACTGCCTATGCAGAGAAACTGCTGTTCAAAATTTTTCTCCAAAACGGCGTTTTTTTCCTAATTTGAGTGGATTAGTATTTGAATACTTATGTACATGTTCTATTCTTTATATTCGACGTTTTTTCGTAAATAATCTATTATTAAAAGTACTTACCAGATTGTTACATTTGTACGAACAATGTGGACAACTAAATGGTTTGACGCCTGTGTGCAAACGAGCATGCCTCCTCAAATGCGTTGAGATCCTTGTGGTAAATGGACATTGTGAACATTGGTACTTTTTCGTGTCATCATGAACTGTTATGTGCCTAAAAATTTTTTTTTAATAGAGAACGGCATTACACATGTTTATTTTATAAACCAATTTTTACATACTATGCTCATCGACTTAGCGAAAGTGGACCTTATTACCTAATGATCTTGTTGAAGTCGGTGAAAAATGTGCAATTCCCTAGTACTAATGGAAAAAGCTAGTCTCGCAGAAAATTTTGAAACTTTAAAAAGCGAAAAAAAGTCTGGTCAAGAAAGTACCGTCTTTATATTTATGAAGGCCAGGTCCGACTGGATTTATTTATTTCTGCGAGGTGCAGGATAAATTGGGAGAGTACATTGACAGGCCCTTATTACCACGTGCGTTCTAACTCATTACGTCGAGTTTTATGCAGATATACCAAAAATTATCGAAAAAACACCACAGAAAGTAAAAGAACACAAACCGACCCGATTTGACTCCAACAGATCTATTCTTTTCACTACAAGTATATCAGGTTTTCTTCCTTGGCAATAGTGTCAACTAGATGACAAATATTATTTACCTCCCTAGGTTCTTATTAATTATTATTTTTTTTAACGAAATATTAAAAAAGTTAATTTTCACCAAAGTTAATAAATACTTTATAAACATTTAAAAACCGAGTAAAACTATATTTTTTAAAAAGTAGTAGTAATGACTTGACCACTTTTTAAGTAAATGTAAAATGTAAAAACACAATTTCAATATTTTCGACTATATTCAACTGCTATCAAATCTAATTATTGTAATAAATAAAGAGACACCAACAGTGAGTTAGGACAGTAACAACGAGAAATTCACCTACAACGTTTCTTTATCACTTCATCCAGATGAAATGAAAATTACGAGTCTTTGATAGGGTAATTAATATTTTTAAGCCTTAAACTGTGAGGACTTTGGTTCTCGTACACACACCAAACCACAATGTTTTTTTTGGGTGGTAATGGGAGTAGGAGTGGGGGTGGCTGATGCGAAAAATTTTTTGAGACAATTGGCTTCCTGTACATACACCAGTTTTTGGACTCTTACTTGCTTGCTTTACTTATTTACCCTCATTTACTCCCAACCCTTCAACGGAATAAGATCAAAATATAATCTAGTTCCAGATCTCGTTAAAGTACATATGTGTAGAAAAGTTCAAGTCTACCATAAACTGTTCCGGAGTAATCGTGCGCACAAAAGAAAAGTTATAGACAGACAGAATTTTTTTTCTCAGTTTCATAACGTTCTAAACCTATCTGAATAAAAAAAATTCAATATTTTTTTTCACAGTTACCATACTCCACTCCAATATGTGGATGTGAAAGTAAATGTGATAAAGTGATAAGCATGGAATAAGGATCAAATTAGAAGATAAAAAACAACTGTACAAGTGGTTAAGTTACATTACTGCTACTACTATGTTGTAGAAAGTCTTGTCAATTAAAATCTGGTTTACTTTTTTTCAACTTTTTTAAAATTGTTCTCATTTGATAAAGCAATAAACAATATTAGAGTTGTAATATGGAAAATGGTTAAAATGAGTAGTAGAATGCTTAGAGATACACAATAAATCTCCATGTCTGGTATTATAGTTGCTGTTATCAGAACATGCCTTAAAAAGATAATAATTCTTTTCCGCAAAAATCACACATTTCAATATACGAATACATGGCGCATTAAAAAATTTATTAATTTTAAAATTATTTGCGGCTTTATCTAGGTTGTAGTCCATATAGTACAGTAACTAGAGGTTTTAACTTCGGAATAATGTCATATTGAACGGATTTCGTTCATTTTTGGCAGTATAATAGTAAATGCTTCACAGAAAAGTTTCTATATTGTGCGGGGGCTTGCTAATTTATAGGGGGTGGATGCGACCCCCTCTCAGGGGGTGGTACTTAAAGAAATATATATTTATTACAGCTGAAATAGAATCAAATTTTAAGAAGAAAAGATTCTATGCAATTTTTCACATAAATTGATAGTTTTTAAGTTATAACGACTTCAAAATTGCAATTTTAGCTTAAAAAAAAGGTATTTCCAAACGGCTTTCGTCAAGTATCTGGAAAAGTATTACTTTATCGAAAAACTGTTAAAGACCAATTACAGAAAGTACAAACTGGGAATTAATTATATTTTTTGTTTATTGATGTAGGATTAATACTTTCGGAGCTATTTAAGTTTATATTTAGTATCCAAGTGTTTCGATATTACCTTTTAAGTTTAAAATGCATTTTTTTCTAAAGCAAGTGCTTTAAATGAGCAAAAAAAATTGAGCATCTAGGTAATGCTACATCTTAACGAAAAACTGTATTTGAGATAATGTTTTTAAATTACTGGCTAGTTAGAGTAACAAAATGGCGACCTTTTTATATATATAAAAAAAAAATACGCACATTTTTCCATCATAACTTCTTTATTTCTTATGCTACAGCATGTGTGACGTAGATGTCACAATTTATGAGATATTTAACAGTTAAACTGCATTTTTCATTTTATAAACGTTCAGACGCCATTTGTAAACTTTCATATCTCCGAAACTATTAAATCTATGTAAATAAATAAACAAGCGAAATTCATTATCAGTTTATGAGCTTTATTTTGGTCTCTACCCATTTTTCAATAAAACTAATATTTATTGAGATATTTGGAAGAGGAAAAAAAAAATTACGTTTTATCGAAAATACCTTTATCGTTTAAACTGTATTTTTTTCTAAAGCAAGTGCTGTATACAAACCAAAAAATTTGAGCATCTACGTCATGCTATATATTAATGAGAAACAGTGTTTGAAATACCTTTTTTTTAATTACTGGCTAATTACAGTAACAAAATGGCGACGTTGTTAATAAAAAAAAATGTGTAGACGCACATTACTTCGGTCATAACTTCTGTTTTTTATGCTACAGAAACAAATTAAAAAACAGTTGAAAGCTTAATTAATGACCTATTATTCTACCTATTAGCATCCTTGACGTAGGTGTCATAGTTTCTGAGATATTTAACTCTCACTCTAAATAATTATCTTATGAACACTTGGATGCCAAATGTAAACTTATATATCTCCGAAATTATTAATCCTACATCAATAAACAAAAAATATAATTGATTCTCAGTTTGTACTTTCTGTAATTGGTCTGTAATATTTTTCCGATAAAGTAATACTTTTCGAGATACTTAACGGAAGCCGTTTGGAAGTATCTTTTTTTTTAAGTTAAAATCGCAATTTTGAAGTCATTATAACTTAAAAACTATCAATTTATGTGAAAAATTGCATAGAACATTTTCTTCTTAAAATTTGATTCTACTCTACTCTAATAAATATATATTTTTTTAAGTACCACCCCCTGAGAGGGGGTGGCATCCGCACAATATAGAAACTTTTCTGCAAAGTATTTACTATTATACTGCCAAAAATGAACGAAATCCGTTCAATATGACATTATTCCGAAGTTTTGCATATTTTTTACCTCTAGGTACTGTACTAATAGATTAGTTTCAATAAGCGTTTTTGAGATATAAAAACGCATTCACTATCCTTTCCAATACCCCGGCAAATTGTAGTAGGATATGCAGTATGCATTAATAAGCAACGACCTTTCTAAAGTACGTCCATCAAAAAAACTTCTATTTTTGTTATTTTTCGGCAAAAAAATCGTATATTTCGTAGATTCCTTTAAATACTGTTGTCCCTACACTGTAAAATGTCAGGGTAAATTCGTAACGCATTTGCATTAAATATTAATGTACATTTGACGGACATTTTTACATAAAATCTGTAAATATAATAATTTTGGAAAACAATGTAAAAACAATGGAATGCGTATTTTTACATACGTATTACAGAAATAAATGTGATTATACTATAAAAATACTATAAAATTCACATAATTCATTAAATTGACAGCTAATTTTACATTAAATAATCATACTATTTTACAGTATTTCAGTGCACTTGTAACTTTACAACCTATATTGCTGGGAACATTTTAACTACCGGAATTTTGTAGTATGCCTTTTTACAGTGTAATGTTTATAAGTAAACGTGTAAAACTACATTCAATGGAGAGTAGGTTTACGCAACTTTTGACCACTTTATGCATAATCACTGGTATAAGAAATTTGAATATTCACATTTTCGGGATAAAAATATAAACGATCCCGCAAAGTAAACTCGAAAAACGGCCGATAATGGTCTATTTTGGTAGATTCTGGCTTGCTACCTATTCGCTTTTTACTATTATTTATAAAAAGTTGACTGTATATAATTTTTTAGAACGGAGCATTTTGAAAACTATTAAGAATGCAACATTATTTTCTTCCTATGAGCTGAATAATCCAAGATTCATGATTTTTACATCGTGCAGGCAAATCCAGTTTTGAGTATGAACTATCTGGGGACAGCTATTTCTTTATCGAAATGGATAACTCTATTCATGTAGAATGAGGATATAAAAGTCCCGAAAAATCCCGATGTGAGCTAAAGCCACCATTTAGAAAAAATGGCCGCCAGAACCGTTTCTTTTAGAAGGACATATCTCAGTAACCATTGCTCCGATTTTAGATTTCTTTTTTTTTGTTCTCTTCCCCTTTTTATGTACAATCGAAAGTGTTATTACGTCTTTGGGCATAAAATAGAAGATAACTGAAGAAAATAAGACTTGAGTTCTTGGAAATATACAAGGTGTCCAGTTAGTGCTTCCTCGGAAGATTGTGCGAAAACGGGTAATTTTATAAAAAAAAATTTTAACAAAACTTTCAATGTTTCATTTCTACTATAACGTGAAATTATTTTCAATTATACAAGGTGTCACAGAAAGGAGTTACACAAGAATGTATAATTTTTTTAATGGAATACTCTCTAAATTTTTTGGCGCCAGTTAAGCGTCTAAGGGTCCTGAATTACACCCTGAAATATTTTGCCAATCGGATGCAGCGTTGCCAAGTTATAATTTTTTTTCTGTTTTTTTTGGAAAATTACAAACATTTTTTTGACTACCATATCTCCGTGATTTGTTAACTGTTTTTTCTAAAAATGTAGGATGTTATTCGATAATGATGCATTTACTGAAAAATATTTTTGAAATAAATTATTATTATACCGGGTGTCCAAAATATTTGTTTACATTTCTTGTTATTTAATTATTATTTTTCTCAAATTTTTTAAATGGAATGCCTATATTTTTTTACATGGATGAATAAAGCATAAAATTCCCCACATTCTAATATTATACACTTAATTTTTTTATTTCAAACCGTTTTTGATGCATGATTATTTCATTTCAAATAAGTTTTGCGTAAATTGCGGTGCTTTTTATTTTAGCACTAAAATCTAGTATGGCTTTGGTCTTTTGTTTTGCGCTTGTTTTTCACTCTATTCTATGACATTTCTCTAATGTGTTTAAGATTATCGTGATTAAGTTGAATTAATATTGTTAATATTTAATAATACGAATTATAATTATTGTCCATAAGATTTAATATCTATGGTAAATGTTATGTTATTGGTGAATATGATGGAAATTGTTTATTGGCATCAAGAATGCATGGTCAAAAATATCCCTATAGCAGATGTCCTGATGTGAGGTCTCTAGAAAATTTAAAAGAACTTTTTGAACGTACTGGAAATTTTGCATATGAAAAGAAGGCGAGACGACGAAATGTATTGAATGAAGAAAATAAGCTGGCTATAACTTTAGCGGTAATCGAAAATTATATGGCAAGTGTTCGGGAGTTAAGTAGGGATTTTGAGGTCTTTGAATCTAGTGTTTCCATATGTCTTCGTAAAAATATGTTTCACCCCTATCGAGCTCAGCTGCATCAAGAGCTTTGGGATGTGGATTTAAATCGTAGATTAAATTTTTGCCAGTGGGATCAAAACCAAATTGGAGAAAATGAAGAATTTTTCAAATTTGTATTGATCATGGATGAATCAACGTTTCATCGCAACGGATTTGTGAATAGGCACAATTTCTATTATTATGCCAGAGAGAACCCTCATGTTGCACAGAAAAATCAGAACCAGAGCTTAAATGTAAGGGAAGGAATTGTACATGATTATGTTATTCATCCTCGCTTTTTTGGGGAAAATGTGAATGGAGCACAAAATACGTTTCCACAGATAATCAAGCATATTCCTGATTACATTACAAATAATATGTGGTTACAACTTGAAGGTGCACCACCACATTTTAGTAGAAATGTTCGTCAGGCCATTAGTAATCAGTTTCCTGAAAGGTGGATAGGAAGAGGAGGTCCAATATTTTAATAAACTGTTAAATAATATCTAATTTATTATTTTATTAAATTATGTTAGGTCTCATTACATGACCGCCTAAGTCACCCGACCTGACTTCATTGGGTTTTTTCTTTGGGGATTTGTGAAGTCAGACATTTATAAAGTAGAACTAACGACTCGAGAAGATATGATGGAAAGGATTCGTCGGTGTTTCAATCGTATAAATGTTGATATGTTACACTGCGTAAGGCGCTCATTTATCAAGAGACCTCAGTGTTACCTGAATCAAAATGGTGGACATTTTGAGCAGTTGTTAGGTTAGTTTCAATATCGTGAAAAAAAATTATTGCTTAAGAACCGTTCATAAAAGAAAGTGTACGATATCAAAATGTGATAAATTGTAAGCGTTACTCATCCATTTAAAAGAATTATAGGCATTCCATTTAAAAAAATCGAAAAAAATGTAAAACAAAATATAGATTTTAATGCTAAAATAAAGAGCACCTTAATTTACGCAAAAATTATTTGATATAATCATATCTCAAAAAACGTTTGAAATAGAAACAAAGAGATATTAAAATGTGAGGAATTGTATGTTTTATTCATTCATGTAAAAAAAGTATACTTAGGCATTCCATTTAAAAAAAAATGAGAAAAATAATTAAATATCAAGAAATGTACGCAAATATTTTGGACACCCGATATACTAAACATTTATTTCAAAAATGTTTTTTAGTAAATACATCATTATCAAACAACATCCCACATTTTTAGAAATAACGATTAATAAATCGTGGAGATATGCCAGTCATAAATGTTTGTAAACTGCCCAAAAAACAGAAAAAAATAACTTGGCAAAATATTTTAGGGTGTAATACAGGGCCCTTGGAAGCTTAACTGGCGTTAAGGAAATGCAGGCTGTTCTATTTAAAAAAATTATACTTTCTTGTGTGACTCGTTTTTGTGACACCTTGTATAATTGAAAATAATTTTAAGTTGTAGTAGAGACGAAACATTGAAAGTTTTGTTAAGAAAGTTTTTTTATAAAGTTAGCCGTTTTGCACAATCTTCCGAGAGAACACTGACTGGACACCCTTTATACCTTAATGTACATTATTAAAAATGATTACAATTTTATATATAAATAATTATTACTCCGTTAATATTTGAGTTAGTATCATCGGCCAAAAGACAAATGAAAGCTAATTGTGTGCTCTAGAACTTTTATTAAAATTATTTCTTCAAAAATTGACTAGAAATTTCAGTACAAACGTCTCGAGTTTACAAAAGTTTAAATTTCCGTAATATTTAAATTATTTTTAAATTTTCTAAGTTTATCGTTCAATTTATCGTAAAATATGTAATCATACTTTCTGTAAAATGTGAAGTGAGGAATGGAACAAAAAAAAGAAATCTAAAATCGGAGCAACGGTTACTAAGATATATGATTTTAAAGAAAATGTCTCTGGCGGTCATTTTTTCTAAATGGCGGCTTTAGCTCACGTCGGGATTTTTTGCGACTTTATGTACTTATCCTACATTAATAGAGCTATCCATTGCAATAAAAAAAATAACTGTCCCCAAATAGTTTACGCCAAACCCATTTTACACTGAGATTTGCCTGGTCTAACAATATAATATTTCCTAAAAATAAACCAAAGTGGAATATCTCCAAAGGTAATAGTTTAGGAACCAGCTGCTTCCTTCGCACCACTGCCAGTCTTTCGTAAATCTCCACTTTTCGAATTGAGTATGAATTTAAATAATATGAAAAAAATCATTGCAGCCGTGGAAATAGTACAGAAATATTACAATGCAAGCCGCGTCAAGCTTAATAACCAGAATAAACCTCCAGCTAAGGTCTAAGAAATAAATTAAATGAACACTCGTATAGGCGGGCATTGGTGTTTGTATCCGAATTAATTGACATTTTGGTGAGTTGCAGGCATATAATTAAAGTCTTATCTGAGGTGGAATCGAAAGTTAAACTTATTGGCTCACATAGCCCAAACTGTAGCTGGTTTAAAATTTATATAGAGCTAGAGAATTAATCGATGTCCAAAACAAAAATGTATTGGGGTTCTTGAGATTGTGGGTTGTGAAGCAGGTTACATTTTTTTTAAGAGAATTCAGACAATATTAAAAATGTTAACGTGGAAAACTTATTTTTAAATGATTCTTGGCATTGTGGTATTCTAAGGGTGGACTACTATACAGGGTATCCCAAAAGTTATGGATAAAACGAAGGGGAGGATGATAGGTGAGGTTATTTCCAACCAAAATAACCACATGATGTGGTTATCAGTTATCCAATTTTTGATAGTTCAAGAGTTATTTCAACTTTTGTATTTTGGTCTCAAGTCACCTAGTACGTTTAGAAGAAAGATTGCTTTTTTTTCTTAAATATGCTACTGAAGGTTGTACCTTTCTGATGGAAGCATTTTTATGAAGTCTAGTTAGCAATTGTCAATTATAATAAAAGATGTTATGATCTATGTTCGGTTCATCAAAAATGATTTGAATTTTAAAATGAAATAAGTTAGGTGTATAAACAGTGGTAGAATAACGAAAAAACAAATTTTTACAAATTTTTATTGTTCAACCCCTACAATCTTGGTATTATTACTGTATCACATTCTCCATAAATAATAAACAAATCTAAAAGTCTTCGTGGGTGTAATTTAAACGTACTGGCATTTTTTAACAAAAGAGAATGACTGACATTAATCATTGTTTCTAATCATGGGTAAGTTGATGGCAATTTTTATTAAAAATTTTTGGACATTTAAGAAAATCGCCAATATTTCGAAAAGTTGTAACTTTAACCCCTACAATGCTTATACTGGAAAAAATGGAATTTAATATAACATAATCTGATATAAAAAAATACAGGGTGTTCTATTTGAAATAAAAAAGTTTTTGAGGTTTGAATTTGACAAAATGTAACGTGAAAAATAAAACACTTGGCATACTATTTTGGAATCTATTTTTTTTGTAGAGAGTAGCTCATCTTGTGTTCTTTCTACGTATCAAAGGGCAAATAAGGATCTCCTACACGAATAAAGTTATAACGGTTCTTGCAAACCGTTGCACCTGTCAAATTTTTTATAAAATGTCAAATATCTCAGAAACTGCTCGGTTTAGATATAGCTACATGTTTTGACTCAGAATTGTATGATAATTTCGAAAAGTCGAAAATATATAAGGGGTTCCATTGAAAATAAGCAAGTTGTTATCGACTTCCGGTATTTTCGGGAGTGCCGCCATTTTGAAATTATTATATTCGGACTCGCAATGGTCGACTATGATAGGGTACCAAATCTCAAATGTCTATCTCATCTGCAAGTGGGAAATATTCTAATGGCCGCCTTAAAAGAATCACCCTGTATACAAGAGAAGCTAATGTCTCAAAAAAAAATTTGGCATTAGCCACCCCCATTACTACCTCCACCCCATTATAAAAGGGGGTGAAAAAAATTGTGATTTAGTGTGTGTACAAGAAACAAAGGCCTCAAATATTTTTTTTTCTTCATCCATCCCCACTACCACATATCATTACCCCCACCTCACTACCGATGTGGGATATCGTTCTATGGATTTTTGGGGTAGACGATTTCAAATATTATATTATTAAAGTTCCATAAACAATTATTTCCACATACAAAATTTTTTCGTTGTGAGAGACTTGTGTAGCAAATCTGGATGTGGAAGTAGTGATTCCTTGGGCAACGGTTTTTTTAGTATATTTCGTATTTATCCCATTATTTGAGGAATAAATTGACAGTTGGAAAAATATCAATGATTTGGAGCTTTTTTATCATCAGATTTGGATTCAACGCACCAAAATACATCATAATAATATGACTGGTCAACAGTTCAGAATTTTCTTTTGTGTGCCGATGTTATCGAAACACTTTTCAAGGAGGTTCGACACTTACCTATTTAGTTGCTGTTTGGTCTTGCCCTTGTAATCGCAGAGCTCACAAGCAAAATTTCTCACGTCTGAATGCGTTTTGAAGTGTTCTTTTATCTCACTCATTTTCCTAGCTGTGTATATACAACCAAATTTCGGGCATTTGCAGAGTTTGCCTGTGTGTATTTGCATATGTTGTTGTAGAATAGACCTGTAAGCAGATATAGGATATTTAATTTATGAAGAGAGAGACAACTATGGGTAGTATGTGGAGAAATGAAATATTAATTTAAAAATAGTTAGTACTCTAGACCCAGACAAAAAATAAAAGGCGATAAAAGCTGCAATGAAATGTGTAATCTTTAAGCGAAATTTGACATAGAAGTAGGTTTTTTGTAGTACAAAAGTATAGAAAACAGTTCTCAAGCTTATTTTGGTTGCAACATAAAACAATGTGGCGTCAGCTTCCCAAAAATGTTTTTCTGGAAATAATTATTAAACACAAAATATAAAAAATTATTGAGATCAGGGGCGAGCGTAGAGGCGACTTCAATGTGAATGTCAGTCGATATTCCGTTGAAGCAACGTCGAGCGCGATTAGCATCTTGGGAAATACAGCGTTCTCGTCCCACCTTCTAGCGGCTTGTATATCAATGTATACGCGGAAGCAACGTAATTTCAGACGAGGATTACGTAGTGGATATACCATCCTTCGTAGGGGATGTAAAGCAAGGCGGTCCCTTGTCTATTAAATGTTAGGCAAGTAAAAGATCCCTACTCTTCTTAAGGGAAGAGGTTCGGCAAAATTTCCAGGTTGGGGGTAGCTCGTCTCCTGGCGTCGGTGATAGGCCCTGGTAGCGGAAATAGGCCGACGTTAAATAGTTAAGAAAAAAAAATTATTGAGATCCATAGTTTTGCCCAATATATGACCAGTTTTTTTGCACATTTTTTACTGATTTAGATGATAACACACCGACCATTGGAAGATGGGTATTTGGAAGATTAAATATATAAATCAGTACTTGTTTAAATTATATTCTTTACAATAAGTAGGGTAAAAAAATAAAACATTTTAATGTGTCAACAGAGTTGTATATATAAATGCAACATTACTTTATTGTGGATAATGTTCATGCACATCTTCTGTTCCATCCCAAAATAATTGAAAATTAGTGCATCCTTCAATCTGACAGAAGCCCTAAACAGAACTACATTAAAAACCAGCCTTTCTGCAACTGCAAATCTTCCCGCAGTCTTTCTTAAAATTGCATATCATTTCCCTACACCTCATCCTCATTTTTCAAAATTGTTGGACAATTGGACATTTCTGTGTTTGCAGATAAACTTTGTAGAAATGATCTTTAGCTGGATTGGAAGAATTACGATTAAGTATAGTTAATTTGTCGTAACATTTTTTGTCATTAAATCACATTTCACCACAATCATTTTAACGGTTGGAATATCAATTTTTTTTCTCTGAATTCCTATCTCTGCTCAGAAAAAAAGTTATAAGCAAAAATGTAAAAAAAAGAAATTTTTGCAATTTTTCGCATTTTTTGCAGATATGTTTATGCTTACAGTTAATATAAAGAATAGTTTTTTCGATGTTGCAAAAAACTATTTCGATGAGAAATTCAATTTTCTACAAAAAAAATACTCTTGTAATTTTTTTTTTAATTCCGCTTAGTTTTTGTGTTATATTGAAAAAGCTAAAAAAACACCCCTTTCACAACGTTCCCAAAAATGCACCTCTAAATTTAATAGCATTTTATAACGCAATTGTTCCTTACTTTCTCTTTTTTTTGTACATAGTCAATAGGCGTCTGAAAATAAGGAGAACGCCACCTGGTGGTTTATAGTCAAACTAATTATGGGCTTTTCTGTCATTGTCTTTTTAGTGCACGATGATATCAACAATAAGTAAATGATAAACTGAGATGCTAAGTTATTAAAAATACGATAACGTTTAAAGGGGCTACAATTTGCTGGAGCCAACCTAGTCGGTATCGTTTGTAGATTGCAGTGACAACTCGTGAAAGTTGAGTTGGCACGACAATGTTCAAAGCATACCCTCTTTGATGCTAGACACCTTATACCTGACATTGAGAGGGAAAAAGCTGGTGCAAATAACCGTGGCCCGAGTAGAAATAATAATGTCCCAGACAATCACACATTGTAAGTGAAATTTTTGAAATAAGTAAATATATGTAATTCCAGTATATTTAAAAGTAATATATACTATTGCACCATGCACCATTATGTTTTACCCCTGAATATTTCTATTTCATATTTTACAAAATACTGTTTCATTTATTTTACTTAAAGAATTAATAAATATCTTTTCAGTTATATTCAATGTACCTACCACTAATTTCATGGGTATTTGAATCTGAGACACTTGTTTGTAAACATAGAACATACACATTTATTAAGTTTTGTGTTGAATATGTCCTGCATTTAAAACATATTCCCCTTCATACACACACTTAGAATTATTACATTTTTAGTGCTTCACAAATGTTCCATACATTGCAATATGCTTAACCTAAATGTCACTCATGTTTCCTGAAAAAAAGTGATTTAAACTACAACTGTACATAAATTTAAAGAAATATTTAAGTTTATTAATATTTAACTAGCCAGACGCCATTTATGTCGAAGAAACTGTACTTTTCAAGGGAAAAACTAGATAATCTAAAAAAATATGAATTTTGCTGAATGATGCCATTAACATCTTGCAAATCACTTACAACAAAATTTTGCAAACCTTTAGGTCATATATTATTAATGTTATTATTTTTAACGCCAAAAATAACAACAAACAGAATAGAATCAATATAAATATTCGCCACATAAACAAACAAAAAGCCTATAATTAGTTCACGAGTTCTCCACTTTGGCGCTGGCATCTCAGTCATTCCGAAATTATTTAGATGTCATAAATGACAACTTGAAAGTTCCCATCCCGTACTTTGTATCAAATTTTATTTATTGTATAGCATATACAGCCTTAAGGTCAAAGAAGCATTGTAACTTCTTATTTTAGTTCAGAATCAAGTGGCAGTAATCAGTAAATAACAAGATAAGTTGAAATTGGCCTTGTTTATAACTGAGATGGCGTATTTAAAAGATCAGCTCCATATATTGTCGCAGTGCGTATTTTAAAACAGGTTCTCGATACATACACTAACATCCCTCTTGGCATAAGTCACCAATACAGAGGCTATGCACAATGCTTATGTCTTGGAAGGTAGCTGATTATCACTGTAGTACCTATATTTGCTGAAAAATCTATGGCATTATTTACACCAATTTCGTTCTCCAGTTTTTGTTTTGTTTTTGTTCTCCTTGAACCCATTGTAATAATTTTATATGCTATGAAGCTAAAAAAATTCAATTTACAAATTCAATATCAATTAATTTACCTAATTATTTAATTGGATACCACCCTGCAGCTTTAATTTACTGTAATCCAAGCGCGCAGTGGAGGGCACATTCTCGTAGTTTGTCACCTGACTATTTGCATGCATATCCTGCGTCTTTAATAACGAATTATATAAATAACAACAACTCTTTAATAGTTATCTTTAATAAGCTCCTTTGTGGGTTTCGCACAGGTAACATGAATCAAGGCAGCCAGCGGTGGACAGGTCTTATAGCCAAATTGTCATTCCTCCACCACTAATTGGTATAATTAATTTCCTCTTAAATATGTCAGATCTTGAAAGTTTAGGCTTTACATACGAGGTAAACTACTGAACGGAGAAGACCCTAAACAAGTTGCGTATAACGAATATTACAAAATGGTTTTGATATAAGTGTCAGCAGTTGTCCACTGTCCAAATTTAATTCCCAAGAAAGTCGGATCTCCCATTGACAATGAAATACTTAATGTGACTTCTTTCTACAAATGGCAAGTGCAAAAATAGAAATTCAATTAAGGTAGGCCTTAGATATTGAAATGTACGTCGATGATTAGAAAGAGAAAGATTATATTAGATATTTTTAAAACAAGTACCTAAATGTTTTTTTTGGGACGAATCGTAGCTGGACGAGGCGAACCCGAGTCCAGAATAGCCGATGAGTCCCAAAAAAATGATTTTAGGTACGTGTTACAAGCAACATTTTTTTGTTAAAGGTCCCTAAAACATATTTAAATTTTTGATCAGAGCAAATATTTCTTGTAACTTCGAAGTGCTGCACGCAGTTGAACCGGTTTACGAGCGGATATATGAGCAACGAGGGTCAAAGAGAGGTGTCGCTGGCTGCAAGGAGAACCTGCTGATTGACAGGTGTGTCACGCAGGACTCCATGCAGTATAAGCGTAACCTCTCCATGGCCTGGATCGACTACCGCAAGGCATTTGACATGACATCGCACGAGCTTATTGTACACTTGCTCCGATGTCTTGCGGTACCTGGTCCCGTAGTGAGATGCATCGAAGAACTGATGCCGCTCTGGAAGACTCACTTTACCATTACATCGGGTAATGATAGAGTCCAGACGGAGTCGGTAACATTCAGAAGGGGAGTATTTCAGGGAAACTCCCTCAGCCCCCTTCTATTTTGCATCTCACTACTACCATTATCCGTTTCGCTCCAGAAAACCCGTGGATACGGTACCCCTGGCGATAGGAGGCATAAGGTCACCCATCTGTTTTATATGGATGACCTCAAACTTTATGCCTCCGGAGAGAGGGACCTCAGGGTGGTACAGGAGTACACGCAGGCTGTCGGCATGGAGTTCGGGTTAGACAAATGTGCACTGGTCCATCTCAAGAGAGGACGATGCGCTAACTACGGAGAGGACGCGCAGCTCGTGGACGGAAGCATCTTACATCATCTAGATTCCGGAAAGTCGTACACTTACTTGGGTGTCGAGCAACGCTCCACCCAAGAAGTGAGTGTAGTGAAAAACGCTCTCCGCGGCAAGTATCAGCACCGACTCCGACAGATCTGGTCCTCAGAGCTGTCGCGGAAGAACAAGATGTCTGCTACCAACATGCTTGCCGTTCCGATCCTTCTCTACTCCTTTGGAGTAGTGAAATGGACTCAAGAAGAGTTGCGTCAACTCGACGTAGGAACCCGCAAGAAGATGCATCTCAATAGGAGTTTGCATCCTGAATCGTCCGTTCCACGGCTATGCTTCCCACGACATTGGGGAGACCGTGGACTCTTGAGTTTGGAGAGTCTCCATAATAGGATGGTTCTGGATGGAGCCTGTAAGGTCATCAGGAGTTCGGATCCCCTCCGCTGCATGGTCCGAGACCATGAAAATGCAGGGGTAGGAGCCTTTCTGTTTAAGGCAGCACAGATAGCAGCCGATGAACTTGGTCTCTCCTTCGACGTCGAGCGGGTAAATCGCGACTCTGTCACCGAGTTGGAACCTGCTCGGCGAAAAGCCCAAATTAAAGCTGCAGAACACAACAACTTTCTGCAGCTGCACACGGATAAGCCAATGCATGGAGTTTTCTATAAAAATATAGAAAACCTTGGCTTATCCGAAAGTCTGACCATTGCCTTCTTAAGGTCAGCCGGGCTGAAGTCTGAGACCGAGGGATTCATAATGGCTTGCCAGGATGGTGTATTTAACACCCTCGTCTATCGTAGTCGTGTCATGGGTATAGAGGTCCCTGATGTCAGCTGCAGGGCCTGCCGCAGGGCGCCAGAGACTCTTATGCACTTGCTGTTGGCTTGCCCGACATATGCAGTCTCGGCCTATATCCAAAGGCACGACGGAGCATTACGAGTGCTTTACTACCATCTAAGGCACTCGTATGGGATAGACGAAACACCAGTGCTGCCTTACGCTCTGGGGGAT
Source organism: Rutpela maculata (assembly GCA_936432065.2). NCBI lineage: Eukaryota > Metazoa > Arthropoda > Insecta > Coleoptera > Cerambycidae > Rutpela > Rutpela maculata. Next base: position 254,609,884 of record OW386286.2, read on the forward strand.
ATTGAGTCCGTTGTGGGAAATGAGAAGTGTCTAATTTATTGGAACTACTCTTTTCCCACCGTCAGGCAAATACAAGCCAACAAGCCTGACGTAGTCCTCCTCGACCATCAACTCAAGACAATGTTCGTCGTGGAGTTCTCGGCTCCTGCGGAGAACAACATTGTCTTGAAGGAAGAGGAAAAACGGACAAAATGTCGAGATCTGCTCTTCGAACTCCGCAGACTGTATCCAGACCATACTGTTAAGATAGTGGTACTGATTATAGGAGCCCTCGGAGGAACGAGACACACACTGCTTTCGGAACTTAAGATCATACCGGCATGCTGAAATTCGGCAGAGGTCTTAGCCGGCAGAATGCAGAAAGTCGTCATTCTCGGTTCATTACGTCTGCTCAGGGCACACGATTCCCGGACCCAGTAGTCACTCACCCCACGGGCGTGGGGAGTGGCTACCGGTACTACCAGCTACCCTCTGTGAGGGTCGGAGCCACAGAGAAGGGTGACTGGTTTTAGCTAGCTAAAATAATAATAATAATATAATAATATATTTATTAACCTTTTCTGCCATACAATAGAATGGACAAGGTAAGTCAGTAATTATAATGTATAAAAAATACATGAATATATAAAAACAAAATATAGTAAAAAACAAACAAATGATAACATAATACAAGATATTGTCCAAAGACACACGATGTCTTCTTATAACAATTCCCGATACGAAGACATTAAGAGGTAGCTGAAGGTGCAGCTGTTAATCCCATGGAAGTGGACCAGAAATATATTCGTCTACGACCAGCGAATGTTAGATACGATTATTTTTTTATTTCCGATCGTAAGGGAAAATGTACGGTACAACGTGTAGGAATCCATTCTTCTGGAAAAATGCCCTCTATCGTTGCTGCATTTCTTAAACTACCGAACCCGACAGAATATACAGGGCATTACTTCCGGCGAAGTTCTGCGTTAATTTAATATTAATTTCTTGCCATCTCAGACCTACCTGGTACTGACGAGAGCCAATAGCTCGAAACTATAGTCTGCAATTGGTGTGGAGTGGATGGCATGAGAGCTCCTTTGAGTAGGAATAAGTCTTTCGGCATTCGAAACTTTAGCGTTTTGTGGCAATACAAAGTTATTGTACTTAACGCGGCCAGGCATACAATTCGTAATTCAGCGCACGGCGGGGCATTAGTCCGGATAATAGCTGTTGTTGCAGTCTGGCTTTTTATTCCTTATATATTTAAGGAAACGTATAGAGTTCGACAAACATATTTCACTAGTAAAAAAAAGATGGTGTGGTACTTATTGCATCAGTTATTGCCAGGTATGCTAGTCTCTGTAATCCAAAGAGTTTGACTTTGGTCCTTAGTTATAGCCCCTTCAACCACCAAACTATGGAGGCACGCGGTAATATTAGTCTTATGACCGTAAAGTATATCCAATATATTTGTTGCTGACCAATGCCAATGCCCCAAGATTTTCCACAAATTCTTCGACAAGCCCACAAGGGCAGTCTTGCTTTGTGAATTACCTAGGTGGGAGTTCCAGTTAAGTGATTTATCTAGTGTAGTGTAATGCCTAGCTAAGTTATCCAGCTTCATTTTTCTGGTGAAAAGTACTATTACTCTTTTGTGGGAATTAACAGTCATCTGCTTCCTCTCACACCAAATGTGAATTGTATCTAATATCTTTTCAATGGCGCGAGAAAGTACATGTTCAGATTTTTCTCTAGAAGGAGGGAAAGAACCGCCTCGTCGAAACTGTCTTGCGGTCCTAAAACCAACCGTTTCTCCCTATAGAGATGTTATGATTTTATTTTCAAGCATAGCCTCAAGTCAGTTTATGGTTGGCTCAATCCCTCAGCAGCCTCCGCTGTAAATAGGGAGTCGGGCAATGCATTGTTGAATGCTTCTTTAATGTCGACAAATGCCGCCACCGCAATCTCTTTTCCCTGAGGAGATTGGGTGATTTCCGAACTAGGTTATTAAGTGACAGTTTTATTAATTTGTCCGGCTGATGGGCATACTGAGAACATTCAGAGGATAAGTGCTCAGGATGTTTCCGTTGATGTGTCCATCCAGCACTTTCTCCAGACCCTTCAACGGAAATGACGTCAGACTAATTAGCTTAAGCGGGTTAGGTTATGATTCTGTCCGACTCATTTTTGGTATTCATCACTGGTAACACAAAGAGTTTATAAAAACAGACAGGCCATCACTTTCAACGGGCTCTAGCTCCCGTAGAAAGCACACACTATACGAACTTTTTTCATATTTTTGCAGAAACTATAACCATTTATCACACAACTCAGTTAAATTTATATGGGTGCCCGAAGACAACGGCGTCGTCGAGGGCAACGAAGAAACAGACCGTTTGGATGAAACTACAAAAACTCCATTCCCTGGTCTGGTACCAGCATTCGGTCTGCCAAGAAGTCTGATTCAATCAGAGCTGCAAGACTAGGCTATGGAACAGTTTAACAACTATTGGGATCAGGCCCCCGGAATGAGGCAGTCGAGGCTCCATATAAAGGGGCCTTCGACTGACTCTACAGTAAGGTGACTACTTGGGCTCGATGGAGAACGATTGAGATGGATGGTAGGCCTGATAACAGGATACTGTCCTCTGTGCAAGCACCTGCATACAATGAGGTTGAAAGATGATCATACTTGTCGGATGTGTGGAGTGGAGGATGAAACCATAACTCATATTCTATGCCATTGTGCACCAATAATAGCGTCAAGGTATAGGTATTTCGGAAGGCAACTTCTACATCCGGAGGAACTACAGGATCTACCCTGGAAAGGGCTGCTCTCCTTCGTGGAGAGCACTGGTCTTTTCTAGGGGATCCTAAATGTCGCGAATGTATATTGGACCGATAGGCTTGAGTACTGCGGATCTTCAGGTCTGCTCGCGTTTCTAATAATAATAAAATTACCACCTATTATAAAGTTAGCATGATGAATTTTCACTGCACTTATTTGGTATCACATCAGCACGAACCAGATTTCACCATAAAATGGAAACTTCCTGGAAACTTTCTGTTTTGAAAAAGTCCAGGAAGTTTTCCTTCTAACTTCCACTGGGTACATTGATAGGCTATTTTATGGTGAAATCTGATTCGTGATGATGCAAGCTTCATTGTGATACCAAATAAGTGCATACAATTATATTATTTACATGACTTTTACAGACTTTTATCAAATATGGAAAGCTTCCTCGACCCATCTCTGTGAACTTTCGGGCACTCCGTATACTAGGTACACTTTATATTTCATTGAAATAATAGAAAAGTCTTAAAAGGCTAGTTAATAGCCTGTATTCGAAACCAATATCTAATTATTTTGTTATTATTTTTCAGTGGTATTAAAAATTGTTTCCTCCAAATTGGTTACAATAATAAAATTATATTCAACATAAAGCAATTTGAAAAAAAAAAAGAAACACAGCATGGCCTCACTAGGAATCAAAGGAAATATTCCACTACTCTGTATTTTTAATAAAACTTTATAAAAGATGAATATCGCTTTGATTTGAAAGAGGAGAGCTGGATGGGGAAAGAAAGAGACGATCGCATGTGTAGTTGGGTCTGGCCGGTCATGGCGAGCTAGATTGATGAGAATGAAGTGAACAGTTGATTTCTACATAAATAACAGCAATACAATATCGCTTTGACAGATTTATACGCAGTAGAGATGCCGCCCCGTGTCCAGATTTTTGAGTAGAACGCCCATCAGTCGTCGTAAATTACCAATGAATCCGAGAGGAAATTACAGACAGATACCATTTGCCACGACTCATTCACATTTATTAATACCAATGGGACGGGATGATATTTTTTATTGTTATTTGTATCAAAGTTGTATATTGATCTCGGGACGGTGGAAAATTAATATCAAAACGTGTTTTTAGTTGAAAATTTATCGGTCATATTTATGACACGAAATTCTTTGAATTAATGATTGAAAAATGTTGCTTTGAGAATTTAACAGATAGTTAACTTTCACATATCTAATGTATACTGCTGATCTTAATTGTGAAGATGCTAGTATATAAATATAGGGCTAATCGATGACATCACTCTAAAAATATAATAATGCATAGAGTTTGCAATTCGGTGTTTTCACAAATGTTAAAATCTCATTGACTGTGAAGGTAATACTTAATTATAACTAAAAACATTCGAATTTCCACAACTAGTTGAAGAAGAAGAAGTATTTTTAAATTTGAATTAAAATTTTATCGCCCAAAATATTAAGCTATATTGTTGACGTCATCGGTCATAAACACCTAACCTCAAAAATACATATCTTTTAAAAATTTCCGAGTAATATGTCACTATTATGAAAAGGACGGGTATCGATAAAGCTGAGCTAAGAAAATTGACCCCAATATGACAAAAAATTTAACTATATTTTTTTTTTATATTTCTTATTATTTTAGTAAAATACAGGACACTAACTTAACGCTACAATAAATTAAAAATATAAATGGCTACGTTTTCTTCACGAGAAAAATCGACAAACTGAGTTCGAAATGACTTTTTTTGGAAAATTTTACCCTTTTTTTACTATATCGAGTTGTTTTAGACATGAGCGCATTTTTTTAGTAGTTTAATGTTTGTATTTTTATATTTGTTGACGTCTAAAGAACAACATGTAAAAAAAATCACCATGCCAAAAAAATGCGCTCATGTCTAAAAAACTCAACATAGTAAAAAAAAGGGTACAATTTTCCAATTTGTCGATTTTTCTCGTGAAGAAAACGTAGTCATTTTTTCTTTTAATTTATTGTAGCGTTAAGTTAGTGTTCTGTATTTTACTAAAATAATGAGAAATATAAAAAAAAATATATAGTTAAATTTTTTGTCATATATTGGGGTCAATTTTCTTAGCTTATCGATCCTTTCCGTTTGGTTCTCGTACTTTCAACTAAAATCTTGTTCAACGTAATATTCATAAAGTTTTAAATATCTTCTCTCAATAAAATAAGGCGATTTTTGCAGATTGGAAATCCAACCTATAATTAGCAGCCCATTTTTGTAATCAACAATATTGAGACATCATATGCGTCAATTTTTAAATGTTTGCTGGGAGCCATACTGGTTTCAAATGAGAAGAGCGGATATAATCAATAAAAATGACAATAAACTTAAAAAACCTAAAAGTTGAGGTTATGTTAATGCAACCGATGACGTCACAGCCCTTTTGTATAATACCCGTTCAGTTATTCAGTTTTGCTATTTATTTGTTGAAATTTTAAATTGATAGATGAAAGAATGATGTTTAAATATTGGTAAGTGCTTTAATGTATGAAGTACTTCATTTTAATTATATCAAAAAAGCAAATTTGCATACAGTGAAAACTCCTAATAATGTTTGGCGGGATAATGAGACAAAAACACATGATAATAATTATCGATTATTTTTCCCGTTATTTCGGTAAATTCTAGACTGTCACATATTCAACATTTATATTCAGTAAGTGAGTAGTATACATTAGATACAAAGTAGCTGCCCCGTAACTGCGCAGATGAGTTCCGATTCTGAACCGCAGTTCAGTTCGAGAAAGGAAGTAGCAGCAGTAGACAACTATCCGCGAGGACCTGAAGAGGGCAGATGTGATTCTACCGAAACGTCACTTACACAATTTCGATATATATTTTATATATATTATTTTTAGATTAAATAATTAACAAATATTATATTTATCTACTCTTACTATATACTAATTAATGAACTGCTTTTGATCAATTGATAGTATCCATAAACAAACAGCGTGAATTATAATGCGTGAGTTATTATAACTCACTAGGTACAGAGCCAATCACCTTTATCTTCATGCCTAGCCTGTCCAATCGAAGTAACGCGTAACACACGAAGGTGGAGCCAGGTAGTGACAGATTATTCGCGTTAATATCTATAAAGATTTTCTGAAATGTCACAAAATGCTACTTTTGATTCGTTCGTGCCGAGCCGAATTTTCGAATTTCGCCGTGCAATTTACGATCAGGTTTATCTGGAAGACTTCCTCTGTACGTCGCAACATCGTACGGCCATCCCAATGGTGTTTTTCGAAAAATATGAACGTGTCAAGATTGCATGTTTTTGCAATTTTTTTGACTCCGAAATGTAAGCTGTTTTTTGTTGTTTTTCGCAGATATCTCCAAAACGGTGGGAGTTAGCTCGAAATAAAAAACAAGGTCAAACGAGTATTTTCCATTACGAATCTTTTGCTACTATCAGAATTTTTTTCGTTTCAGAGATAACTACTGAAATGTTGGTCATGTACGGCAAAAAATCGCAAATTTTGAGCTTCTACAGTTGACAACTTTTTAATCTTGGCTCCTACGCCAAAAGACTGCTCTAGTTAACTTAAACGGAATTAAATTTGCTAAAACCCTTTTTTTTATTTTTTGAATTCCGAAAAAATGAAGGAATTAGAGGGGGCGGAATTTGGGACTTTTTTCTTTTTCGGTAAAATTTCTCCATTTTGTCACCGTAATTAATCGGTAATTAACTGAAATCGATCTCATATACGATGTTTACTTAATATCATGTACTACTTTGACGCTCCGTTAATCTTGGCCCTTCGAAACAAAAATTTCTGAGAAAAATTATTTTTTTAAGATTTACATACACTATAGGAAAACGTGTAATTTCTTACATTTCCTCGAATATCTCGATAATTATCGTTTTTTTCGAAAAATTTGTAGATAGCTTATGTAAAGAGAATTGATTGAGCTTTCCGCTTTTTTAATTTTTTCTCTAACATGAAAAACAAGACTTTTGACCGAATATGCGCTCCGGGCTATTGCAATTCGCGGAGAAGTTTTGCATTTTCTACAAAGCTGAATTTTTGTCTACAAGCAGTTTATGCACTATTTCGATTAAAAATCACATTCTACCCTCCGCTTAAAGGTGGCTAAATCTTTGAAGACAACAAATATAAAAGGGTGAACAAAAATTAAATTTTACAGTTAATTTTATTAATAAACAAACTGAGTAATTTAAACAAAATTGTCTCAATTTAATATTTATTGTTATAATCGTAGATAAAGTATAGTATTCAACTTGCGGTAATGGTAATAACTCACTTGATGAATTACAGCACTCGCCTACGGCTCGTGCTGTAAACTTTCATCTGCGTGAGTTATTACCTACATTACCGCTCGCTGAATAATATACTATTATGTTTAATAGTTATTATTTAGTTGTTATTTTAAGAGTCAGTAATTTATTTCAGAATATTCATTTATTTGAATGTATTTCATTTATACTTATTTTTTCCATTGTTTAGTTTTTTAATAAAAAAAGTGTTTTCATTCATGTTATTAATTTTGCTTAAATAGAAAGGTGTTTTTCTACTACCGTATACTTTATACATGCTCTGTAGTGCGTAAAGTTACGCCTTAGGGCGTAGAATAAAAAAGTAAAAAGTTGCCTATTAGCACAGTCGATAGGTAGATTCTTAGTCCGAATAAATGCGGGAGTTTTGAAACTTTGGGAATTTGTAGATTTCGATGCCCCGAATGAAATAAGAAAAAAATGCAAAATGTGATCTCAGCCGCCGGCACCGCCATATTGAAAAAATGGCGCGCAAAATAGTTTCTTTGAAATATCTCGCTTCGGGTGCCTGATACGGCAAAAAATGTTCTTATGAAAATGAAAGAGCATTAAATTTTCTAGACATACATTTTTTCGTTAAATTGAATATTTTCGGTACAGCAGCCGAGTGAAGTCTAGCATTCTCGCAAACCTTAAGGTTTTAATTAAGATTTTTTGCAATTTTTCAATTTAGTGCGACTTTTATGAAGGAGCATTTTTGTGTTGAGCCAAAATTTGTTTTCATACCTGAAAATCCTCAAATATAGTTGATTTTCCTTATCTGCTACGCATAGCTCAATGTTCAATACTCGTTTCCACACCACCTTAAGGTAGAGTGTATGGCGCGTTTTTTTTACGTGGTTGTCTCCTATAGGCCCAATCCACGACTTGCCTGCTTCTTGAGGCGTTTTAAGTGCTTGATGTCGAAAATCCAGTTTCGTTGTAGTCTTCAACAATACTTTCTTTAGAAATTGCTTCCGTTACGCTGTCCACTGAAAGATCCCTCTTCTAAAAAGCTACTTAAATTTCTTTCCTGTAAATGTAAGAAAGTGTAGCATGTGGTTTAGAAAGGCAAGGTTAAAATGTTCTGTAATTTACAAATTTTGTAGCTGACAAAGCTGCGACAATACACCAGCAACAGTCGACGAGCTTCATGACGACGAGGAAGTCGACTCTCTAGTCGAAACATTTTTTGCAAGCATGGAGAACAATCAATACGTAGAATCAGTGGACAGCGCAACGGAAGCAATTTCCGAAGAAAGACTACAGGAAAGACGAAAATATTGGGGGTTGAAACCATCCTTAAATACTGAAAAATTAATAATTCTAAGAATTCATAATTCTAATGTTTCAAATAAATTCACGAAAATCCATATACTTATGTTTTTTTTAGGTCGCTGAATATGATTATGAGATCTAAATTCATAAAAAAAAATGATGGATTAAAAATGGTCACAAAAGAATATACTGATATGTCTAATTTTATTAAAAATACAGATTGGTATAAATAAATAAAATTGATACAATTAAGTAAACTAATTAAACAACATTTTACATCTGCACTCTAAACATGCTAAAGGGCAATGCAACTCGTTTTTTCTGCGTATTCTTCGAAAAATAAACGGCTACTGCTCGTTTCTCTACCTACTACAGACTTTTAAAATGCGCGTACAAACTGAAAAGTTTCAACATTATTTCAAACTGTCATATCTCTGGAACAGTTTGTCGTAGGAAAATAAAATATTTTATACATATAAGCTGAATTTTTGTACTCTTACAATTTTTTATAAAAAAATATTTTCTGAGCAATTTCCAAAAACCAGACTTTTTTCAAAAAAATTATGAAAATTTTCATTAATGAAAATGGGTACAGAATGAAAACTAATTATTTTAAAAATTCTACAAAATTTGAGCATGTTAGTAATAATTTGCATTAACAATATCTAGAAAGATTTTTAATAATTTTGAATTAATAAGAAATTACAGAATAAGACTAAAAAAAATGGCTTCCTAAATTTTTAATTGCGTTCCATTTTTTTTTTAACTTTTTTAGTTTTCTTTTTTTTTTTTAGTTTTAATTTTAGATTTTAACGTCGTATATTTATTCTGAACGTTTCGGCGCCCTTTTGAAAATGCCATATTTCCAAAATTAAACACGAAGAAAAAAAAAGAAACACCATTCGATTTGTTTTCGTAAAAGCTTTAATTTTGTATTCTTGCATTTTTTTATTAAAATCCGCATTTTTCGAGTAATTTAAAAAAAACGTCTTGGAATTCGATTTTAGGGGGTGAAAATTGCAATTTTCAGTTCGCAATATCTCGAAAAATATGAATTTTTGCAAAAAAGTGTATAAGACCTTTCTTTCTTATAATTTCATTCACTATCAGATTATGTGCATTTTTTGTTTTTTTTGCGACAACGCCTCAGAAGGGGTGGGAACCACCCCCTAACCAAAAAGCAGGAAAAATGACAATATGGATTCTTATGTACATACTTTATGAAGCATGTTGAAGAAAAAAATTTGGAAATTCATTACATCGTTTTCGGGCTGGAATTTAAAAGCTTCACTTACTGTACTATAAATAGTGGCAAAAGCAGTTTTTTCAAAATTTACGGAAATAATCGGAAGTCAAAAACGCCGCGACCCCGAACATATATGTATTCTAACTACTTGTTCGTGCCCCTCTCCTGCAGCGTTTTAACAGGGTTACTGACACAACGCGAAAGTCTCCATTTTTTTGACGCCGTGTCTAACGTCTAATGTCTAATTCAAAGCTTATTGACTAAATTATTTGAAAAACAGTCTCACTTAGCTATTGCACTGTTTGTAAATTATGACAACAAATGCCTACTTGTAATACATTCTTGAAATGAGAATTTAATTAAAACTCCAAATATACAAAAATATATACAGGATGTTGTTTAAAAATCCATTGATACCACTTCCCATTAAATCGGAAGTGAAATTTTTTATTCAAGAAAGGCAAAATATGGCATTTTATACAGTGGCGGTCTGGGCGTCTAGGGCTTTTTAGTCGGCATTTTCAATAAACGTTGAAACTCAGTTCGTCGGCGATTTGAATGTTTTTGCTTCGCATGTATTAGTCGGGGAGCCCTCCCTAGCTGTACGTGCACCCCCCGTCCGATCCTTGGGGACAACGTTTTTCATAAAGATTGAAGTCTAAGGAACAATTTAAGACATATTCTAAAAAAAAAAAACTGGCTGTACTTTCAAAATGGCGGCCATATATTAAAAAAAACTGTTGCCAATGTTGTTTTTGTCATTTAACACAAAAACTAAAAAAGATGGACAAAAACCTTCTTCACAAAAAACAACGTGCATAAAATTTTCTACAATTTTGTACCTATACAATATTGAATGTTAGACATAGTAAATGTATAAATAAATTGACAAGTTTGTTTGTAAGAGGACTACTCGTTGATATTCTAGCTTGATCAGATTTAGATCAATAATATATGAAAGGAACGAATGATTTCTTTGAAAGTTATCTGCTGAATACCCAAAATAATATTTTATAACAATGATGTAGCAGAAATACAAGATATTTATTTTTTAAAAACTACACGAGCTATGGGGCTCTAAAAAAGAGTGATTCTTTTTTATTTTTGATATGTGTCAACTAAATAAATATTTCCTGTCATTTTTTACAAGAAAATGTTTTCCTATTTTTTTATAGTAATTATGTTTTTGAATTGAACATATATCTCTGCTGATGAGTTCAAAAGAGAATGAAAAAGGTTGCGCAATTTTTACAGAGGTTTGGTCAATCAAACATTGATTGAAATATTTTATTTATTATGACATGTAAGTGAAATTTTATTCCTATATTTCATTGTGCTTTTCAGTAGTTCTTGGCTTTGAAATGTAACTAATGTTTGTTTGTGATGTAGTATCCTCTAGGTAGAGCTAGAGATGCTTGAAAGATTTCCTCGCAAAGGTGGATTTCTGATAATATATTGGCATGATCAGACTTAGATCTTCAATATATAGAAAGAATGGTTATTTTCTTGTTTATCGTATTGAATGGAGTATCCTCTAGGTAGGGCTAGAGATGCTTGAAAGATTTCCTCTTAAGGGTGGATTTCTGACAATATATTGGCATGATCAGACTTAGATCTTCAATATATAGAAAGAATGGTTATTTTCTTGTTTTTCATATTGAATGTTGGACATAGTAAATGTATAAATAAATTGACAAGTTTGTTTGTAAGAGGACTACTCGTTGATATTCTAGCTTGATCAGATTTAGATCAATAGTATATGAAAGGAACGAATGATTTCTTTGAAAGTTATCTGCTGAATACCCAAAATAATATTTTATAATTTTGATAGGAGGTACCATTTTCCAGATAAATGAGTCCAAAATTAAGAAAACATGGAAATTCATATATCGGTAAATCACTTAGAGGAAATAACTGTGACAATTATTGTAAGGCGTATAATATAACTTTATATTATTAACATAAAAATTAAATAAAATAAACTGAAAAAAATTAATAATAATAATAATATTATAATTTGCAGACATTTATCTCGAAAACGGTAACAGTGGTATCTGGAAAACGGTAACTCCTATCCAAATATTGTATAGGAACAAAATTGTAGAAAATTTTATGCAGTTTGTTTTCTGCACAGAAAGTTTTTCTCCATCTTTTTTAGTTTTTGTGTTAAATGACCAAAAACAATATTTGCATTTTTTTTAAACGGACGCCATTTTGAAAGTACCGTCAACTTTTTTTTTAGGACATGTCTTAAATTGTTCCTTAGGCTTTAATCTTTATGAAAAACATCGTCCCCAAGGATCGGGGGGATGCACGGACAGTTAGGGTGGGCTTCCGTAGTGTTACGTTTTATATTGAATTTTATATTTTATTTTAAGAGATTAATCATTTATCTGGAAAATGGTAACTCCAATGCAAATATTGTATAGGAACAAAATTGTAGAAAATTTTATATACTTTATTTTTTGTACAGAAAGTTTTTCTCCATCTTTTTTAGTTTTTGTGTTAAATGACAAAAACCATATTTGCAAATTTTGTTTTTTTTTAACGGACGCCATTTTGAAAGTGCAGCCAATTTTTTTTTCTTTAGGACATGTCTTAAATTGTTCCTTAGGCTTTAATCTTTATGAAAAAGTTTGTCCTAAAGGGTCGGGGGGGTGCACGGACACTTAGTGGGCCCCCGTAGTATATATAAGCGCATTACGTACTCAAAAGGCAAAAGGCCCAGTCGGCATTTGCCGACCGCCACTGATTTTATATCACAAATTGTATAACCAAAGAAAGCCCCTAGGCGAGAAACGTGTGTTCCTGTCAACTTTCCTTTCCTTTCTTTTCCTCCTTGTCTCATCATGAATGAATTTAAATGTATTTTTCCACATCTGATGAAATCCATTTAACTACCTTTGGTGTTTATATGGTCTATAATATTCACAGAGCTAGTAGGCATATACAAATTAAATAAACATTCCAAATCTGTATTTAAGTATTGGTCATACCATCAATATTTTGTTCCTGGCTGATTGGACTAGTTCCACAGTACCCAAAAAAAAAATAGCCAAAGAAAGTTTTGTTTCAAAAAATAATCGAGAAAATGGTACGGAACTAATCTCGTTCACTCGGTATAGTAAACCAAACACTCTGATTCAATGTATGCTTCTGACATTGTAATGTGCATGTTTTGGAATAACCCTGTATATTACCACGAAGTAATGTTGGTACTTCTAAAAAATGCAACGACACCATTTGGACGTCTTAACCGCGCGTTCCCCGGTGCAGGCCGGTGCTCCGCAAAGGGAAAGGCGCGTCACTCTTGCTTGCTATATCGAATCATGCCAATCTCCGGCGGCGGGTGGATTTTTAAGCCAGCCCAGGATTTATTGCATACTTTTAAGCCTCTGGCGGCTGTAAATTTGAAGTCTCCTTTTTACGGCGTCACCCCGTGATGCATGGATGGGCGAGCGCTAATGGTACCCCCCTCCCACACCAGTGTAAGTCTTCTCAGACACCAGATGCAAATCTACCGATAACGACAGACTTGATATTCAAGAGGATGATATTTATTATGATATATTTTTTCGTGGTAAAATTTATGACCCTTAATGTACTTAATATTATCACATTTTTTAAATGGTTTGCCATGCAAATTTTGCCGGGTTATTTCTAAAGAAGCTGTATATTAAATTAGACCGATGGTACTTTCTGCAGATTGATTTTCCTTTAAGACTCTTTTCGTTGTTTCTAAGTCGAGTAGTTCAAATTTACTAAGTATAAAGAAATACAATTGTATTTTTGTTGCCAAAGTCATTGAGGTGTAAATCACGAATGGACTGTAGTTTTTCCCCATTTTTTTACTTCGCTTGCTTTCCGAAGGAAAGTATTGTAATCGTGAAAAAAATCACCCATTTTTACGTTTAAGACTATGTAAATTATGAAAATTAAAGTCATTAAGTGTCGTCAGTTTGTCCGTCCGTCCATCCGTCCATCTGTCAGACTGTTCGTCCGTCTGTTTGTTTGGCCGCATGTACGCCTGTCTGACGAGGAAAAATAATATTTGGTAGTTGACGCTATCGCCAAAGAAATGGCATATACTTTTAGTGAAAAATATACAGGGTAGGCACTCTAAAAGAATAATTAATAAAAAAATATGACGTAGGGCAATCATATTTGGTATGTAGTTAACACAATTGTCAAGGACGAGAACTGATACAGGGTGATTTACCACGACATGCGGAAAATTTATCAGTAGGTTGTCTCCACCGAAAGGAATAAAAAAAATGAAAAATTAAAAAAATATGACCAAAAAAATTACCTTATTTTTTTGTAGAAATTCGCCAATGACTAACCAATCTGACGTAACGTGATACAACCATATCACTTCCCCTCCCTCTTTATCAGACTTGGGATTGACACTATTGACAGCAAAGTTGGAGAGGGTAGAAGTGACTTTTTGGTTTTAATCAAATCACACTACAAAAATAGCAAAGTAAGTCGAAAAGACATTGATCCTCTGCTAGTGAACTCTACAACAAGTGGATACAAGAGATATTTACTTAAACCCGTCGGTAACACAAAAACACCAAACTTCGGCGATACTTTGTACCTGCTGGTGTCCTAATTGTTCGACCGAAAGCAAAAAACGCTGCACTTTAACCGCACGCGCGAGCTGTTATGCCAATTAAGGAGATGTAAACATTTTGATATATTATTTCCCAAGTAAGCTTATTACTCTATCACTGACCACAGCCAAGTAACAGTAGCGTAAAAATTACTAAATTACCTCGGATCTCTCTAAAATGTTGCAGGGACTTTCCCACATAGAAGACTAGTACACCATTTTATTTTCCGCATGTCGTGGTATACCCTGTATACCTTTAGTGAAAAATATACAGGGTGGAGACCCTCAAAAAAATAAAAAAATAAAGAAAAAATATTATGAAAGATAATAGTATTTGGCTTGTAGTTAACAGAACTGTCTAGGTTGAAACCAGCTATGCTTTTAGTGAAAATATACGGGATGGTAAACTAAAAAATAATAAGTAAGAAACGACAAAGGAAAATAGTATTTGGAATATAGTTGTCACTATTTCCAGGAAAAAACTGATTTACTTTTATTTAAAAAAATATACGGGGTGCACACAAAAAAAAGTATTCTCATTTTGAATATTTGTTCAGGAATTTGAATGTATTATTTGCTCAAAAGAAGACATTTTTCTTGGTTTGAAACAATGTATTTATTTGTGAAAACTAAAGCAAAATCTTGATAAATTTCTTCAATTTGAGATGAGGGCAATCAAATTAAAACATTCGCTTTATAAATATAAAATATGCATAATTTCAACTTAAAAATGTATTACTCTTGGAACTAATGTTATTTACATTTGAAAGAAGAATATAATTCTTCTTTTGAATATATGCGTATGATCAAAAAATTGAGAATATCATATATTTAACTTAAATAGAATATAATCAAGTTGAGACTTGACATTGAAAACTATACATAGTTTCAAGTTAAAAATTTATTAGCTTTAGAATAAACATTACATAAATTTATAAATAGTAGAATTCTTTGTTTCTTTATATGTATTTATTGAAAAATATAAGAAAAGTAACTACTTAACTTGAGGGCAGTATATTCAAATCGAGACATTTATATTCTCAATATAAAACTGTGCATAATTTCAACTAAAAGTTGAGATATTCATATTCTACATTGAGTACTATATATATATTTTCAAGGTAAAAATGAATTAATTTACATAAGTTTTAAATAAATAGTAGAATTCTTTGTTTCATTAAACATATTTATTTAAAAAAAATTAAAATGACAACTAAACTTGAGATAAATCCATTAAAGTCGGGGGATCCATACTCTATGCATAGTTGCAACTAAAAATGCTTTACTCTTGAAACAAATGTAATATAGATTTGAGACAATCTTTAAATACAACACATTTTTGAAATTTGAGAGTATCATAATATTTAACTTATACCGTGCGTGTAATTTCCCATTAGGCATGTACATTCACGTAGCGCGAGAGATATGACAACAGAGCTTACACAGCGCAGTAAATTCGCCCGTCGTCGGCGAAGCATTTCAGCCAGCTGGCACACGCGATGTTGTCATTCTTACTCCCTATGCCTAGCCCGCGACTACACGCTCTGTATAAAGATCTGTAGTTTTACTTCAGGTCTATGAGAGTATTCGCTCGGAAATTCGTATAGGCAATCAAAATCTAAATGCTCCATCGCAATATCATCAGACTTTCTTGAATCATCAGGGGGTCAAATGATGGACGAATAATTATAAATAAGTCAATTCTTGCTGTCGGCAAGAATTTGAGTTGAAAAATTCATTTCAAAAGGAAACAATCCTAAAAAATAAGAAGAAACTTTTGTCTGGATATACAACAGATACTAAACGAGGCAAACACAGATTTTTTTTTAAGAAACTATCAACTTTTGAGAAAAAATACTAGAGATAAAAATGTGTATTTTGATTTATTAAAATTTGAGGAAATATAACAGAATTTTTATCAACTTTTGGTATTCAATTTATTCAGCAAACTTATTCTATGCAAAGACAAACAGCTTTTGTATAAAACATATTTTATTTACAATGAATCCTTTTTAATAATGTGAGAGATAATATATATATATTTTTTTTTTCGATAAAAAAATTACAGAACCAAATTTTGATAGAAAAGTGAACGCAACAAAAAATAGGTTTCCATTTGAAAAAGCAAATTTAACCTTGAAATAACCTTCAAAACATTCACTGAATCTTAAGTTTTTTTTTCAAAAATCCGTTGTTTTCGAGATATTTTACTGTCTCAATTTCAATGGACCACCGGGTGTATCCAGATTTCCTTCCAACAGAAATATCACACTTTAGGGCACAATTTGAAATCCATTCTTATTTATGAACTGTAATTTCAAGAATTTGGGTATACCTCGGATGAATGTGTCTTTGTCAATGTAAATTTCGATGACTAACTCTCTGATTTAGTAAATTGTTACCACGAATGAGTTCTTAAACTAGAAGGACAGATAAATAAATCTCGACTCAAAATTATACGTTGCAAGTCATTAACACAAATCACCGTTCCCTGCGTTCAATCAACTAATCAACACTCTGGTCATAAAAACAATATTTAATTCCACATTTACAAAGCAAACTTCGCTTTAAATTCCTACCATTATCATAAATTTATATTTTTTACCCATAAAAGTCACCTCTGATGACCCATGATTTGTCGGAAAACCAATTAAAATTTCTTGTGTCCGAAAATATGTTCGTCATTAACGGAAGACTTGCATTAATTAAATTTATATCAAAGTCTATCTTTATTATTTTCAGCAAGAAAAAAGAAACATATATAACAGTATTAGAAAGTATTTCAAAGGACTTGATAACGTGTACAAATAAAAATTGGATTATCAATTAGAGTAGGCGGTGCATGTCAAAATATATGTCGATGTTGAATATAAATATTAATCATACAGTCGACAGGAGTAACATATATTTCTTCAAAAAGGTGTTTATGGGCATGTTTTAACATGCATCGCCTACCCTAACTGAACTTTTATTTGTGCACACGTCATATACGATATAAGGTGTCTCGAAATATAGTATGCAATACATTACCAGCGGCTTCTAAAACCAAAAAGAAAAACAAAGCAATATAGGTTGAATAACGCTTTACAGGAAATTAATTTTATAGCCCCCTAAATGTAGACCTATAAGAATGGTTCTTAATGAAGGTTTCCAAAACCATTCAAGGTACCATTATTCATTCCACAAGATGAAATAGATGTAGTTTGAAAATATTATCTTGGGGTGTCCCACAGAGATAAAAATAATTTCAACTTTTTCATATGCACCTATGTGTGTATATTCTTGCTCTTATCAAACCATCTACAAACTACTACGTTTCAAAAACTCATTCTAATAATATATATATGATGATGATTAGACCAGTGCCAAACCGGTTTCCAGAGGCCAAAAGTCTGAAAAATTCTTAGGATGGATGGTGGGAAAATTTAGGATTAATGGTATATAATTGGTGAAAAATCGATTGGACCGCAACAGATAACCGGAAGTGGGGTGGGAGTGCGAAAAAGTATGTGGTTTTTTACGATTTCTGGCAAAAGTTTAATGTAAAAGTTGTAGATAATTGAGAGATCTACAATTTTTATTTGAACCATTTTTTTGCATAACCTCAAAAATTTTGAGAAAAACGCAAAACGAAACGAAATACCACTTTTTGTTTTTTTTATTTTCATCTTCCACAAAAATAATTTAATTTTGATGAAATTCGGTGAAAATGTACACTGTTATGCATCAAAAAAGCTGTAATTTTTTTGAGGCGTAATATTGATTTTTTGATTTTTTTACGAATTTAATTTGAAAAAAAGGCCTAATTTTCAATAAAAAAAGTTGATTAAAAGTTTTGACTTTTGAAAATTTCAGGACGGTATTTTTTTCATTAAAACCTCTACTTTAAGATAGTGTAAAAAAATCATACTGTTACTCTGGAAAAACATTGTCAAAAATGGAAGAAACCAAAAAAATATTTTTTTCAAAATCGATTTTACCGTATATGTCACTAATTCTTCATTTTTCATTTAAATGAAGTGTTGTAAGTTGTACAAAACGGTAATTTCGATGTTATACGTAATAAGGGAACTTTAATTAACCGTTTAAGGTTCGGACTGCTGAAAACCGAAATGTTTAAACAATAATTTTACCTAAGAAATTGCTAAAAATGACCATTTTTAGGCAAGAAAAAAACTTTTTTATGCTTTATATGCACACATATATTGAAACATTTTTATTGACATAACATATTTCAAAATATTCAAAGTTGAAAAATTGAATTATGGCGGGGCAGTTTTTCTACCACGTGCTCTCGAGTGCGCGCGCACTTCTTTTTAACCCCCGGGGGTTAAAAAGAGTTATAAGTTTGACGCGTATGTTTGTATGTTTGTTTATCTGTATGTCTGTCTGTCTGTGGCTTCATATCTCTTCAACGGGTGATCCGATTTTGATGTAGTTTTTTTTATTTGAAAGAGTATTTTGTCGAGAAGATTATAGACCATATTAGATTTTGATGTTTGAATTCGCCATGTTGAACTTTCTAGAAATTGTCCGTAAAAACCACGTTTTATCTAAACACACACCTTTTCGCACCCCCGGATATCTGTTGCGGTCCAATCGGTTTTTCCCCAATTATATACCTTTAATCCTAAATT
Organism: Rutpela maculata; assembly: GCA_936432065.2. Classification (NCBI taxonomy): domain Eukaryota; kingdom Metazoa; phylum Arthropoda; class Insecta; order Coleoptera; family Cerambycidae; genus Rutpela; species Rutpela maculata. The sequence continues at coordinate 254,628,768 of OW386286.2, forward strand.
TTTCCACCACCCATATACTGCTAAAAATTTTTTTTTATCAAAAACTATTGGCACTGGTCTAGATGCCAAATAAACCAGTTATGTCCCAAAAGTTAGATCCAATACATATTTTAAAGGTACTCTAATGGTAAACAAAGAAATTCAATTTTTGACATTTAGATCTAACAGCTATTACTTTGCCTACGATACAGCCCTTTTGAACTCTATCCCGGAGTCTATTAAGAGTTTAAGCCTTGGCAGTTGTGTTAACTACATGTCAAATATTACTGTCTTCCTCACATTTTTTCTTTAATTAAATTATTTGTGAGGTTCACCCTGTATATTTTTCAACGGAAGTATATCCTAGTTTTTTGTTGGCAGTAGCTTCAACTACCTGCCAAATACTATTCTTCTCAGTCAAGTGGTTTTGTAGGTATAGCGCCAACAGACAGACACCAGATCGACAGACAGACAGCTAGACTGTTTGATACTATATTTGCACTTCACAATAATATAATATTCGAAATCGCCTACCCCAAACGCCAATAAAACGATATGCCACAACGGTAGTGGTGGTGTGAATGGTAGTGGAAGGGTGACAGTGGGGGTGGCCGATGTCAAAAAAAAATTTAAGGCCTTTAATTCTTGCCAGCACACTAAAACGCAATTTTATTTTATTGCTCCTCTCCAATGGGGGTGATAGTGAGGGTGGCTGATGCCAAGAAACTAAATCCAAGTTTTATGGACTCTTATTTGTTTACTTTAAATATTTACCCCAATTTACCCCCCCCCCCCCCCCCAACTATTCAACGAAATAAGATCAAAATATGTTTACTTCCAGATCTCGTTATAATACATAGGTGAACCAAATTTCAAGCCAATATCATAAACCGTTCCTGAGTACTCGTGCGCACAAAAAAAAGTCGCAGACAGACCGATAGACAGACAAAATATTTTTTGCTTAAACTTAAAATCTCGTTTCATAACATTCTAAACCGATCTGGACAAAAAAAATTCAAATTTTTCATCGTTCTATCACTCCACCATGTTAAAGTAATAAATAGTTGGCCCTGCTCTTTCGCCATAACTTTGACTATATTTATTAGTATTCTCTAAGAAACACACATACAAACACTTTAGTATCAGTATCACTCTTTACTTTATTTTATAAGTAAAAGTAAATGCCTGATATAAAACGTTCAAATCACTGAGTTATGTATTTTGTGGCCTTACATATGGAAAAATAAATTATTAAAATTAAGATTTCATCAACATGAAATAGTTTATATTGCTTTATCCATACTTATTTTACAAACGATGATCATATAAGTAAGTGTATCCAAATAATATATGTCCAAACGTACACGGGGAAATGTAAAAGTATATTACAAATAGGTATTTGTTTAAAATCTAATAGAACAGAATTGCAATGCATGTTTTACTTAATAACAAAGACACCCATGAGTTCGCAACAAACAAATATCGCCTCCGATCGTCTTTTGTTTCCCCGGCTGTGTTTAGTTTTGTGAATGTGATTTAACGTTACATATTTTGCTGAAGTTGAGGTGCTTTTTCCTAAATAATGTTTAAAAGACTTTAAATTACGTGTGTGTGCATCAATTTGTCAATATTCTGGCTCAAGTTTTGAAGATACAATAAATAGGTAATAATAATATCAAATGTTCTCGCGCACATGCTTTACTTTGGTAATTTTAACCTCAAATTTTAGTTTTAAACTTGTTTATTTATCTTGGATATTCGAAATGAAGCATATCTCTAGAAATGGTACAATAAATTGTAGTGGTTTATTTACTAAAAATTGATTATCGAGCAAGTAAATGAAACAAAATTCTCAGGAATAAATAAGAAAAACGCATTTCAATTAGAGAAAACATTCTGACTTTTTGTGTAAAGAATTATCGTCAATAAACAGACCACATCACATATAGGAGACAATTTGTTTTGCTTAATACAGACTGAAGCCAATTACAATCAAGTCGATAGTTCAAATTTTGTTTTTGTCTTTATCTCACAGATTGTGAAGTTTACGAAATGATAATGGTATCGAGTCTGTTACAATCACAAAGTGTAAAACAAGTACGGATACAACTTGATGCTGATGAAAATATATTGTTAATAATTTCGTACTTGTTTAGTTAGCTAGGTAGCTGGTGGCAGAAATTTTATATGATCTGTGACTGGAACTGAAAAGTGTTAAAGTCATAATAAAAAGCCGGAAAAACCATTTCAGTCACTACGACGTTGCTAATTTTTGAATTAACAGTTAATTAAAAATGCAATAAATAAAACGCTTCTATATGATTTTATTGTGTCAACCACTTGTTTTAAACGTTGCTTGTCAATATGACATTGACATAAATGCAGTCGGCTGAAATCTATGTGTCTGCGTTTTTTTGCAATTTATTCATTTTTTATTAATCTATGATATTCTAAAAATTAAGTGATTTGATTGTCGTGGTACCTTATGTCAAAAGTTTCGCAAAGTGATAAGAAACAATAAAACAAACTTCTGTCTACTGCTGCATTTAAAGGGGGTGAATTTTCAAAAATGGGGTAAAAAAACTCTTCTATATTATTTTACCGTGTCAGCCACCAAATTTTATACCAAATGAAAGCTCATGAAATTTTCCACAACTTTCGTTTTATATAATTTTTTTTAAAATAAAAAATTGTATTTTAAAGATGATTAAAAAAAAGTAGGACCTCCGGTGCTTGTAATAGGCACCAGGGTGTCTCCTACATGTTTTCATCTCCACTCTTGAGGGGGGCTGCTCATTCCCGAGCCACTGCTGCACTTGGTGGTAGGTGCGCCGGGAATGCTGTTTAGCTGCGCTCTCAGTTGGTGGGAGGAAGCTGATGTCAGGCTTAATATTGCCACTGACCTCATGAAAAACTGGAAGTGGTACTGGTTGAGGGAGGTCTGTCTTGCTGGTGCCCCATACCATTTGAGGACGCAAATCTTCCCAACCTCTTCAACCTCGCCTTGAGTGGAGGAGGGGTTGTAAAAGATCACTGTCGTTTCGTTGATGACTTCTGACTTAAGTACAATTTTAAGAAGCCCAACTTTAAGAAAAGCAACCTTAAATTTGAAGAGGTAAAAATCTGTTTCTCGAAAATTTTCACTTTTCCGGAGCGTGTAGCTCGAAAACGGTTGCGAATTAGAAAAAAGCATATAAAATGAAAGTTGTAGAGAATTTCATGAGCTTTCATTTTGTGTCAGAAAATTTTTCCCTACGACTCACCATTTTAGAGATATAAGCGAAATAACCAAAAGTGGGGCTTTCTTTATGCCCCCCCTCCGGCTCACCTCCTAGACATCAGGACTTTCAGTGTGTTCACTCCCTAAATACCCCGAACAACTTTCTAAAGTAATCGCTTAGGTCCCTGCTCACGCACTCTACACCACCCTCACTGACTGGACTAGAAGTAGGTATAATAATCACAAAAATTTTTTGAAAAATTTAAGTTTGAGCAAAAAAAGTATGTCTGTCGGTCTATCTTCTGTAACTTTTTTGTGCGCACGATTACTCTGGAACCGTTTAAGATATTGACTTGAAATTTGGTACACTTATGTATTTTAACGAGTTCTGGAACTAGATTATATTTTCATCTTATTCCGTTGAAGGGTAAATTGGGGTAAATGGGGGGGGTGGGGTAAATAGGTAAATCAAGCAGGTAAAGTCCATAAAATTGTTATTTAGTATATACGAGTGAAGCTCTCAAAAAAATTTTTGGCATCCGCATTACTACCCCCACCCCATTATAAAAGAGTATGAAAAAAAGTTGTGATTTAGTATGTATACAAGAGCCAGAGGCCTCAAATTTCTTTTTACTTCATCCACCCCCACTATCACCCCCCTTCCAGCACCCCCACTCCCACTACCACTCCCACTACCGATGTGGCAAGATCTCAAAAAAAAAAAATTGGCATTAGCCACCCCCATTATCACCCCCACCCCATTATTAAAGGGGGTGGAAAAAAGTTGTTATTTAGTGTGTGTACAAGAACCAAAGTCATCAAGATTTTTTTCACTTCACTCAAAAATTTATTTCCGACAAGATTTGCCCTCTGTCATTTTTTTGGCCTTTTATTTAATATAATAAAAAGGGAACATTTATTTTCAAAATTCGGGCTCCGAGGATTTGTTCAAATTCGATGTTTTAATTAAAAAAAAAATTTTTCATTTCTGACAAGATTTGCGCTCTGCAGCCATTTTTGAACAAAAAAACTCAATTTGGGACCACTAAATGGGTCGCAGAATTAAGTATCGTACACCGCGGATATGTGTAACATTATTTGACGTGCATGATCAATTTTTATAGAGCCAGTTAGAAGTTTACTTTAGGTACGTTGTCGGTGCAGACGAACGTTCCTCACCGACGAAGTAACTTCCCAGCCACTAATAGTTTCCTTCGACGTAACCAGCGATACACTGAAACTTTGGCTATTCATTTCGAGTGCAATTATCATATATCTGGGCTGTATGACAGTGAGAATGGGCCGATCATGCAAAGTAGAGAGCAGAAAGGCTCGTCACTCCCGACGGTTTTGCGAATCACCAGAAGATATTTTTCAGGGAATAAATCTCAGAATGGGAGGGATTTATGGAGAGGAAAACCGTTTCCTGAAATTGTTTTTGCATTTCAGCCAAACACGAATATTGTTAATGGGTAGACATTAAAAGCACGCACGAGACGACGTCGATGCCGTTGCGTTACTTTTCTCCATTGGCGTACTCGCGGGAACTGTATGTCAATTTTAGTATTGAACTAACAAAATTAATTTAATTACGAGATTATACAACGTTTGTTAAAAGTATAGCAACAAGCCAATTTCGTAACTGATTTTATGTTAAAAGAAATTTACCGGAAAAACGTCAACTTGTATACTCTACATAGCATCATGAATATTTGACCTACATTTAAGGTCATCAGATAAATATGCAGGTATTACTCTTATTAGCAACAACGATATACAGTAGTATCCGTTCAAGAAGTTACATTTATATTTATTACTTCTGTGCAGGAAACTATGGCAGTATGTAGTCCCTTGAGGTAAAGCTTTTACCCCAAAAGTTCTGCGACCGGACCGCAACCCACCCTCGTTTTCGAGAGCGGAGAACACGATGGTGACAATAATTTCCGACCTACCCTCCAACCACTACCCCTAAACCGAGTTTCCGGTGCTCGGCATTTTTTTATCGGAAAATTTTATTAATGAAAGTTGTTCAGAATTGTCCAAAAACCTTAAGCTAAATATTTTATAAAAATAAAAAATTGATGAATTTGAAAAAAAATGACAAATTTAAAAAATATAAAAAAAAACTGATAATTACTTGACAACTACCTGACAGCTCTTGGCTTAATTTCAAACAAAATTGCCATGAATTTTTTAAACAAAAAAAAACCATTTAAATGATATTTTTTAAAAAATTTCAATATTTTTCAATTTTGATTAAATTTTGGATTTAGCATTTTTGGACAATTCTGAACAACTTTCGTTAATAAAATGTTCCGATAAAAAAAATGCCTAGCATCGGAAAATCGGAAAGGGGTGGTTTTTCCGCTTTAGGGGAAAATATTGTCACCATCGTATTCCTCGCCCTCGAAAACGGGAGATGTCTTGCGGTCCAGTCGCAGAACTTTGGGCTTTTTGCCTTTTTCTGGTTTACCTCAAGGGACTATTGGTTGAAAAATCATGTCCGATAAAAGCAGTGTTGCTGTTGTAGAACATCTCAGTAAAAAATTATTAAAAAAGACTGTTAGAGCATAACTAAACAAAAACAGAAAAGACACAACACGTGGCGCCCAAAATTGAACTCATGCACATCCACCCATTCTTGTACATTTCTTGAGCTGCATGTCGGAAACTAGATGTAGGATCGAGTTGGGCCCATGAGAAGAAGTGGTTCGGACTCCACTATAAGCTGTAGGGCCTCGTTTCTCTTTACCTAACACAAAACCATTCTGGATTTTCAAGGAGTTACTTCGGTGACTTGAGAAGCGGTTAAGAAAACATTTAAAACATTAAAAATTCAGCCAATTTAACTGAAACCACTTTTTCATAAGAAAAGTGCGGGGTCCTTTTTGACTTAGAAAAATATGTTTATGTCTAGGCTATGAGAGTGAAAATATATTATGGTCATGGAAAAGTGTACCGAAAATAAAAGTATATTTTTGGTTCAGGAAAAAAATATATCATACTTTTTCGAAAGTGAGCCAAACTTGGTATGCTAAAAGTGTACTTTGAAATATTTTTGAATATTTTTAACTTTTTTATCGCTTCACGAAAAATGATGATAATGGAGACAGTCATTTTGGATATCATTCAAAAGAATGAATATTAAACTTTAACGAGACGAGCGACGTACTAAAAAGGCGAAACCGAAAAATGTGACAAAGGCGCATAGTGTCTATAGGCAATAGGGTCTTTCCAGAAAAAAAATTGCTGAAGTACTTAATTCACGTAAAAAAAATGATTTATGGCATATTTATTATCATTTTAATTTTACTAGTAGTAACAAGAAAACCTAGAAGTTTAAAAAATATTGAGTTCATTTTAAACAGTCAAATGAAATCCAATAAAAAGTCGATTACATTGTTGCATAAGATAGCCGTGAAAAATATAAAACATAACCTCTATTTATTGACAGCACTTTTTAATTATGAGTTGTAATGGATTATCAAAATGCCTAAAATAGTTTGTTTTGTACCATTGTGTAATAATACTAGTGAAAATGCTCTGTCAGTATTATTTTTGACAATACCACTTAGTATTGAAAGACGAAAAAAGTGGTTTTCTGCTGTAAAATCTAAACAAATATTTCATCTGGGAAAAGATTCGTTATAAAAAAAATTATTCACCATTTCAAAGTCTACTTTAGGTAAATGATCAGCGGCACATATCCCTCTTCCACTTTACTCTTCCACTTTACTCATTTTGATCGCAGAATTAATAAAACATAAACCAGAAACTGATAAAATGATAATATTTTCACTCCAAACAATCCAAACATCAAAATATAAATAAAGTTTTAAGTTAATCATCTGATGTGTATGTCACTACATAATATCAACGTCCGAAGCTTTTACGAATAACTTGTGTGGCATTTATCTGATTCTGATTGGCCAATATTTACAGGTCCACTGCTTTCGACCAATCACAGTACAAGCAATAAAAGAGGAAATTCTGAGGAGTTTCAGAGGAAAGCTTCCTTTAACACGCAGTTGGTGGATGAAGTAAAAAAATATTTTGAGGTTTCTGGTTCTTATACACACACTAAATCACAATTTTTTTCTTCATCCTCTTTAATTATGGGGTGGGGGTGGTAATGGGGGTGGCTAATGCCAAAAATTTTTTTGAAACCTTAGCTTCCCTTGTATATACTAAATACCAATTTTATAGACTCTTACCTGCTTGATTTACCGATTTAACCCAAATTTACCCCAATTTACCCCGAACCCTTCGACGGAACAAGATGAAAATATAATCTAGTTCCAGATCTCGTTAAAGTACATATGTATACCAAATTTCAAGTCAATATTTTAAATGGTTCCAGAGTAAACGTGCGCACAAAAAAAGTTACAGACAGACGACTCAAACTTAAAATCTCGACGTTTCATGACATTCTAAGCCTATTTGAAGAATAAACATTTTTAATTTTTTTTGTCGTTACTATACTTCCACTAGATGTGGAAGTAAAAAATCGCTGCCCAAGGAATCACTACTTCCACATCCAGATTTTTTATCTAAGTCACTCACAACGAAAAAACTTTGTATGTGGAAATAATTGTTTATGGGACTAATAATATAATATTTGAAATCCTCTACCCCAAAAACCCATAAAACGATACCCCACATCGGTAGCGGGGTGGGGGTGGTGATAGGGGGGTGGTAGTGGGGGTGAATGAAGCAAAAAAACATTTTGAGGTTTCTGGTTCTTGTACACACCCTAAATCACAATTTTTTTTCATCCCTTTAATAATGGGGTGGGGGTATTAATGGATGTAGCTAATGAAAAAAAATTTTCTCAGCTTCTCTTGTATATACTAAATACTAATTTTATGGACTCTTACCTGCTTGATTTACCTATTTTCCCCAAATTTACCCCAATTTACCCCCCCCAACCTTCGACGGAACAAGATGAAAATATAATCTAGTTCTATCTCGTTAAAGTACATATGTGTACCAAATTTCAAGTCAATATCTCAAACGGTTCCAGAGTAAACGTGCGCACAAAAAAAGTTACAGACAGACCGACAGACAGAAATTTTTTAAAATCTCGACGTTTCGTGACATTCTAAGCCTATTTGAACAATACAAATTTTTTAAAAATTTTTTGTCGTTACTATGCTTCCACTGGATGTGGAAGTAATTATATTATAAAAAATATTGACGTTTGAAATGTCACTTATTTGGTATCGCTGGATTCAGAAGATTATCCAGAATTCAAAAATGCAATAACATGCAGAGTGTTCTATTTAAAAATCGAAAGTTAGTGTCAAAAATCACAATAAACTTGACAAAATACTCATAATGAACCCCCCGAACACTTTAGAAAAGAAAAACTGACTTACGCTATTTTTGCAGGAGAAAAGTACCTATTGAAATGGACTTTATTTGGAATCAGTATAAATAGTAAAAAATAAATAAAAAACAATCACTTAACTATTCTACCTTTCAACTGTAGCTAATATTATTCACTAATTATTGTGAAGTTTTTAAAGTACAATTTATAGTTCTCGACTCCCTTTGCTCTATCATCTTGGCGCGCTCCTGTTCGGATTGCTTATTGATAATTACTGGGCGAGTTTATGATATCCTTTGATTTATGTCGACGCTTGGAAATTGCGAAATTTATTTCTTTCGGGGGGAAAGTATTGCCCATTGTCTGAAGCGAACGTTTAGCGATAACGATACTACTTTGATGAGTATTCTTTGAAATAAAAACAATGAGACGAATTAAAAATTAATGGAATGTTTGAATCCGCATTCATTAAATTTTAAACTATCGCTTGTTGACTTCAGGTTTCAAAATGCACATTTTTTTCTCTTTGCATACTAAACGTTTGTGCATGGACGGATTGTTCAGTGGTAACGTAGCTGCTTTAAATTGTGGGTTCCATTCCTGGCGAACTTGAAGAACGAATCTGTTAGTTCGCCTTTCATCGTGATAAAGGCACTCGCATTAAAATGCGTAGTGCTTGATACTGTTACTATAAACACCTTGTATCGTGGATCCGGAAATTACAACACCAGGGTAACACTAAACATTAATTTATTAACTTATGTACTAATTATAACAATTAATTACTTTACTAATATTCCACTAAGTACTATAATTCACACTTGATCACTTTACTATCTTTCTGATCTTACTGGATCTTGCTATTAAAACAAAACTGTTCTTCTGAGCTTCTCCATGACTTTATATACTCAAAGATGAGGAATCCAGAATAGTCTGTCATGATGTAATCACTCTCTAGATATTTCCAGAAGTTCATATTATAACATCACGCGCGCCATCTCTGGGATGATTGCTAAACCAACCAACTGAATTGTTCTTTGTTTACTGTCTACCTTTTAAACTTAAAGGGAACGCTCACAGATGTCTCTGGGGGTATAAACATCTAACAATAGGATACCAGCGTATCGTACATACCGCCAAGGGAAAAAATAGCTAAATTGATAATGCTTGATGCAATAAATAAAACCGCTGCTTAAGGAATCAAGTACTTCTCTTCCTATTCAAGTCTCCCACTACCACCACTACGTCATTATTAAAGAGGGTGGTAGTGACGGTTCCCAATACAAAAAAAATTGGGGCTTTTGGTTCTTGTGCACACACTAAACCACAATTTTATTTTTTTACTTTCCTTAATAATGAGGTCGGGGTCGTAACAAAGGTGACAGAGGTTGCGACTGATGCCTCGAGTAACACATTCTTAAGGCACTTTTTTTACTAGAATCCGTTGCTGATAAGAAGAAAATTATGCATGCCTCAGTTTTCGAGATATAGACATAACTTGTGTTTATTTAAATGGAACACTGTAAATTATTTTATTATTCGATCACAACTTAAATTAGCTATGCAACGATATATCATATGTCATATTTATTTCGAAAAATGTAATATATTTGTGAGGAGGCCATGGAAAACTATTAACAAGAACACTTCTTATAATATAAAATCATTTTGCCGAAAATAGGAAAAACTAATCATGCCAATTTTCCAAAAACGGTCTGTAGCTCGGTAGTCGAAAAAGATAGACGATCGAGGTTTGTGCCATTGTTGGTTTCTCGAAAATCGAGCTCAGGACACTTAGCCCGTCACTACTTATTAAAGCATGTTATTTTACATAGGAAATCAAAATTGATGACACTCTCCATTGGTCGAGACCGAAGATATAAGAAAAAAACTAAAAAAAAAGAAATTCAGAAATTTAAAATTTAATCAAATATAACTTTAGAACTAAAACAGATAAAAATACATTTTTTTTTTGGTTTTGACAAATAAACATTGCTCTTTAATTTGAAGTATAATTTATTGCAATAATTAAAAAATTAACATAAAAAAACTAGCAAAATTCAAAAAGATACACAAATCAGCAACATTTTTCTAATTCTTAACTCGCCATAACTCGCTTATATAACGAGGTATTCAATTTTTTCTTTCACCAAAAACTGACAAATTTAATAGGCTTCATTTTGTCTCGATTAATGCTGGATCTAATTTCTTAACTAAAAGCGCTACAGCCCTTGAAACACAACGAAGCACAGTACGGCGACGAAGACGCGAGGCTTCCTTTCCCGCCCCCGCTACTTTCTCGGCCAATCAAGAAACGTATCGGCTGCTGGCCTCATTATTGTCTGGATAAATATTAATAAGTATATACTATTTTACTTACATGTAGGCTATTACAGTTTATGTATATTGTAGATTCATTTTTATCAATGTTTGTTTTACGAAACTGCTGAAAGCAGTGAAAATCTAATGGTAAAAAACCAACTGTTACTGGCATTAGGTCTATTATTAATTGTGCAAATGAAAGAAAATATGCAATTTCATTAAAATTTTTATAAAACAAAGTGGTGGCACTTATTTGCACACCCTTCGATACCGACTTCATTATTCTTGTCTGACATCTTTTTGTAATAAATAACATTAGCAAAGATAATACGTATTGTCTCTGATATTAGTAACGCGATAAAAAAATGCAAGTGAGCCTTCATGTAGTTATAATAAAGCAAAAAAATCAGTTTAAAATAAAATGGCATTGTCTGATTTGTGGAAAATCCAGAAAAATTAAGAATAAATTAAGAACATCTTTAAGTACCAGTTTGTACAGGAACGGGTGCGGAAACTAGAAAAAAATATATATTAAAGCTGCAGTGTCGCATTGTGATACAGAAATACAAGGCAGGTTACACATTTATTCAGATTTATTTGGGCTAATGGAAATTATCATAAAATTTATTATGCAAAATATATTAGCAAAAAAAAATTAAATGTGTACAAACTAAACAACTGAAAGAAGAAAATGAATTTAAAGTAGCGTTAAATATTTTATCTTGCTGTTTTGCAAAAAAGAATTCTTAACTCTAATATTTCTAAAAACACGCCTTAATGATATATTTGAAGAAATGACGGAAGAAAAATTAGATTATTATACCAGTGGAAATATAAGAAAGAGATTAGAAAAGCATTTAAGCAAACAAAGTGTTTTGTGAACACAAAGAAAATACAACAACAGTTCATTCAAGTGATTATAAAGCTAAAAGGATTTTTGTTGTCAGTCACAAGTGAATCAGGCGAAGAAAACTTGGTTCATGAGAATGAATTGACAATTCCTCATAAAGCTGCCGGTATCTTAAGAGAAGCTATAGCTGGATGTTTTAAAATTATAAAAAAAAAACACGACTACTAATCTGAATGAACATAAATGTAAACAAGAAGTTTCAGATTTGTTATAAACATTTATGTCGTGGATACTAAATATGTCAGGACAGACAAATTTGATTTAAACGTTATTTATATAGTAATGGAATTTATATTAATACTTATGGAAAAAAAAAACAATCAGCTTAGGCCATTTTTTTAATCCTTTACATATCACTTCACTACATGTGTTTCGTGCCGTCAGAAGAAAAAGAACTTAATGATATGCTTTATTCTTTTGGCTATGGTTATTCCTACGATGAAATACGTACATTTTTAACGTCTTTAGCTAGTCACGTATTAGTAAAAACTGGTGACGACATTTTTATACCACCTGGAGTTCCTCCAGTAAGTTCTGAAGCAAACAATTACATTTATCGCAGTGATAATTTTGATCAAAACGAAGACAGGCTACATGGTAAAAATCCCACTAGGAATAGTATTATTTAAAAAAAAAGAACAGCCTATTTACACAAGCATATTTAGGTCGTCTATCCAATTTTAACCGATTTTAACCCTTCCAGTTTACATGAAAACAAAAATATAGTTATGTACAAAAATCCAACTAATCGTTCAGAGCCTCTACGAGTTGTGAAAGCATGGCAAATAATTGTTTTGATTATGTGGTTACCTCTGACATTTTATGGAAAATATTAAAATATACGAAGCAAAGTAAAAACTTTACTAGCTGGCATGATTTTACTTCCACATCCAGTGGAAGTATAGTAACGACAAAAAATTTTTTTAAAATTTTTTTTGTTCAAATAGGCTTAGAATGTCATGAAATGTCGAGATTTCAAGTTTGAGCGAAAAAAAAATTTCTGTCTGTGTGTCGGTCTGTAACTTTTTTTGTGCGCACGTTTACTCTGGAACCGTTTGAGATATTGACTTGAAATTTGGTACACATATGTATTTTAACAAGATCTAGAACTAGATTATATTTTCATCTTGTTCCGTCGAAGGGTTGGGGGGTAAATTGGGGTAAATTTGGAGTAAATAGGTAAATCAAGCAGATAAGAGTTCATAAAATTGATATTTAGTATAGACAAGAGAAGCTAAGATCTCAAAAAAAATGTTGGCATTAGCCACCCCCATTATCACCCCCACCCCATTATTAAAGGGGATGAAAAAAAATGTGATTTAGTGTGTGTACAAGAACCAGAAACCTCAAAATATTTTTTTACTTTATCCACCCCCCACTCCCACCCCTTGTCACCACCCCCACCCCACTACCGATGTGGGGTATCGTTTTATGGGTTTTTGGGGTAGAGGATTTCAAATATTATATTATTAAAGTTCCATAAACAATTATTTCCAGATACAAAATTTTTTCGTTGTGTGACTTGGATAGAAAATCCGGATATGGAAGTAGTGATTCTTTGAGCAGCGGTTTTTACAATGATATATCTGAAAATCAGTTATATCTGTCCGATACCTACCTATTATTTTCACTTTATTAATGCACCATCCGCGTAGTACGACACCATATATAGCAGATTATTACAACTAATATCATATTATTCAATTTGATTTGTTAATTTTATCACCTTACAATAAAGGAAGATAATTCTAAAGCTTTTGTTACGGCCGCTGATTGTAGCCTTGTGCGATTTATGGTGAACGCGGGATGTATCGGGAACGAGTGGGGAAGCCTCGCGACTCCTCGCCGTAGCGCGCTTCGTTATGTTTAAAAGGCTGTACCGCTTTTATTTACAGAGATAGACCCAGCATTAATTGAGACAAAATGAAGTCTATGAAATTTGGCAGTTTTTGGTGAATAAAACATTCGAATAGCTCAATACATAAGCGAGTTACAATGAGTTAGACCTTTAAAAAAAAATGACAATTTGTGTACCATCTAAATCAACGTCAATTTTTTAATGTTAAAGTTATTATTTTTGTAATAAATTATACATCAAATTAAAGAGAATCGTTTGTACTATAAAACTAAAAAAAATATATAATTTTATCTTTTTTCGTTTGAAAGTTATTCGTGGTTGAATTTGAATTTTGTTATTTTCATTTTTTTTTGTTTTTTTTTTCTTGTAACTTCAGGCTCGACCAATGGAGAGTGTCGTCAAAAGTGATTTCCTACGTAAAAAAACCTGTTGAATAAAATGAAATAGGTTTTATTTGGTTATACCTCGGTATTGGGTTAGTGAACGATAGAGCCAGCCATCCGACGTACTAACTGGTTTTTGTCTATCTGCTATAGTTTTGGAGAAAACTCCAAATTCCATTTAATTTGCTTCACCGTGTACTGTACGGTAAGTTGAACGCGGCGAAAGTCAGAGTAAGCAATCTAATAGGATATTTACATACAGGGTGAGTCAGTAGTAAAGTTCAATGTTGGGTTTATTTTTCAACTTAATAACTTAATCGAAAAAACAAATACATAAGTTAACTCGGCATTAAAAGGACTACAATTTAAAAATAGTTGGTAATATACAAGGCGATCATGCATCGAGTAGTAATACAAGGTGTGCTTATTTAAATGAGACCCCTTGTATATTTCTACATATTTGAATTATTTGTAAAAATGTAGCAGTGATGTGGTGTTTTATTTTCTTCATAACTAGTATAACTATGTAGCGACAGTCAAGCGGCCCTCAAGGCCCTTGCATCAGTCCGGACCAAGTCAAAATTGGTTCAAAACTGTAAACAGGCACTCTGTGAACTTGGCTCATCCAACTGGGTCAAGCTTCTCTGGGTGCCTGGACACAGCAACATCGAGGGTAACGAGCGGGCAGACGCTCTGGCCAGAGGGGGCTCTCAGATGCCTCTACTGGCTCCGGAGCCTGCTCTCGGCTACCCTAGATCAAGTGCCAATAAGTCAGTAGAGAACTGGACACGGTCCCAGTTCTTTGACTTCTGGGCTTCCTACCCAGGACTCCGGCAAGCGAAGCTCCTGATCTCAGGGCCCTTGCCGAAGCGAGCAGAACAAATCCTGCGACTAAGCAGGACACAGGTCAGAATCGTGGTAAGTCTCTTGACTGGACACGGCTCTTTCAAAAAACACCTGCACACTATAGGGGTGGTTGATAACCCCGACTGCAGGTTCTGCGGGGACGAGGAGGAGACTTCCATCCACGTCCTTACTTCCTGCCCTAGTCTTATGAACTTAAGGTACAAACACTTCGGCATTGATTTTCCGGTGCTGGAGGAAATAAGGAATGCCCCTATAGGAAGGATTTTGGCCTTTGGGTTAGAATCCGGCCTGAATGGGGGAATTCAATAAATTCATAGCGGTAGCACAATGGGCCACAAGGCCTGAGTGCGGCGACCCTTCGTCGCCCCGCTAAATGAAGAAGAAGAAGAAGTATAACTACGTTCATTTCCAATGTGTCAGAAGTTTGCTTGGTGGCGAATTCTGTGAATTTTATTATTCCCTTTCACTGCGGCTCCCGTTTTACAGTAGTGCTTGCGCAGTGCGGCCGCCGTAAGGCTAAGCGGATTTGTACGTCTCCCGCAACTAACATATGAATTACATTCGCGGACGTGTACGTTGCCCGCATTGATGCGCTTTAATTGTATTCAAAATGTTACATATAAATATTGTAAAGTGTCACATTTTACAGATTTCTAAATAAATTTTGTTTTAGAATGAAGATTTATTATAAAAACATATAAAACAGAAAACAGTGAATATATAAAGATAAAAGAAGAGCATAACAGCATTCCTACTTTTCTGCCCCACTGGTAATTTGACCTTCCCAGTTATACTTTGTGGGTGTGTCAAATTGAAGTTTAGTACATATTATAAACATATTCACATACGGATTCGGTCAGTTCCCGGATTTAAGTATGCCTCCATTTTTGCGTAATTAGCCGGTCATACACCTGACTTTTATTTCCGTGTTTAGACGATTCCCACCGTGAAAGGGTTAATAATGGTAATATATCAACTCTGATAAGTACACTAATTGTATAAAATTTAAACAAATGCTGTTAAATAGTAAAGATGTTCCTGTCAAAACATATATTGGCTCCTAAGTAGTTTAACATCTTGTATCATAGTAATTAAGAGCTACAGACAAATTTAAACAGCCGTTTGTGAATAGGCAAGTGGTCCTCTATCATTAACATACGTACAGTTCGTCATGGAACACTCTGTATAAAATATTAGCAGTTTCTTTCGATTAAAAACTTGTTAGCTTGAATTTTCCATCTAAATATTTAATCCAAAGCGCACCCTATGCACGAGCATCAATAAAGCAGCTAAAGAAAGCAGACGTTATGTTATAATTAGAGTAGGCAATGCAATTTGGTAGATACTGCGATAGACCAAAAGGGTTGCAACATCCGCGTCTCGTACAGCCCTCAAGGTAGTCTCAACGTTTCCATCTTCCCCTCTTTACCCCTCATTGCCCCCAACGTTTCACCTATATTTCACGCACACCACAATTCTCTAATTACTACACGTTTAGCACGAAATATGAGGCATAAATAACAGACACAAATGCTCACTGTCCGATTTATGCCCTACCACGGTTGCACTGCCTCACTGCCTGCCACCAAGTGGTCCACAAACAACACTTTTTCGGCACTAATTGTTAACACCCTGCGATATATTACGGTGAACACGGTGAATGGGGACAGAATGTTCATTTGAAATTACTTTGAAAATTACAAAAAATGTATGTACCGAGCGATCAACAAAAACGCGATTAAGGTCACCTGTGAATTTTCAAATGTATGTTGATTGGTTTGATTAAACCACTACTATGTCATTATTTCAGATTGAAAGTAAGGTTAGGTTATTTCTCTATTTTCTTTTGCAGAATTCTCCGCTATATGTATTTTCTTCTAAAATACTGGGTAATTGTATTATTTTATAAACTCCACGTGTAAGTACGTATTTAAATTTTTCAAAAAATTCAAAAGCATCAATTTCTGTTCTCATCGTGAGAAGATTTCCTGAAAATATCATAAATAAATTGTCTTAAGTAGATTTACAATATATGTGAAATACAAACAAATTGGTTCACTTGATGAAGAAAAAAAAATTTTTTTTCGGATTTTCGAAAAAAATTTTTGTTTTTGAGGCCAAAACTTTTTGTGGTAGTATCTTACGCAAAGATACTTCACTGGAAGAAACCACACACAAAAAGGTTGCAAAGGCACGGACACTTATCTTAACCTGCCATGGCCTTTAGTGTAGCGCGCCCGAGGCTGCGCGCGCACTTACGTGTCTTCGCGTTCCATTTTCATGCGTTAAACAAAAAAATCTGGAGCCTACATTTTCAATCGTACAAAAAAACTTCATATATATATGGTGCAATTACTTTTTGAAATCAAAAAAATATTTTAAGATGTATTTGACAAAGACTGGTATTTTCCAACTAATTTGTTTAAAAACAAATTACGCTCAAGGACTATTGTTGGTAACTTTTGGTATGTTGTTCCCGACATGTTCAGAGATGTATTCTCAAAAGTTACCGCTTCCCGGAATTTTTTCGAAATGAAAATCTCCATTGACTCCACTATATACACCAGCTAACATGTTCCGTGATTTCTCGACCTAGGATTGCTTTAAAATAAGATTTGTATAATTTTATTGAAAGCTAGAAGTATGAACTATAACTCTTATTTAGAAATTTTTCTTTCTAAAAGCTGCAGTGTAGGCACTATGTTTGAAACAATTGAAAATAATGTAGAAAAAAGTTAATGGTTTCGTTATAACTCTAGCAATATTCAAAATTTCGAGATAGTCATGATGAACTACTTTATTGTATGCTAGAAGATAAAGATTGTCGCACAAGAACTAAATTTGTATCTTTATTCGTTTCCGAGATACAGCCATTTTAAATTTTTACCCTTAAGGGAGGGTGGGGGGTGAACGACGCGTATCTCAGGGTGGCAAGAAACATATCGTTACTTAGTGTGACATAATTAAACATAAAAAATATCTTGCCAGCTTTAATCATTTATTTCCTACGAAAAACCCTATGCGCTTTTACTATTACACCTTCCTATGAAAAATATTCCTATATTGTTCACAAAACAATAAAAAAACCGCTGCCCAAGGAATCACTACTTCCACATCCAATTCTATATCCAAGTCACTCACAACGAAAAAACTTGGTATGTGGAAATAATTGTTTATGGAACTTTAATAATATAATATTTGAAATCCTCTACCCCAAAAACCCATAAAACGGTACCCCACATCGGTAGTGGGGTGGGTGTTGTGATAGGGTGGTGGTAGTGGGGGTAGATGAATTAAAAAAATGTTTTGAGGTTTTTGGTTCTTGTACATACACTAAATCACAATTTTTTTTCATCCTCTTTAATAAGGGGATGGGGGTTGGTAATGGGGGGTGGCTAATACCAAAAATTTTTTTGAGACCTTAGCTTTTCTTATATATACTAAATACCAATTTTACGGACTCTTACCTGCTTGATTTACCCATTTACCCCAAATTTACCCCAATTTACCCCCCAACCCTTCGACGGAACAAGATGAAAATATAATCTAATTCTAGACCTCGTTAAAGTACATATGTGTACTAAATTTCAAGTCAATATCTCAAACGGTTCCAGAGTAAACGTGCGCACAAAAAAAGTTACAGACAGACAGACAGACCGACAGACCGACAGATAGACAGACCGACAGATAGACAGACCGACAAATAGGCAGACCGACAGATAGACAGACCGACAGATAGACAGTCCGACAGATAGACAGACAAAAGTTCACTTATTACATGTATCTCAGCACTCTTCGTTCCAGGGATATTCTTCCTTCATATATAATCAAATTCCTTCAAGAATAAAAAATATTGTTAGTTATAATACCTTTAAAAAAGAAGTTAAAGAATATTTCAGTAAGTACGACCATTAAAATTTGGAATAAAACGAAATCATTGTCAGTTGCCAATCTCTTTTTTCCTACTTTCATTTCGTTTTTTTACTACTTACTACGATATTGTTTTATGGTTTTTCATAATATTCCATTTATTTTGAGAGTAAATATATTATATTCAACTCTGCAATTTTTACAGGTTGGGCCTAAGCTTCCCTTGGCTGAGCCTTGGCTTAATAAAATCAATTTATTATTATATTTCATAATATACAGGGTGTATAAAAAGTATGTCAATCACTTAACCACAGACTCAGCACCTCAAAAGAAGATGATTGAACCTAATTTACTTCTATCCAAAATCCCACTCCTACGAAGATACAGCTCTCTAAAGTTGGAAATAAAAAAAACATATTCTTTAAATATTTTACAAAGGGCTATAGATATTTTTTTCAATACTGGTACGCTGTAACAGATGTCAAAGGGTAATAGTTTAAAGTAACACTATTTTAAAATAGTTTTTTAAATGGCTTTCGACTTGTACCTCACCACAACATAAATCTATTGTACTGAGTCTTACAATGATTATATAAATGGTAATTACTTCCACATACAGTGGAAGTATAGTAACGACAAAAAAATTTTTAAAAATTTGTATTGTTCAAATAGGCTTAGAATGTCACGAAACGTCGAGATTTTATGTTTGAGCGAAAAAAAAATTTCTGTCTGTCGGTCTGTCTGTCGGTCTGTCTGTAACTTTTTTTGTGCGCACGATTACTCTGGAACCGTTTGAGATATTGACTTGAAATTTGGTACACGTATGTACTTTAACGAGATCTAGAACTAGATTATATTTTCATCTTGTTCCGTCAAAGGGTTGGGGGGTAAATTGGGGTAAATTTGGGGAAAATAGGTAAATCAAGCAGGTAAGAGTCCATAAAATTGGTATTTAGTATATACAAGAGAAGCTGAGGTTTCAAAAAAAAAATTGGCATTAGCCACCCCCATTACCACCCCCACCCCATTATTAAAGGGGATGAAAAAAAAATGTGATTTAGGGTGTGTACAAGAACCAGAAACCTCGAAATGTTTTTTTACTTCATTCATCCCCACTACCATCCCCTATCACCACCCACACCCCGCTACCGATGCGGGGTATCATTTTATGGGTTTTGGGGGTAGAGGATTTCAAATATTATATTATTAATGTTCCATAAACAATTATTTCCACATACAAAATTTTTTCGTTGTGAGTGACTTAGATCAAAAATCTGGATGTGGAAGTAGTGATTCCTTGGGCAGCGGTTTTTTACTTCCACGTCCAGTGGAAGTATAGTAACGACAAAAAAATTTTTAAAAATTTTTATTGTCCAAATAG
The DNA here is from genome assembly GCA_936432065.2 of Rutpela maculata. Lineage (NCBI taxonomy): Eukaryota > Metazoa > Arthropoda > Insecta > Coleoptera > Cerambycidae > Rutpela > Rutpela maculata. The sequence continues at coordinate 254,648,887 of OW386286.2, forward strand.
GCTTAAAATGTCATGAAACGTCGAGATTGTAAGTTTGAGCGAAAAAAAAATTTCTGTCTGTCTGTCGGTCTGTCTGTATGTCGGTCTGTCGGTCTGTCTGTCTGTAACTTTTTCTTGTGCGCACGTTTACTCTGGAACCGTTTAAGATATTGACTTGAAATTTGGTACACATATGTACTTTAACGAGATCTAGAACTAGATTATATTTTCATCTTGTTCCGTCGAAGGGTTGGGGGGTAAATTGGGGTAAATTTGGGGTAAATAGGTCAATCAAGCAGGTAAGAGTCCATAAAATTGGTATTTAGTATATACAAGAGAAGCTAAGGTCTCAAAAAAAATTTTGGCATTAGCTACCCCCATTACCACCCCCACCCCCTTATTAAAGGGGATGAAAAAAAATTGTGATTTAGTGTATGTACAGGAACCAGAAACCTCAAAATATTTTTTTACTTCATCCACCCCCCACTATTACCCCTCTATCACCACCCCCCACCCCACTACCGATGTGGGGTATCGTTTTATGGGTTTTTGGGGTAGAGGATTTCAAATATTATATTATTAAAGTTCCATAAACAATTATTTTCACATACAAAGTTTTTTCGTTGTGAGTGACTTGGATAGAGAATCTGGATGTGGAAGTAGTGATTCCTTGGGCAGCGGTTTTTATGGCTGTTTACGTGGTTGAAGCAACGAACAGAGAATATAGGTATACAAAATAATTACGAATGCATATTAATTCATGAGATAAAAGTGAAGATCGTGGGATAAAAATCAAGAGATAGAAGTTAGATCTTGAGATGAAGAAATTTAGATTGAGATAAAAAATAAAAGCGGTCCTTTAATCTCTCAGCTTTTCCATATAAGAGATCAAGGATGACAGCTTTTGAGGTTAATTAAAACTTAAAATTTTTTTAGATTCATCGCCAAATTTTCACAAATTGTGAAGATAGCTTTGTTTGCCTTGCACTAGATTTTTTTATTTTTATGTCGTCGTTTATGCATTTAAAGACGAGAGATAAATGTATATTATTTGGAAATAAAGCAGCATGTTATTTTTGTCAATGTTCTTATATTTACATTTATGTATATGAGAAAAAAGAATAGTTGGAATCCTTATAGAAAAAACGCGTTTTCGCTTGACGTTGTCTGACATCAAAATAAGTAATAGATAATTTATTATCTTTAGGCACCATAAAAGCTTAAATCGTTTCTCTTAGGGATTATTATTTGGATTAAACAAATTTAATATGTTTTCAACAAAGGGTTAGCATGTGTTAAAAGCACTATAAATTAAGGAATACAACGATATTCGTGTTTTATGACCAATGTTACAGCAATAAAAGAGTTATGGAGACTTAAAACTCTCACACGTGACTGCCTCTATAGATATTGCCTCCTCTAAAATAAGCTATCGTTTAGTAAAACAATTTTATGTGTGGCCGTACATATTTTATGTTATGGCGTTTAAGTGAAAAATAAAATCTCTTGAAATAATAAAAGTATCTGTTATTTTAAGATATACGTTCTTCCAAGTAGGTATATTACACATGGTGCTTCGTAAATATGAGTGTTCGTTAATTTTTTTTTCTTTTTACATATTTTACTCTCAAATTATTACATCTGTCTGTTGCAAGAGATAATATGGGATGCTTAAAATTTAGGAAACGAGATTACCTACGGAATGAAATCAGCAAAAATTGAAAATTTGTGAAAATGAGTTTTCTAAACTTGAAAACAATTGAAATTCATAGTGCTGTAATAAAAAAAATAATTTAATAAACAATTATATAACTTTTTTATAAATGAATTAAATAAACGAATTAATCTGTTTTCGTTGTTTCATCACAGAAAAGTTATTTCTGAGAAAAATCTCTGCCCATATCTCTAAAATAGCATCTATTGATAATAAACTACGAAAAGAAACCTAGTCCAATACATTTAGCTCTTTGTTTCGGAGATTCTTTGAACTCGCTGAAAATTTGAGAGCATATTTTCAGAAATGGTATAAATGATAATCCGAAAAGTTTACCGACTTAACCCCTGTGCAATTTTCTTTATTCAACAAATTAAGTGCACAAATATAGTTTTGACTTTTCGAAAAATGATAAGATAAAAATATACAGAAATGAATTTTACATAAAAAATGTTTATTTCATTTTTTCACACAAAAAGTGTTAATAGCTTTTGTAGTCAGTGCCGAGAGGTCAAAAAAATGAAAAATTTCGGAATAATCTCATATGTAATGATAATTTTTTTTATGGGTTATTTTTGTAGTAAAAGGTATCGTTTTCAGTTTCTATATGCTCCGGACACTTGCTGTTACCCTCAAGAGGTGAAAACCACCCCTAAATTTAGATATACAATATTTGAAAAAGTATTACTGATTTATTTTTGAATTGTAGGATATTTACCTATGCTTTTGGGATCACTGATTACGAATTTGAAGTTAAAAAATAAAAAATTCAAAATGGCGGCTCCAATATGGTGGATGGAAATTTTCTCTAAAACAAGTGTTTTGAAAGGCCAAAAAAATTGAACATGCTAAAACCACCCCTTTTTCTCATTTTTCGTTGTCAGGCATGCGAGGACTTGTTAGATCTGTTTTTTTTTTTGGGAAATATGTCCTGTAAAATTTCGCAACCAGACATCCTAACAACTCCCGTGGGTTGAAACCACCCCCTCCCTCAATACCGAAACATGCAAAAAACATCCAAACGTATATATATATATATATATATATATATATATATATATATATATATATATATATATATATATATATATATATATATATATATATTCATTTATTTATTTATTTGCACAATAGTATTGTAGCATTGAAAACCCCCGATCCAACAAGTCCTCGCATGCATGATAACGAAAAATGGGGAAAAGGGGTGGTTTTATGCATTTAGGAGTAGTTGGTGGGGGGCTAAATAATATCAGCATGCTGTTCTGCGCCCTTGAAGACGTGTAGAAAACAATTTTGAGCACGTTTGGATGTTTTTTACATGTTTCGGTATTGAAGGAGGGGGTGGTTTCAACCCCCGGGGGTCGCTAGGATGTCTGGTTGCGAAATTTTACAGGATATATTGAAAAAAAAAACAGATCAAACAAATCTTCGCATGCCTGACAACGAAACATGGGAAGAAGTGGTGGCTTTTTGCGTTCAGAGGTAGTTCAAGGGACCGCGCGACTCCATCTTGTTGGCCGCCCTCGAAAACGGCAGGTTGCCATGTTTGGTCGCTACCCTTGCACTTTAGGGGTTTAAGCCTTTCTTTGCAACTTTGGCATGGACTACAATCCTCAAAATTCCATAACCCTGAGGATTCAATGGAAAAAATATAAGGCTCTCAATTGGGGAATCAATTAGATTGTTACCTTGTTACCAAGTAAACTTATAACGCTCCAGCAGCAAGCCCTTCTACTACATAACCCATTAACCCCGTAAACCCATAACTACATAACTCTGAGAATATAATAGAAGAATGTGAAGAATCTGAACAGGGGATTCATGAGATTGTGTTCTCGAAATTTTGAAATCGAGTAGCCTGTGATCCCTTAGCTCTTGAACAGCAAAACTTTTAGTCATGATTCTGGGTAACCAATAAAAGCAAATTATGGAATTTTAATTGAGGATTCAATGAAAATGTAACTTTGGAAGTGGAGTATCTTTTCAGGTGATTTCTCTTTAGGTGACTTCATTTGGTTTCTTGCTTTTGCGAACTCTTTTATCTTACGATATCAAGGAAGGTGGGATGAGCATATGATGGCAGACTTTTGTTGGATGTTGAAGAGAACAGGGAAAGTGTGATGTAGAGCAAGAAGCGTAAAAGAAATCCGTTACATAAATCGTTCGAAGATAAAGGAGTTCGCAAAAGCAAGAAATCAAATGAAGTCACCTAAACAGAAATCACCTGAAAATATACTCCACTTCCAAAGTTACATTCTCACTGAATCCCCCATTAAGATTCCCTTAGAATCTCCATTTTTTTCGATGGATTTTCAGGGTTGAGGGATTATGGATGCTGAGGTTATGAGATCATGAAGTTGTGGATGTATGATACTCAAGCACAAGGATCCGAGGTCACAATTTCATTAACTTCCCAATCAAGATTCCCCACTATTTTCATCGCATTCCAAAGATTATGGGGTTGAGGGATAATGGAGTTATGGGGTTTTACGGTTTCCTTTGAATTATTTGGTCAATAGTTAAGTACCACAATGTTATTAGGTTAAAGTTTAAAAGTTGAATCACTTTTGGAGTCTGATTTAAAAGAGCTGAGTAAGCAATATTACGATCCAACAGACTCTTTTAGTGTTAAAAAAAACCCGACATATTGGGGAAAAACTAAGGTCAGATTCGTGTTCAGCGGCTCAAAATACAAGAGATAGGTATAGTCAGTACCAGCACAGACCACTTTTTTTTGTGGACCTTTGTAATTTTTCACTTATCATATATTTCTTACTTATAACCTAAACATTTTCAAAATATGTAATATTGACAAATGTTTGAAGCTATTCAGCCTCACAAGATCATAATCAAATCAAATATCGAAAAAACAGCGCTAAAGTAGCGAGCGATCTGCTCAGATTAACGCAGCCACTCTAACCTCCATGTATACATTTCCATGGGATATTTGACGTCGTTTTTTTGGACGTTGTTCTAATTATAATGTGCAAAATCAGCTTATCTTAAATGGTCCATAGGTACGAAGGGTTTGCTAATTTTTAAAAAATTCTATTCGGTTTTGGAGCATTTGAGAATCTATTCTGATGACTCTGAATGCGTCAACACGTGTAATACTATGCATGCAGGGTGTAACGTAACTTACCCGAAAAATTTTAACCATACATGCACCTTTAAATAAGAAGTATTTAATAAAAGTCTAACACATAAAAAGATACAAATTGTTAAAGTTACAAATTGACGAAAATGATGAAAATGATAATTTATTGAACTTTACTTAATTGAAGGACTGTTAGATCTGGACTATCTGATAGAATAAACACTGCATAGAACAACTGACAAGAATTATCCAAGTTATTTGGACATATTGTCACTGTTATCAGATCTCCAATATAGATTTTATTGTTAATAATTAAGTGATAGTATTTTTAATAATAAAAATGGTACATGTGTACAGTAACGAAGAGTGGGTGGACATTGTGTTAGCTTACGGAGAAGCAAGGCAAAACAGCCTTGCAGCTTCTATCCTTTATGCCCAGCGATTTCCCAATAGGTACTGCTCTCATCACGAAACATTTACGGCAGTAGTTTTACGTGGATGTGCAACTTGAAATTTACTCCCAAACCGTGGACAAGGGGGATCGGGTGCGCCACAACGCGTTGTAAACATCGCACAAGAAATTTTAAATATTGTGGAAGATAATCCGCGAATAGTCCGGCAGTCTCTGTTGTGTCGCATCAAACAGTGTGGCGTATTCTACGTGAGGTTCAATTGTACTTTTATCACGTCCAGAAGGTCCAAGCAATATTTCCTACAGACTACCCCTAAAGGACACAATTTTGTGAATGGTTGTTGCAAGAAAATTATCGAAATTCCCGATTTACAGCCGATGCCTTGGTCACAGATGAAGCTATTTTTACGCGTATTGAGATAACCAATTTACATAATACGCACGTCTGGACCATTGGGAATCCTCATGCAGTAGTTCACTTTCAACATCTGCTCTATTTAAACGTATGGGCAGGGATTGTTGATGAACGCCTAATTGGTCCCTTCATATTGCCAAATCGGATGGATGGTCGGCAATATCTACAGTTTCTCCGAAATGATCTTCCTGGTCTTTTTGAAGATGTGTCCTTAGAGATCCGAGATCGGATGTGGTTTTTACATGATGGTGCTCCCCCCACATTATCGTTTAATAATCCGACATTATTTGACCCAAATAAATGGGATACGTTGGATTGGACGGGGTGGACCCGTATCTTAGCCTCCGCGGTCCCCGGATCTAAATCCTCTTGACTTCTTTTTGTGGGGATATTTAAAAAACGAAAGGTACCAAACCGAAGTAGACTATATCGTTGTATTACGTGAACCCATCACGGCACCTGTCCATAATCTGCGTCTTGTAGAAATAGTATGTTATCTTAACTTTTCCATTAATTTGTAACTTTAGCAATTTGTATCTTTTTCTGTGTTGGACTTTTATTAATTTTTTTTAAGAAGTCGACTTCTTATTTAAAGGTGCATGTATGATTAAAATTTTTTGGGTAAGTTGCGTTACACCCTGTATAATAGTGGCAAGAGATATTGTGAAGGAACTAGCGGGGAAAGGCGGGTCGTCGAAAAGCTTACCGATAAAGCAGCCAAAGCTGGCAAAAGCAACCAACAAAGGCTACCGTTACGCTCTTTTCACACTATACGGTTTTGAAGAAAAGCATGGGACCTTTCACATTATACGATGGCGGAAAAACGCCGGTGCCGTGCCGTGCAGCAGCCGTGTCTTGCCACTGGACTCGATGGCTGCCGTACGGCACCTTTGGCTCAGTGGTCTACGTAACTAAATGCGTGCTTTCACATTCAACGGTTTTGAGCCGCACGGCAAGTACACTGTTTTGTTGGATTATTAATTATTAACTGTTGTGAAATGGATGAAATTGATGCGGAATTTTTGATAACCTTGGTTCAAAGTAGGTTATGCTATGGAACAAAACTCTTAATGTTTATAATAGTCTATTGTCCATGTACTGTAGAAAGGAACTAAAACGTTAAAGGGTTTTTATTGTTTATTATGTTCAATTGACTCCAAGATATGAAAAAACCGCGGAGTGCTACCAGTTGAAGTGGTGCGTTTTTGAGATCGAAGTAAACACTGAATGACCTCGCAGCATTCTTGTTTAAATGGTCTGCAATAGAAGTTTAACCCATCTTAAAGTATTGTTTTTTCTCCTTATTATCCTTATCCATTTTTCGTATTTCCGGCCTCAGGAAGTCAGCTTACTGGCACATTTCGTGATGATAATATTGAGACTGGCCAAGCTGAAGAGGATGCAACATAATACACAATAAAAACCCTTTAACGTTTTAGTTCCTTTCAACCCTCTTTTTTTTGTACATAGACAATAGCCTATAAAGATCGAATTGCCACAAGAAAGCCTGGAAGTTTGCTTAGAACTGAAACAAGATTTTGATTCGATGGAAGGCAAAGATAAAAATGCGTTTGGTAAGTATATTTAATACTTATTAATGAACAAAAAATCCGAACATGAAACTGTCGTATAATTGTTATTATTACAAATTAAATGAAAATGTTGACCTAACAACGGCAAAAAACTGCAATGTGAAAACAACAATGTCACGACAAAAAGCCGTACGGTTTTTTACCGTACGATCAAAACCGTATAGTGTGAAAAGAGCGTTAGGGCGTTTTTTCACTGGCCGACACGATACCGATTCGTCGTCAACGACATCGATACAACGATATCGGGGCAGCACAAACGTATAAAATTATATGGAACTCTTTTCCACTTGCCGATACGATACCGTTTTGTCACATTTTGTCGGCGCCCTGTTATTATATGATATTCATCAGTATCGTTACGACATTGTCGGTATCGTGTCGGCCAGTGAAAAAACGCCCTTACTCTCCTCGATCCTTCGTTCTACTAAGTGTATTTCCTCAACTTTACCGCCGAGCGTTCTTTTTAAATATTTTAGGTTTAAAACCTAATTTGACGGAGCTATAAAATCCTGCATGATTCTCCTTTCTATTTAAACGATAGAGTTATATATGCAATATAATTACAATAAATAACACGTTATTTTAATAAGTTCTCATTCTGGCTACGTACTATCTTCTGTATTATGAAAATAATAAAGGAAATTTGCATAATGAGAATAAAACGGGCGGTAAACATTGCCTGATATGAGTCACGTTAATGGTTACGCTTCTTCTCCCCGAGTATCATAATAATTACCAATATATTCTTGTTAATTTACTGGGAGACAGTCGTTTTTGAAGCGTCTTAATCGAATCAAATTAAATGTCGAATTTATGTTTAAACGAAAACTTTAAATTTACTTAATTATAGTCGTAAACATGTAAGTCAACTCCCATAAGAGATGAACTTAATTCGAGTATAATATGAAGGCAGATAAATGTAAAATCACTATGTAACTGTTTTTTCAAAATTCATTGGTAATATTTATGGATAGAGTGCGGACTAATATGCATTAAAGCATTCACTTTCTCAGATACTGCTCAGAGCACAACGATCAAGTTGGAATCGCCGGGAGATGATCACTGCATCAATACTAAAAATTAATTATCTCTTGATGATAATAATAATAATAATAATAATAATAATAATAATAATAATAAAGTGTCTTTATTTAACAACATATGGCGGAGTTCAGCCTAGGGGCTGCTCAGATACTCAACCATCAAGAATTTTACAGAAATTATATTACAAATAAATATAATAATATATAGATAAATAAAATATAATTGACATAAATAAATACATAATTTTACTTCTAGATAGATAGTTCTGTTAGGTATGGGGGATTTGTAGTATGAATTAATTTATGATCGGTCTATTTCAGGTTAAAAACCGCTGCCTAAAGAATCACCACTTCCACATCCAGACTTCCTATCTAAGTATCTTACAACGAAAATACTATAATTGCACTCCACTAAGTGGAGATAATTGTTTATGGAACTTTAATAGTATAATATTTGAAATCGTGTACCAGAAAAACGCATATAATGATATGCCCCATCAGTAGTAGGGGTGGAGGTGGTGGTGGGGGTGAATGAAGTGAAAAAAAATTCTTGATGACTGGTTCTTGTACACACACTAAATCACAATATTTTTTCACCCCGTTTAATAATGGGGTGGGAATGGTAATAGAGGTGGCTATTGCCAAAAATTTTTTGAGACCTTAGCCCCTCTTATATTTACTAAATACCAATTTCATGCACTCTTAATTGCTTGATTTACCTATTTACCAGCATTTATCTCAATTTACCCTTCAACTATGCAACGGAATAAAATCAATATATAATCTAGTTCCAGATCTCGTTAAAATACATACCTGTGCCATATTTTAAGTCAATATCTTAAACGGTTCCAGACTAATCGTGAACACCAAACAGATACCAAACTAACAGACAGACCGACATGACAGACAAATTTATTTTATTCAGACTTAACATATTGACGTTTCATGACACTCTAAGCCTATCTGACAATGAAAATTTTCAAAAATTTTTCTTTTGTTAGTATACTTCAACTGGATGTGCAAGTAATACGCAGAAAATAGCATGACAAAGATATAAAACATTCTGTGCCGTGGACTATACGATAGAAATAAAGCCTCTACTTCAAGCATTTTCTTCAACGAAACCTACTACGCATCCATATTACTCGAGGTAACCCACTGTGTATCTAATTTACTAGAGGAAAGCCACTACGCATTCATACTTCCTGAAGAAATCCACTGCGGATCCATTTTACTCGAAGAAACCCACTGCGCATCCATATAACTTGAGGTAACTTACGGCGCATGTATACTAGTCGTGGTAACCTACTGCGCATCAATGGTACTCAAGAAAAGCCACTGCGCATCCATAATACTCGGGGAAACCTACTGCGCATCCATACTACTTAAAATAACCCACTGCGCATCCATACTACTTGAGGTAACCTACTGCGCATCCATAGTACTCTAGAAAAGCCACTGCGCATCCAAACTACTAGAGGCAACCTACTGCGCATCGATGGTACTCGAGGAAAGCCACTGCGCATCCATGCTACTCGAAGTAACTTTAATAACTATAGTACTCTAGAAAAGCCACTGCGCATCCAAAATACTCGAGGAAACTTACTGCGCATCCATACTACTAGAGGTAACCTACTGCGCATCGATGGTACTCGAGGAAAGCCACTGCGCATCCATACTACTCGAAGTAAATTTAATAACATGATATTTGAAATCGCCTACTCCAAAAACCTATAAAACGATATGCCACATCGGTAGTGCGGGTTGGGGGTGGTGGCAGAGGGGTGGGGATGGGAGTGGATTAAGTAAAAAAAAATTGAGGCTTAGGTTCTTGTATACACGTTAAATTACAATTTTATTTTTTTCACCCCCTTTAATAATGAGGTGGGGATAGTAATGGGGGTGGCTAATGCCAAAAAATTTTTTGAGACTTTAAGTTCTTATATATACACTAAATACCAATTTTATGGACTCTTACCGGCTTGATTTACCTATTTATCCCCCAACCCTTCGACGGAACAAGATGAAAATATAATCTAGTTCCAGATCTCGTTAAAATACATATGTGTACCAAATTTCAAGTCAATATCTTAAACGGTTCCAGAGTAAACGTGCGCACAAAAAAAGTTACAGACCGACAGACCGACAGACTGACAGACCGACAGACAGAAATTTTTTTTCGCTCAAACTTAAAATTTCGACGTTTCATGACATTTTAAGTCTATTTGAACAATAAAAATTTTTAAAAATTTTTTTGTCGTTACTATACTTCCACTGGATGTGGAAGTAAAATGAACCTTATACATATATTTTGGCCTTTTGTATCCTGTAGGCATTGACCTGATTTAAGCATGGACCATAAACGATGTCTCTATAGTTAAAAAATGATAAAACAAGAGATTCTGTTAAAACTGTTTTTAATTTTTCATTTAAAAAATGACGACGTGGGTATAATTTTTTTAATGCTGAATAAGATTTTTTTCATGAGGTTATTGACATGAGATTGAAGTTATGGTAGAAGAACAAGCCCAATTTTTTTATTTTGTCCTTGAATGTTAATGTATTTTCTTCTTCTTCTTCCTCTACAAAAATCTTAGTATTACGTACGATAAATTGTCTATTACTTTCCTTCCCAAAAATAATAACAGCAGACTTAGCTGAACAGTGCTTACGTGAATATTTGACAAGGTTATTAATATCCTGATTTATGTTTTCAATAGAGCGCTGTAGGTCCGCGTAAAAATGAGATTTACGGATTGTGAGGGCTGTAAAAAAATCAGCAGTATATAGGATAAAAAACAGGGGCCCCAGAATAGATCCTTCTGGGACACCAGATTCCAGCAACCTTGAGTCAGAAGTACAAGTATTCCTAACTACTACTTTTTGTTTACGGTTGGTAAAATAAGATTTTATCATTTTCAGAGTATTGTTGGAGAAGCCGTAATATTTTAATTTAGATATAATAATCCGTGGCTAATAGTGTCGAACGCTTTGGAGTAGTCAAGCAACATTAAAGTAGTCGTTTTTCCTTTATCATAGCCTAAATATGTCGTCTGATACTTTGAGAAGTGCGCTCGTGGTACTGTAGCCTACTCTAAATCCAGGCTGATTCAAAGGGATTATTTAATGTCTTGTTGCATATCTAATGATCTGATCTCTTTATATTATTTTTGACATATCTGGCAGCAAACTGATAGACAAATAAGTGAAGTTTTCGGCAGAATTAGATTTTTTAAGAGGTCTTACAATAGCTTCCTTCCAGATATCTGGAAACACCTTGAACAATACATTGATGTATTATGAAAGTTTAATTACCTATATTTCTATTTAAGCTTTCAAGATATTTGCAAGAATTGAGAACTTTTCCAAAATCACAAGTTTTCAAAAAACACACAAATCACAAGTTTTCAAAAAACATTGTTTTCAAACATGTAGCAAACGTTTAGCTGTAATAGTACAGTTAAAGAAACTACATTAAGTTCTTTTGTACACCATACAAAATTTGTTTGGCAATAATTAAAAATTTTGCTTTTTTTCTTATAATCTTTATCAGATTCGAGTGGCCGTAGAAGAGGCTGCAATTAAGATAAATGAACGCAGTTACTCCCATTTAAAGGATAATTAAACAATAGTATATTGTGTATTTAGGTGTGAAAGCAATACATTCCCGGGCGACAATGCAAATTGTCATCGAAGCCAAGCATCGAAGTCCGGGAATGTGCTTTCACACTGAAGTGCACATACTATTTTTTCTGAAATCATAATCAATATTATTATAAATTAAGGAATTTGTATTAATGTATAACATTTCTTCATTACAATCTAACTGCTAACTAATAAATGCAATTTTAACGTCAGTTAGTTAGTCTACGTGTATTTATTTACTGTATAAAATATACATAAAACCGTACGGGAATGTGACTTTCCTGGCCTAGGACCGTACGGTTTTGTTGATCGTTGCTTGGCAACGGATCTTTTCAGGTCTATTTTCTGATAGTTTCTTAGCAACGGAATAAAATACTGCAATTGTGCATTTTTCAATCTGAAATCGCGCCGAAAATGTAGACATTGCCGATCGATTTCAGAAAAAACTATTTTTATTATTTCAAAAGCTACAAAAAAGTTCAAATGATTTCTTTATCAGTACGCGGTTTAAGGAAATTTTGCACTTTCGATTTTCATAAAAACATACAGACATACATAACAACAATAGTCATAACTTTCTACCCTAGAAGGTGGTACTTAGAACCAAACTGTAGGAAATTGGATTACCTTTTTATAGAACCTTAATATTAAAAACGAACCTCTGTCTAATTCATTTGGTGCAGAGGTTTCTTTCAGTGCTAGAAGTTTGTTTTAAAACATTTAGGTAAAGACAGTCTTCATCGTGTTGCAAGGCCACAATTTCAAGCATAATCTAGAATTGTTATTGTATTCAGCCGAAGGAAGATTTATATTCTCCCTAAAGCGAATTGGAATTTGAATTTTCACTTCATTCTCATTAGTAATATGCCTTAAACCTCGAGCCCATACTAAGCTATCACAAGAATAGCATCGACTACGAGCATGCTGCCCTTTCCAGCTGCATTTTCAAACTTAAATATCTTGAAAACCCTTAACATTAGGGGGTTGGGCCAATCGAGACTTTTAATCAGCATGGTTTCAAGTATAGGCCAGGCGGCAGGTGAAAAAAAAGCCTCAATAAGAAAATAATTAGTGGAAAGCTGGAAATTGCTTTAATCGCTTTATTTGGACCCAGATATTACTCTTCCAAGTTTTCCCCCTCGAGCGAAGTCGGCGTTGGCCCTTCTGGCCCTAAGAAGGTACCATTTTTCGGTTTTTTGCAAATATCTCCCAAACCATCAACTTTATCAACAAAATACCTATTAAAAATAATCTAGAGTAAATTTGCTATAAAAAAGTTCTTTACCGTTTGTCTCTAAAGTGAACCGTTACGATGCTACGACCATTCAAAGTGGAGCTCTTTTTGATTCTTGCGGAAAAGTTATCGAAATCATATGCCATATCAAAGTTTCTACATGTTATAAATATTTGTCAGCATTCCAGGTGCACAAGCTGTTAACTTGTTACAAGTATAACAGCTTTTCAATGTAAACAGCTGTGGCAAAGTACCTACGATTAGTATTATTATTGACTAGTATTGACATAAAATCACTCTTTTCCACACCACCTGGCGGTAGAGTAAATGGCTCGTTTTTTTGTAAGTGGTGTCCCCAGGAGGCCTAATCCACTGTTCAAATGTCAAAGTTAGTCGATTTTCAACCGTTTTAATGAAGGCTGGCAGTCTTGATCGTCTGCCTCAATTTCTCCGTCATCGCTTTCATCGTCTGCATCGGTACATTTGTCCGACGTCACAGGGCGCTCAAGATTAACATCGATGTCTCCGTCACAATCATCCATATCATCTTCCTCGGCAGCATTCGTACATGACCGTCCCATACAATTCATGCAGATTCTGGAGCATCGGAGGCCCGTTTTCCTGTAACGATGAGCACATCGGCATCTTCTGGAGCTTGTCTGGTTTCGATTCCTTCGCTTTCGAATTTGACGCGCAACAAGTCGATCAATCTTCGTTTGTTTGTGTCATTACACAAAAATTTTGCTTGTGGCATAGGTGCCGTCATGGACTCATAGAAAAAAACATTAGCAGCATCATGCTTGTGCGATCGTCGAAGACGTTCAGCGGACTTGGTATTGCGAGCTGCTGGGTCGTCAGGATACCCATCGAAAATGATGACACTGTTTTTGAAGTATCTTTTGACGTAATTCACATATTTGGCGCTAATGTCGGTAAAAGTATCGGTGCGGTGCCAAATACACGGTGCAGAAGATATCGATAACTTTTCCGCAAGAATCAAAAAGGGCTCCACTTTGAATGGTCGTAGCATCGTAACGGTTCACTTTAGAGACAAACGGTAAAGAACTTTTTTGTAGCAAATTTACTCTAGATTATTTTTTATAATAGGTATTTTGTTGATAAAGTTGATGGTTTGGGATATATTTGCAAAAAAAACGAAAAATGGTACCTTCTTAGGGCCAGAAGGGTCAACGCCGACTTCGCTCGAGGGGAAAACTTGGGAGAGTATTATCTGGGCCCAAATAAAGCGATTAAAGCAATTTCCAGCTTTCCACTAATTATTTCCTTATTGAACTACCTGTCGTATGGCCTAGTATAACATACTCTAGTTTTATAACATTTGACTGAAACCACTTTTACATAAGGTCAGATGCGGGGTCCTTTTAGAAAATGCCTTTGAATATGCTCTAGCGAGTGTATATGAATTATCTACCGAGGATTTCATGTAAGCGATGCATATTCCAAATTTGACCTTACAAAGGTATTAAAAAGCAACAAGAATACATCAACATTTTTAGAGTTCCTAAGAATAAAATCCAAATTTTTATGTGAAGACTGTTGGATTTGCCAGATATGGCTGTTAAGTGTCAGTTTGTTATCGAAAGTAACGCCGAGGTCTTTGATAAATTCGGAACGGGTCAGCGCAAAATCATCTAAATTATATTCATAGAGAATGGGAAATTTTTTTCTATTGTATGACATCACATTAAATTTCTCTGTATTAAGAGGGAGGCCATTTGCATCACATCACTTTTATATCGTCAATAGATGATTCTATAAATGTTCAGTCAGTAACTGAATTTATTTTGGTAACATTTTTTGCATTATCAGCATTCAGTAAGATGTCAACATCGAAATCATTCACTGCTAATAAAACAAATAGGAGAGAGTCTAGAATGCCCAGAGATAGCCTGAATTTAAACAAACTTTAAACCATGACAGTCCACATATTGTGTTCTATCGCTTAGTAACTTTTAAAAAACATTAGTCACAAGGAAGAGAGGACTGCTGAAGTAAAAGGCCAAGCCTGTCGAAGGATTTAGAAAATCGGTGTAAATTACATCAACTTGAATTTTAACATTAAGTTTTCCGAAGTAAATTGTGTTACCTGGAACAGATAGTTAACAGATTTATCGTGTACAAAGCCATACATCATAATTTGCCCCCCAATATGAGTGTACAATATCTCATGTAAGGCAAATCAAAAACTTAGCGAAGTTGCAAATTATGGTGAAGGTCAATAATTTTCGATATTATACTTTTCATCTTTTTTGTGAATCGGGGTAATGCGCAGATTTTTCCATGCTACCGGGAATTTACCGGAATTTAATGATAAATTAAATACCTTGGTGAGAGGCTCTTCAAAGGCAATACTTTATACGTAATAAATATCAATTTCTTATACATTCTTCAAAAATGCGTGATGATTTGATAACAAACAGTAGGTAGAAATAACGTCTTCTTTCAAAAATAATAATAATAACGTACTTATCCAGCTAATAAAAATATTGTTGTTTTATTTTTCGTAGTAGCATCCCACTTCTGAAATGTTAGCTGTACAATAATGAGACGCTGTGTGCTAACACATGTAACTTTTAAATCCATTAACTTTCTAAATGCACCTCCATTAGTTTTTAAATAATTGCAAAAGAAATGCATGTTTCCCGCAGTCTACTTATGAATATAATTAACGTAAACGCCAAGTTTGCGGGGCAATTTACCAATTAGGGATGTTTTTATGATGGCATCAATTCGCTGTGAAATTTGTTTCGTTTGTATTTAATATAATTGGACCAGCATCCTCTAATTTAATTACGTAAAGAATTCTTTTCATATATTAATTAGAGCGGCCTTATTAAATTTTCAGTTACACGACGTGAACTGGAACATTTCACATTATTTCGACTGATATAGTATCACATTCTGTACTTTTAACCTTCTTGTTAAGAATTTTATTGATTTTGAATGAGAACAAGACGTGGTTATGATAATCTTTTCATCGGACAACCTTTCAATGCAGGAAGCCTGAAGGACTTGAATTATAATTTATGAGTGGACAGGACTGCAAAATTATTGCAGCAAATATTATAAAAAAATTTAAGATAGCTTCTTAAAAGTGTGGTAGAAAAGTTAAGGGTCGCCAACTGATTACTGCAAATTAATCATACGCATCACCCAACTACCACCACTTTAAAATTTTAAATCATATCCGAAAGCAATAAAAAGTCAACAGAAATAAGAATGTTTCTGCAGCACAATAATTTCTTCAGCGCATAGCTTAAGAATATCAAAAAAAACTACGATTTTTATGGTAACTCTATAAGCAGACATCTCTGAAAATAGAAAAAGTCACGTCTTGATGAACTATATTGCTCAAAATATTTTTTTCATCGTTCGCTTTATCTTCTAGCAGACGCTGTCAAAATGACAGGTCCACTTTTGATCAATGACATTTATCAAGAAAAATAATGTAAAGCATGATAAATACAATAATTCAGGATTACATTTTCTCCTAGTTAGACGAACTTTTTGGTAGATATGCGTATGGCAACATGACAAAAATCACGCTGCGGTGAACTATATTTGTCAAAAACAATTTTCACGACAATCGATTCGTAAAAAAACATAGGTGGTACCTATGTTTTATTGCTGTATTGCAAATTATGATGATAATCCTACTTTCCAAAATAAAATTTGTTGGACTGATGAAAGCCGATTTCATAATACTAGTGTAGTCAATACGCACAATACCCATTATTGGTCTAATCACAATCCTCAGTGGATCAAGGAAACTCGTTTTCAAACAGTGTGGGATACAAATTTTTGGTTTAGTGTATTTAATGGAAATGTGATTAGGCTACACTTTTACCAAGGTACTTTAAAACGACAACATTATTTAAATTTTCTGCAGAACACGTTACCCGAACTTTTGGAAGATATTCCTGTCGCGGAACGAGATGTAATGGTGTAGCAACAAGACAAGACGGTGCTCTTCTCCATAATGCTCAGCATTTAAATAAAGCTTTTCCTGATGAATGGATTAATTGGCCAGCCCGCTCTTCTGACTTGACACCATGAGATATTTTCGTGTGGGGTTGTCTAAAGAACATCGTGCATCTTACACAATAGATGCAATTGGAGGACCTCAAAAATTGTATTCGTAAGGCTGCACCATCACACCGGCTATGATTACAGCTGCTTCCTGCCAACAAGCAGCTAGAAGGGCGATGTGAAGCTTGTGTGGAGTCTGGAGGATCAGTTTGAACAATTGCTATGATCCAATGTAAAAAACTTCAGATTTGTATAACAGACACATATTTAACATTTTCTGATTACTTTACAATATACCATTTATAGACCAGGCAAATCCCAGTGTAAAATGGGTTTGGCGTGAACTATTTGGGGACAGTTATTTGTTTACCGCAATGGATAGCTCTATTAATGTAGGAAAAGTACATAAAGTCGCAAAAAAACCCGACGTGAGCTAAAGCCGCCATTTAGAAAAAATGACCGCCAGAGACATTTTCTTTAAAATCATATATCTTAGTAACCGTTGCTCCGATTTCAGATTTCTTTTTGTTGTTCCATTCCTCACTTCACATTTTACAGAAAGTATAATTACATATTTTATGATAAATTAAACGATAAACTTAGGAAATTAAAAAATAATTTGAATATTACGGAAATTTAAACTTTTGTAAACTCGAGACGTTTGTACTGAAATTTCTAGTCAATTTTTGAAAAAATAATTTTAATAAAAGTTCTAGAGCACACAATTAGCTTTCATTTGTTTTTTGGCCGATGTTACTAACTCAAATATTAACGGAGTAATAGTTATTTATATATAAAATTGTAATCATTTTTAATAATGTACATTAAGGTAAAAGGGTGTCCAGTCAGTGTTCTCTCGGAAGATTGTGCAAAACGGCTAACTTTATAAAAAAACTTTCTTAACAAAACTTTCAATGTTTCGTCTCTACTACGACTTAATATTATTTTCAATTATACAAGGTGTCACAAAAACGAGTCACACAAGAAAGTATAATTTTTTTAAATAGAACAACCTATATTTCCTTAACGCCAGCCAGTTAAGCCTCCAAGGGCCCTGTATTACACCCTAAAATATTTTGCCAAGTTATTTTTTTCTGTTTTTTTTTTGGGCAGTTTACAAACATTTTTGACTGGCATATCTCCGCGATTTATTAATCGTTATTTCTAAAAATGTGGGATGTTGTTTGATAATGATGTATTGACTGAAAAACATTTTTGAAATAAATCTTTAGTATATCGGGTGTCCAAAATATTTGCGTACATTTCTTGATATTTAATTATTATTTTTCTCATTTTCTTTAAATGGAATGCCTAGGTATACTTTTTTTATATGAATGAATAAAACATACAATTCCTCATATTTTAATATCTCTTTATTTCTATTTCAAACGTTTTTTGAGATATGATTATATCAAATAATTTTTGCGTAAATTAAGGTGTTCTTTATTTTAGCGTTAAACTCTATATTTTGTTTTACATTTTTTTCAATTTTTTTAAATGGAATGCCTATAATTTTTTTAAATGGATGAGTAACGCTTACAATTTCTCACATTTTGATATCGTACACTTTCTTTTATGAACGGTTCTTGAGCAATATTTTTTTTTTCACGATATTGAAACTAACCTAACAACTGCTCAAAATGTCCACCATTTTGATTCAGGTAACACTGAAGTCTCTTGATAAATGAGCGCCTTACACAGTGTAACATATCAACATTTATACGATTGAAATACCGACGAATCCTTTCCATCATATCTTCTCAAATCGTTGGTTCTACTTTATAAACGTCTGACTTCAAAAATCCCCAAAGAAAAAACCCACTGAAGTCAGGTCGGGTGACTTAGGCGGCCATGTAATGAGACCTAACATAATTTAATAAAATGATAAATTAGATATTATTTAACAGTTTATTAAAATATTGGACTTCCTCTTCCTATCCACCTTTCAGGAAACTGATTACTAATGACCTGACGAACATTTCTACTAAAATGTTGTGGCGCACCTTTAAGTTGTAATCACATATTATTTGTAATGTAATCAGAAATGTGTTCGATTATTTGTGGAAACGTATTTTGCGTAAAATCTAAGAAGACTCCATTCACATTTCCCTCAAAAAAGCGAGGATGAATAACATAATCATGTACAATCCTCCCCTTACATTTAAACTCTGGTTCTGATTTTTCTGCGCAACATGAGGATTTTCTCCTGCATAATAATGGAAATTGTGCCTATTCACAAATCCGCTGCGATGAAACGTTGATTCATCCATGAACAATACTAATTTGAAAAATTCTTCAGTTTCTCCAATTTGGTTTTGAGCCCACTGGCAAAAATTTAATCTACGATTTAAATCCACATCCCAAAGCTCTTGGTGCAGCTGAGCTGAAACTTATTTTTACGAAGACATAGGGAAACACTAGATTCACTGACCTCTAAATCCCTACTTAACTCCCGAACACTTGCAGTAGGATTTTCGATTACCACTAAAGTTATAGCCAGCTCATTTTCTTCATTACAATACATTTCGTCGTCTCGCCTTCTTTTCATATGCAAAATTTCCAGTACGTTCAAAACGTTCTTTCAAATTTTCTAGAGACCTCACATCAGGACATCTTCTGTAGGGGTATTTTTGACCATACATTCTTGATGCCAATAAATAATTACCATCATATTCACCAATAACATAACATTTACCATAGATATTAAATCTTATTGACAATAATTATAATTCATATTTTTAAATATTAACAATATTAATTCAACTTAATCATGATAATCTTAAACACATTAGAGAAATGCCATAGAGTGAAAAGCAAACGCAAAACAAAAGACCAAAGTCATACTAGATTTTAATGCTAAAATAAAAAGCACCTCAATTTACGCAAAACTTATTTGAAATAATCATATCTCAAAAACGGTTTGAAATAAAAATTAAGTGTATAATATTAGAATATGGACAATTTTATGCTTTATTCATCCATGTAAAAAATATAGGCATTCCATTTAAAAAATTTGAGAAAAATAATAATTAAATAACAAGAAATGTAAACAAATATTTTGGACACCCGGTATAATAATAATTTATTTTAAAAATGTTTTTCAGTAAATGCATCATTATCGAATAACACCCTATATTTTTAGAAAAAACAATTAATAAATCGCGGAGATATGGTAGTCAAAAAAATGTTTGTAATTTGCCAAAGAAACAGGAAAAAAATTATAACTTGGCAACGCTGCATCCAATTGGCAAAAAATTTTAGGGTGTAATTCAGGACCCTTAGAGGCTTAACTGGCGTCAAAAAATTAGAGGGTATTCCATTAAAAAAATTATACATTCTTCTGTAACTCCTTTTTGTCACACCTTGTATAATTGAAAATAATTTCACGTTGTAGTAGAGATGAAACATTGAAAGTTTTGTTAAAAAAGTTTTTTTATAAAGTTACCCGTTTTTGCACAATCTTCCGAAGAAGCACTAACTGGACACCTTGTATATTTCCAAGAACTCAAGCCCCATTTTCTTCAGTTATCTTCTATTTTATGCCCAAAGATGTAATAACACTTTCGATTGTACATAAAAAGGGGAAGTGAACAAAAAAAAGAAATCTAAAATCGGAGCAATGGTTACTGAGTTATGTCCTTCTAAAAGAAACGGTTCTGGCGGCCATTTTTTCTTTCTTCATCTTCATCTTCATTTCAGTCTTCATTCTTCATTCTTCATTCATCTTCTTCTTCATTTTTTAGCTCACATTGGGATTTTTCGGGACATTTATATCTTTATTCTATATGAATAAAGCTATCCATTTCGATAAAGAAATAGCTGTCCCCAGATAGTTCATACTCAAAATTGGATTTGCCTGCACTATTATATCTATTATGCAACTGTAAAATATTAAAGATGACGACATGTCACAGTATTCACCATGAATTGGGGATTCCATTGAGGTGTAAAATTTTACGGGGGTGCATTGTAAAACAAAGTTTCTTAAAGTTGTAAGAAACAAGACGGTTTGAAGGACCAGGACCTTTGGATAACTTTTCCAATCTTTTAGTTCATTTTTCATCTTTTCAAATAACGGAGACATGGCGTAAACGAAATTGTAAAACACTGTATTATCAAGAATAATTTAGGTGAAGTCGTATATCTGCTTATGTTAAAATAAACAATGTCTAGAGACGAAAAAGTTGGTAGCAATTTCTGAGCAGAGCTTGCCAAAGTGGCAGGTCTAGTAACACTTGCTGTGGTATACAACAAAAATAAACGTCTTATTTTAAACGATAAATAGATTTATCGCTTCTAAACAAATTAAAAAACCGCTAAGGAATCACTACTTCCGTATCCAGATTTCCGAACCAAGTCTCGTACAACAAAAAAATTGTCAATACTGTATTTGCATTCCACTATGTGGAAATAATTGTTCATAGAATAAAACGATATGCTAGGTTCTTGTACACACACTAAATCACAATTTTATTATTTTTATTTTTTTACATCTCAATAATGAAGGAGGAGTGGTAATGGGGTTGGTTGGTAGAGAGGGTGGCTAATACCAAAATGAAATTTCGAAAAATGGGAAAAAAATCTTAATTTTCCAGAGCATGAATTTTCAATCGAAATTGAAAACTTGCCCCTTATTGCATACGACAATATGATATTTCAACTTGATGGAGCCCCAATCCACAATGCAATGGTAGTACGGAATTGGCTTAGCGACAACTTTCCCCAGAGATTGATTGGAAGAAATAGCCCTTTTATTAATTGGCCTCCGGGGTCACCTGACCTCACGCCCTTGGACTTTTTTCTGGGGCTTCTAAAGAATGAAGTCTACAAAACGCAGCCACGAAATATACTACAAATGGAAAACCGGATTAGGCAAGCTTGCGCTGAAATTACGCCTGCAACCCTCCGAAAAGTTATGAACAAGAACAGAAAGCGAATTGAGACATACATTAGGGCTGATGGAGGTTTGTTAGAACATAATATTCAATTCTTTTGGTTGTATTTATTATTCATTTGTGTAAATTGTGTTTCAAAAAAATAAATTTAGAAATAATTTTTATTAAAATTCTTAAAATAATTTTTTTAATCAAAACTTTGTAATCTAACAATTTTTTTTTTTAATTTAACTAAACTTCGGAAGTTTTGTTAATAAAATTTTTTGATTAAATGCCTATGATTTTTTGATTTTTTTCATATAATTTAGAATCGTAGATGGCCTTGCATTCAAAGATGGAAAGTGATTTTGTGGTCTTAAATAGACCTTTGTGACCTCTAACTTTTGAGATCAGTTTGATTTAAATCGTACAAAAGACAAAAAAATTATTACGCTGTTACACTATTAAGTGAAACACACTGTAGATACTTGCTCAAATTATTTTGCCCGTTTAAAACACTGGCTTTGAAAAAAAATTCTCTTCGTCATATTGAAACCATCACTTTGAATATTTTAATTTTGACTTCAGATTCGTAATTCGATCGTTCGATCGACCAAAAATAAATCAGCAATACTTTTCAAACATAATATTTTTTGGTTTAGCCATAGAGAAAAAGAACAAGTGTTGGAACCATATACAGTGTGTCCCGCTTTTCATAAATCCACCCTAATATCTCAGTTATTAATAATGCGACTTTCTTTAAATTTGGGTGGTAATTTTATGTTGGAAAAATGAATTATATGGCATAGTAAACATTTTCATTTTTCATTGACGTGCGGTTTTAGGAGGTCAAAAGAGGTCGATTTTTCGGCAAAAGGATATTTGGGCTTATTTTAGACAAATTCTTCTATCATATTTGGATTTAGCATGTCCAAAAACCCCTTAATCCATATTCTCCATGATCTCAAAAACGGATTATGGCAGAAACGAAAATTAATTAATTTCTTAATATATCAGTTATTAATAATGCGATTTTCTTCAAATTTGGGTGGTAATTATATGTTGGAAAAATGAATTATTTGGCATAGTAAGCATTTTCATTCTTCATTGGCGTGCGGTTTGAGGGGGCAAAATAGGGTAGGTTTTTTGACAAAAGGATATTGGGGCTTATTTTAGACAAATTTTTCCTATCATATTTGGATTCAGCATGTCCAAAAACCCCTTAATCCATATTCTTCATGATCTCAAAAACGGATTATGGCAGAAACGAAATATTAATTAATTTCTTAAAAAACACTTTTTGCTATAACAAACCTAAAAATATATTTTTTTTATAAATTCTGGTCTCTTCAACATAACCACCTTCCAACGATACCACACCGTTTGTCGTAAATGTTGCCTCGTCACTAAACATTATGTTCTTTAAAAAATCTGTCGTTAAGATAGTTACCTTGCAACCATAGGCATTAATCAAAAGTGCTTTGAAAAACAAGTTTTTATTTGATATTTGGTGATTCATAAGAATTGTCAAAAGTTAACAGTGTTATTTAATTTATCAATCGTACTGATAATAGCAGAAAATCGGAGAGTAGTTCTTACAATTGAAGAAAAAGTTGAAATTATCCGCTTAATTGGTGATAATGAAAGATCTACGCGTCAGGTTGCTCGAATATTTAATCAACGTCATTGTGATCGAGTACCAATTTGGCACAAAACCATTGGTGACATCAACAAACTGTTTGTAAGAACCGGAGCCATTTTCAAGACAAGACCAAGACGGTACAATTTAAATCTACGACAGTATCCAGACGACGAACGCATTTTAACAGAATTTCGGAACAATCCAAATGGTAGTATAAGGGCAGTTGCGAGAACACTAAATTTAACCAAAAATAAAATATGGAAGTGTTTGAAACGCAGTAGGATTAGGGCATTTAAACCAAAATTTTTGCATATTCTCTTAGAAGGTGATTTTGAACGGCGGTTTGAATTTTGCCTATGGTTGCAAGGTAACTATCTTAACGACAGATTTTTTTTTAAAGAACATACTGTTTAGTGACGAGGCAACATTTACGACAAACGGTGTGGTATCTAGTAAAAATTGTAGATATTTGGCAGCCGAAAATCCCAAGTTTGTAATTAGCTGTAAAAACCAATACAGTGAAAAAGTTAACGTGAGGTGTGGCATATTAATCGAACAAATTGTTGGCCCCTTTTTCCTGGATAACCTCAACGCAGAAAATTTTCTAAATTTTTTACAAAATGATTTAGATGATTTTTTTTATGGAAATGCCTTTAGCAGTGTGTATTTTATTGGAAGGTGGTTATGTTGAAGAGACCAGAATTTTTTTAAAAAGTGGTTTTTAGGTTTGTTATAGCAATTAAATAAAGTTATAAAAAATTAAAAGTGTTTTTAAAGAAATTACCTAATTAATATTTAATTTCTGCCATAATCAATTTTTGAGATCATGGATAATATGGATTAAGGGGTTTTTGGACATGCTGAATCCAAATATGATAGAAAAATTTGTCTAAAATAAGCCCTAATATCCTTTTGCCAAAAAACCTACCCTATTTTACTCCCTAAAACCGCACGCCAATGAAGAATGAAAATTTTTACTACGCCAAATAATTAATTTTTCCTACATATAATTACCACCCAAATTTGAAGAAAATCGCATTATTAATAACTGAGATATTAAGGTGGATTTATGAAAAGCGGGACACACTGTATATAAAAACCAGGGACCGAAACTGTAACCGAAAACCGCACTGTAATTACGAATTTAAAGTTCAAAAAATATGGTTGAAATCAAAGATTCAAATCTTTAAACCATGGTTAGAAATACCAAATTGTATAGTGAAAGCCATATCTAAATCGATTCGTCCATTATAAAGATTATATAAGTAGAAGGCAAGTAAAAACTAGGGACCGAAACCGTAACCAAAAACCGCACCGTAATTACTAATTTTTTCTAACAGAAACCGAATTGCCGCGGATCTGTAAACCGAAACCATATCCGAGAACCGAATAGGCTCATTTAACATTTTTTTATTATTAAATATTCTGAAAGAGCTTGGTGAGGATTGTAAGTATGCCAAAAATTAAAATTTACTGACGCCGCCGTCATGTATAAAAAAATTATTAAAGTCGGCGCGCTTAAAAACGCTCGGGATAACCATGTAGTCGAGTTGTGACGTCAGATGGCTGAACCGCCCAGTAAACACGGCTGTGAATGCAAGTTAGTAGAGTAAAATCTGGAAGTAAAGTCGCTTAGTTTTCGAGAAAAAAAAACCGGCGTAGAACCCAACCAGACTTAGTGGGATTCTTTATAAGATAATCGTGTACACGAAATCATTTTTTAAGACATTTTTTGGTGGTCGAGAACTTTTTTATTTCGGAAAACTCAAAAAAATAAGATTTTTAATAAAATATATTTTTTAACGTCTCCACCGCTATATCTCTGAAAATATTTGTGCTATCAAGCTATTTTTTTTTTTAGATTAAAGTAAACACAATAGCGCTTCGAACAACGTCCCACGTGAACCCGATTTATTTTTTTTTAAGTTGGAAAAATAATAGGAAACTCAAACTTGTCATTTTCAGTAGCGTAATTTTAGACAATCGAGAAAAAAAATTATTTATGAAAATTTGTATATACATGCTGCATACAAATTGAAGCCAATAGTTGAAAAAAGTTTTTAGGATAAAAATTTTTCATGTCAGCGATTTTTTTTAACGGGCCAAAGTCATATTCTTGCGCGCTCGGCTGTAGCAAGCCTGCCGACTGCAACGATCTGACGGTCTCGGTCGAGGTGTATGTAGTAGTTTAACTTTATCAATAGATACAAAACCAGTAGTGATCAAAAGCATCTAGGGGATCAATATTATTGTTCAATATTTCATATATTGTACAGTAGTATTGATCATATTTTGTTAATATTAAGAAATTGTACGATAAATATAAAATAGTCTCCTTTTAATAATAAAAAGACAGGTATAGGTAGATATAAATACCTAATCGATAAATATCAATCAGTGTTACTAACTACCCACCTAATTAGTAAGTTTATTAGACATTTTTAAATGAATGAAAGTAAAAACGTACGCATAAAATGAGTTTTATTGTTGAAATAAATTTCCTATTTGGATAGATAAATATGTAGTATGTAGTTTATGTAGGCCCTACATTAATAGCATTCTAAATCGTTCATATCTGCCTCGAAATTTTTAATAATGTTGTTACAGGAACGACATTTGCACTCGTTGCAACATTTTAGGCCTTCCTTAAAACAAGCACATTTTCGATTGTCACAATTTTTATCTGAACAATGAATACTTAATGATTTTCGACAACCGCCACTTCTTCGCGACTAATCTGACCAACCCTGCATGCGAGGTGTATTAATTGCGTCCCAATGTCGCATTTAGCGCTGATAAAAAAAATCGCTGTTGCCACACGGTACATTTTAGGAAAAAATATATTGTTTCAAAAACTTTTGTGATTATTAGGCTTTATTTTCTTCGCTGCATGTATGTAAATATTTTCAAAAATAAAAAAGTTTATCGATTGGTGAAGATTTCAATACATAAAATATATATTTTTAGTTTATCTGATTTTTACTTCCACGTCCAGTGGAAGTATAGTAACGACAAAAAATTTTTTAAAAATTTGTATTGTCCAAATAGGCTTAAAATGTCATGAAACGTCGAGATTTTAAGTTTCAGTGGAAAAAAAATTTCTGTCTGTCTGTCGGTCTGTCTGTCGGTCTGTATGTAACTTTTTTTTGTGCGCACGTTTACTCTGGAACCGTTTAAGATATTGACTTGAAATTTGGTACACATATGTACTTTAACGAGATCTAGAACTAGATTATATTTTCATCTAGTTCCGTCGAAGGGTTGGGGGTAAATTGGGGTAAATTTGGGGTAAATAGGTCAATCAAGCAGGTAAGAGTCCATAAAATTGGTATTTAGTATATACAAGAGAAGCTAAGGTCTCAAATAAATTTTTGGCATTAGCCACCCCCATTACCACCCCCACCCCCTTATTAAAGGGGATGAAAAAAAATTGTGATTTAGTGTTTGTACAGGAACCAGAAACCTCAAAATATGTTTTTACTTCATCCACCCCCCACTATCACTACCCCCCACCCCCTCTACCGATGTGGGGTATCGTTTTATGGGTTTTTGGGGTAGAGGATTTCAAATATTATATTATTAAAGTTCCATAAACAATTATTTTCACATACAAAGTTTTTTCGTTGTGAGTGACTTGGATAGAGAATCTGGATGTGGAAGTAGTGATTCCTTGGGCAGCGGTTTTAGAGAAATGAAACTGCGAATTGTGCCCAAACCGTTTATATTGGTAAAAGCGCTACAGTGTGTGCTTTAATGTGACACAAAACAACTTTCGGTACCCTTAATAGTTTTAAAGATATGGCGGTGGAAACAAAAAAAAACAATTTTATTTAAAAATACATTTTTTTCACTTTTTATTGATTTAAAAAGTTCGAGACCACAAAAAAATGTCGTAAAATATGATTCATATGCCCGGTGACATACTCAAAGGAACCTAACATGTTTGACCTGGTTCTACGCCAAAAAAACGACACGATAGACTTACGAAATCGCTGCACTAATTAATATAGGTATCGGCGCAGGCCAAGTGACGTCACTCTACGGACTGTTGGCCGGCCGAGCGTGTTTCTATTCAAATGCGAATATCTCTGTGGCTATTGATTCAATTGAGCTGAATTTTTTTTCTGAGGCTATTGGTTTGTCATACTTTAAAATGAGGAAGAAAAAGTAGGAAACTGCCATATCACTAAATGACCCTATTGTCGCTGTCTTGAAAACCGAAACAGTAAATGAAAACCAAATTGTCGCTGCTATGAAAACTGAAAATGGTATACGTTAGGTAACCGTAACCGACATTTAACCGAAATTAATTTCGGTTACAGTCCCTGATAAAAACTAAAGATGATCATGGTTGACAAAAGTCACCCATAAATATCATTACATATGACATTATTTCTAAGATTTGCATCTTTTTCACCTCTAGATACGGTACTATAATGCAAAATAAAAATCCAAAGAATATAGAAAATTTCACGACTGAGAATCCGTAATGCAAAAAAAGTGACATTTGTAAGAACACTCAAAAATGAATTATTCGTTCACTTTTTACAATTCCATCGTATAACCTGTGGAAGAATACGTAGTCCTTAAAAGAGCAATAAGTTACTAATACCGATGGAGGCGTATCGAGCGTTTCTTTAAATCAAGCCCGAGTTGATATGATTGCAAATACATAGGGAACTTTACAAAAACACCAATAAATTACAATATCGAATAAACGATCAAAGAAAAATCTCAATTAAACTCCGCCGATTAATTATGAGCCAAGTTCCGGCTGAGATCGCATCAGAGATGATTTACAGAATCCTGGCGGAGCCCTGCTCTGAGCAGACCGAGTCAGTCGCATAAACAGAATGATTAACTGGTTGTCAAACTAAAGAAATAAACGTAATTTATAGGGACGGGAAAAAACTTCACAAACTTATCAATATCTTGGCGTTAATAACGGCCTTTAATGACGGGAATGTATGTCTTATGACCTGCACACGCGATATCCAGTCTCGAATGAGAAATGCCTCCTGCCTGCTGATACTCTTTCTATATACTCAAGGAATTTTACCGTTTCGACTCTAATTGACTCCAGTTTTGTTTAAAATAGTCGGCCGATAGCTTAATCCCAGAATTTTGTCGCACATTAAAGATGATTATTTCACTCATTAACGCTATAGCCAATGTGAGCCCGTTTTTTCACAACATCGCACCAATCAAATGTCATTATTAGTGGTAATTCAAGCTAGATCGGCTTTTGACAGACCAACATGCAAAATTTATCGCTCTAATTTTTTATGTTGCTGCAGCGGCAAATACTGCGGTAATTTTTTGACGTTTTGTTCCGTGAAATATTTTCCGCAAATAGGGCAACTCGCGCTTTTAAATTTTGTCTATAAATATCTTCTCTAGCTTATTACTAATCGTTAACTTACCTTGTAAATTGTAATATTGTATTATGTACTAGCAAACATAAACACACCACATATATAGTAAACAATCGTCAGTTCCAAAGAGAAGCCTGTCTGAAATATACAGGCTATAACTTTTGCCTATCTGTAACTATTTCAATTTGCCTACTTTTCAATCAAGTAACAATAATATACAAAGATTGTATTTAATATACCTAGCTCATAATACAGGAACAAGTCAAGCACAGCGTTCAATAGCTCAATAACGTAGTTACAAAGTTAAGCAAATAATTTATTATAAATATCAAGTAAACACATTCGCTCTAGAAACAAACTAAAAATGTACCTAGGTACCTACTTACATACGGTAATCTATCATAAAGTAACTAGTTGAATCAAAGCTGTGCAATATTTTAATTTGTTGTATTTAAAATTCACTCTGCCTAACGAAGCAAACTTCAACATAATTTGTAAACTTCGTAAGTTAAAAATAAGGATTAAATTCGTAAATATGAATCAATGAACAATTATTATGGAATATAACTCTAGTAGCGGTAGCGCTAGATGGCGCTCTCTATGTCAATCTCGGAACCATGAGTGTATAGTAATAAATAGGCGGGATATCGGGAACAAAGTAATGCTCTCTCTATCGTTCCTCATCATATTGCACCTCAGAAACGCCTGAAAGGTGTTAAGCCAGTCTATATATTATAATATTTAAGGTTTCAACTCGTTTTATTTACTAGTTGCCATAGAAACGTTACTAGATTATTTTAAAATATAGCGAATCTCCGTTGTTTCTACTGCGTTTGTTTCAGATTTGCTGTTTTGACAATATGAGTCGGTTTGGAAATATTTCTGTATATCAAATTAATGAGTAAATTGAAAATAAAGGTCAGTAAACTCTAAAAAGTGACAAGAAAACGTCTGAAGGCAATTAATGAGAAAACATAATATTGAAGACGTACTTAATGAATTATTTATTCGTGAAATATTCTCCTCAAATACCACTCGTGCATTAAATTTTATCTAAAAATTTTTTCTCAAGCTAAGTTGACCCTAGTTAATATAACTCGTGCAAATTGGCAGTTTATTATCAAAGATTAAATCCCTCCCGCTAAAGCGGTCGGGATTTAATCAGATAATAAACTGCCAATTTGCACTCTTTATATTACCAGGCAACACGCTTTCGAAAAAATTTTCGATACAATTTTAAGCACTAGTGATATTACATACGAGAATATATTTTGACGCTACGTGAAATATGGCCAAGACAAATTTTCATGAATGCGTAAAAAAATCAGCTGAGTGGTGGGACCAATTGGCAATTCTAATTATAGCTGAGAAAATACATGCAGTAGAATGAAGGGGCGAGCAAAGTAGCAGTAGCCTTTGTCGGTAGTTTTTGTCAGCTTTGGTTGCTTCATCGATAAGTTTTGAAACGACTTACTTCGTCAGCCCCTCCACAATGTCTCTTGCATCTAATAAAATATTTCCACCCTTGGTAACGCATGTTCCATGGCGTCACGATGGGGATATTTTGTCTCGTGTCAAGCATTATTCGCATTCGATTCCATAGCATAAGTTGTCCTCACCGAGTTTCACAGTTTTACATTACATCGAAATATGTCCATTAAACGATCGCAAATTCAATCATAAACAGCTACTTTTTGCACAGAATATCATATTGCATAGCGGATTCATATGATTCATACTGCATTTGTTGCCTGGCAACCGTTTCATTATGAACCATTGTGTTAGGAGGGCGGTCCGCTGTGACTAGGGCGACGACTAGAGTGACGGCGGCTTTGAGAATATGACACTAGCGACGGCACATTTGAAAGCTTAGCTAAAAAATGTTTATAAAAAAAATAAAGCAGAAAAAAACCTTATATTTAAGAGCTAGACTTATTTTAACATTAGCAACTTTTACTAATGACCTTTTTCTTCGAAGTGAAAATTAATTGAATTATTTTACATTTTCCATGTTCTTGAGCATTTGGTACATATTTTTCGACTTTTGACCCTTTTAAAGATAAGTAAAATTTCTTATGAAGAAATACTTATTTTCGAAAAACCGAAAATGAAGAAATTTTTCCTTTTGATCCATTGTATATTTTTTACTGAAAATATATCAAATTTTTTTTAATGCCTTATTTATAGCCAATGCTACTCTACCACTTAACCAGGACGGCGAGATGAGATACGGTCACCAATCCAAGTGATAGACTCGCCCCGGCGTGCTTAACTTCGCCGATCGAGTCCAGTCACTGAAACTGATACCGTACCTCACCTCAAATAAGTTTCCTTCGAGCCGGATACTTATTTCAAAACGTTTCTCAGATATACAAATTCCATTTAAAGTATGTGGGGTCCTTTCATAAATAGTGGAGTCAATAGAGGTTGAAAATATGCATTATTTTGAAATAATTACGGGAAGCTTCGATTTTCCTAAAACCTTTTGATATCATTTTTACATAGCTTAAAATAAAACATTATAAACATATAATCGTGAGGAAATTATTTATTAATTATTTAAACAAAAAGAAACTTTTTATTAACAAAATTATTATAAGTTGAAAAATTTTAAAGCAATTTAATTCAAATTGACATATAAGGGGGTCTTCGAGGACGCTGAAACTAATTATGATGTCAAAAAAAGGCATTCAAAATGGCTGATCCAATATGGCCGACTTTATTAACACTATAAACACTATTCAATTAAAAACCTAATTTAAATATTCACATAAAAACTTAAAAAGAAGCTGAGAAAACATGATATTGTACATAGCCATTACAAGATGATCTGTGAAAAAGGGCCCAAGCTACTTTTACAATGCTCTGCGGACACACAGCGCAGCGTGTGGGGCAGGTGATGCGTACTGCTTGCCGCGAAGATGTTGTTTTACTTTCAATCTCTTTCTATTATTCAAACATTATAATTTGACTTATGGCCCTGGACCACGTGAATATTTTTAATATGTTTTCGATATCTCAAACAAGATAAAAATTGTAGAAAAAATCAACATTGAGTCGATTTACCAAAAAAACTTAATTTTTTAAATATTTCGAGTACCTACCTAGGTTTATATATGTATATTCCAAAATTTTTTCATCATCAAATTTACTTATTAAGAATTCCTACTATAAACGTATGCTGCATATGTAGGCTAAATACATTTTTTAAAACGTTATTAACGTTTATTTTACCCATAATTTCATGAATTTTAGAGCAATTTTTTTTTTATTTTCGTAAGAAAAAAGAGGTTAATTTAATTTATAAGGTAAATGCACTTGAAGCATCTTAAAGTACACATTTCAAGCTTTAAATATCGCACCTACAGAGATCTAATAACGTGATTTAAACCACAGTAATAGGTGGTTAAAGTTAGTTATGTATATCAAATTTTATCATTTTCTCAAAAATAAATTTTTGTGATTTTTTCACTCATTGGATCTTTTTATACATTACTTCAAGAGTAAAATGTGAAAGACCCAAGTTTTTATCTTTAAATCTTTAGAAATGGTAGAGCTTTTACCTATTTCATCGCAAATCTCTTTATGTTCCGACTTCATGTATGTTCTATTTCTACATACATTCATCTTTATATTTAAAAATATAATAATCCAATAGCTACACGTTTCTTCTTTCATTTAACCTTTTGTGAGGTCAATTTCATTAATTAGTTCAAAAGTTACAACAAATTTAGTGTAGCCCGTCCGAGGCCGCGCGTGCTTCGCGCGCCGTACTTACGTGCCTCCTCGTTCCATTTTCGTGCGTTAACAAAAAAATCTGGAACGTACATTTTTGATCGTACAAAAGAACTTCATATACATTTTTTATGTGAAATTTTCCGTACTTTCGAATGGCGCAATTACTTTTTGAAAAAAAAAAAATTAATACACATTTGACAAAGACTTTTGTATTTTGCAACTAATTTATTTAATAACAAATTACGCTCAAGGACTATCGTTGGTAACTTTTGGTATGTTGTTTCTGATATGTTCAGAGATGACTCCACTAAACGCCTAACGATGTTCCCTCTGCCTTATGACAACTCAAGCGTAAATTTACAAAAGGGCCAGATGAAATTCCAGCGTTTGTTGTTAGAGACTGTGCTAATGTTTTCGTAGAGCCACTCACGACAATATTTAATCTCTCACTCAAAAGTGGTACATTTCCTAATATCTGGAAGAGATCCCGAATTTGCCTTGTCTATAAAAAAAAAAAAAAAGGTGATAGACATGAAATTGAAAATCACCGTCCGATTACAATTATATGTAATTTTGCAAAAGTAATGGAGATTGCTTTACACGCAGTAATATACCCACACGTTGAGGGGCAGATAACACAAAGTCAACACGGTTTTATGAAGAATAGATCAACTGTCACCAATTTAATGTGCATAATTCAATGTATATCGCATAACCTCGACGCCGCACAGTGGCGAGAAATGTCAGTGTTCCACCCAAATCACTCTAGAGGTCGTAAATTTTAAGTTATTGAGACATTCTTTTTTTTTAAATGTTCATCTTGAAATCACCTATCGATCCCTCTAGCCGGATTTTGAAATTTCATTTTTCATTTTTTTAAATTTTTAATAGAAAATCATATTTTTACAGAAAAATACTGTTTTTTCTATTAAATTTATTCTAACGGGCCGTAAATTTGAGTTTTCGTAACAAATTTTTTTTTCAAATCTTCGTCTTTTAATCAGCTATTGATCTGTCTACATGAATTTTTTATTTAGTTGTTGCCAACTGTCAAAATGACTGTCAAATATAAAAAAATACGATTTTTAGATAAATAATTCATACAATAACAGGTTGGTGTTCAGAAAAATATATATAGTGTTTTCAGTGTATCTGATTCCGAAGTTGACAGGAAAATATGTATTTCTAAATTTGGCAGCTGCCATAATTGTTGTCAAATTTCCAAAGATAGATGGAAGAGCTTATTAATTTTAAAAATACCATGTAAATGTATAGAAAAATAGATATATATTGTTTTTGATCCGTTTAATTTAGTAATTGACAGGAAAATATTAGTTTTAAATTTGGCAGCTGTCATAATAGCTGTCAATTTTCAAAATATTAATTTTAAAAATGCACTATAAATGTATAGAAAAATAGATATATATTGTTTTTAAACTGCCAGATTTAGTAGTTGACAGGGAAATATGGTTTTTAAATTTGGTAGCTGCCATAATTGCTGTCAAATTTCAAAAAATAGAAGTTAGAACTTATTAACTTTAAAAATACCCTGTGAATATATAGCAAGACGGATACAAATTGTTTCTGATATACCTGGTTCCGAAGTTGACAGGAAAATATGATTTCTAAATTTGGCAGCTGTCATAATTGCTGTCTCATATCAAAATATAGTAAGAGCTTATAAATTTTAAAAACACCCTATAAATGTGTAGAAAAATAGATATATATTATTTTTGATCTGTCTGATTTCGTAACTGATGGAAAATATCATTTTTAAATTTGGCAGCTGACACAATTGCTGTCAAATTTCAAAACATGAAGGTAAGAGCTTATTAACTTTACAAATACCTTATAAATGTATAGAAAAATTGATGTATATTATTTTTGATCTATCTGGTTTCGTAAGTAATAGGAAGATATAATTTTTAAATTTGGCAGCTGCCATAATTGCTGTCAAGTTTTAAGGTATGCAGATTAGAAGTTATTAATTTCAAAAATACCCTTTGAATGTATAGACAAATAGATATATATTATTTTTTATCTTCCTGGTTTATGAACGGACAAGAAAATATTATCTTTAAATTTGGCAGCTGCCAAATTTAGATATCACATTTTCCTGTCAACTTCGGAACCAGGTACATTAAAAACAATTTGTATCCATCTTGCTATATATTCACAGGGTATTTTTAAAGTTAATAAGTTCTAACTTCTATTTTTTGAAATTCGACAGCAATTATGGCAGCTGCCAAATTTAAAAACCATATTTCCCTGTCAACTACTAAATCTGGCAGTTTAAAAACAATATATATCTATTTTTCTATACATTTATAATGCATTTTTAAAATTAATAAGTACTGTATTTTGAAAATTGACAGCAATTATGACAGCTGCCAAATTTAAAACTCATATTTTCCTGTCAATTACTAAATCAAACAGATCAAAAACAATATATATCTATTTTTCTATACATTTACAGGGTATTTTTAAAATTAATAAGCTCTTCCATCTATCTTTGGAAATTTGACAACAATTATGGCAGCTGCCAAATTTAGAAATACATATATTTTCCTGTCAACTTCGGAACCAGGTACATTGAAAACACTATATATATTTTTCTGAACACCAACCTGTTATTGTATGAATTATTTATCTAAAAATCGTATTTTTTTATATTTGACAGTCATTTTGACAGATGTCAACAACTAAATCAAAAATTCATCTAGACAGTTCAATAGCTGATTAAAGGACGAAGATTTGAAAAAAAAAATTGTTACGAAAACTCAAGTTTACGGCCCGTTAGAATAAATTTAATAGAAAAAACAGTATTTTTCTGTAAAAATATAATTTTCTATTAAAAATTAAAAAAAACGAAAAATGAAATTTCAAAATCCGGCTAGAGGGATCGATAGGTAAATTCAAGACGAACATTTAAAAAAAAAAGAATGTCTCAATAACTTAAAATTTACGACCTCTAGAGTAATTTGGGTGGAACACTGGCATTTCTCGCCACTGTGCGCCGGCACCCAAGTTGACGTAATTTATACAGATTTCTCGAAGGCTTTTGACAGGCTTGACCACGGTGTATTGCTACACAAACTTGAAACCATGGGCTTTTCCCAGTTGCTTGCCAATTTCTTTAAATCGTATCTTATCAACAGAATACAATATGTGGAGTACCGTCGTCAAAGGTCGGCTGAAATTGCCGTCACGTCAGGGGTACCTCGGGGGTCTATACTGGGACCACTATTGTTTGTGTTGTTTATAAATGATATTGTAGATAACCTGGAGGTCGGTGTCTTGTTATATGACGATGATGCGAAAATTTTTTCTACTGTAGATACGTTAACCGACTGTCACAAGCTCCAAAGAAATCTCAAGAAAATACAAGCTTGGTGCAATCAAAATGGTCTGCCACTCAACGCCAGTAAATGTAGTATAATGTCATTCACTAATAGGAAAGAAACTCTTCTTTATGATTATAAACTTGATCTCAAACCATTAAAACGACCTTATTATTTTAAAGATCTTGGTGTAACCTTCGACGCCAAATTAACGTTCAAAAATCATATACAAGATACTTTTCTCTCTGCAAATAGAAACCTTGGCTTTGTTATCAGAAATTCGGTGGGCTTCACGGACACCAACCTACTGACACTTTTATTTAATGCATATGTCAAATCCAAGCTCGAATACGCGTCCTTAATCTGGCACCCATATATGTTACATATATAAACCTACTTGAAGGCATTCAAAGACGATTTCTAAAATTTCTGTCGTATAAGATGGACGGTATATATCCACCAATTGGATATCCCCAAGAGGTGCTATTAAGTAGGTTTGCCGCAGATAGTTTAGAGGATCGTAGGAAAAGACAGGCACTCACATTTTTACATAAAGTGATTAACAACAATATAAATTGCCCTGAAATAGTTGAAAAATTTATGTTTCATGTACCTCGTTCGGACACCCGGCATCATATGGCTTTTTACCTTACCACGCCTCGGACAAATGCTTTAAGCTTCTCCCCTCTATATTTTATGTGTGGTACTTACAACTGCCTGCAGGAAAACCTTGATATTTTCAACTGTTCCGTTACATCCATTAAAAAACTGAAGCTGCAATAAGCTTTTTCTCCTGACACTCTGTAGATATATATGTGCATGTATGCATATGTGTGTACGTGTGTTTTGTGTACACACAATAATTTATGTTTTATGTATCTTATGTATTGTTCTCTTTGTTACACTAATTATTGTCAACGATTTAATAATTGTATGTACTTCTCATCCAGTAATTGGTCTCTGACTGTCGGATGATGTATCTAAATAAATAAATTTAAAAAAAAAGCATAAAAATTTTTATTAGAGAATGGGGTATTTTCCTATTTTTTATTTTTTTTAATAATATAGAATATGTATAAACAGGCTTTCCAATACAGATTTAAGCGAAAATAATTATCAATTTTTTGAGAAAAGCGTTTTAAATCGGTGACTTAAGTAATCTGCCGATGACCCAGGTAGTCTGTGTTGATCTGTTGATAGAATAGTTTTATACAAAACAGTGTGTAGCCAAGTTGAAATTTCTTCTCTGGTTCTAGTAAAGATAATTGAATAAAACAAGAGTATAAATCTTATTTTTTATTACATCAATTTTAATATATTTATCCACGAAATTTAATTTTGTGATGTACAAAATAATAATAGGCTTGAATTATTATATTTTAAATAATTTTTAATGCCGGTTAGATTTTTAAAAACATATTTAGCAATACATGGCAACAATGTCAACGGCTAGTCAAATGACAGATGTGTTCTAACGTCGTGTTGATTTGAAGCATATTAATTTCTTTTATCGAGAGATTTGCTGTAATTTACAAATAATAGATAATGTCATTTAAAAGGCATTTTACTAAAAGTTGTGGAAACACAATATAAGTGCTCTGGAAACATTTTTTGTAACTGTTCCGAAAAATATGAACATTCGAAGATCTTGTTGGCGAGTTTCCAATATTTCTGATCCCATCCCTTCAAAAGTCCAAATTTTGTTTATAAAAAGAATATATCATGTCATAATCAACTTTGGGCAAATCGGATGAATCTCCTTTCGCAAAATTCAACCCCATCTTAATAGTTTATTAATAAAATATAAAATAAAATCAAACGCCATATAAACAAACAACAAATAAATCTAACAAATGTCCCTTTCACTCGTATTGTGACAAGAAATGACAACTGAAAACGCGTAAGTAAAGTTAGAAGAGGGGGAGAGCCGTTTTTATACAATGTTGCCACATAATCCTCGCCGTGAGTCTTGTTTATATTTTTAAGATAACTTCTAAATAATAATAAACATAAATAACTTAAAATTCCTTCCAAATAAATGTATATAATATTTACTGATTTTCAAGATATTAAGCAAAATAGAAGCGGTATAGGTAAAATTATGTAAAGTAAATACACAATTTGGCATTCATATAAGATAGTTATAGTCTAAGCGAAAGTTGTCTATTATTGGTTAAATTATTTTCCTCCAAATAAAATTATTTGATATCTGCGTCCAGAGGGCGTATTCTTATATCTTATTTTTATTTAAGAAATCATTGTTTTGGTTTAAATTGATTATACAGTAATTGTTAAAATAATAACATTACTTGATATATATCACCAAAACTGAATTTAAAAAAAAATGGAAAATACCCCATTTACTGAGGTTCCGACAGCTATAAAATATTGGCTGCAATTTAGCAGTTCTTAGTTTCAAAGTACATTTCATAAAGAGCGATTAGAAATATACAGATTATCGAGAACGAGATCAATCTTTGAACTCAAAATCAAGCTTAGCAGACCACTTTACAAAAATAAAAACAAATAAATTGTATATAACCTAAAACGACATGGTTCCGTGAAGGTGAATTAAAAATTCTTAGAATAATAAAAATCTCATAAAAGAGTTATCCTGTGAAACTAAAGTATGAAAAATGAATATCCCTGTATGTCGTAATTCGGACTCCACCGTCTGTTTGCAATTATTATCACGGGCTTATAAAAGTGGAGACGGTTGTGTCCATGCATGTAAAGCAGGGAATAGAGATCGACAAGACAAGATAGCTGGTCCAGGATGATATACAAGCCTGCTCTCTCACTGGGTCCATACTTATACTAACAGCATGTTGATTAACCATTAAAACAACGTTTAGATCCCTATCCTTGCCATCCAGATCTCCATAGTACACTGAGTGTATACCAACTCTGCTCTTCTGTCTTTATAATGTTGCTCTCAACTGCTTCGTTCTCGTCACTAGCTCACTTAAAAGTGGCCATCGAAATAATATAATTATTTTTACAATGTCATCTTTAGATTATCTTATTAAAGAAAACTTTATGATTATAGTCCGGGAGACAGCGACACATTTTTGGCACTCCTACCATTAAGGCTCATTTTCACTTATGTAATAGTTTATTGCGTGTACATACACAAAACGGTGGTCAGCTGGTGCACTCGTGGTGGGGGAAACTACGAAAACGCCACCCACTCGTAAAAAATTTATTGAAATGAAAATATACCATCAAAGTTGAAATTTTGTATGTTTAGTAATGTTTAAAAGTGATAAAAAATCATAGTCAGCTGTTAAAATGGCGGTGAATAATACGTCCTCTGCTCATATAAACATGCTGATTAAAAGTTTAAATTTTAGTAATTTTATCAAGGTTCATACTGTGTTATATAACAATATGTATAATATATTTGACAAAAAATTGAGTCAGCTGATGATAAACATTTTCTTTCTGGCTAGCCTTAATGATGGAAGTTTCTTTCTGGTAATTTTTTTCTGTGTTTAAAACATTTAAATAAACATGCTCAGCCTAAAAAAAAAGCTTGTAACGATCATGTTATACAACTTCGTTTTTTTTTACAACTTTGACTTTTCTGGCTGCGTCCCTGACGGCCCACAGTTTCTGGCGATCTTATTTTATTCATTCTAAACATAAAATGTAGACACACAAAAAAAAATTAGTAGCCTTGTAACGATGATATAATTTCACTGATTTTTATATCTTGAACCATGGCCAACTCGACGGGCTGACATATGCCAGAAGTCTATTTTGTCGTTGAAAAAGCCACGTAGCTTCCGCACCATTAATAAATAGTCATAAAAAAATTTCAAACGTTAATTTGAAAAATGTTCAAAATCGAAAAATTGGCCTTTTCCTTCATTTTCAAGGCCGTGGGGGGGGGGGCGCTAGATATTAACCCATTTGGCTAAAAATTTAGCCGAATTAGTTTTAGATACATAGCAATAAATTATAAACTATATCATTTGAAAATTCAAATTTTCATGTTTTTCGGCCCTATTGTGTACCTAATCTCAATGGTACCACGTAAAAACTAATTTTGCCGTATTCGAACAAACTATTAATGTTCATGCATTTTTCTGCCAATATTGCCAAATATAAAATTAAACTGGATAAGAAAAGAAAATAGGCGGATAAGGTTAGAAGAGTAGTTATTAATGGCAAATTTTGACATACGGCTTTAGATAGATATATAGACAGATGTATGTAAGGATTAAGGTTTCAGTAGTCCTGTTTAACTCCAACCAAAAAGATCTTCGTACTTTCGCTCTAATTTGTATAATCTTTTCCAGATTCCTACAGATAAGTGAACTTGGGGATTCCTTTAGGGAAGTATTATTTATTTGTTTTATTGAGCCTTAGTAACATCACCCATCTTAGATACGTTGTTGAGCCGAAAAATCAGACAAGATGATGTTTTTTCTTTGATTTTTTCTCATGGCAATATTTTGCACAGATCAAACTTAGCGAGATTCAATATGTATCAGGGCCTATTCTAATGTTGAAAATTGAAAATGGCAGTCGTCAAAGTGGGCAGTGTAAAAGACAAAAATATTAGGAATTCAAAAATTGGGGTTGGAGTTAATATTAAAATTGAAAAAAAAATTCTATAACGTCATGAGATACCTCTCGTCTATTACTCAGTAAAGTATATCTGTCGCTTTCTCTCTTA
The DNA here is from genome assembly GCA_936432065.2 of Rutpela maculata. NCBI lineage: Eukaryota > Metazoa > Arthropoda > Insecta > Coleoptera > Cerambycidae > Rutpela > Rutpela maculata. The sequence goes on from OW386286.2 coordinate 254,689,722, forward strand.
CTTTACTTAATTTAAATTAGTTAACTGTCTTTCTAATTTATTATGTGGAATATTAGTCGAGTTTTGCCTCGCGGGGCCAGATTGATTGTTGAACAAGCATGTAGACAAGGCGAAAACCTCGCCTTCGTATGAAAAAATATTTCCATTTGATTTTGCATATTCACATTTGGGACATGCCCCTGAATAAGGATCAAGAGTTTGCCGAACGAAAATCTGATCCCAATTTGTTTAAACTGATTTTTTTAGCAAATTGCAAAATCGTTTTCTTTCACCCAAATGAATTTTTTTAGGTTTTTTTGGTAATTTTAAACAAAAAAGGTCTTTTGTCTTTTTTCGTAAAGTTGGCAGAAGTTTCCGACTTATGAACAATTTAATGCTTGAAAAAACGCAAAAACGGCCATTTCACATTGAGTTCACAAAAAATCTTATATAATGTTTGAACATCCATTAACAAGATCCTGAAGAGTAAGTGCAGACTATTTCAATCTAAAGCTTAAATTTTTAATTGTTAAATAGACGTTTTTAGCCGGGCGCGTACTCTTTCTCAGCCGCGGTCATTCTGGTAAAAAAAGGGATTTTTGCAATTTGTTTTAAAAAAAATTAGTTTAGACAAATTGGGACCAGATTTTCGTCCGGCAAACTCTTGATCCTTATTCAGGGGCATATCCCGAACGTAAATATGCAAAAAAATTGAATGGGAAAATTTTTTCATACGAAGGCGAGGATTTCTCCTTGTGTAATGTTGTTGAGGGTTGGGCAGTCGTAAATTTTTCTTAGAATAGACCCTGACATGTGTGTATCATTGTTTAGTAGAGCCAATATTCTAATCTGATTCTTACAAGCTGCAAATATTCAAATACATTCATTGAGAGAAATTCATAGTGATGCATTTACTTGTTTTCGCTCTGATATGTGTTGTCAGTATTATGGATCGTGTTGATCGGCCCATTTCTTAAGCTGCCAGTATTCCAATGCTTTGTTTGAGAGACGTTCACAGTGAGTATTTTGCTTCTTGCTCTAGTATGTATTGCCAGTATTGTAAAGCGTGTTGAACGACCATTTTTTGCTGCTTTCTTTTAGAGAAGTTCATAGTAAAGTTTTTGTGCCCTTCAGAAAAATAATATTTTCTAAGAAAACACAAACATACGCCGATGATCTCCTAATCGCCGCAGGGCACATCTGGACTGAAAACAAACTTCAAGAAAAGCCTAATAATGGAGCAAGACCGGTCAACAAAAGAGAGTTCAACAGCGGAGAGGGTAATCATACCATTCAAAAATAAACTATCATGGGACCTTACCAAATGTATGTACATAGCCATCAAACGACCAAACATGATATGGGGTCAAAAAAACGCGGCAACAAAAGCCAACAGAAGAAGTTTTTTTGAGAAGAGCAGAAAGGGACATCGTGCAACTACTCGCAAAAACAACAAGGCAAAAACAGCGACATAAAACATCAACACTATTAAGGAGGAAAAGTAATTAAGAGAAGAAAAAAGATAGAAATGTACACAATGAAGTACTGGGGAAATACCCAAGGAAGGAACCCAACACATCTACTTAAGAAAGCATTAGCACTGAACATCAACAAACTAATAATAGGGAGACCATGCTACAGTGGAGAACAACAATTAAGGATCAGGATCAGGATCAAAAAATGAACATCACAAAGAAATCACAACGAATATATACTCGAACGGAAACCGAGGAATCAGAAGACTCAGAAAAACAAGATTCGAAGAAGCAGAAACACAAAAAAAGGAGCATAAACACTCCATATTACGACACAACGTGGCAACATATTTCATAAGAAGACTTACAAGAGACAGAAGTCCAAAACCAAAAACACAAAAAAAGGGAGCTTAAACGCTCGTTCACATCACAATGCGGAAACACATCTCACAAATTCCTACACCTCCCATCCCACATTCTTTTATCATGCGCCATGTGGCTCTCGCTGGTGGCAGCATGCATAACCTTAGTCCAACCCAGCGTGGACGTAGCAGGCCCAGCTGTGGCAACAATGCCTACCGCACGCTGATAAATCAATCAATCAATCAACCTTGGTAAAGTATTCCAATACATTTCTTTCTATAAAACGTTGTAACGTGTTCGTTAAATTTAACCCATATTAGTAGTAGTATGAGAACGAGGGGCAAACCACGAAAGAAATCTGGTGTACACTCAGAAGGGAATCCGAGGAAATCTGGAGGAAATCTCAGGAAATCTGTATAATCTTCGTCAAAGAGAAAATCTGGTGTACAAAATTTTGGGTGCGATTGACCCCTCGTATGAGAAGGTATAGTTGACTATAAATTTTTATTGCGAATAAAAAAGGTCATAAAAACCGGCCATAAAAATATTAAAGTCGGTGCTATTACATAGTGACAAGAGTACTACAGAGCCGTACTTGATTCAAATTTTTGCGTATTAGAATAGACAAGGTAGAAACTTAATGACGTTTCTGGTAAATTAAAATATCTTACTTTGTTTTGCGTCAACATAGGAATATCTCATGCATTGGTGGACACATTGTCCGCCCTTCCCCTTCGTGACATTGACAGATACATTCAAAGTACGGCTTTGTTTATCTGTTACCCTGTTAACGCCGACAATAAATTCCGCGCCGTTCGACATCATATTTATTATTTAATATAATGTAGAAAAATAAAGCACGGCCCGGCCTCCCCTTATATTAGGTCGGCAGCTTTGAGTTCTTTGTGTGCAGTACAAAATGAAGTGAACTTTATCACTAGTTGCTCCTAGAAAATACAAGAAGGGAGACTGTGGGGTGTGGGTGGATAGAGTTTAAAGAATATCTAATTAAAATATACATTTTTTACTCTTTGTAATTCTCAAAGATTACAAAATTCATATTTTATTTACATTTTATTATTGATTAAATAGATAGTTATTTTGTAAATAAATTCATTTTAGGACTTCTTAATTTCTAGCATAACCAGAAGTGGGCTATCAAAAATGCTAAGAATTAAAATTAATATCTGTTTAGATAGATTTTCTTTTGATTTTTCATACATTATTCTTTCTGCTGTTTGCGAAAATCCTATAAAACTATTATTTACTGTAACTATAAACAAACAAAAATGATTTGATTTATTTTCGTTTACATTCATTATTTCTAATTTTATTACGGAACAAACGTGAATATTACCAAGTTTTCCTCATTTAATCATTGATCCATTTGATTAAGCAAGATTTTATGAAAAATTACAATAAAAAATACGGTTAAAGATAAAAATTTGCTAACGTTTCAGCTATATTTTGCGCTTATGAAAGTGTGTTGTTATATGGAAGTCATTAGGAGTTGAAAGGCGGCCAGCACTAAGCAATAAGAGAAGAGTTCTAATTCAGTGGCGTTCCTAGTTAAAAAAACCACCATTAATTGCCACTAAGTGGCATATTTTTCCATTTCACAACTCTTCAAAACATCAATGGTACATACAATACAATACAAAGGTCGTTCCTACACGTGTATTACATATTCTCTCTTCTACTGATGTGAAATATTTAAAAAATCTGTATTTAAAATGTTTTAAAAAATTTCAAATTTTACATTCTACTTAAATAATAGGAAAAATAATTAGCATAACACGGCTTTATGTCTGATTTGTACATTGAAACTTTCGGAATACATAAACCGGCTAAGGTATAGATTATATTTTGATTTTATTTCGTTGAAGGGTTGGGGAGTAAATGGGGGTAACGCAAGCAAGTAAGAGTAGATAAAATTGAGATTTAGTGTATGTACGAGAAGCCAAGGTCTCAACATTTTCTTGTTATCAGCGATCCTCCTCACTACCACTATCACCCCCATGCTAATAGAGTGCGAGTGGTAACCACAGCCCATGAAGTAAAAAAATATTTTGAGGTTTCTGGTTTTTGAACACAGTAAATCAAAAATTTTTTTCATCCCCTTTAATAATGAGGTGGGGGTGGTAATGGGGGTGGCTAATGCCAAAAATTTTTTAAGACCTTAGTTTCTCTTGTATATACTAAATACCAATTTTATACTCTTACTTGCTTGATTTAGGTATTAACCCCAAATTTACCCCAATTTACCCCCACCCTTCGACGGAACAAGATGAAAATATAATCTGGTTCTAGATGTCGTTAGAGAACATATGTGTACCAAATTTCAAGTCAATATCTTAAATGGTTCCAGAGTAAACGTGTGCACAAAAAAGTTACAGACAGGCAGACAGACCGACACACCGGATTTTTTTTTTGATGAAACTTAAAATCTCGACGTTTCATGACATTCTAAGCCTATTTGAACAATACAAATTTTTAAAAATTTTTTGTCGTTACTGGATGTGGAAGTGAAAATAAAATTGTGATTTAGTGCGGGTACTAGAAGCTGACCTCATTTTTTTTTTTTTTTGGTATCAGCACTACCACCCCACCAGAAATTTGGTTGTGGAAGTAGTGATTCCTTAGGTAATGGTTTTTTTATGTTTAAATTTAGATAGATAGGTTATAAGTAATATCGATCTATAGTTTTTTAATATTGTATACACAGGTATGATTCTTTAAAAATTGCGGTCTATGCAACAAGTACCATACATTTATTAAATATATATTCCAATCGGCTATGAATATAATCTTGACTGGCCTTCTTTTTCTTTTTTTAGCGGGGCGACGAAAGGTCGCCGCACTCAAGCCTCGTGGCCCATTGTGGTTCCGCTACAAATTTATGGAATTCCCCCATTTAGACCAGATTTTAATCCAAAGGCCAAAACCTTCCTATGGAGGCATTCCGCATTTCCTTCAGCACCGAAAAATCAATGTCGAAGTATTTGTGCCTCAAGCTTATAAGACTAGGGCAGGAAGTTAGGACATGGATGGAAGTTTCTTCCTCATCCCCGCAGAACCTCGGGTTTATCAACCACACCCATAGTGTGCAGGTGGTTTCTGAAAAACCCGTATCCAGTCAAAAGAACTACCATGTTTCTGACGTTTCTTGCTTAGTTGCAGGATTTGTTCTGCTCGCTTCGGCAAGGGCCCTGAGATAAGGAGCTTCACTTGCCGGAGTCCTGGGTAGGAGATCCAGAAGTCAAAGAACTGTGAGTCCAGTTTTCTATTGTGTTCTTGGCATTTGATCTAGAGTAGCCGAGAGCCGGCTCAGAGGCTGCTGAGAGCCCCCTCTAGCCAGAGCATCTGCCCGCTCGTTACCCTTAATGGTACTGTGTCCAGGCACCCAGAGCAGTTTGGCCCAGTTAAAAGAGCCTGTTTACAGTTTTGAACTAGCATTGACTTGGTCCTAAAGGATGCAAGGGCCTTTAGGACCGCTTGACTATTGCTACATTTATATATATTATGGAGACTAGCCTTAATATATCCTTAATATTTCGGCTTTTATATTATCTAAGCAGTAGACTTCTTATTTTTCAATTCTTCTGTTCTTTAGTATGTGTTGTAAGAGGACCATAGAATTTTGTGCTGTATTTTTAAGTTTTATAATTGGGATATTTTTTTTACAAAATTTTCTAATGCTTTCGCATACGTTAAAAACCGCTGCTCGAGAAATCACTTCCACATTCAGTTTTTCTATCCAAGCCTCCCACAACGAAAAAAATGATGGGGTGGATGAAGCAAAAAAATTTTTGAAGACTTTGGTTCTCGTACACATAGTAAATCACAACTTTTTTTCACCTTCTTTTACAATAGGGTGGGGGTAGTAATGAGGCTGGCTAATGTCAAAATTTTTTTTTGAGACATTAGCTTCTCTTGTATATACTAAATACCAATTTGATGGACTCTTACCTGCTTGATTTACATATTTGCCCCCATTTACCCCAAATTACCCTTCAACGGAATCAGATTAAAATTTAATCTAGTTCCAGATATCGTTAAAATACATACGTGCACCGAATTTCAAGTCAATATCTTAAACGGTTCCGGAGTAATCGTGCGCACAAAAAAAGCTACAGACATATTTTTTTTGCTCAAACTTAAAATCTCGACGTTTTATGGCATTATAAGCCTATATGAACAATAGAAATTTTTTAAAAAATTTTTGTCATTACTATACTTCCACTGTATTTGCAATCGCTTTTGTTTGCCATTTTCTTGTGATTTTTCCAAACTTCAAATTCGCAGATATTTCACGCTTTTGTATTTACACCGCGCCACTGCAATAGATCTGACGCGAGTGAGACGCCCACATGGTAATTTATATGACTGGGAGCGAGATAAGCAGACGCGGATGGCGGCTTTTTAACTCGGTGTATTTATTCGCGCATCGCGAGCTCACCTGCAGTAATAACCGAGCTACAAATTTATTGTAAATGAAACAGTATCTAAAGGCTATTTATATCTGTTATTATATTTCTTTCTCATTAAGGATATATCTTAGTTAACAATATTTTATAACACGTTAAAACGCTACACTGCGACTTTCTAACAAACTTTTCGTGTTATTGGTACTCAGGGTGGCTAAATCTGAGTTACAGAAGAACGGGATGTGTCAGAAATATAGTAGAATATGTATGTGAATTATTATTTTATATCCAGTTTTACAGAGAAATAGTACCGAATGAAATGAGACTTTCATAAAATTATTCTTCCTATTAATTTTTGCATTACGCGGAAATTTAGTATACAGGGTGAACAAAAATAAACTGAAATGTATTACTGCAGGTATCTGAACTAATTTTAATTAGATGATTTTGAAACTGTATTTTAAATAAAATACATTTATTATTATAAAAATATGATTTGTAGAAAAAGCTTTTAAAAAAATCGGCAGCTACTGGAAGCGGCTGGAACCTCCCCACCCAGTGGTTCTTTAAAACCGAAAAGAGCTCTAAATTGTGTGCCATAACGGCACTAAACGTAATCCGACCTCAACTTGCTTTGGTTTTTTATTTATTTATTTTTTTCACGGAAACCAAATCAAAAGAGTGCAAGTTTGATATATCGTTGAAATCGGAATTTTACTGATTTTCAATGATTCGATTACAAATTGTAAGTAATCATAAAATAAACAACTTATTGTGCTAAAACGTCACTAAACTTGTTAACATCTTCGTAAGATCAAAATTGGAATATGCATTGCTAATTTGGCTCAGCCGATAGGGACACTCTTGTAACTTTTGAGTGGGCTAATAGATTTTTTTCGAATTTGGTGTAGTGATATGCGATGAAACTTCCAATTATATGATGTAAAGAACCAAAATGGCCGACTTCCGGTTTCGATGTAATTTACATGACAATCAAATTTTTAAATGTATATTTTTGTATATTTAGATCCTGCTGGTAAAATACATATATTCTGATCTTCAAATATTATTTGAATTTTCAAAAAATATTAAAAAGATATCGAAACATAAGAGAAAATAATCATTATGCATATCATTGTCTTCGTAATTAGGAGTTCCATAAAAAAAATAGTTTTCATGGAAAAACCAATATCGTTGAACTTAATGAAGAATAAATTGTGTTTAATGTTAATATATGAAGATATTTTGGCAAAATCGCGGCCTTCTATAATTAAAACTAAAAATTAAAAAATCTATATTTTTTGAAAATCAAAATAATACTTGAGGGTCACATCATACAGTGTGTTTCACTTCTCGCGAAGACACCCCTGTATCTTTTTTATTTGTGGCCGAATTCATTTCAAATTTTTATCAGCCATACAACTCCATAAGACGACTTTATTCAACACATAAATGCCGCCTAGATCTAAAACGCCGGCCTACTGCGATAAAAAGAAAATAGCAATTTTCGAGAAATCATAGTAGGCTTAGAGATAGACAAAAATTTTGTTTATAAAAGTTGTTCGGAATCACTTGATATGCTCCCCTGTAAAATTTTATAAAAAACGGAATATTTAAAAAAAAAATTGTTTCACTTCTCGTGAAGACACCCCTGTATCTTCTTTATTTGTGACCGAATTAATTTCAAATTTTTATCAGCCATGCAACTCCATAAGATCACTTTACTCGACACACAAATGCCGCCTATATCTAAAACGCCGGCCTACTGCGATAAAAAGAAAATCGCTATTTTCGAGAAATCATAGTAGGCTTAGAGATAGACAAAAATTTTGTTAATAAAAGTTGTTTGGAATCACTTGATTGCCCCCCTGTAAAATTTTGTGAAAATCGGAATATTAAAAAAAAAATTGTTTCACTTCTCGTGAAGACACCCTTGTATCTTTCTTATTTGTGGCCGAATTCATTTCAAATTTTCATCAGCTATAGAACTCCATGAGATGATTCCAGCTAACACATAAAGAGAACTTTTTACAGCAAATGAAAGTCATACACAATTATTATTGAAATTATTTATTATTTAATTATACATGTATGCAAAATTTAAGCTCGATTTGATAACGGAAGGTGGGTAAATTTGATTCATTCATACATAATACATATTTACATACAGATTTCCAAGTATTATAAGACTATTGAAAAAAGAAAACGATGTTACATTTAAGTTGATGTGTAATAACAGAGTGTCCCTTTTAGCGTTTTATTGAATGCCGATTTTTGTTCACAAGTTTCATTTGTTGGAAAAAGTTCTCTTTAGGTGTTAGATAAAATCGCCCTATGGACTTGTATGGCTGATAAAAATTTGAAATGAATTCGGCCACAAATAGAAAAGATACAGGGGTGTCTTCACGAGAAGTGAAACAAAAATTTTTTTTTGAAAATATTCCGATTTTCACAAAATTTTACAGGGGGCGTATCAAGTGATTCTGAACAACTTTTATTAACAAAATTTTTGTCTATCTCTAAGCCTACTATGATTTCTCGAAAATTGCTATTTTCTTTTTATCACAGTAGGCCGGCGTTTTAGATCTGGGCGGCATTTATGTGTTGAATAAAGTCATCTTATGGAGTTGTATGGGTAGTAAAAATTTGAAATGAATTCGACAAATAAAAAAGATACAGGGGTGTCTTCACGAAAAGTGAAACACACTGTATGTATTTTGGTCGGCAGGATCCAAATATGTAAAAATATACAGGTTGTCCCATTTAAAAATTTGTTTTTCATGTCAATTACAACGAAACCGGAAGTCAGCCATTTTGGTTCTTTGCATCATATAATTGAAAATTTCATCCCATATCACAACACCAAAGGACCCCGCTCATTTCTTATGGGAAGTGGCCTCCGGTGAAATTGGCTGAATTTTTAATATACTGTAGGCTTCGACTTTCTGATCAAAAGCTGTCATCGGCCCTACTCGATCCTATGTCTAGTTTCCGAGATACAACTATAAATTCTCGTAAAATTCTGTATCTTGTCGAACTTTTAATTTATTCATGGGATATTAGAGGTCAAAGGAGCCATTTCCGAAAGTTTTTTAATTAAAGTTTATTGATCAGTAAGACACATACTTTATGTAAAAAAAAATTAGCTAATTTGACGGAATTTTTTTCACTTGTTATTTTTATGTAGAATTCCCGGCGCCTTCGCCAACATTTTTCAAACTTTAATTTTACTTCCACATCCAGTGGAAGTATAGTAACGAAAAAATTTTTTTTTTAAATTTTTATTGTTCAAATAGGCTTAGAATATCATGAAACGTCGAGATTTCAAGTTTGAGAGAAAATAGGTAAATCAAGTAGGTAAGAGTTCATAAAATTGATATTTAGTATAGACAAGAGAAGCTAAGGTCTCAAAAAAAATTTTGGCATTAGCCACCCCCATTACCACCCCCACCCCATTATTAAAGGGAATGAAAAAAAAATGTGATTTAGTTTGTGTACAAGAACCAGAAACCTCAAAATATTCTTTTACTTTATCCACCCCCCACTCCCACCCCCTGTCACCACCTCCACCCCACTACCGATGTGGGGTATCGTTTTATGAGTTTTTGGTGTAGGGGATTTCAAATATTATATTATTAAAGTTCCATAAACAATTATTTCCAGATACAAAATTTTTTCGTTGTGTGATAAAAAATCCGGATGTGGAAGTAGTGATTCCTTGGGCAGCGGTTTTTTTCTATGCTATTTATTAAAACAACAAATGTTTTTAGTGCAAAATATTTAAAGGGCTATTAGAACGTATCACAATATAAAATATGAATAAAATCATGAATTCGAAAATTACTTAATTGTATAGGAGGTTATTCTTGTACATTTCTTGAGCTGTATCTCGGAAACTAGTCATAGGATCGAGTTGGGCCCATGAGAGCTTTTGATCAAAAAGTCGAAATCTACAATATACTAAAAATTCAGCCAATTTTACTTCCCATAAGAAATGAGCGGGGTCCTTTAAAAACAAATTATGCCGCCATTCAAAAGCTACAAGAGTGTCCCTCTCTGCTGAGCCACCCGATATGATCCATATAGACTCTCTGGAACAATATTCAAAGACGTTTCCTAAAATTTATATCGTATCAGATTGATGGAGTTTACACTGCAGTAGGGTTTCCACAACAAGATCTTCTTGCTAGATCTGATATAGAAAGCCTTGAAGTGCGTAGAGATAAACAAGCCTAGCCAGTTTTATTCAAATTAATTAATAATATGTTAAATTATCCCCCATTTTTAGAAAAACTAACATTTTCTGTACCACGTGTTAATTTTAGCCACACCAATACTTTCTATTTTTCCACGCCTCGAAAAAATCTCCAAAATTTCCCCCCTTCATTTTATTTGTAACACCTACAATCACGTGCAGGACAGAGTTGACGTTTTCCTTACACAATTAAAAGCAATAAAAAACTTGAAACTGTAATATCTTATACGTAATGTAATGTACAGGAAAAGATTGAAAAAAATGACCGTAACTCGAAAAAAATTTGTGCAGACTTTAAACTTTGGTTACAAGTTTAAAATAGGCCAAAGTTCAGGAAACAAAAAAGTTTAGGAGTTTTACGGTTCGGTGGTTTTAGGGGGTAAATTGGGGTATTTTTAATTAAAAAAAAATCGATTTTTCACTATTTTCTATGGAAATATGGCATTTACAAAAAAATAGTTCAAATAAAAGTTCTGGCAAAATTATCTTTAATTTATTGTTTTTAAATTAATTTTATAGCAAGAATTAATCGAAATACGGCCATTTTTCGATGGGGGATGGATTTTTTTTTTAAACAAGTGTTTCAAAGGGACAAAATAAATTGAGCATCTAGGTGATGCTATATATTAACGAAAAACAGCATTTTTGAAAGATAAATTAATTACTGAGCAATTACAATAACAAAATGCTGACATTTTGTTAACAAAAATGTGAAAACGCACATTTAATCGGCCATAACTTCTTTATTTTTTGTAATGTAGAAACAAATAAAAAAATCATTTTAAAGATTTATTAATTATCTTTAATTTTGTTTCTTAGAACTTTTGATGGAAGTGTCAGGGTTTCTAAGATATTCAACATTTTAAACTAAATACTTCATCCTAAAAACGGTCGGATGCCATCTATAAAATTAAATATCTCCGAAACAATCAACCCTACACAAATAAAAAAAAAATAAATTTTTTCTCATTCTATAAGCTTCATTTTTGATATCCACCATATTTTCTCTTAAACTAATATTTATTGAGATATTCGCATAGAAACAGGAATGTTACGTTTTTTCTAAAATCCCTTTACACATGTAATGATAATTTTTCTTTATATGTTATTATTGTAATAAAAGGTATCGTCTTCTGTTTCTATATGTTCAGGATACTTGCTTTTACCCTCGAGGGGTGAAAGCCACCTCCAAATTCGAATATTGAATATTTGAGATAGTGCTACTAATTTATTTTTAAAACGAAAAGGATGTTATGTTTTTGGGATCGCTGATTACGAATCTGAAGTCAAAATTAAAAAATTAAAAATGGCGGCCCTAATATGGCGGATAGAATTTTTTTCTAAAACAAGTGTTTTAAAAGGACAAAATAAATTGAACATCTAAGTGATGCTACGTATTAAAAAAAACAGCATTTTTGAAAGAAAAATTCATTACTGAGCAATTACAATAACAAAATGGCGACATATTGTTTAAAAAAGGGCGAAAACGCACATTGAATCGGCTATAACTTCTTTATTTTTGGTGATATAGAAACAAATAAAAAGTGATTTTAAAGAATGCTTAATTATCTTTCATTTTGTTCCTTAGAATTTTGTATGGAAGTGTCACAGTTTCTAAGATATTCAACATTTTAAACTAAATACTAATTTTAAACTAAAAACGGTCAGATGCCATCTATATAATTAAATATCTCCGAAACTATCAACTATCAGCCCTACACAAAATGAAATTCATTCCCAGTTTAAAAGCTTAATTTTTGATGTCCACCATGTTTTCTCTAAAACTAATATTTATTGAGATATTTGTAAAGAAACAAAAATGTTACGTTTTTCTTAAATTTCTTTACAGTTTAAAATGCAATTTTTTTCTAAAGCAAGCGCTTTAAGCCGATGAATAAAATTTGAGCGTCTAGGTGACACTATACAGGGTGTCCCACTTAAAACTCCCGGAGCCATTTTCTCGATAACCAAAAGCGATATTTGAATTATGTCAAAGGTATCTACTAGAATATATAAATGACTTCAGTTTTGAGTAAAAATGGTTATTTTACACATTGAGGTATAGATGGCGTTGCGAGGCAAAACATTTTTCGATCCTAGGAACCATGAAATGAGTTGCGTGAGATGGAGAATTATATTCTGAGCAACTTTTATGATCTAAAAATCACTGGTTCTCTTTTATGCATTTACTATTAAGTTGCCAAAGACGAACGAAATCTAATTAATATGACATTATTCTGAAGTTGATACCTCTACTATTTCGGTTAATTATTGCTATAAAATTAAATTTGAAAACACCAAATTAAAGGTAATTTTCTCAGAAACAACTTTTATTTGAACTATTTTTTTGTAAATGCCATCGAGAGCATAGAAAAAAATCGATTTTTTAATTAAAAATACCCCTTTCACCCCCTATAGGTTCCCGCGGATCCGTAAAACTCCTAAACTTTTTTGTTTCGTGAACTTTGACCTACTTTGAACCTATAATCAAAGTTTAAGGTCTGCGCAATTTTTTTTCGAGTTACAGTAAAGTTTTCCTTTACTAATGTTACCATTTTATGTTGTGATTTATGTACAACTTTATGTATCTTTGTATATGTAGTATACTATTTGTTATTTCCAATCCTGTAATTGGTACTTGTACTGTTATTGGGTGGTGTATTTCTAAAATGAAATAAAAAAATTAATAAAATAGGTAGTCGTTCTTTGTTGGTTACATATTTCTGTATCATTATACCATGTAATATATATTGTTTTCCTCACTAGATCAGCTGCGAAACACAGCTCCCCTAATGGACAAACAATATTCCTGAAGCGCCAAAACTTTCCAGCTGTAAATCTTCAGCGCCAGCGTATCCCCACTTTGCGTTAACATCATGCAGCGACCAAAGACCGGCCCGTTTCCCAGTAAATAACTTAAGTACACATTAGAAGTGTGGCGTCCTCTATATATCACGGAGCGAGTCCGGCCAACTACAACTTAAACACAACCGGGAATTATGAGATAATACGTTGGGCAAATGTCTACTTAGGCCCTTCCAGCAGGCATTTGACACAAGCGGTTCAGCGTTGGCTATTCCAATACTGGCTTTGTAAACTCGGAAGCAACTACGAGGATGAACGTTTCGAACGTTTGAATGTAAAAATGTGGTTGCAAAATAAAGATGTCTTTCTTTAAACCTATCATTTTCTGCTGGAGCATTTCCAGAAAGGGCATAGCAGGATAAGCATGTAAAATCTGCCCCAAACAAAACTTTGTTTGTTATCAACTATTTGAAGGGGCTTACCCAAATACGATTTTCCCAAAATTTCAAGCCGTTGTACGAAAAAATCCGAAAAAAATCACGGTTGTTACTTACATGTTGGATTATTTACCCAATTTTTTTTCATAATTTTTAAATGCAAATTTCGTATGCAAAAAAAATTGCAAATTTTTGCACACAATTTTTTGGCACTTTAAGGAAGAAGGCCGCTCTGGATTTTTCATCGTAAATTGCTCATTAATCAAGGCCTATTCTCAAATTTTTCATATTTTTAAAAAATGTGGAAGTTAAAAAAAACGAAAAACTGCATTACTGACCATTCTCCATACGCGCCTAACTATCATGGACGCATGTCTTGTTAACAAATATACAGGTGTTTCATTAATAATTGGACATCTTGGATTTCTTTCTTTTTTTTGCAATATCTCTTAACCAATACAGGGTGTTTCATTAATAATTGGACATCTTGGATTTCTTTCTTTTTTTTTGCAATATCTCTTAACCGATCTTCTCCCAATTTGGTAAGGAAACATTTTTTAAGCTAAGAAACAATAATTTATGTATTACATCACGCTAGCCCGTGGAGGGCGCCTCATGAGCTATACCTGATGATGAATATTTTTTCTCTTTTTTTTACGAAACTTAGTGGCACTGTTGACTAGAAAATCTCATGCAGGAGTCATTTCTAAGTAAAAAAGGTATACTTGATAGAACTTGATAATTCCAACCGTTTTCGAGAAAACTGCCGCATAGATCTCAAAAATTCTTTGAAAACAAACCCATTTTGAAAAAGAAAAATTGTATTTATTGAAAAATGTGCTTTGGTGATGTCTTAGTTCTGTCATTTACGTATAATTTCATTAGTTTGACATTTTGAGTTTGAGAGTTTTCAAAAATTATTGAATATTGCTTTTTAAACCGATTACTGATTTTTTTGAATAAATATAATACACTTTCACATAACCAGAACGGATTCTTAAATAATAATTCAACTTATAGTGTAATGCAATCGTTTTATGAAAAGATAATAACGCAGCAGAGCTGGGCAAATATGTACTTACAAATACTTCATAAGTATTTAAATACTAGAAGGTATTTAAATACCAAGTATTTAAATACTTCTTGCAACAAGTATTTGTATTTATACTTGCAAATACTGTATCTGAAATATTTACTACTTAGTATTTGTGAAAATGATCCTAAAGTATTTATAAATACTTAAACTATTTCAATAACTGAGAAGTATTTACATACTTCTAAAAAAATATTTAAATCCTTTTCTGACAGTATTTAAATACTTTCAGAAGCATGTGAATCTCAAAAGTATTTAAAGAAATACAACAAATATAATCAAATACACCAGGGAGACAGGCAGATACTCCTCCACAATCAAGACATTTACTATACTATGTAGTTAATAAACACATTGCATCTTTCAGTCTTCAGTCATTCACGTCTTAATTCCCAGAAAGTTGGTTGAGAGCAGACATAGACAGTAAGTGTTAACTGTTAAGGTTAGGCTTTTGCAGAGTGAGAGGGAAATATGCATTTATTTTCGGTTTATTATAAATAATTAAATAACCAAATATACTATAATCTTTAAAACTGTTTTAAATAATTGCTATTGTTCTAACGAATACAACTATATATTTTTTTTATTGTAAATTTCTGTTGTACTTGAATATCGTAGTTTGTCAATGAAAATAGTTCCTAATTTCATTATTAAAGTATGCCATTTAACTATATACAAAGTTGATAAAAACTGTATATGGTTGTATTCCTTAGAGCAATGGGGAGTATTTGAAACTATTTTAAGGATTATACCATTTATGATTTTTTAAATATTTATATTAATAAACCGAAAATAAACGCATGTTTCCCTTTCACTCTGCATGTATATGTTTTGTGATTGTGACAGAGAACAGTTGAACTAGCGCCATAGTCTCTATGCTTTATTTGGGTATTTGCAGAAGATGCAAAGGTCTTACTCTACGGATAAGTAAAAGTCCAATACCCAACTAGAACTGATTAAGTATAGAAATATTAAAATTGAGTTGTAGAAGTTCATGAAAGTCATGAAACCTAAAATCTTGACACCTCAAATAGTCAAATAGTATTTAATATAATAATAATAATGATAATGATAATATTAAGTCTTTATTGATTTCTACAAAAATAGAAAATACAATTTGGCGAAGTTTAGCCATTAAAGGCTATTTTTATTACACTTAACTATGCTTCAAAATATTTCAGTGTCAGGGGCGGCTTAAGGGCCGGGCAACCCGGGCGCCCGCCCGGGGCGCCGGCTCAGAGGGGCGCCAAACTGAGGGAAAAATTGTTTAATTGTTGTTTGTACCCTTTTTATTAGTTTTCTTTGGAAGAAAATATCAAATAATATCAGTACCTATCTATGTCAGTTAAAATGGTAATAATGCAGAACATAACATTAAAACCGCCTAAATAATTCAAAAATGCAACACAAACATTCTTGTTTATCTATGAGATAACTCACTATTCATACCTCAAGCTTCCCTCCCTATTATTAACTGAGACGGAGTCGATCATTAAAGATATTGCATAAACAAAGGCCGGCAATATGTACTCATTCAGAAAAAATCAGAATACTCAGAAAATTGTTATACCAGCATCAGCTGTTTATATTTCATAGCTTACCTAATTTACTATTTATAAATAAATAAAATAAATAAATGGCAATTTGTTTTGTATGAAATATTAAGACAATAAAGAGGAACCTTCCTTTAAGTAAACTTATGTCGGCGGTCCTCTCATTATAATAGCATTCAGATGATGTAGACAAAAAATTTTATATTACAAATTAATTACATGCATAGGTCTACAACAAAAGGTCTCGTCCTAAGGTTCTCCTCTAACTTTTCTGAAGTATTTTGAGGCTCGGAAGCCAATTTTGAATAAGAAAATTTTTTTCTGACGGGTCAGTTTTCTTATGCCACCCAATTTGTTTTTGTGCAAAACTGGTTTCAGTACGTCAAAATACTTCAAAAAATTTAGGTCATAACCATTGGGACAAAGCCTTTTTTTGCAATTTTTTTTAGGGGATAAAATAGGTGTTAGAGGGAACTGACATGGTAGAAAAAATGTTTGTGTCCAAAATTGCCTTCAGCGTCTCAAAACATGTCTCTCAGGGAGGGGCGCCAAAAAGTGCTCCTGCCCGGGTGGAAAATTTACCTTAAGCCGCCCCTGTTCAGTGTTATCAAAGTATTTAAATATTCAGAAAATATTTAAATACTAAATTTAAACTATTTAATTACTTTTGTTATTTATTATTTAAATACTTTTATCTTTTGAAAATACTTAATATTTAAATACTTTCAATTTTCTGAAAGTATTTAGTATTTAATATTTAAATACTTTTTCAAAGTATTTGCCCAACTCTGTAACGTAGATTGTTTAAGTTGTTGTTGGCCCCGGGTTGGCCTTTCTTCACCTCGACCTAAAAGGTCTTTTGTGAATAATAATAACGTAAGTCGAAGCAGGTGAATGTCCTATTGGTATTTTTGCGATTTAAGCAGGGCATTTGACTGCGTCAATCATAAAAAACTTATTTCCAAACTTTCTAAGTATGGGGTAAGGGGCCTAGCCTTAGACTGGGTTAAAATTTATTTGTCATATCGCAGGCAGTATGTGTCAGTTACCAATATTAGGCGCAATACAAAATACAACTGAGTCTGTTAACTCGGCCTCTGTAGAAATTAATATGGGTGTGCCACAAGGGTCGGCATTAGGTCCCATATCATTCTTATTATATATTAATGATCTGGATGGTTTGAGTATTTTAGTAGATTTTACTTTTTACACAGATGACACATGACACACTATTATACTATCAGGTAAAAATGTTGATATTTTAGAGAAATGTGATATTTTGTTGGAAAACCTTAGTAATTGGTTTAGTGAAAATTCTCTTTATTTTAATGTTGAGAAAGCACAGGCATTAGTTTTTCACAATAGACAAAATAAATGTGGTTATCCAAATATTCCACTTGATAATCAATATCAACAAGGACATCCAATGTAAAATTTTTGGGTATAAATATTGACAGTTGTTTAAACTGGAAAAGCCATTGCGGATTACTGATAGCCAAATTATATTCATCAGTTTGTCAGTTCAAAAATGTAAAAAATGTTCTAAACATGGCTCGACTAAGGAATTTATATTTTGCTGAGGTTGATTCTCGTTTAAGATATGGTGTTTGTTTTTGGGGGGTTTCCACCCTATCAAATAATGTATTTTTAGCCCAAAAGCGTGTGATAAGATGTACGGTAGGGTTATCCACAAGAGAGGCCTGTAAAAATACATTTAAGCACTATAATATATTGACATTTCCGTCAATTTTCATTTTTGAACTATGTTTATTTGTCTTTAAAAACAAGAGTCAATTTGTTTGTTAACAGTCATCTACATAATGTAAATACCAGGCAATATTGTATCATATTGTCATAAAAGAAATATAAATTTTATTATATTATTATTATTATTATTAAAGGTATTTACAGGGTGTTTCACAAAAAAATGGACATGGTTTAATCGCAGATAGAGGGTAATCGGAATCGCCCGTAGAAAAAGCCAGTTGGGCCCTCGTTGCTGAAATACAAGATATTTTACCAGAGGTCGGATTTACCCATCAGATTCCAGGGATGGCTTTTATAGATATGATATACTGAAATATTCCCAAACCACAAAAAAAAAGTCATGCAACATATTAAGTGGATTTTATTTAATTTTACAATGTTAATGCATAACTTAGTTTTGTCGGGGAATGCACTATATTAAATGAAAACGTAATGCGTAATAGATTCTTTTAAATTGCAGTATCCTGGCAATTTACATTACTCAAGCCCACGGGCCGGTCCTAGCGTGGAGGGGAGAAAACATTACACGATCAAACAGTATCTGGTATAACGTGGATTCATTCAGACGTACGTACTAAAAATGCGCCGTTCGAATGTCACATCGTACGACACCGACGGAAGCTACAGTAAATTCTTGGATTGGCGATATTACCGATTTACAATTTGATGGTAGACAATTGTATTTTACTAGATGTGACGAAGCAAGACTAAGAGATGTATGCATCGCTGCCAGGAGAATCCGGAGATAGGGCAGACAGGATGATAATGAAGCCTCCCGAGCCTACAAAGAAGTCACTTAGAGAGGCGATATCCGATGCAAAAAGAAAGAAATGGCAGGAGCTATGCGCAAGCATAGATGAAGATGTATGGGGTGATGGCTACAAAATAGCCATGCGCCGATTGAGAGCACCCCCTCCAGCGATTCCACTGGAGAGGATGAGGGAGATAGCTGACGCACTCTTTCCCCACAGGGAGGAAGAAAGGTGGGATGACATGGATGTAGCGGATGTCCCCCCATTCACAGAAAATGAACTTAAAGGGGAAATCGAGAGACTAAAGAGCGGCCGATCCCCGGGTCCGGATAACATCCCCCCCGGAGGTGATCAAAATAGTCGTCGAAGAATCCCCCGAGCGTTGGAGAGAGGAGACTTTCCATCCAGATGGAGGAAAGCAAGGCTCGTCCTCATTATTAAAGGGAACGGAAAACCTGTAGAACCATCCTCCTACAGGCCCATCTGCTTGTTGGATACCTTGGGAAAGGTACTGGAATACTTAATCCTGGGAAGGCTAGAGCTAGAAATTTACCGGAGAGATGGCTTGTCGAACTACCAGTTCGGATTCCGCAGAGGAATGTCGACGGTGGATGCTGTGACCCGCATCACGAGCAAGGCAAGAGAGACCATGGAGGCAAAGAGAATGTGCTTAATCGTCACCCTTGATATCAGGAACGCATTTAACACTGCAGGATGGGGAGCGACTATAAGCAAACTAGAGAGATTGGAAGTGGCACCTTATATCATTAATATCATTAAGAGTTGCTTCAGGGATAGGCAAATAGGGATGGACGCAAATAACACCTTTGAATGGAGAAACGTGACCTGCGGTGGTCCCACAGGGTTCGGTACCCGGGCCAACACTATGGAACATTATGTTCGACGACGTCCTACGGATTCCCCTCGCAAATGGGGTCTCCCTTAAGGGCTACGCCGACGATCTTGCCCTAACTGTGACTGGAAACTGGACAGGGCTAATCGAGGAGATGGCGAATGCCACTATTGAGAGAATATAGGAATGGCTGCGGGGCGTAAAATTAAAACTTGCTCCGGAAAAAACCGAAGCAGTGATGATCACAAGGAAAAGAACTGTCCAGCCTGTCACCATCAGGGTTGGACAGATGGAAATTAGACCGGGGAATGGACTTAAATACCTCGGAATCTGGCTGGACCCAAAACTAACATTCAGGTGCCACATAACAAAAACGGCGGAAAAAGCGGGGAAATCGGAAACCGCTCTGAGAAGAGTGATGTGCAACACGAAGGGACCAAAGGCCAGCAAAAGAAGAGTGCTTTGTGGCGTGGTGCATTCAGTCATATTATATGCCGCCCCGTTCTGAGGATACGCCTTAGAAGAAAGGGCTAATGCCAAAGTAAGCCTGGCAAGGATTCAACGGCAGATGGCACTGAGGGTATGTAGCGCCTATCGGACAGTCTCGTACGAGGCAGTGCTGGTAGTAGCAGGGATCCCTCCAGTGGATTTACTGGTTAAGGAAAGGGTAGAAGTGTACGAAGGAGTCGAGAGAGGAACCGCCAGGGAAAGACTGTTCGAAAGATGGCAGAACAGATGGGAGAACGCCCATAAAGGAAGATGGACTCACCGCATGATCCCTACAGTCAAAGAGTGGGTGGAAAGGAAACACGGAGGAGTAGGGTATCATCTCACGCAGGCCCTGACAGGTCACGGCTGTTTTGCCGACTACCTGTTGAGAATAGGAAAGCTGGACTCTCGAGAGTGCGCACATTGTGGCGAAATAGACGATGTAGAGCACACAGTCTTCCGCTGCAACAGATGGGTGGAGGAGAGACGAGGCATTAATCGTCTAGGGCCGGATGAGCTTGTGGAATTCATGCTGCAATCTGAAGACAATTGGGCAAAGGCCGAAACAGCTATTACACGGATCGTCGTGCATAAAGGAGAAGATGAGAGGTATCCTATACCCTTTGCACAACTAGAGGGAATACAGGGAACAAAGGCACGGAAAAAAAACAACATATATACATTGAATAACGATTGACGTGTATCCTGAAAAGAAGCGAGAGCGGTTCCAGGATACATCATACACTGAAGAGGGGTGGTTTTAGTGGGTATGCCTAGAAGTGAGTCCCACACTACCGTTCAGGTGTCCATAAAGGATTTCCACCCCGGAAAAAAAAGATGTGACGAAGCAATTTCGTGGTCATGCAACACAAATATTAATACACATATTTTCTTAAAAAACTATAAGGTGGATCTACTTACAATGACATGCAACGTAATTTTAACTTAGATTTAGTTATAGGATGTAACATACCGTAGTCGAAATTGGACAATCCACCTTTTAGGCAATTTTTGGAAAAATATTAGTGGAAAATATAGCAATCTGACAGAAAGTGAAGTACTCTTTATAGCCATTTTTCGAAGACCCTTTTTTTTCCAAAAAGTTGCTATATCGAAAAATACTGCAGATATCGATCTGAAATTTTTATCAGATATGCTCTCCTATATAACACATACTTTATATAACTCCTATATAACACATATAACTCCTATATAACACATACGTATAATTTTGCTAAAATTAAAAATAAGATTAAAAATTTCCAGTTTTTTGAATTTACTCCTGACCTACTAAAGCTATCTTAACGTTTGGCGGCTCATTTTATAACTTTCTCATTTGAACTTTTCCTCTCAGATTATTAGCCTTCTATTCAAACGCGAAAAATCGATTTTTCTACTTTACCACGCCCCACCTTCCTTATCCGGTATGGCATCACTTTTGTTTCGATCAACTTAAAACAATAAAATCGTAGTTATCTATTTTCGTCACATTTTGATACGTTTCGTGACAATTCGACTGGACTATTGTCGCGTGAATAGGAAAAAGACTTATTTAAGTTCTCACAATTTCTGTCAAAAAAAGTTAATGCCCGTATGAAGTCCTCGCGCGTGACAAGCTTACTTGTCAGTCTAGATGTCATAAAGCTGAAGATGTTAGGTATAACATTTTTCTTGAAAAAAACTTAAACAAAATAACTGAAATTTTTCAAGTTATAAAACATGTTCAAAAGAATTTTTCACAACAAAACAGGTCTCTTGAGGTTTAAAAAAATATCTGCAAAAAGAGTGGTAGAAAATTTTATTTATATAGGAAGTCACTAAAAAGATTAATGGATGTTCTTAATAACTTACTTTTTCGTCTACGTGCACTTCACTAAAATAGCAAAGTTTGACACATGAGGAACCTTACTATGAAATATGAAAACAGAAACTGAAACATTAACTAAAAGCCTATAAATTTAAGACCAATCAATGTTTAAGTCTTACTTAGAAACTTTTAAAATAATTACAAAAACCAACATGGTTTTTCTAGTGGCATGTCGACCGGTAAGGCAATACATTCTTTTTTAAATAAAATTTTTGAATTCATTGATGTGGGAGAATGTCCTGTTGGTATATTTTGTGATTTCAGCAGGGCATTCGACTGCATCATACATAGTCTATTAATATCTAAATTATTTGATTATGGTATATGGGGTCTGTCATTAAACTGGATCGGAGATCCAAATCCTCGAAGATCGGAAGCAATATGTAAGTTTAAAACATAAAAACAATAACACCGTATGTAGTGTTAATTCAGAATGTTTAAATTCAACTCTAGGTGCTCCACAGGGCTTTATTTTAGGCCCTGTGCTTTTTATTTTATTTATTAATGATATTTATTTTTGCCATCAACCGCACATTTTACAATGTATGCTTACGACATTCCTGTGATGTCAAATCCATATGATAAATTGCAATGCTATTTTAAACACTCGAAACCATTAGTTTTCCCATAATACCTGTATCTCAATACCGAAAAAACCCAAGTTATTGGATTTCACGGTAGGCGAAAGGAATGTGATAACTTAAATATTAAAATAGATAATACAAATATTTCTAATACTGAGGACAATGTTAAGTTTTTAGGTTGGACGAATGTCTAAATTGGAAGCATCATTGCGAAACTTTGATATCCAAAGTTTCTTCTATAGTATACCTATTCCGAAATATTAGGGGGATTCTATCAAGAGAACAACTTATTAATTTATATTATGCCCAAGTTAATTCACGTTTAAGGTATGGTATCTGTTTTTGGGGAAACTCCACCATGTCTTCAAATGTATTTATTGCTCAAAAACGTGTCTTACGATGTATATTTGGTATACCGAGTACTCACACGTGCAAGGATATCTTTATAGAATATAATATTCTTACCTTACCTGGCACATTTATTTTCGAAATTTGTATATATGTTTTTAGAAATAGAAATAGTTTTATTTTAAATAGTGACTACTATAATGTCAATACAAGGCAAAAAAATAAACTTCCTGAACCTTGTGCCAGATTAAAAATCACAAGTGAGTCTCCAAGATTTATAGGCCCGAAACTGTTTAACTGTCTACCGGATGACATAAAATATGAGGAAACAGAGTATTTATTTAGAAAAAACTAAAGATGTTTTTATCAGAAAAATGTTGTTATTCTGTATCAGAGTTTTCTCTGTCCACTAATACACATGAACCTATCTATATGTTCCGTGTTTTTGTTTTTTCTTTTTACTCTTGTTCTGTTTACAAATTTTGTATTGTACCGTACATTTTTCAGTACTCTTTGTCTTCGTGTTATACAACTGTGTGTTTTACACTATATTTAACTTTTAGTATAAGCTTTTATATTATTTAACTATTGTGTAAAATAGTGTTTCAATTACTTGTCTTATATCATGTACATGATCAAAAAAACCAATAAATATTTGAATTTGAAAAGTCAACTTGATTTACTACTTACTTCTTTCGAAAGTTAGCACCACACATGGAACATAGAAAGGGTCGTTCTCCTGTAACCGCCTTTGTATCCTTTTTAACAATCTTCTTATCATGATTCTTCACGTGAAATTGTAAATTGTTTTTTCTTGCAAACTTGGCATTGCAAATTTTACATTCATATGGTCTTTCGTGAGTGTGCTGCCTTATATGAGCTTGCAGCGAGGATTTCGGGAAGAACTTGTCACAAATTGGGCACTTGTATCTATAAACCGGTTTTGTTTTGGATTCGCCATCTTTATCCGTAGGGTACGTAACTAACGGTTCGTTGTGCAAAACTAAATGAAAAATTAATTCTGATGTGGAGTTAGACGAGAACGGACATTTTTCGCATCTAAAAGAGTTTTCTGGATTTTCTTCAAACTTGCACGACTTTGTTCGAAGATGAGTGGTAAGCTCTTGGCCTATGGTAAAACTAGCGCCACAGTGAGGACATCTGCAAAAAAATAGGTTGCTGTAGTACTCGAGCAAATTTATTCATGTTTTCAGGAACTTAAATTAAAAACATATTTTATTCACATTATTACTATCATATAATACTTGAATCGTGTCAGTTTTTCTCTACCACCTCTTTTATCCCCTAAAAAGGGCATAAATAGATCTTGTCCTAAGGTTCTGAAGTATGTTGACGCGCTGAAGTTAATTTTGGACAAAAAAATATTCTATCGTGTCAGTTTCCCTCTACCAATCCCCTTCTATCCCCTAAAAAAGGCAAAAAACAGAACCAATAAAAAACTGATAGGATAGAAACATTTTTTTCCAAAGTTGGCTTCGGTGCGTCAAAATATTTTTTTTGCAGGCCTGTGTAATTGAACTTGGGTGTGTTTATTGCAGAAGTGGGATTTTCGTGCAAAGGATAGATGTCGACATCATCTCAAATAAATGTCACAACATAGCAACTCCCAGTATACTCACTAATTTCTGAATTGACCAAAATAAATTGGAGTCAGGAGAACTAAGTGGCAACAGATAATGAAAGAAGGTACGTGAGTAAAATAAATTTAAAAAAAATCACAAGTTACTACCATACATGAGAAAGGTGGATGTAACAATACGGTCAATTATAGACCTATTAGTCTATATAAAGAAGGCAGAAATAGTGTAAATATTTCGTGCAAAGACGAGATTACATCCCCCCGTTTTCGAGGGTGCCGAACACGATGCAAGTGGTGGGAGAAGTTTTTGACCGCCGCAACCCCCTGAAACGGCCAAAGACCACCCACCCCTTCATGTTTTCATATATAAATAGGTCTAGGGAGTGATTTATCGACGAGTTATACTTGAAATAACATAGAAGGGGTTTATAGAGTAAGTGGAATCTAGACAGCAGGCCCTCCCAAGGGGAGGAAAATATATTTTTTTCAAAAATGATTCTGTTCAAACGCGTATCCCCCCGTTTTCGGGGTCGCTGATCACGAGGAAAATATTCATTTTTAGCTCAAACCCCTCCTCATTCCTCAAACGGGCAGAACCCACCCCACACTCACCAGAAAGCATGCTATCCAGCATTTATAAGTTTTTCGACACATGATCGTTACTTCTGTGCATATCCCTTCATTTTTCACGGAAGGGAAGGTGGTAGCAACCTCGGGGGTTGCTTCAACCCTTCCATGAGGTGTAAAATTCATTAATTACACTTTGGATTGTCAATACGCCCTCCCCCGTTTTCGCAGGTGCTGATCACGATAAATATATTCACCTTCATCTCAGACTCTCCTCAACTCCTATAATGGACGAAAACTTACGCAGCGTGATCACTCGGCGAGATATATCAAAAACGCGGATCCGCGTTATGAGCAGTGAAAGTGTTAATATTTTATTTCATATTAGTCGAAGAAAGATTTATAGACGCGAAATATAGGTAACATAATATTCGAGCAAGAGCTTTGGGCCGAAAAATAAAAAAAAAGTGAAAATATTTACACCGAAAATGGAAGGATACGCGTTTGAACCGAATTATTATTAAAAAATGATTTCACTCCCCTCGGGAGGGTTTAATTAACCCTCTAGGCCTGCTGTCTGGATTCCACTTACTCTACAACCTCCTTCCATGTTATTTCAAGTATAACCCGTCGATAAGTCACTCCCCAGACCCGTTTATATATGAAAACATAAAGGGATCCATTTGGCCGTTTCAAGGCGGCGGTCAAAAACTTCTCCCACCACTTGCATCGTGTTCAGCACCCTCGAAAACGGGGGGGGGGAAGGTAATCTCGTCTTTGAACGAAATATTTACAAAAACGTTGTTTTATAAAGCTTCATTACATAGACTATATTTCCATTGTATTTGTCAACTTAAAAATATTTGAAATCATTTTAAAAATAGACTGAAATGTTTAAAAAAAAACATATATTAACTGAGGCTTAATTTGGGTATAGATAGGGAAGATCCACTATTGAGGCAATCTGTGAATGTATGGAACGGTTATAGAAACAGAGGCTATTAAGAAGCGTAAACTATGTACTGCAAAGTTTTACATGTCTAAAGCGTTTGATACTGTTAACCATGTTCTAATGTAAAAATTGAAATATTGGATCAAAGGAAAAGTATTAAATTTATTTACGTCTTATCTTACGTCAACAATGTGTTAAGTTTAACGGCAGCGTATTGAAACTTTCAAATATCGGTTATGCGATACCACAAGGGTCTGTCCTCGGCCGTGTCATATTTATCATTTACATTAATGATACGTCATTTAATTTGACTGTTAAAGAGCTTCCGATATCGTATGTCGATGATGCCACATTTTGCTAAGCGACAACCTGTTTTCCAATTTGTATACAAACAGTAAAGAATCTGATAATTTGACAAAAAAATGATCGAAGCATTATATTATTATAATTATTATCTTTTTAGAAATAATGACAAAATCAAAACTTTAATCCTAGAGGGTGCTGGAACCTTCGGTGTGACGCTGCCTTTGAAGTAGTTTCCACAAACTCCAAACCACCAAAAGGAGAAAACTCAATTTGAGAGCTCCTATGTTAAAAGGAACAGTACTGAATTTTTCCAGTGAAGTTAGGTATCTAGGAGTAATCCTGGACACTTACCAAAGCAACGACGGCTATTTGCACGTGTTGTAGGCTGTTTGGTAAGACTTGGGGTCTGAAGCCGAAAATGATTCATTGGTCCTACCTTTCGATTGTGAGACCCATGGTTACCTACGCATCATGTGTATGGTGGCCAAAAAAAGAAGAAAAAATAGCACAAGGAAAGTTGCAGAAATTGCAACGCCTTGCCTGTCTAGGGACTACAGGAGCAATCCGCTCGTGTCCCACAGCAGCTATGGAGGCAATGCTGGACTTACTTCCTCTGCATTTGCATGTAAGGAAGGAGGCAGCACTTAGTGTCTTAAGGCTGCATCAGGCGCTTAAATTCAGACCAGGCAACCTGGTTGGTCACTTAAGGATTCTGGAGTTAATCCAATTCGAATCCATGACCAAACCCACTGACTCAATGCCAATCAAGCATGACTTTGACTGTCCGTTTGATGTGCTGATGGAAAGCCGTCAGGCGGGCAGGGTCGAAGCACTGCGGTTGGAGAAAGAGTCACACATCTGGTACACAGATGGATCCAAGATGGACGAGGGAGTTGGTATGGGCATAGCAGGGCCTAAATGCAGGCTTGGTAACATCTCAACCATCCTCCAGGCAGAAATCTATGCTATAGATCAATGTGCCCAGGAATGCCTAAATAGAGGCATCGAACGGCAAAGATCTATACTTTCAGATAGCCAGACAGCATTAAAGGCTCTCAGGTCTTATACCTTCGAGTCAAAAATTGCCTGGGAATACAGACAATCCCTGAAGCTACTGGCAAAAAGCAACAAGATTACCTTGATATAGGTGCCAGGGCATGAGGGAATATAAGGCAACGAATTGGCTGATAGCCTCATAAGAAAAAGGGCTGAAGCCCCGTTTTTTTGGACCCGAACCGTTCTGTGGCTTATCCAAGGGACACACAACGGAGGAGGTCCTAAAATGGGAAAAGGAACAAAAGAAGTCCTACTGGAGGAACACTCCAGGCTAAAGACGAGCGAAAAGGTTTATAACCTATTCAACAAAGTATGCCACAAGGCTTCTTGAACTTGAAAAGTTCGACCAAAGGCTGATCACAGGCCTTCTAACTGGCCATTGCCCCTTGAGATATCATCTCAAGAACATAGGCATGGCAGAAGATGACAAATGCAGATACTGTGAAGCTGCAACTGATACTGCGGAATAAATATTTTATGAATGCAAGGTGCTAATCCGCATTAGGCTAAAGTACCTAGAACATCCGGAATTAACGCCTGAAGACATAGGGAAATTAGCTTCCAGGAAAATCGCAAGCTTTGCAAAAAGTCTTGGAATCCTGGGCAACAACTAGATGCAGGGTAATTCACAAAAGACCTTTTAGGTTGAGGTGAAGAAAGGCCAACCCAGGGCCAAGCGACACCTTAGACAATCTACAATCTACAATAGCATAAGTAAGATTATAGTCTATTCAACTCTGATCTACGCTACGCTAAGTAACTCGCCCCTATTCTACTCTATCCTACCTATTCTGATTATGACTGAATTATTAGAATGACTGAATTATAATTGTCACTTTAATTTTTAATATTAGTAATAACAATAACAAAAATATTATGGACCAGTGTTCATACCTTATTTTGTGCTCTGGGTGCTTGCCCTTCAAATGTTCCTTCAACAGTAAAAGGTTGGCAAAAGTTTCTTCGCAATATTCACATGTCTTCTTCGTCATTTTATCTCCACCACTTTTGCTCAAGCAGGTATACTTGTGCTGAACGGACCTCCTATGCAGTTTAGCTTTCTTAGCATCGTCGAATTTTAAGTTGCAATGAGTGCAATGATAATATTTTTCTTTGTGGACGTTTTGCCGGTGACGTTGCAAAGATACACTCGATAAAAATCCTTCCCCACACGGCTCGCAAACGTATTCATTTTTGAAAGTTTTCACGACAGAGTCATCGTGATTGAATTTCTTACAGTGATTCAACAATTGCATATTCAGCAAAAATTCTTTATTGCAAGTCAGACAGTGTACAGGATTAATTTTTTTAATAACGATGGGTACAGATCGGTTAATAACAGAAACTACCTCGTTGTGTTCCGACGAAACTAGATGGTTGTACATTAGGTTGCTATCCTCTGATCTAAAATTACAGAAGTTACAGAAGAAATAACCTGGTATTTTTTTGTTAACGTGGTCTTCAGACAACCAATGTCTTAAAAAATTCTGGTGAGTGTTGCAATAGAACTTGCAAATGCTGCATTGAAAAGGACTTTCCAAAACTATGCCATGAATATTATCCAATACCATAGACCTGGCTACTGAAGTGGTTATGTCTCCTTTTCTACAGTGGTAGTGAGAAATTAGATGTTTACCGATGAGATACCTGTTTACTTTCGACTGACAAACCTCGCATCTCGTATAAATTTTCTTTCGTTTTCTCTTCTTCGTCACAGGAAGTACAGGTTTTTCTTGGTCACTGAAAATCGGCTCGGGCGGTTTTATTTTTGCTCTTCTAGCATCCTTCAATACATTTAAGTCATCACTGTCATCGAATTCTCTGTCATGTAAAGTTCTTTTGAAATGCAGCTCAGATTTGAGATGTCTTTCGTACACAACTTTTGAGGCTAATCTTCTATTGCAGGGATTGCACCAATACTGAATAGCTGTAGTAGATTTCCTTAACGCAGAGTCGTCGGAAATTTTTAATAACTCCTTATTCTGGGGAGGAGGGATCCACTTATCTTTTGCGCAGTCTTCTTCCGGTTCGCGTGGATCCTGATTCAATTGTCCTTTAACGTCACTATCCATTTTCTTACTCTGAATTTGTTTTTTACTGTCTCTCGATGGGCTCAGTTTATCGGCTTCACTTTGTTTAGATTTCGTCACCACTTGTTGTACCAAACTCGTCTCTGATTCACTTTTAGGTTTCCATTTACCCTTCGTATGGCTTGGAGGTGGAAAAGCATCTTCGTTATCATTTTTAGGCTTCCATTTACCTTTGGTATGACTTGGCGGTGGAAAATCATCTTCGTTGTCATTTTTAGGTTTCCATTTACCTTTAGTATGACCTGGCGGTGGAAAATCATCTTCGTTATCATTCTTAGGTTTCCATTTGCCTTTAGTATGACCTGGGGGTGGAAAATCATTTTCATTATCATATTTTGGTTTCCATTTGCCTTTGGTAAGACCTGGCGGTGGAAAATCATCTTCGTTGTCATTCTTAGGTTTCCATTTGCCTTTGGTATGACCTGGAGGTGGAAAATCATTTTCATTATCATATTTTGGTTTCCATTTGCCTTTGGTATGACTTGGAGGTGGGAAATCATCCTCATTATCATTTTTCGGCTTCCATTTACCTCTGGTGTGTGTGGGTGGAGGAAAATCATCATCCATATCATTTTTGGGTTTCCATTTACCTTTAGTGTGAGTTGGAGGGGGGTAATCATCGTCCAGTTCACTTCTGGGTCTCCATTTTCCTAAAAACAAATTGTGTTATTTAGAATTTCATCCAGCTAGAGCACTGATAAAACTAATCGATGGCAAATTAAAGTATATTCTAATCTAACCTTTAGTATGCGTTGGAGGAGGACAATCATCGTCAGCTTGACTCTTTGGTTTCCATTTTCCTTTCGTGTGATTTGGCGGTGGAAAGTCATCCTCGGTATCAATTCTTGGTTTCCATTTACCTTTCATGTGAGTAGGAGGAGGTACATCTTGATAATCCTGCTTCTTGGAAGACACCCATTTACTTCCGGTAAAAGTAGGTGGAGGCACGTCGTAGCAGGTTTGAGAACTATATGTAGGCTTCCATTTACCCTTTGTGTGAGTGGCTGGTGGGGAAATACTCCTCTTCGTGTTTGGCTTCCATTTTCCTCCTGTGTGTGATGGAGGAGGTACGTTCCATTCTCGGTTATCAGCATTTCTGGACCATTGTATCGGAGATGACGGTTTCCATTTGCCTCCTGAAATAAATTTAAAAAAAAATAATATATAATTTTTAGCGAATAGATAATATTTTTTTTATAAATCACCTCAAATATTTTCTCTAACCTGTGTAATTTCTAGGAGGAATATCTTGATCTTCATCGCTAGAATCATCAACATCGTAGTCATATTCCTCAGATTCCTCATCGCTCTCCTCATACACTTCCAGTCTAGCGGGTTCTTCTTTTCTTCTTTCTAAATTTGCAACGGCCTTGATCAGTTTTGACTGGTTGTCACCATAACCAAGTTCCTTGAGTTGGTGGCCTCCAATCCAAACATTCTTCCCGGATTTCGATTGTTGAGGATCGTTCGTGTCTTTGTTGCCACCAGACGTCGCTTGAATGACAGCGGTAGTTTTGCTTCTGGTTAAAATACCACTGAAATTTTTGCCCGATGTAGACTGGGCTGCCGTTTTCTTGGAACTGCTCCGGAGTTCCAGTGAGGAAAAAAAATCATCAGCCTTCAAACCGAACGATTCGTCCGGTGGTAATAGCTGACTGGGCAAAGGTGATTTTGGAGGTTCCCCAAGGTTCTTAGAACAACCTGCTTTTCGATGGGTAACGTAGTTGTCCAAGCCGAGTATCGTTGCGTGACATCTGAGGCAGAAGTGGGTGTCATCATCGTAGTCACCAATCATTTCTGGAAATAGTGGCGGTCAGCAATTGTTTTTACAGAATTATGTACACAAATAAATAGAATAAAATAGAAAAATGCATTGTCGTTAAAAAAGTGTAACAACGTACATCTTTTTTTTTGTTGTTGTAGTCAGTATTTACTGTAATGTAATGAAAAGAGATGGCATTTGCCTACTTTTTGTGATGCTGAGAAACTTTTATTAATGGAAACTGGCAATCTTAACAGATCTTATTATCTTATTTCGGCCCTTATACATACGTGGCGCCGGCCCGGCGTGGTGCAGCACGTCGGTCACGGCAATAAAAAAACTAAGAGTTCTGGAATATAAGTTTATGTTTTATCTCTAATTCTTCACTATACATCTCCCTAAAACATCTCTATACCGTTATTACGGTATAGAGAATTATTTGAAATATGCGCTCTCTAATCTATTATCTGCTCTTATTTTAAATTTGTGCTCTACATTGGGTACTAAATTTATTTTTTTCACTTTTCATATCTGATGTACTATATAAATATAAGGTATTGTTTAGTTATTTATTTAATTGTGGTACAAGTGATTATTAAAGCCACCTTTATCCACGAGTGGAATAATTGGCACAAGAGAAGTGGTTTTAGGGTGAAACCACGACGGTTACAAGTATTTATTGCTCTTCAATGGTTGAACGTTACCTATGTACAGTATAGTAGTTTCATCTATTGTCGACTGTAATCTATAGAAGAATGTCTGCAAAATATGCGAGATGCAAAAAAATAATAGATATACTTTTTGTAGGAAAAAAATAAGGAATAACGTTTGTTCAAAATATTTTTTTGTATTATGTATAATAATGAAGTTTAAAGGATTTTAAAAATTTTTTTAAATAGTATTAAAAAATGAGTTAATTCTTTTTTCCTGTAATTTAAACAATGTGACAAGTTCTACAAATTGTTTATTTAACAGAATGACGAAAATGAAAAATTATGTTTTTATCATAGCACCATCAAAAAGAGCATGCAAAATTATAAAAAAAACAGCCTTTCCTTCATTAATATTAACTGGAAAAAAATGAGAGGTCTGATATTGTATTTTTAAGCCACATCAAGTGCTGAAAAAACATTTTTGAAAAATACATTTATTTTGAATTGTTTATAACAATTTTTGAATAAACAATTATTTAAAAAAAAATGAAAAAAAATTATCGACTTCCTCACTGTTAAAATTAAAATCAATATATTTTTTTAAATAGATCGATAATATTGTTCACCCCCAAAAAAGTGTGGAAAAGTTTCCATATTTTTGTATTTTGCATTGGAAAATGCATATTAGAGAAAAATAAAGGACGCTCTCATGTGGAGTAATCAAAAATACATACGTAAAAAATTGTCACTTTTTAACTACAAAGTTTACAAATAAAGAGCGACAAAAGTTTTGCGTTTGGCATCGCTAAAATTGGAAAAAATGTTCGATTGACAATCAAGTGGAACGCCAGGACCGTTCGGAACAGCGAAAAAGTCATTTTTAAGCTTGAGTGCGAGCGTTCGTAGCTCGTAAACTATAAGAGATGAAAAATATGCTCTCCTAGACTTTTTTGTAGAAAATTCGACGCTGTATAAAAAAGATCCAGTGAATTTTTGTTCTCGAAACTTTTTTTAAAATTATTTATACAAATTGAGTCGCCTTAAAAATACTCACAAATAATACAACCATCGAGCAATGCAAGTGATTACATGGGAGACAGTCTAATTGCAAGGCCTATTATAAGTTATTGTGGTCACTTATGGCATACGAAGTTTTTTCCAACACTTACTCTAAAGAAACCAAAAAAGTCTTCAATTACTTCCACATCCAGTGGAAGTATAGTAACGACAAAAAAATATTTGAAAATTTTTATTGTTCAAATAGGCTTACAATGTCATGAAACGTCGAGATTTTAAGTTTGAGTGAAAAAAATTTCTGTCTGTCTGTCGGTCTGCAACTTTTTTTCTGCGCACGATTACTCTGGAACCGTTTAAGATATTGACTTGAAGTTTGGTACACGTATACACGTATACATAAAATTGGTATTTAGTATATACAAGAGAAGCTATGGTCTCAAAAAATTTTTTGGCATTAGCCTGCCCATTATTAAAGGGGATGAAAAAAAATTGTGCTTTAGTGTGTGTACAAGAACCAAAAGCCTCAAAATATTTTTTTTACTTCACCCACAACCATCCCGCTATCACCACCCCCACCCCACTACCGATGTGGGATATTATTTTATGGGTTTTTGGGGGATTTCAAATATTATTATTAAAGTTCTATAAACAATTATTTCCACATACAAAATTTTTTCGTTGTGATTCCTTGGGCAGCGTTTTTTTTTTAGATAAAATTAAAAACTCAGTAACTGACAAACTACTATTTTAAATAATGCTTCGTGGCAATCAGAATAAGTGGATAGAGTTCAAGCTGGAAAGTAGATGAGTTTATATAAAATGGCGAAGGAACGACAATTATTATGTTAGTATGACAGAATTAATTTAAGTTCGCCATTGAATAAATCGTTTTGTACAGTTTGTCTGTTTTTTGTAAAGGATTAGAAGTAAGTACGTTTTTTTTTTGAGCAGTATGAGATTTTTTTGCTTATAATGAAAAATTTCCTATTTTCTTCATTGCTGAATAAAAACGAAGAAGAAAAATGTATCCATTCTTATTAATAAAGTTTTCCTTCAGAAACAAGATTCCAGTTATTAAACTGTAACTTTATAAATAGATGTTGGAAAAATAACTATTATTCACTTAGAAACATAATGTTTTTGTACCTAAATGACCCAATAGAAACTACCACGCCTTCTATTGAAATCTTAAGTACTTGAACGTTACGAAATTTCACCAAATCTAACTGATAATCTAGTAGCAGCATAAACAATACGTTCATAAAACGAAAAAGAGACCTTACTGCGGCCGTGGGAAGTGGGATCATCGACAGGTCGACAAGGCACAAGACAACCGTCTGCGAAGTCAAAGCATACCTTTAACTAACTACAGCTCGGATAAATGATGTGATCAACTTTTAGGTTATGTTTGTTTCGCAGAAGTTCTGTCTACATTAGCATAAAATGTCACTTGTGTCCGCCTCGACTGTGAAAATCATCGCAATCCGGCCAAAACTTGACGGGCGACCGAATAATAGCTTCAGTCTGAACTTGTTATGGTTCTTTCTGTAATCCGCATATAGCTCAGTTCATATACAGTGCGTGCGTAAATACTGAAATAAACTTGATAAAATTGTTATGAAACGAGTGATAAAAAATTGCTCGAATAGGTAATTTTTTAAATACATTTCTCTACCTATTCTTGTTCAAAATATTTTTAAAATATTTTGGTTGATTAATTACCATCGTACGGTAGACATCTTTTTAGAGAGAAGCCCGCCTGGTGCATTTCTCGCCTTTTTGAAAAAACTGCAGAAAATTAAAATTTTTTTTTTGGTATATTACACGAAACTCAATCCGGGGGCACACTGTATATTGGCCGCCATTTTGAATTATGGAAGTTTTGTAATTTTCTGGAGGTCGGGAAGGTACTCCCTACCTCAATGCCAAATTTAAAATGCCTAGCTCATCGGGAAGTATTCCATATAACTGTTTGTGTAGGCATTTCCAAACATGCTGAAACTTGACTTTTTGCGAGTTGAGGGACTAAGCACCAAACCCTCAAGAAAGTTAATAAAATTGGGAAATTCAAAATGGCTGCTCCAATATGGCGGCCAAAAGTTCAGTCAACGTTTTTCGGAACTTCCAAACTTGGATAATATATAGATGGTCATTATTTGAATAGTTTGGTTCGCGTTTAATAAAAATTGGATGGAAGGCGTTATTCATTATTTTTAGTTACCTTAACGAACCCGTAGTGGAACACGGGAATTTTACCAGTTTAATATCATTAAAAAATATGTTCTTATTTGTATCTGGTTGACTGTAAGAATAGCTTAATTACACCACCATTTTTAAATTCACAAATTTAAAAACACAGTCAATTTATCATAATTATTATCGTTATTTTTATTATTATTATCCAACAATCTCAGATAAATATATTTTGATCATGTGCAATAAACACCAAAGATTAAGATTAACTAACAGATCTGAAGAAATATGATTCCTTAACAGCGAAAAGTTTATATATCATTCATGTTTTGGACAAACACTTTGATAGATAAAATATTTCATCAGGAGACAAGTGAGTGAATCGTGGCAAGCAGACCATACTGGGGCTGTCGTCCGAATAACTGCTTCCTCATCGATCCGCCACCTCTACAAGCCCTCATTGCACACCACCAATAACATTTAATTATTATTTTATAATGTAGCACGCTGTAAATATTACGAACAATCTTCTTGTTTTCTCTAAAAATTGCACATTACAGTCTTATCTATAAATACTGTAAACACAATGCTAATAAATATACCTATATCACAGAAAAAACTACAGAACACATAATCATATTATTTTATATGTAAAAAAATTTAAATGCTGCGAAAATGGTTTTACGAGGTGATTTGTTAAAAAAATTAACTACATAAATCATCATATACCACTGAAAAAATTGTATTGTATTGTATGGCTGCCGGGTAAGTGCAACAAACTTTTAAAAGGGCAATATTAAAAAAAGCTTTTTTGGCCCATCCGTGGTAAAGCGTCTTTTTTAACTAATTTTGGGCTGCTGAAAACGAATCCATCACCCGTTTTGGCGAAAAATCTCCGGAACACATTAAAAAACCACTTGGGGATGACATTGGAATTTTGCAGGAAATTCTCCTAAAATACTAAGTTTCGATAACTAAGTAGAAAAAGAAGTACAAAAATCAAATGCACCCCTTCAATCCTCCTCGCCATTCTTTCACCACCCCAAGAAGGTTGTAAGCTACTATAACCACTATATAATTACACATATTTTAAAAAAAAACAGAATACATCATTGAGTAGTTGCTATCAAAATATAACAATCTGATTACTTCTGAGCACACTCATGCGCCTCCTCACCCCCAAAAGGGTGAGGAGACCCACCCTTAAAAGGGGAGGTCTCACCTTCTCAGGGATATTGATCGGTGACCAAGGTGACTTGGCTAATTCAGATCACTCCAAGTCACCTTAAAAAAACATCCAACTGTGTATTAGGATTTTTTTTGTAATTAAAACCGATCAATATCCCTGAGAAGGTGAGACTCATCACTTTTAAGGGCGAGGAGGCGTATAAGTGTACTCAGAAGTAATCAAATTATTATATTCTGATAGCAACCACTCAATGACGTGTTCTGATTTTTTAAAAAAATATGTAAATAACTATATAGTAGCTATAGTAGCTTACAACCTTCTTGCATGTGAAAGAATGGCGAGGAGAGCTGAAGGGGTGAATTTGATTTTTTTTTACTTCTTTTTCTACTTAGTTATTGAAACTTAGTATGTTAAGAGAATTTCCTGCAAAATTCCAATGTGGTTTTTTAATGTGTTCCGGAGATTTTTCGCCAAAACGTGTGACGGATTCGTTTTCAGCACCCCAAAATTAGTAAAAAAAAAAAAAAAAAAAAAGGTGTGGCTTCCGCACTTTACCACGAATGCGCCAAAAAGCCTTTTTTTAACATTGCTCTTTACTTTTCAATCATTATCTAACAAAAAATCCTGCATTTTCAAGGAGTTACTTCGGCGACTTGAGAAGCTGATAATAAAACATTTTAAGAAAACCATATGTAAAACAATTTTGTATGAACTCAGTAGAATTGTCGCTAGTATGCCTCAGGGCAACATCTTGGGCCCCCTATTCCTCTTACTATACGTAATTAGTGTAAAATCAACTATGTCAAGTTTTTATTTTTCTAATGAAAATTCGATAGTGGAGACAAAAATATGGTTTGTAGAATTGAAAAGAACTTGAAATATATCCATAACTATTTTGATGAACGAAAACTTGTCAAAAAACTGTACCATAATTACTACATGTTTTATCCGCAACCGAAAACCGGAAAGAGAATTTCAGGTAAACCGAAAAACGAAGCCGAAATTAAATTACAAAGTCCAAAATAATACGTTTAAGTACAACGGGTTGCATAAATTAATTTGTCTTATTCAATGCACCACCGTGTTGGAATAACAAATCGGAAGGAAAATCGGGCCATATACCCTAAAGAAGAAACAACCAAGCAGCTACGGACATGTGTTTGGGAATTATTGTTCCTCATCGGCGTAGCGTAGCATCAAAAAAGGATCTGGAAGAGACAGATAGGAACAACAATTGAAAAGGTCGAAAGT
This sequence comes from Rutpela maculata, assembly GCA_936432065.2. NCBI lineage: Eukaryota > Metazoa > Arthropoda > Insecta > Coleoptera > Cerambycidae > Rutpela > Rutpela maculata. The sequence goes on from OW386286.2 coordinate 254,727,405, forward strand.
ACAGAAATAGTACTCTTATTTATGTGTTCACATCTAGAATTTTAAACCTCGACCGACAGACAGAGCCCTATGTGGACTGACCCACTATGTCATAGGTTTATTTTTTGCCTCAATCGGGTTTTTAATACGGTTGGTATCATACTTTTATCGGAAAAATTATACAGACTGTTTTTTTTTACCTACTCTACCACTTAACCAGGACGGCGAGATGAGATACGGTCTCCCATTCAAGTGACGGACTCGCCCGGCGTGCCTTAACTTCGCCGATCGAGGTCTCGTTACTGAAACCAGTACCGTACCACCGGGGTACTTTTCCTAGATTGGATTATATCTTATCTATCTAACAGGCTAATGGGAGTTAAAATACAAAATACCACATCAAACAATCGTCATATTAATTTGGAAGTTCCACATGGCTCCGTACTGAGACCCTTATTATTTTCATTATACATAAATCCTTCCATCTCGCATAAAAGAAAAAATTACCATGTACGCGGACGATACATCTGTCATGATCTCAGCACCGAGTCTTCTGTGACTGCGATCTCTCGCAAATAATGTGATGGACAGTTTCAACTTATGGTGCTCATAAAATTGTTTAATCTTAAATATTACTAATACTTTTCTCCTCGAGAAACAACTATTGCTTTATTTTTTTTTAGCAAGAAAAATATTAAATTCTCGAGTTCCGTTAAATTTCTTGGCACATTCGTAGATTCGTGTCTAATGTGGAATGATCAGTTAGACCATACAAAAAAGAGAATTAGACTTACCTATAATTCAAAAATTACTGAGTCTTCTAGACATAAAAAATAAGATATTAACACTTCCATCAATTTACATATACAACATTTCTAAATACGTCAGAAAAACTCAATGGTAGCTTTGAGAGCTTTGAGAGTACTTTCATCACTATTCCACCAGACATGGATCTCCCTTAACGATTATTATGTATAATTTGTCTCTATATGAAAAATCACCTTATTTTTCAGGCATTAAAATATATTAAACGCTAAGAATTTTAATTGTTTTAAAATGCTATTAAAACAATAACTTATTGAAAAATGTATTTATAGCCTTAACGAGTTTTTTTATTGCATTTTCTGAATGATCTTTTATTTCTGGAGTGAAATGCAAAACAAATTGAATTTTCAAGGGTCTCTATAGGCTTTAAAATTAATCAAAAACATCAACGTGAGGCGCTTTCGTGTTATAGCTGCGTGACGTCAATCACTCCTATCGCATCGGGAGACATAGCCGCTTGCCTATCTGCCTAACAGTGTATTTAAAAGCCGCAGATACGTCATGCGGATTGAAAGTACCGTTTGTATCAAGAATAGTGCAAATCCCGTAGGTGATGGAAAAACTAAAGCAAAACGTTCTGTAAAACGTACCGTATTGTGCCCAAATATATAAACACAACAGTAAAAACCCCCAATAAACTGTTTATTAGTCTACCGCGGGATCCTGTTAGAAGAAAATTGTGGCGGAAAGCGATGAGACGTGATATATATCTTGGAGATAAAACAAACAAATATGTGTGTGAAGATTTATTACTAGTAACTTTTTCTTTAATAGTAATCAGGGCCGTGTAGAACAGGTGTTCGAAGTGTTCACAGAGCACCTCCGTCTAATTTAGGGGCGGCCGCCCATCAATTTTTATTTCGGCGGAAAATTTTTTTTTAGATTCTCAACCTTATCAATTTTTATTTTGGTGATTTTTTTTAGATTCCCCCTTGATCCCGTTTTAAAGTAGGCGGCATTTTAGAGTTTGCACAATTTTTTTTAGATCCCCGCTCATCAATTTTGAAGTGAAGCGGTATTTTAAATTTTGCACAAAAATTTTTTTTTACATTTTTTGCCCCTCCGCCCCCCAACAGTTATGAAGTATGAGGCGGCATTTTAGATTTTGCCCACCGATGGCCAAATCTCTAGAAACGGCCCTGATAGTAATATATTAAGCAACATAATATAGTCCAGTGCAATTAGTCATTATAAATGAAAAATGTGAATGAATAGTGAATAGATTTGAATGATTTTTTTTGTTGGATTTCTAATGCCATATACTAAAAAGTTTACCCATTGAAAATTACCGCAATTTCGAAAATCCGTAAATTAAAAAAAACAAACATTTTAGAAATCTCAGCGAAAAATACAATTATCGGAATTTTTTAATATTTCTTTTAAGAAAATAATGATTGTTATAATTTTCGAAGTTGTTTATAAAGAAATTGTAAAAAAAAAATGAAACTTTTTAAAATTAATTTGAAGATGATAGAAGCTCCAAAAAGAGAAATAAATGAATAGTACAATAAGTGAAGCCTTTAAATCCTAGGCCTAAAGTGATGTAATGAATTTCCAAATTCTTTTCTTCAACATGCTTCATAAAGTATGTACATAAGAATCTATATTGTCATTTTTCCTGCTTTTTGGTTAGGGGTGGTTCCCACCTCTTCTTAGGAGTTGTCTCAAAAAAAATACACATAATCCCATAGAGAATCGAATTATAAGAAAGAAAAGTCTTATACACTTTTTTTCTAAAATGCATATTTTTCGAGATATTTCGAACTGAAAATTGCAATATTCGCCCCCTAATGCAAGTTACGAAAACAAATCGAATGATTTAGACTTCATAATCATATTCAGCGACCTAAAAATCATAAGTATATGGATTTTCGTGAATTTATTTGCAACATTAGAAGAATTATTAATTTTTCTTCAACAACGTTTTTAGGGTTGGTTCCCACACTTAAAAATAAAAAGCTGGTAATGCGACAATATAGATTTTAAAAATTACAGATTAAAGTTTGATTTTTTTTTACAAATTCTTTATAAACAACCTCGAGAACTATAACAATCATTATTTTCTTAAAAGAAATATTTAAAAATTCCGATAATTGTATTTTTCGCTGAGATTTCTAAAATGTTTGTTTTTTTTAATTTACGGATTTTCGAAATTTTATTTTTTTTTTATTTTTTTTAAGGTTTTTAGGTTATGGCATTAGAAATCCAACAAAAAAAAAATCATTCAAATCCATTCACTATAACTGAGTTCCGAGGTATAAACCTAATTGCATTGGTCTAATAATATATCTTCTTGATAGTGGAAGCCTTATAATCGTTATTTACGATTTTAAAAATACAACTTACAGTTTCATTCTTACTTCCCTCATTTCGGCACTTATACAGGGTGATTCTTTTAAGGCGGCCATTAGAATTTTTCCCACTTGCAGATGAGATAGACATTTGAGATTTGGTACTCTACTATAGTCGACCATTGCAAGTACGAAAATAATAATTTCAAAATGGCGGCACTTCCGGAAATACCGGAAGTCGATACCAACTTGCTTATTTTAAATGATTTAGCCTTCATAATCATATTTTTCGAATTTTCGAAATGACCATAAAATTCTGAGTCAAAACATGTAGCCCACCCTATGCCTAAACAAAGCAGTTTCGGAGATATTTGACATTTATTAAAAATTTGACGGTTTGCAAGAACCGTTATAACTTTCTTCGTGTAGGAGATCCTTATTTGCTCTTTGGTATGTAGAAAGAACACAAAATGAGCTACTCTCTACAAAAAAAATAGATTCCAAAATTGTATACCGAGTGTTTTATTTTTCACGGTATATTGTGTCAAATTCAAACCTCAAAAACTTTTCTATTTCAAATAGATTGTATTTTTTTTACATCAAATTATGTTAAATTAAATTCCCTTTTTTTCAGTATAAGCATTGTAGGGGTTAAAGTTACAACTTTTTGAAATATTGGCGATTTTCTTAAACGTCCAAATATTTTTAATAAAAATTGCCATCAACTTACCCATGATTAGAAACAATCATTAATGTCAGTCATTCTTTTATGTTAAAAAACGCCAGCACGTTTAAATTACACCCACGAAGACTTTTAGATTTGTTTATTATTTATGGAGAATGTGATAAAGTAATACCAAGAACATGTAACACATTTGCTACTCGATAGGGAAATTGAAAAAAAATTCTGAAACAAATTCTTGAGCTTTATTGGACTTGAACAAAAATATTTCGACCCTTGCAGTTTTTTGCTAAAGTTAATAGTTTAAAAGTAAAAAATTCTTGAATGTCTAAAACGCCGCAAATTACCTAACTTTGACAAGCTGCATCTCAAAAACTGTCCATAGGATTGTAATAAGAAGTTTTGATCAGCATGACCTGAACTACAAAATACCAAAATTTCAGCCGATTCCACCGAATCAACATTTTCATGGGTTTTGTTCCGGGGTCCTTTGACTAAATGACTTCATTGTGTAGCTACATGTAATTTTGCACTTTTGTTGACTTTCGCATCTGTTCTTATGTAACAGCATACGTGATAAATAAAATTATTATTATTATCATTACTGGTTATTTAGTTAAAGGTGCCAAAGAAAATATCTAAAAATCGAAAATGTCTACCTAATTACAAGATATCCTGTATAACAAAACGTATGAAAAGGTATTTGTACCACATCTAAATAATTATAACTGAACAATTTATGCCAGCAAATAAGAATATATAATTTAAAAAAAACACCATACACAAGTAGTCATATTATAGAATGATAAATTACATCTTTTCATGGTGACAGCTGTGAGGTACAGAATCACATTTTAAAACTGGTCAATATATATCAGCATATGTGTATACAGACGATCAAATAAATAACGTGGCATGTCTAAGAATTGTAAGTGTTGGAGAGAAATGATAGAATAAGTACAAGTTAGATTAGCATGGGAGTTACTTAGTTATGTGCGCAGATTGATCACTTGCAGCGGTATTTACATGTGCTAATTACCGAGGTATGCAGAGTGAGTTATTATAGAAAACCAGTCGAAGTCGAAGCCAAGAGCCCCAGAGTCCGTTTCATATTGGTAAGACCATGTGAGAACTTATGTTTATTGCATAAATAACAATTTGTATTCATATTCATGTGACTTGTCTTTATTTCAATTTATCTGTACTAGTTCTTGATGTATGTTATAGCTGGTAAAAATAATCTTGAAAACCTGCAACGCAGAATACTAATAGTTATTAATTACTTATTATTTAATTTGCGGTGGAAATTATTAGTAATTTGAATAAATATATTCTGCGTTTCGAAATCCTATAAATTATCATTAAATATTGACCTGTCCGTTAACAATTTTGAAAATTATGGTTTATGATCAACATAAATAAGATTGATTATCAAGCTGCATGGTTGATTATGAAATTATACGTTTTCTAAAAAATCCTAATATGGCATTAATGAGTGGGCTAGTCAGTCACGTACCGTGAGAGTTCACTAGGAACAGACAAGAAAGTGATGAGTGTCCTCACTGTCATCGGTGAGTATTTATATAGAGCGACCCTCTTTTTAACCAGCCTCAAAACACTTTAAAATGGAGGAAGTCTCAAATGGATCAGTATGTTTTTTTTCGTGTTTGTTTACCAATTACTTTGGTTTCATTGAGGTGATTTCTCTCTAAATATACAACAGAATACCGAGCAATAAGATAAACCCAGATTAGTGGAGTAAAAAACAGGGGAAAAGTCGGTTCCTTCTCGAGTTTTTTTTTTAATCTTAGAACAAACCTAGATATATACCATTTCGTTAAGTAGGTCGATGTTCATTAGAAATCATGAAATACGACATTTTTTAGTGGTCACGGACATTGTTATTTTTAAAAAGGTGTGAATTTTTTTTTTTTTTTAATCATGTTTTTTTGAACATCTAATGCCATAACTCAAAAACGAATGGAGCTATCCACATGAACTTTTTTTTGTTATAAAACAAACACTTAAGCGCTTCTATCTGTGTATAGTATTGTTAACTAAAACATTTTTAAGTTTGTTAAAAACTTAGATAACCTTGAAAGTTCAGAAAATACGCAGTCAAATTTTCACTAAGCTACAAACTTTTTTGTTTTTGGAAATTTTGTAAAACATGTTGCGAAGAAAATAAAGCCAAAAGACCAAAAAAGTTTTTGATAGCATAATTTTTATTGTGTCTTTTATAGTTTAGGTACAGTGATTTTTTTTTAGAGCGCGCGAATTGCAGAAATTGAGTATTAATACGACCGCGTCCACTAAAACTAACTAGTCTCAGGGCGGTGTACTATCAACGTTATTCGTTTTCGTCGAAGGTCAAATTATAAAACCGCTACCCAAGGAATCACTACTTCCACATCCAGATCTTCTATCCAAGTCTCTCAGAACGAAAAAAATTTGAATGTGGAAATCATTTTTTATGGAACTTTAATAATATAATATTTGAAATCGTCTACCCCAAAAACCTATAAAATGATATGCCACATCGGTAGTGAGGCTGAGGGTGGTGGAAGGGGGGTGGTAGTAGTGGTGGATAAAGTAAAAAAAAAATTGAAGCCTTTGGTTCTTGTACACACACTAAATGACAATTTTATTTTTTTCGCCCCCTTGAATAATGGGGTGGGAGTTGGTAATGGGGGTGGTTAATGCCAAAAAAAAATTTTGAGAGCTTAGCTTCTCTTATATATACTAAATACCAGTTTTATGGATTCTTACATGCTTGATTTGCCTATTTACCTCCATTTACCCCCACTTACTTTAACGGAATAATCTAGCTCCAGATCTCGTTAAAATACATGATACGTGTATCAAATTTCAAGTCAATATCTTAAACGGAGTAATCGTGCGCACAAAAAAGTTACAGACAGACCGACAGACAGATTTTTTTTTTGCTCAAACTTAAACTCTCGACGTTTCATGACATTCTAAGCCTATTTGGACAATAAAAATTTTCAAAAATATTTTTGTCCATACTATATTTCCACTGGATGTGGAAGTAAAATGTGTAACGATATTCTTTCTCTTATTACTACTTGTATTATATTGTAGAACGTATGGTCATTGTGCGAATTGTGCGTAGATTATATACTTAAAAAATATTTAAGATAAATAAGCAATCTAAGTTTCATTGTAAAATGGAGTGAATTTTATGTGGCGTAGTAATAGAGGGAAACGATAAACTTGTGCACAAGCCATGGAAACAGAGTTTAGAGACTATAATTAGGAAATTAAAAAAGACTTAATTTAGGATGTTTTTTTCTTTTTTGTTACCTAATTTAGGCGAAAATAACACGTTTACTCAATTCACAGGTCTACAAAAAAAAAAAAATTTGCTCCAAAGACTAAACATATCATGCCTTAAGTATTTTTGTGTGCTGAATCCGAATTTTCAATTAAAAGAATTTTCTACCGCGTAGATTTCGAGTAAATTCCAGTTTTTATTGTCAAAAAACCGTATTTTGACGATAAAAACCGGGATTTACTCGAAATCTAGGCGGTTTTTTTAAATTGAAAATTCGGATTCAGCATACCAAAAAATCTAAGGAATGATAGATTTAGTCATTACAAAGTGCACCTGTGCCACAGATCTACAAGAAAAAAAGTTGTGTTCCAAGGACTAAACTTATCATTCCTTATGTATTTTTGTGTGCTGAATCCGAATTTTCAATTTAAAATTTTTTTTACCGCGTAGATTTCGAGTAAATCCCGGTTTTTATCGTCAAAGTACGATTTTTTGACAATGTTTGACGTTTGCTCGAAATCTAAGTGGAAAATTCGGATTCAGCACACAAAAATACTTAAGGCATGATAGGTTTAGTCCTTGGAGCAGTATTTTTTTTTGTCGACCTTTGTTATTGTGTGGATCTAGGGTAAAAATTCAATGCATGGGAGTTTCGGATAGGAACTCTGACACAGGAAATGTCGGATACAAATATTAAGATTGCCACGTGCTTTAAGAAACTGTCTTTGTTATTTAGCTCCAATAATAAAGCAAAAAAGGAAAACTCGATAGTTTACTTTTTAGCAAAACACTCCAAAATTATTACTTTTCCTAAACTTCTGTTTATGGGATTTTATTAACCCCCTAGTTGCGCAACATTTTTTCCATTTTACTATAATATTATTTTTCACCGTTTTCGAGATCCCAATGCAATGCATACTCCATTTAAGATTTTTAATTCCTTTTTGCCTTCAACCTTAGTCCTTAATGTGTCACTAGAAAAAATAAGTTATCCTTTCAGATCCTAAAACGTGATAAAACAGTCCTAAACATAAAAAAATAATAATGAAAAGTTCCGTTACACACAATACATAATCATTATTATTCTTAGTACGGCGCGCGTACGCTTCGACAATTCCTCCATACTAAAAAATTCGTAACTAGCAAACTATTGCTAATGATGAAAATATTTTTTTTCTAAAAACTTTTTTAGTCTATTGACTTCATTTTCTTCACAGCATGTTACACAAAATTTTCAAAAACAAAAAAGTTCCTCGCTTAGTGAAAATTTGATGGCGTATTCTCTAAACTTTCAGGGTCATCTACGTTTTTGGCATGTTCACATTTTTTTTTATTAGCAATCCTATGAATAAAGAGAAGCGCTTATGTGTGTGTTTTATAACAAAAAAAAGTTCACATCGATAGCTCAATTCATTTTTGAGATATGGCAATGGACGTACAAAAAAACATGATTAAAAAAAAAATTAAATTTTACACTTTTTTTAAATAAGAATATCTGTGACCACTAAAAAATGTGGTATTTTGTGTTTTTATGTGTAAAATAATGTTGTTGGTAATACCCACTGTGTTTAATCTTGTTCTAAGCTCATAAAAAAAAAACGACACAATTTTACCCCCGTTTCGCTCCTCTAGATGATATTAACGACTACTTTATTTCGGTTTTTGAAAATAATAAATCATTTGGAAAACAATTAATATAATTTTTAGAGTTCTAGGAAATAAAGTATAATAGTTATTATGGTACTTAAAATCATGTTTTTCGTAGCTGTTGGAATAGCCTAAGTCCCAAAAAACTGATTTTAGGTACATGTTACAAACAACATTTTTTTGTTAAAGGTCCCTAAAACATATTTAAATTTTTGATCAGAGCAAATATTTCTCGAAAATAGTGAGCTTCGAATTTTAATTATCATGCGACCATAGTAACCAGACTGTTTAATGTAAACAAAAAAATTTTGACGCGTTCCTTTTATACTGCATAAAATGCATAATCCACAAATTATATCTGAAAAAGTGAAGGAAATTGTGTTAAAGTTACTTCCAGTGAAATCTCGTCTATGAAAATTTATGAAGCATTCCGTCCCCCTTATCACGTATGGGCGTATCTGAATTTTGCATATTTTACAGGAGAGAGCAAAAACAAAAATGTGTGACATTGAAATGCCCCTATCATTTCTGTTTCGCTCATTTAATAATAGTTAATGTACCTTTATCATACTTTTTTTAAAGGACGAAATTTGCAGATACCTCTTTACGTGAAAATGTATTTATTTCGTTATGTAAGATACGTCTACGGTAGAAACGATAAATAACCATTAAGAAATGGTTGAAATGCGTGTAATTTTTTTTATTTAATAGCAATTTACGCAACTAGTGTATACGGTGATACTTTACTTTTCAGTTATTCCATTAAAAGCAATGCATAATATTGTTCTAACAAAAAAGAAACAGTTTTACAACGCTATAAGTAAAAAAAAAACATACTGACTGTAATGTTTGCAAAGAAAAGAATAATGATGAATTCACTGTTGGTCATTAGGTAAAGATCTAAAAAATTCTTTCCACTCTGGCAGTCGAACTACGAGTGTCTCTCGTGTACAGAGTGAAACCAGATCTTCATATTTTCGTTTAGGTATTTTTGGGGGTTCATTATTTAAAGCATGAAGTTGCATCTGGCATACGCTACCCTCTAAACATTTCAGAGTAATGGAGTCGTATTCTTTATCAAGATGGCTTTTTTTGAAAAATAATTTATTTGGATATTTCTTTGTCACCATTACTTTCATGACATCTGGCTGCATCACATTATTGCCTCGATCAGTTTATCAATTGTCAGATTTCTAAGTTGCTTCGAAAAATGCTTGAAATTTTTGAAAATTACCATAATTCATTGGTATAACTCTATAGGGATGTTTCCGCCGTGCTAAGTGGGTGAATTTGGGCAGGAATATAGATCTTTCCTGCAGAAGAAATTGCATTGGAAATGGCACTATGATCCATTCATTCTGCCCAGGTGAGGTTTGAAATATTGTAAAGATATTTCTTCCAATGATGAGAATTTACTTAAAGAATACAGCAACATTGCAGGGATTACGGTATTCTTATTTTGGCCAAAACACCCATCAGCAAATAGAGCAACTCTCGCTACAGGTTGTTTGTTATATTCTTCTAATACCTTATAAAGGCGTCGGAAGAACCACGCTTACTTATAGCCTCGTTCCAGACAAAGCAGACACATTCCCTACTAGCAATATCGTAAATTGTCAAGTTGAAATTTTACAATCGGCTTTTTTAAAAAATTGCGCTTTCGTTTGAAATAAGCAGATATATAACTTGCTGCAAATCAACTACGCCACATAACATGCTTTTATATTTTTTGGGCTTGCTCTTTACATTACATTTAATTTTCCTGACAGCGGTTTTTTCTGCAATATGAGCATTGTACTCGTCTTCTAAACTATTTTTTGCGTTCTCGTCTCCTGTTCGATAAGTCACACATAGTGAACATTGATCCTTTTCATTAGTTCTTTCTTGATTTTCTAAATCTGAGAGATACACATCTTTCTCAAAGGAAGATCTGGATGAAGATTCAGATTTCTCTCCTTTCCTTTGATTTCTCACTCCTTTATTGTCTGCCACCTCTTTGGTCTTTTTCTAGAACACCTAAATCATTTATTTTAGATACAGCTGTTCTACACATCTTTTCTGTGATTCCTAAAGTAATCAAAAACAATTTCGTACACACAACAGCCTCATTATCCACTGTCAGCTTGTATATTATAGTATGCTGCCTATGAGATTTATCTTTATTGGTAGTAGTTCTTTTTGTTCCATTGACCTCCAGATGCCGCGTCAAAAATACCCTCCGAAAATGTTAAGTCACCAATGTTATTGAAAACATCAAAAATTGTATGCCCTTATTAATCGTTGATTTCAAAGCAGTTTAGCAATTTTGTCCGTAAATTTTGCATGTCGCGTCGTGGTGTAAGTTACGCTCGAACAGTTTATCTGTGCCGGCCAATATTTTGTCACATGAACAGGCGTATATCAGTTTTACGCCTTTACCCGAGAAATCATATAGAGATTTTGGCAGATACGCCCTCAATGTATATATTGTTTGTGACGAAACTATGAGATATATAGGTGCGCCACTTCGTGAGATGAAAAGTGCACTCAAGAAAAGCCTAGAACCGGAGTAAATCAACTTTGCATTTTTTGTTAGTTACGCCCATACGTGATAAGGGGGACGATTCATTCGATGGAAAGAAATGAACAACATTGTAATTGTAGACGAAGGTGCAATGTTGAACTATTTACATGAAAAAGGTAGGTGCCGCTATTCTTTGCATCCAATATTAATAACATAATATGTAAATTATTATTGTGACTCTTTTTGTATTTTCCTATTACAGTAACAAAAAGTAAAACCATTACCCTCTGGTCAAAATATTCGATGATAAAAGCTGTTTTGTCTGTCAAAGAAAATATAGAAATAAACAAATTCGTCAGAGTCATAGCTTTTTTGAAGCGAAATTCAGCAGCCAAGAGCCCACAAAGTCAAAAGTTTTGACGCGCCAAGAAATTAATATATTTTTGATAAACGCAGACGATGAGAAGTATTTATTAATCAAAGTAAGTTTAAAATCATACTTTAATGACATGCATAGTTTCATATTTAATTTTACAGATTGTTCTTCTCATTGGCGTGTGTGGTGCATGCAGACGCAAACTAAAAAAACTGCTGCTCAAGGAATCACTACTTCCACATCCAGATTTTCTCCAAGTCTCTCACAACGAAAAAATTTTGTATGTGGAAATAATTGTTTATGGAACTTTAATAATATAATATTTGAAATCCTCTACTCCAAAAACCCATAAAACGATACCCACATCGGAAGTAATACAAGACATTGTCCAAAAAGATACACGATGTCTTCCTATAACAATTCCCGATACGAACACCAACATTAAGAGAATGTTTCCCGTGGTAGCTAAAGGTGAAGCTGTTATTAATCCCATGGAAGTGTACCAGAAATATATTCAACTACGACCAGCGAATGTTAAACACGACTATTTTACTTCCACATCCAGTGGAAGTATAGTAACGATAAAAATTTTTTTAAAAATTTTGATTGTTCAAATAGGCTTAGAATGTCATGAAACGTCGAGATTTTAAGTTTGAGAGAAATAAATTTTCTGTCTGTTTGTCGGTCTGTATGTAACTTTTTTGTGCGCACGTTTACTCTGGAACCGTTTGAGATATTGACTTGAAATTTGGTACACATATGTACTTTAGCGAGATCTAGAACTAGATTATATTTTCATCTTGTTCCGTCGAAGGGTTGGGGGGTAAATTGGGGTCAATTCGGGGTATATAGGTAGATCAAGCATGTAAGAGTCCATAAAATTGGTATTTAGTATATACAAGAGAAGCTAAGGTCTCAAAAAAAATGTTGGCATTAGCCACCCCCATTACCACCCCCACCCCATTATTAAAGGGATGAAAAAAAATGTGATTTAGTGTGTGTACAAGAACCAGAAACCTCAAAATATTTTTTTACTTCACCCTTTACCCACTACCACCCCCTATCACTTAACATCATTTTTTCGTTGTGAGTGACTTGGATAGAAAATCTGGATGTGCAAGTAGTGTAGTAATCCATTCTTTGGGAAAAATGTCCCCTATCGTTGCTGAATTTCTTAAACTACCGAACCCGACAGAGCATATAGAGCATTGCTTCCGACGAAGTTCTGCGTCTCTTGCGGCATATGCTGACGTCAATTTAATCTCGTTGAAACGGCTAGGAGGATGGAAACAAGTGTTTTCACAATATTATTGTCTTTTTATTCTAAATAAGAACTAATTCCAGATCGTCTTCAGTGACAGAGTCATATATAGAAGAATAAATTGAGAAGAAAAAAGTGTACAGAATGTTAATGGGGGAGAATAAAATCGAACCATCGAGTAACATAATATCGGTTACTACCGAAGCTACTACCACAACATTAACACGATACCCTCGGGTTCGAGTATTTCATTTGGGGGTAATAGTTTTTAAGGTGCTCAAAATTGTTCATTTAATGTTCATTTTGGGCCATAGTCATTTAATTATTAATAATTTAACTTAAAAACCTAATATTTAAGTCATATTGTTGTACCTATTAGACTAAATAAAGTTGTTTAATTGTTGTATGAATCATTTTGCATTAGTTACCTAAATGATCCTCAAAAGTTGCCATGACAACTTTTTGGGATTGAGTCCGGAAAAGCCTCATTTTACGGACTCAAATGAGTCCGTCAAATAGTTATTTTAGGGACCAAATACAAAAAGTACTTTTAATTAAATTAAAGGCTTGTGGTTCTGGTAAAATTTACCTAATCATGTTAAAATACAGTTTTCCAATCATTGGTCAATACCTAACTTGAATTGTTGCCTGAAATATATTTGTATATTTGTATATTTATCTGAACAGTGGAAAGAGGAACTAACGAGTCCGTTGCCAAAAGATGGTTGGTAATCCTCAAAATAAACACAAAAGTTATTCCTCTTTTTCGGTCAGGGCTCTGAAAGGGTCATAGTGCAATTTCTGCCTTAGTCAATATGACTGACAAAAAGACATGCTAAGGCTTTTTAATTCTTTAATTTAAAAAGTTACATTGGGGCTCCGTTGGGGCCTGATCTACAAACCTAATAAATATTGACTTGCAAGAAGAAATTTACAGTTTTGCTAGAAAATATAATTTAAAAATGAACCCAAATAAATCGACAGTAATGATTTTTTTCTTCAAGCGTATAACAATACGTACATTATAGTAACACATTCTGTAGAAAGAGCCTATTGTTTTACTAGTAGAAATATTTCTCATTTTTTTACCAGTATAAAAATAAAGTAATGCAACATGCAACGAATTAAAGATAAACTGCCAGTTTAAATGTTGTCGTCGTTTTTCACATTTAATATTCATGTTAATAAATAATGTTTGTGAAGTGTCCTATAAGTAATTTAGGTTTTGATGTTAACCCTAGAACGGTATCGTACGTAAAATTTACGTGTGCAAGATTAATAATTTGCATTTACAGAGCCATACGCCCGCAAATTTTCTCGATCCCCCAGATATGCTTGCCAAAATATCTTAGCGATAGGCTGTTTACCATGCCTTGCCATTTCGCAAGTGCTCGTGTTAGAGGTTACATTTATTATTTTCTGGAGCTCTACACGCAAATATTACGCATGGTTACTAATTTGTATATAATTTTTACGTGTCCGATACCAATAAACAGGGCCACCCACAAGGGGGGGTCAGCAGGTACCACGGTACCCGGGCCCGGCCACTTTAGAGGCCCGGTTAGACCAGTAAACGCAGTATTCGCTCATTAATTATGTTACCTGGACAATATTTTTTTTTCACATTTGTCCCCCCGCCCATCAATAATTAAGCGCGGGGGGCCGCCAGAAATCTTGACAATTTTTTTTTCAAATTTCTCCCCTCCGCTCATCAGTTATTAAGCGCGAGGGCCCGCCAGAGATGTTGCCAAAAAAAATGTTTTTCACATTTCTCCCCCACGCTGATTAATTATTAGGCGCGGGGGCCCGCCAGTGAACTTGGTACTGAGGCCCATGATGTCGAAACGAGGTTTAACAGATGAAGACTTGGAGGAAAGTAATAAATTTACTTTGTTCATTTCTAATTTAAGTTACCATGTATATTGTATGTTTACTTGGCAAAATAAACCTTTAAGCAAAAGGTTGATTGAGTTTTATTAATTTATTTAACCGCATTTTAACATAAAGCTTATAAAAACAATATATACGTAAAATTTACGTATCGATACCAATACAGTACCATAAAATATCGATACCGTTCTAGGGTTTTAAAGTACTAAAAATGTTATAATATTAATTCCTTTAAAAAAAAATGGTTACCTGTGTTTAATTCGTAAATAAAGTGGTTAGTACCATGTCATGTTTAATTAATACCTAAAATGGTTAGTATTACCTATATTTTATTTTTTTACTAAGATTGAACAGATTTGATATCATTTTTCAAAATTTAAAGTCTTCATTTTTTTATTTTGATGCTTATATTATTCCAAATATGCACCACCAAATAATATTTTATTAGATAATCATAAGCTCCGATAACAGAAAATTCAAAAAATATCGTTTTTTAACCTAAACTTAGACATATAACACACGTTAACAAATTGGTACAAGAAATATGTTGTAATTATACTTCTCTATGCAAATGTATACATAATTAATTGTAAACTAAGGACAAACTGTGTGAATCCTTAGTTTTATCTGTTCTGAATAATGGTGTTACTGTGCATTTTTCGTGTCTGGATAAAATTACATTAAATCTTGTACAAATAATTCAGAATATCTGTATTCGGTATATTTTTGGACAAAAAAAAACAAGTTAACAAAAAAAATCGATTTTTCTCTTTTTCTCGGGAAATATGGCATTTGCAAAAAAATAGTTCAAATAAAAGTTGTTTCTGGCACAATTATCTTTAATTTGGTGTAAATTAATTTTATAGCAATATTTAACCGAAATACGGACATTTTTCGATGGGGGAGATGGCGGATGGAATTTTTTTTTCCAAAACAAGTGTTTTAAAGGGACAAAATAAGTTGAGAATCTAGGTGATGCTATATATTAACGAAAAACAGCATTTTTGAAAGAACATTAATTATTCAACAATTACAATAACAAAATGCCGACATTTTGTTAACAAAAATGTGAAAACGGACATTGAATCGGCCATAACTTCTTTATTTCTTGTGATGTAGAAACAAACAAAAAATCATTTTAAAGATTGATTAGTTACCTTTAATTTTGTTTCTTAGAACTTTTAATGGAAGTGTCGGTTTCTAAGATACTCAACATTTTAAACTAAATACTTCACCCTAAAAACGGTCGAATGCCATCTAGTACAGTAACTAGAGGTTTTAACTTCGGAATAATGGCATGTTGAACGGATTTCGTCCATTTTTGGCAGTATAATAGTAAATGCTTCACAGAAAAGTTTCTATATTGTGAGGAGGCTTGCTAATATATATTCATTGGAACTTTAATAAAATGAAATTTTAAGAAGAACAGGTTCTATAAAATTTTCCACATAAATTGATAGTTTTTAAGTAATAACGACTTCAAAATTGCGATTTTAGCTTTAAAAAAATGTGTTTCCAAACGGCTTTCAAGTATCTCGAAAAGTACTACTTTATCGAAAAAATGTTACAGACCAATTACAGAAAGTACAAACCAAGAATTAAATATATTTTTTGTTTATTGATGTAGGATTAATAATTTCGGAGATATTTAAGTTTATATTTTGTATTCAAGTGTTTCGAAATTATCTTTAAAGTTTAAAATTTTTTCTAAGGCAAGTGCTTTAAATTTGCAAAAAAATTTGAGCATCTAGGTAATGCTACATCTTAACGAAAAACTGTATTTGAGATAATTTTTTTAAATTACTGGCTAACTAGAGTAACAAAATGGCGACCTTTTTATATAAAAAAAATATAAATACGCACATTTTTCCGTCATAGCTTTTTTATTTCTCATGCTACAGGCACGAGTAAAAAATAATTTGAAAGCGCAATTAATTGTCTTTAATTTCATTTCTTAGCATGCGTGACGTAGGTGTCACAATTTCTGAGATATTTAACATTTAAACTGCATTTTTCGTTTTATAAACGTTCGAACACCATTTGTAAACTTTCATAACTGTTAAATCTATGTAAATAAATAAACAAACGAAATTCATTATCAGTTTATGAGCTTTATTTTTGGTCTCTACCCATTTTTCAATAAAACTAATATTTAATTGAGATATTTGGCAAAGGAAAAAAAAATAACGTTTTATCGAAAATACCTTTATAGTTTAAACTGTATTTTTTTCTAAAGCAAGTGCTGTATACAAACTAAAAAATTTGAGCATCTACGTCATGTTATATATTAATGAGAAACAGTGTTTGAAATTCCTTTTTTTTTAATTACTGGCTAATTACAGTAACAAAATGGCGACGTTGTTATTAAAAATATGTATAGACGCACATTGCTTCGGTCATATCTTCTTTGTTTTTTATGCTACAGAAACAAATAAAAAAAACAGTTGAAAGCTTAATTAATAACCTATTATTTTATCTATTAGCATCCTTGATGTAGGTGTCAGAGTTTCTGAGATATTTAACTCTAAGTAATTATCTTACTTATTATCTAACACTTGGATGCCAAATGTAAACTTAAATATCTCCGAAATGATTAATTTTACATAAATAAACAAAAAATATAATTAATTCCCAGTTTGACTTTCTGTAATTGGTCTGCAACATTTTTTCGATAAACTAATACTTTTCGAGATACTTGACGAAAGCCGTTTGGAAATACCTTTTTTTTAAGATAAAATCGCAATTTTGAAGTCGTTATGACTTAAAAACTATCAATTTATGTGAAAAATTGCATAGAACCTTTTCTTCTTAAAATTTGAATCTACTTCATCTCCAATAAGTATATTTTTTTTAAGTGCCCTGAGAGGGGGTGGCATCCACCCCCTATAAATTAGCAAGTCCCCGCACAAGAAACTTTTCTGTGCAGTATTTACTATCATACTGCCAAAAATGAACGAAATCCGTTCAATATGACATTATTCCGAAGTTTTGCATATTTTTTACCTCTAGGTACTGTACTAATCTATAAAATTAAATATCTCCGAAACAATCAACCCTACACAAATATATAAACAAAATAAATTTACTCTCAGTTTATTTGCTTCATTTTTGATGCCCACCATATTTTCTCTTAAACTAATATTTATTGAGATATTTGCAAAGAAACAAGAATGTTACATTTTTTTTCTAAAATCCCTTTACAGTTTAAAATGCATTTTTTTTTCTAAAGCAAGCAAAGCAAATTTGAGCGTCTAGGTCACACTATATATTAACGAAAAACAGTATATGGGAATATATTTTTTTAATTACCGACTACTTACATTAACAAAATTGCAACGTTTTTATTTAAAAAAAAAAATGAGGAAGTACATTATTTCTGTCATAACTTCTTTGTTTTTTATGCTATAAAAATTTTAAAAAATCATTTGAAAGCTTAATTAATAGTTTTTCATTTTGGTTATTAGCGTTTTTGGCCTAAGTAGTTTCTGAGATATTTAATATTTGAACTAAATACTTCGTCTTATAAACGTTCGGACGCCACCTTTCGACTTCCAGATCTACGAAACTATTAACTCTTCAAAAATTAGAAAGAAACGAAATTCATTCTTAATTTACTAGTTTTCTTATTTGTTTGTAGCATGTTATTGCTCAATATAATACCTTTTGAGTTATTTGACAAAAACGTATTTGAAATTCCACTTTTTCAAGCTAAAATCTCAAATTTTTTAGTAGTTAATATTAAATTAACTTAAATCTATCGATTTATATGAAAAACTGCATTTTTCTTAAAATTTAATTCTTTCTTAGCTTCAATGCTTTTTTTTAGGTGCCGCCTCCTGAAACTTCTGCATTTACTTTACTGCTAAGCTGCCAAAAATGAATCAGATCTAATTCATATGACATTACTCCGAAGTTAAAACCTCTAGTAGGTATTTTGGTTAATCATTGCTATAAAATTAAATTTAAAAACACCAAATTAAAGACAATTTTGTCATAAACAACTTTTATTTGAACTATTTTTTTTGTAAATGGCATATTTCCCGAGAAAATAGAGAAAAATCGATTTTTTAATTAAAAATACCCCTTTTCACCCTCCTATAAGTTCCCGCGGATCCGTAAAACTCCTAAACTTTTTTGTTTCGTGAACTTTGGCCTATTTTGAACCTATAACCTAAGTTTAAGGTCTGCACAAATTTTTTTCGAGTTAAAGTGAAGTTTTCCTGTACTATTATTGTTACTCTTAAAGTCATTTCATGTAAGTATCTTCTTCATACAAACATTTTTCGTATTATATTTTTAACGGCTTAAGTGGTAGAATAGCTGTTGAACTAAATCTTGCCCTTTAGATTAAGGAAATCGTTCGTTGTACATAAATTTAATATAGAATTATATACGTTATTGACTGACCTAATAATCGCCTTCCACAATAATAATTATTATTACAGTCTTTCATTCATGTCAAACGCAAATTCTGCAGCTGTATAACCACAAATTTCAACTTGCACATAACAAATTATTCATTCATTACATTCTCCCAGCATTATATTTAACGTTCCCGGTTCCAAAGAAAATAATTTACTTTAACAACAGAAGGAAGTATACATATCAAATGTGATGTCTGCTGAGACATACGTCTGCGACAGACGAAACATAGTTGTCCCAGTAATTTGAAAGAGCTACTGCCTCTGGTCACGCAAGCTCCTTCAAACTTTTGACGTACAAGCACAATTAACTACAATTTATTCTTCATATAGCGTAAAATGTAGTAAGGCGACCTTGCTTTCAGACGTCAATCAATACCACTGGCTGTGGCGGGATTCTTTTTCGTTTGGTCCGTGAAATTTTACATTAACTGACTAATTGTTAAATTTTGTAGTGTATAGAGTAAGTTATATGATTTTAGTTAAGTATACAACATTTACTAGCATTACATTTTAATAGATCAGGAAATATGCAGAATTCTGAAGTGCACGCATCAAACTGTACTAAAATTAAATCTGTGTCTGAAATAGCTTCCACAAACATCAAAACACTTGAATACTACACTCGAATATTATTACTTGACGCACGTTTCGTCAACCATGTTGGAATCATCTGGAAATTATTAAATCGGTTTCAGTGTCAATATTTCTCTGATGATGCTTGGCGAAACGTGTCGTGTCGACTAATAGTATTCGAGTGTAGTATTGAAGCATTTTGATGAAAATTGCTTCAGAGGCAGTATCACACCAAGATTCCAATCTCGTCGAGAAGTAATATTGAATCGAAAATATGAGTGACTTTCACTCGAATGTTGCACTTTCATTATGCATTGGAGGATGGTGGTGAATTTACCATTGAGAAAACTATTTGGACGTAAAAATAAAGGATTCAATATAGCGAAATTTCGCCGATATTCTTCATTTGTAATCGACTTCAAAAAATTTTAAAAAGTAGGAGGTTCCCACTTCGACTCATATGTATGTTTTTTTTATGTTTAATCGTTTTGCTGGTGTAACTTAAGCGATTTCTATTAAACTCATTACAAACTGTATGGTGGTGGGTGGTTCTTTTGTAGTTTTAGTTAGTATATCTTAAGGAAGGTGAGTAAAAATTGGAAACAAGGTTTTCTTATATTACCAGCATTTTCGCAATTTTGGCGAATGCGCCGGTGATTTTTAATTAAAAAACTTCTGTGGAGTCAATACTTCACTATTTAACCCTTTTCCATCACTTTCGGTTTCCCTGAAAATTTTAAATGAAACACCCTCAATATTTTTACATTTCTGAGTTCTGGAGATGTTTTTAATTACGACTGCACTGTTTAAAAAAAAATTAAGCCTACTTGATTCTTTGGGGCATCTTTCCCAAGTAACAATTTAAATGCCAACAAGTATTTATCGGGTTTTATGACAGATTTAAGAAGGTAAATAAACCGAACTGGGTTTTATTATTTCTTTTGTGCATACCAGTTTATCTGCAGATAATATGTACTTAAAAAAAGGCCTTGAAGTTATCTTTAAAGCAATTTGTTAAACCTCTTTGCTCTTTAAGACCTATTGATTTTATAGCCACTTAATTGCTGCATTATTCAAAAACTACAATAAACTCATTAAGTTTTATAGTGGATTTTAAATATTTTAAGTTTTGTGGTAGACATCTATAAATCTTTAGGTTTTATGGGAGTTTTAAAATATGGTCTTTAAGTACTCCTTATGATCAAGCAATAAAACTAATAACTCTCAAGTAGTCTTACCCTTAATATATGTTATCATAAATACTATTTGCTTTTAACGATAATTGGTAAAGGTTCCTTAAAACATATTAGTTTTTTGGTAGCTTTATTAAGCTACGTTAAAACTTTTTGGTTTTTATAAAGCACTTATAAATCCTTTGGTTCCCCCACTTACGCCTTTAAACTTTGAGAGAGGGGGCATAGAACGCATAGTAAAGGCCATTTTGTGATCGCACACTCAAAAACACACGAAATAAATAATGTTTTTTTTTAGGTTATGTTATCTAAGCTAAGATCATTTGGATTAGAGATTTTAAGTAGCCATTTTTTAATTGTATTGAGGGTTTTAATGAAGAGTAACAAGGCTGTGTAAAGTCTTACAGGTTTTAAAATAGTAATAAAGTGGAGCAATTGGAATTTAACAAAACCTTTTGTTTTATAAAAATATTTCCTAAAGCCACAAACTCTTAATGGGGTATTCTATTAAACTAAACGGTTTTATTAATTTTTCAGCCTGTTAACTATAGAGAATAAGAGATATAGAGAATAAAAAAGTGATATACATACATATTGAATAACTTAACATGTATCGAGAATAAGTTAATATTCAGGTTTACTCCGTAAAAGTACTAAGTACTTGACGGTAGAGCATTTACCAAATATAACTATTCAAGATTAATCAGTAGTAGAAAAGTAGAAAATGGCGTTCTTTATTTTAATAAAAGGATATGTAAAATCGTATATAGTATATATAAATATGTATCTATTTCCATATAATAACTATATTTGCTTTCTTCTGTCTTATTTTGTTTTTATTTTTTTTTTTATTGACTAATTTGTTTACTAATATGTATTTTTAAGGTCTATTACTTGATGTATTACTAACCTAGGAGTATTTTGAATCCATAATTTAACATTTGTCCTGTATAATGATGATGATGTTATGTTTTTTATTTCGGGTGGTAGGATGTCATAAATTTTCAAGCCAATGAATTTGTGATTCCTTTGACCAATTGTTTTGTTAATTTTGGGTTTAGTTGTCAATATATGTTTATTTCGTGTATTGTAAGTATGGTCTGTATATGTGACACGATTTTTGTTTTTATATAGCTGCGTTAGTATTTTTTCACAAAAGAGTTGTCTTACATCCATTTTTTTTTGTTTCTTGGTACAGTTTATCGGTATTATAAGTAATATCCTTTCCGTAAATAATTTTAAGCAGCCATTTTTGAATTGTATTTAAGTTTTTTAGGAAATTATGACTTACACCTCCCCAACCAATTATACCATATACTAGCTGTGACTGGACTAAGGCATAGTATAGTATGTTAAGTTCTTTTAGGTTTAGAAATTGTTTAAGATATTTAAATGTAGAGAGCAGAGTTCTTAACTTTTTTACAATATAATTTACTTGTAAATTCCATCTAAGATGTTTGTCTATAATTATTCCCAAATATTTAACAAAATCAGCCTCCTCAATCATCATACTGCTACTATCACTATCTAATTTTATATTTAATGAAACAAGCTTGGGTAGTTTGTTCTGATAGGATGTAAAAGGGAGATATTTAGTTTTGCCTTTATTTATGGTTAGTATGTTGTAGTCGAACCATTGTTTGATTAATTTAAAATCTGTCTCTGCCATAGTTTTTAATTTATTCCAAGTATCGGCTACATAAATAACTACGGTATCGTCAGCAAAACTCAATATCTTCCCTTTAGATGGTAATTTTAAGAGATCGTTTATATAGATATTAAATAATAAAGGACCCAGGACCGTACCTTGGGGAACGCCATATTCAACCTTTCTCGAGTCGCTTATAGTACCATCTACTTTTGCTTGCTGCCTTCGATTCATTAAGTAACTTTCCATTAGTTTGAATGCATTACCCCTGATACCAATGGCAGACATGTTTGAACAAATTTGAGGCAACAGTGTTTAGTTATATTTTTCTTATTCTTACTGTTTACATTTGGGCTGCAACTATCTAAAATGTGTTAATATGTCATATAAACCCCTAAAAAGCCCAAAATTATACTGAATAAGCTAACACTAGGGTTACTATTTTTTTTATTAATTGTAAATGATAATTAATAAGCTGACAAATGAAAGGCGCGTGATTTTTTTAAAAGTAACTTTTTCTAGTTGCAACATCTTTTAGACACCTAGTAGTTAAATACTAATTTTCACGACAAACCCATTGTTACCTTCAAATCGAAAATCGGTTTGATATTAACCCAAATACACAAGCAAAATAATTAAACAACTTATTTATTTACCAATCGATCTTGCTCAAATTCCTTTAGTTAATATTATCTTACTGACCAAATGTCAATACAGTCGAATTTTTCTTTCTTATGTTATCGCGCTTACAAGAAACGTGATGAACGGACAGGCGGACAAACAAACAAACGGACAGGCGGACAAACAGACGGACATTTTGAAAGTTGTTCAGAATTCGTTCACTAACACAATTTTAACGGTTTTAGAAATGTGCCAATCAAATGCAACACACTCTTCGTTTTTGTATTTGTCGGTATTTCTGAAGAGTATAAGAAAGTTGAACATCTTTTTCCGTGATTATATACACAATTATTATATATGCATTTCATGATGTCCCATATATGTCACAAACCATTTTTTTTTGTAAAAAAAAATCTAAATCCACAAGACATATTTTATAAAATGATTTTTTAGGAAAAATAATTTTTCTACAGTACAACAAGAACTAAAGATTCGTGCGATAAAAGGTTAATGATATTTTTCGTTTTTATTCACCCAACAGGCCAATTAATTGCAATACACTAATAATTAATAATAAAATATGTAAAACCGAAGTGCTTTTAACGTATAATCCCTTTTCCATCAATATAATTATTAAACATCCTGCAAAAGACAAGTTTCTCTGCAAAAACGAGATATCTAATGTAAATAAGTTGGTAATACGAGTACATGTCATTTTATTCTCTAATAGATTACCATACTTTCCTGTGATAAATTTGCGTGATAACGAGAGTTAGACCTTGGCAAAACGGTCAATCTTGAAGTCATGATTGAAGAAAATATGTGAACTGCATTTTATATCTTAATTCGTGAGAGATAAAATTCTATAAAAAAAAAATTCTATAAAATTCTTTCTACGTTGAATGCACTTAAAAAGAGTTATTTTCGAAAAACTGCAATCCTGTGAAATCCTCTGAGTCATAGCTCGTAAACTATTCGAGTTCTTCTTATTCACAGCGTCTTCGCAGACATTTTGTGATCCTTGCATTTTTCTAGTTAACCTTCCTTTGCTGTATGACACGTCTAACAGCATCACGTCATAGGTCATGGTTGCATGATAGAGGCACGGCCTCATCAAAACTTTTTCCCATTAACCCCTTGGTGACATCAGTCCAACGTATTCAATGACGTCCTCTTCGTCCTTTGCCATTTATTTTTCCCTAAACCATCAACTGTTCTATATTGTTTTCTCCCCCATTAACATAGTGAAAAAATGAGAGAATTCGGGAAATTACGATAGAATTGGGATGTATTTCTGGATGTATTGCGATTGGCTATGCACGAATGCGCGAATACGGTATGTTTCTACTTCTCTTTCATGTCTCAGAGGCGTAAAGAAAGATGGCGAAAACTAAAGCGTTAGTCAGTCTGATCTTTGTGTGTTTGTGATATTTCTGTGAAGCTAAATTTTGTTCCACTGACAAGTGCCGACCTTACCATCCGTATTCTTCGTCGAAGGTCACATTCGCAGTTGCCGTATTGTCTACATGGCTTCCTATACCATCTTGTTTACTATCTCACAGTCATCCCTTACGTGTTTAGTCTAATGACGACATTAATGTCAGTTTATCTGGCTGCATGAACTATGTCCTAATGCAAAAAAAGATTCCATTAATAAAGTAACTCCCGGTCGCCGGTCGGCTTTTCTAGAGAATTTCATTTTGGCCAATGCAATGCCATAAAATAATAGCCCTTATTAGTGCTAAATAACGCACCGAATCTCATCGTTCTTGAAATATTCAATGAAAACCTGCTCTAGGGTACCATCTCCAAAGGGCTCTAGGAAGCTCTCTTAGGAAGCAATTCCGCCACGTCAATAGAACCTTTTTTTTTCATATTTTTGCAAAAACTGTTATCATCTAAAATTAACGACAGAAATTTGCAGTTTCAAGAATTAATAAAGAAAATAATAATGTAGAGAAATTAGCCAAAAAAAGGAGGAAACCTGGACAAAATTAGAGAAAATCTGAATTTTTGCACAGACATTCTTTGAGGTGTCCTCAACCCAAATCCACAAAAATCCCAACATGGCTACCCAAGATATTGAAGGTCAAAGTTTTTTGCAAATATCTCGCGTCCCATGCATCGGATGCCCATGAGGTCAATGTAAAAGTTGTAGAGAATTAAATTATCTGTAAGTTGCCTTTTTTATTTTTAGAGACATTCAAAGTCAGTTTCAAAAACATGGTTTTTCGCGAATATCTCGCGCCAAAAAAATCGGGCAGCAATAAAGTTAACATGAAAGTTGTAGAGAATACGATTATCTTCCATTTTTCCCCAAAACCTCACCCTTTTCGAGATATTCAAGGTCAAAGTTAAAAAAGAAACTGTTTTTTGCGAATACCTCGCTTCCTATGCATCGGACGTATATGAAGCATTATTATTATTATCGACAATATTCTCCGAAGCGATGTGTCGGTGAAAGGAATAACAGACAATCAGGGGCGGCTTAAGGGCCGGGCAACCCGGGCGACTGCCCGGGGCGCCAAACTGAGGGCAAAAATTGTTTAATTTTTTTTTATTGTACCATTTTTATTACTTTTTGTTGGAAAATAATATCAAATAATATCAGTATCTATATCAGCTAAAATGGTAATAATGCCGATTAGTCGAATAACAATAAAACTTCCTAAATAATTAAAAAATGTAAACAAACGTTTTGTTTAGCTATGAGATACAGCACCACTTACACCTCAAGCTTCTAGTCCTGTTATTGACTGACACGGAGTCGATCATTAAAGATTTTGCATAAATGAATGCCGGCATTCATTCACAAAAAATTCAGAATATTTAGAAAATTGTTATATCAACATGCCATGCCATTGTATTTCATTGTAGATAATTTACTGTTTATAAATAAATAAAATAAATAAATGGCAATTCGTTTTGTGTGAAATATTAAAATAATAAAGAGGAACCTTCCTCTAACTAAACTTGTGGCGGACCTCTCATTACAACAGCGTTCGTGTAGATAACAAAATTTATATTGCAAATTAATTATCATTAATAAAATGTTGTAAATGCACATTAATGTGTAAACATAAATTACTTGAGAATGGTATATGGAAATGCAATAAGAATATTTTTTTTATTTCTAATGATCTGAAAATAATTTTTTTATAAGAATATTTAGAAATATGTAAAAAACAAAAAAGTTACAGGTAAAATACCGACAGCCACCTCCTAAAACTATACTTTAAGCAGAAGAGAGGGTTTGATTGATGCTATGCATTCTACCTCGTGGGTGGTGTGGAAACGAATGCAATTTAAAAAATATTTTTTTATTTAGAAACTAATTTACATATCTTGCAGATATTCAAGTTTTCTACCGCTTGTATGTAGACTTCGTCGCGGTGCAATTCATTAATTCAGCGAGATGTTCGCAGAAAACCGTTTTTTTAAACCTCCACCTTGAATATCTCGAAAAGGGCGAGGTTTTGGGAAAAATTGCAAAATACCAATCTTGTAGATAATTCAATTCTCTACAACTTTTATGTTAACTTCATTGCTGTCCGATTTTTTTGGCTCGAGATATTCGCGAAAAACCATGTTCTTGAAACTTTGACCTTGAAATCTCGAAAAAGGGGGGATTTGGGAAAAAATAAAAAAACAACTTGTAGATAATTTAATTCTCTACAACTTTCACATTGACCTCATGGGCATCCGAGGCATAGGACGCGAGATATTTCCAAGAAACTTTGAACTTCAATATCTTGGGTAGCCATATTGGGATTTTTGTGATTTTTGTGGATTTGGAGAGAACGTCTGTGTAAAAATTCAGATTTTTACTAATTTCGTCCAGGTCAAATGCTAATTTCCCTGGACTATAAAGAAAAATAAATATCTACACAATTTTTTAGACGAAATTTTTCGAAGGACCAAAAATTCATAGTGATTTTTTATTAACCTCTGCGAAGTGCATCTTGCCTGAACTTTTTGTAAAACAGTTCTATTATTTTTGAGGATTTAACTCTAATCACTGGTTAAAATAATTAGTACCACCATACTTTTTACCAACCCGTTACATAACCCTATGCATATGACTCGATTTTCTGATGACTTGTGGATTTTGTAGATCTAAGATAAGCGGTTAACAGTTTAAGATACATCAATCATTTCACTTTTCCACTGTCCGTAAAAGATAAAAAGGGCCGGTAATCGAGAACTTGTTCAATATTTGTTATTTGGCCCACATCTTCTTCAGTTTACTTCTTAAGGCGCCGATTTATGTTTCCCTATCAGTCCGCTCCAAGTAATTCCTCACCATCTACCTCTGCCCTTTACGTCCTGTCCACTATTTGAGCGCCTTATCAGCGGATGCAAAGGTCCGTAAGCGGCACGGGGTGGCCCATGGCCCCCTGATTTGGCGTGTATTATAGTAGAGTCTGTACTTTGTGTCTCGCGACGTTATGTCTAATCGATGCATTCCTGCGCGCCCTGTCTTACCCGACCGGCCATTACGCACCTTAATGGGCCCGCTTGGCCACAGCAGTCTGTCCAGGGCCTTCTAGACTACTTGACAGGCCGAAGACAATTACCCAGGGAGGGGGGATGACGACATGATCGTGAAAATTCATTCATATCTAAGAGCTTGCCAAAATATTGCACGGGACATATATTAAATAATAAAATACAACATTCAATTCAATCTTCAGCACGTTTGAGCAACCTTATGTAAACTTCAAATATTCACCTATTTAATCCTTATTTTACATTAAGAAGTTTAAGAATTAAGTTATGGTTGTGCAAAGAGTACTCTCTGAGACGTTTAATAAGTATTATGAATTATAATTTGCGGTTCTAATTTTCCGAATTATCAACATGTTATTACCTTGTGATGGATTACTACCGCAAGTATATTTGTACCTTATATCTTCCCAGAGAGAATGTGTTTAACTTGTCTCTATACGTCATTTATACTTATATAGGTAATAATTGATTTGTCTGCTTGGTAAGTTATTTAATTTTAGTCATCGCAGTGACAATTATTTTGTAACTACACAGAGAAAAATGATGAAAATTTGCGGTGTAATTACAACATGGCTAGCGGAAAAATATAATATATGTTAGAGAAATATTACCCCTACTGTGGAATTATAAACATACTCCATGTAAATTTACACTAGTAAGCGCAATATTTCTAACATACAGTGTATTTTTCCGCTAGCCATGTTATAATTACACTGTAAATGTTCATCATTTTTTCCTCTGTATATTTTTAAGTCATTGAAGTGTTTAACTTGTCTACAACGCATTTCGCAGTGATAAAACTGTATACAGGGTTTCACAGTGATAAAACTGCATGCTCGTGTTGTCAGAAGTCGATCTAGTTGTTTTACTACTAATAATTTTAATTCGTGCAATGATCTCAAAAAATGGGCCTTTATTGGATACCATGTTAATGATTGACATAATTACTGCAAGAAAATAGAGCTTCAAAGTCCACCAAGCGGGAGACACGGTCGGCTGGATGAAAACATTTGTCTCTCACAAAATTCTAGGCCACTTCTAAATGAGCTGGAGAGTTGAGATTTATCACACTTCTAGGTAATGGCTTCATACCAATGGGAAAAATTCACAACTCAAAAATGAATCTAGAAATTTATACTTGACGTGGTGACATATACTATCTACCCTTACAGCAATGGAAAATAATAAAAAAAAACAATTTTATTAACCATTTTGGGACACATAATATGTATGAGTGGTAAGTCGGCAATTAAGTGAAAATAAAGGAACAGTGTGTAAGCATTCCCTAGTTCGATTTCTCGCTAGGATATGGACGCCTAGTGGCGTTTTTTGTATTACCGAGACGGTAGCAATGGACTAGACCGCGGTTGAGTGAGAGTCTCAGCTATGCAGCGAATGATTGTTGTGTAGTTGTCTGTTGTGCATGGGTCCTGGTTGAGTGGTGAAATAGCTATGGCTAAGACTCCGCCAGGACATCAGTATAAAGAAGCTGACATTTAAAACAATGTATATACAATGTATAATAGATAAAAACCATAATATAATTATTCCAGATAGTTAAATATTATTTTTAAAATAACCAATAATACAATTACAATTTCTCCTCAAGATAATCACTTAGAGAATAATATTTTTTCTAATGGTGAATGCTTTATTGTCACTTTATGTTTATTTTCATTTAGCAATTTGTAACTATTAGGTAGTTTATTGTAAACAGTTACTACTAGATATTTTGAACTCTTTTCTTAAATTTCGAATTGTGTAAGAGTTTTTATAACGTTAAATTATTTCTGGTTTTATGGTCGTGATTATTATTTAAAGTATTGAGATAACTTAGGACTTAGTCCAGACTTACCATGTAGCAAGTAATAAATATAAATACACGGTAAAGGTAGCACTTCTAGCTCTTTAAGCATCTCCCTACAACTTTGTGATGTACCCCACGCTACGATCCCATAAGACATCACTGAATAAAATTTCCTAAAATAATGCATTAACAATACAGACCTGTCCATCACTTTTGCAGCTGATTTATTCCATAACACACTGGTGTAATGTCCTTACATGTTGTCTCGAAATGGGAGCTCCAAGTTCAAATATCTTATATGTACATACGTAAAAATGATTCAAATTTATTTTACTCACAAGAATGGTGATATCATCACTATGTACACGACAGAATTTTGTAAACAAAAGTCATTTACATAAATAATATCTATGAGCGGACCTAAAATGGATCCCTGTAGTACCTCAATAAAAGACAATAACAATTCAGATGTATGACTGTTTATTTCAACATATTATATCTTATTTTGGATTTAACTGGTAAATCTCATTTGACGTATGCCTCATGTACTATAGTATTGAAGTTTATTTAAGAGGAAAAAGGTTAAATGTTCTACTTAACCTACTTAAATCGACGAAGATGCCTACTGGTTTAAAGAGCTGAATAGGTTATATTTATAAAACAAAAAATGTAATATGTTGTGATACATATCACAAAAATTAATAAAAATATAAAAATAAAATTTTCAATTTTTGTTTTGTCACCTAATTTTTGCAATGGTATATTCTTAGCGACTTTCAATTTTTTTTGGAAAAAAAAACCATCATTTATTAAATCCGTTAATGGTTTTCCATTCGATGCACTTTTTCAATAAAAGGACACTGCACAAAATATATTGATTTTTGTTTTCGGTTAAATTTGTTTGAAACTTTGGATTTTGGTAGTTGTTTTGATGCTGATTAAATGTTCAAATGGCGACAAACGAAAATCCGTTGTTTTGGAGCTATGCCTGGGGCCTGGGGCTGAAAACGTGTATTTTTCATGTGATATAAAATCTATAAAAAGAAACATCAAATAGCCGGGTGGGTTAAGAATGCATAGAAGAGTCAATCTTATATATTATATAAAAAAATTATTTTATGTGCGAATTTAATTATTTATAAAGAGCCATTTTGTAGTTGTTAACACAAATAAGAAAAAATATATTTATTATATGTATGTTTAAGTCCACGCACATACTTTCATGTTTTTTTTAAGAAGTGCAAAAGGATTTATTATATTGCCATCACATATGAAAAAAAATACACGTTTTTAGCCCTTTAAAGGCCCGTAGCTTCAAAACAAAAGGTTTTCGAGGGTTGTCGCCATTTGAACATTTGATCAGCATCAAATTAGTTGTCAAAATCCAAAATTTTAAAAAAATTTAACCGAAAGCAAAAAGCAAAAATCAATGTATTTTGTGTGGGGTCCTTTGTGCTTATATCATCCTCCCAGACGCGTTAGAATTTTTCGAAACTTTAATAATATACAAAATGTCTGATTAATTAGCAGATTCGAAACAAAACAAGTTAGGTTTGTTGTTGAACGAAATATTAGGCAAATTGTTTGCATCTAGCTTGCACCGAAGAGTAACGGTAATATATTATTACAAACCATTAGAAACAGATTCAGGATCACTAACAATTAAATTATCAGAGTATCTATTATATTTTTGATGCCTCAAGCTGCCTTTGATTTATTATGGAGTTTACTGAAAGTTAATTGTTATAATTTTTTTTGGGCCCTATTAAGCAATAATTATATTCAAATACTTTTATCATTTTTATAAAATACTTTTACTTTTGTATCTCCTGTCAAGGTAAATGTATACAATTCAGGATATATTTTCTTCCTTTGACATAAACGTGTGAAAAATGGGTATTTGAAATGTTCAATAAACTTAATGCATTTGATTATCATCTTTCCCCTTCCCCTCCGTTCTGAAACGGACCCGACAATTATCTCGGATGTGCCGGATTGTCGCTCTCCTCTCTCACCCTGTGTGTTGTTTTCCCCTGTCGATAAGTGCCGCTTAAGATCACCCCCTCCCGCTAACGATTTTACCATTACATCAGTCTCTGAACCCGGCAGCTCACCCCCGTTATCACCTCATTATTATTACCAGTCCATGGCGCACCGCACGGTGAAGCTGCACTTGCTTGAGGAATAAGCGACTACCTCAAGTTTGAAGAAAAGTGAGAATGCCAACGTGTGGTAAACAAGTAACATGTAAAAGCTATAGGTACGGGATGTTTCTTTTATTTTGGTCTGTTATTTTTGATACATCTTATAACGTCGTTATTTTCTGAAAGGGAATTATCCCTATTAAAGTCCCCAAAAAGAGACAATCATAGCCCGACTATTTTATAAAAAACTTTTGAAATAAAAAATAACTAATTAACAATAACAAAATTTATTGTAAATATAACAAGTATGGTAGAGCAATTGAAAAAGGGTTGGGCAAATAAAATATGTGCTTGGATTACGTTTACAAAAACCAAACAGAATTAAAGATGTACAGAGAGACAGGCAGATTTATTATATACTAAAAAGGGAAAATATATATATATACGGTAACTTACAAAGATAAATTCATAATTATTGGCAGAAGGTCACAATACACAAAAACCAATGTAAATACTTCAAAAATATAGATAACTCAATTATTAGTTAGCCAACGTAGTTATTACTGAAAAAATAATTAATGACATTTTGCTAATAAACAACTTTTGATATTTTATATCATAAACAAATCTCTAAACGTATATAAAGGTAATAACATAGAAAATGAAATACATTGTAACATTTTAAGCTACATGATACATATAAAAGAAAAAACAACGTGCTCTGCATAGAAAATTATTTACAGGTATTAAGAAGTTAAATCTCAAATATTAATAAACACTTAAATGGTTCAAATTCCAGCCATAACTTTGACGACTTGGCAAGCCCGAAGGCCGCGTGTAAAGTCCTATATCACAGTCATTTGCGGTTTTATATGCGCGCCTGGCGCACTATTTTCGGGGGTCTGCAACCAAGGGCAACGCAGACATTATGTCATATCTGAACTTGCCATTGGAGGATTAGTTTCCATGCGGCTATTTTACCCGCTCATTTCGTACTATTCTAGATTGCCAAATTATAAACAACAAACCGTCAGACAGGGCCGGCGTTAGGTATTTTAAGGTTTCATAAATACTAAAAATGTTAGCAACAAAATATAAATCAGTAAAATTAACAATAGTGAACTAAATTTACCGGGCCTTATAAAATGGACCGTTACAATCTTTTCAAAAATTAACGTACATGTTGAGAAAAAAAATTTTAAATGTGAGGGTAATTTTTTTGCTGAAATCTATAATATACATATACGAAAGTGTGACTCTACGTTTTGAACCTCGGGGGAGGTCGGGAACATATTCGTTTACACAATTGATATTGCAAAACATCGTTCTTTCTCGGTTTCTTGCAAATACATCCGGTAGTATTCTAAAAAAAGGAATCGCTGCCTAAGGAATCCTGCTTCCACATCCATTTTACTTCCACATCCAGTGGAAGTATAGTAACGACAAAAAAATTAAAAATAATTTTTATTGTCCAAATAGGCTTAAAATGTCATGAAACGTCGAGATTTTAAGTTTGAGTGAAAAAAAAAATTCTGTCTGTCTGTCGGTCTGTCTGTCTGTCTGTCTGTAACTTTTTTGTTCGCACGTTTACTCTGGAACCGTTTAAGATATTGACTTGAAATTTGGTACACGTATGTACTTTAACGAGATCTGGAACTAGATTATATTTTCATGTTGTTCCGACGAAGGGTTGGGGGGTAAATTTGGGGTAAATGGGTAAATCAAGCAGGTAAGGGTCGATAAAATTGGTATTTAGTATATACAAGAGAAGCTAAGGTCTCAAAAAAATTTTTGGCGTTAGCCACCCCCATTACCACCCCCACCCCTCATTAAAGGGGATGAAAAAAAATTGTGATTTAGTGTATGTACAAGAACCAGAAACCTCAAAATATTTTTTTACTTCATCCACCCCCACTACCACCCCCATATCACCACCTCCACCCCACTACCGATGTGGGGTATCGTTTTATGGGTTTTTGGGGTAGAGGATTTCAAATATTATATTATTAAAGTTCCATAAACAATTATTTCCTCATACAAAGTTTTTTCGTTGTGAGTGACTTGGATAGAGAATCTGGATGTGGAAGTAGTGATTCCTTGGGCAGCGGTTTTTCTTATCCAAGTCTCTTGCGACGAAAATAATGTCGATACACTTGCACTTTACTATGTAGAAATAATTGTTCATAGAACTTTAATAATAAAATACTTGAAATCGTCTACACCAAAAACTCATAAAACGATATGCTACACGGAAGTGGGGGTGGTAGTGGGGGAGGTTGTTTTCAGAAAAATTCTTGAGACCTTTTTTTGTTGTTCTCACACAAAATCACAATTTCATTTTTTACCCCCTTTAGTAATGGGGCGGGGTTGATAATGGTGGTGGTAGAGGAGGTGGCTAATAACAAAAAAACATTTAAGACCTTTCGCTCTTGTATACGTACTAAATAACAATTTTACTTTTTTACTCCTTTTAATAATGTTTTGGGGGTGGTAATGGGGGAGGCAAATTTTGAAACCTTAGCTTCTCTTGTATACACTAAATACCAATTTTATGGACTCTTACTTGCTTGCTTTACCTAGTTACCCATCTTTACCTCCTAACTCTTCAACGAAATAAGATCAAAATATAATCCAGTTCCAGATCTCGTTATGATACATAAAAAGTAAGTTCTCAGAGTAATCATGCGGACATATTTTTTTTGCTCAAACTCAAACTCTCGACGTTTCATGACATTCTAAGCCTATTTGAAGAAAAACTTTTTTATCGTTCTATACTTCCAGTACGTGGATGTGGAAGTAATAACGTCTTAACGAATTTTTTTTAATTTTAACCATTTTTTACATCAATTTTTTCTTAAATGAAAACAGTATTTTGGCTTCCAATCAACAGAACAGGATATTTATTTTTGAATTGTTGCTTTTTTACGTACCTTTTAACCACGTTAAAACCTTTTTAATTTGCAAAAACATCGCAAGTACTTCAACAAATTAAAAAAAATTTAGATGCAAAAAAAAGTGAAAATAAAGAAACAAAAATATTTCGTTGAAACCGATCAAAAGTACTTTTAAAAAACTACTATTAAAAACCGCCGCCCGAGGAATCACTGCTTCCACATGCAGATTTTATCCAAGTCTTTCACAACGAAAAAAATGTTGATACTATATTTGCACTCCACTATATATGGAAATACTCGTTTATGGAACTTTAATAACATAATATTTGAAATCGCCTACTCCAAAAACCTATAAAACGATATGCCACATCGGTAGTGGGAGGAGGGTGGTGGATGAAGTAAAAAAAATGTTGCGGACTTTGCTTCTTGTACACACACTTAATCACAATTAAATTTTTTTTTTAATGATAGGAGTGGGGGTGGTAATGGGGGTGAGTAATGCCAAAAAATGTTGAGACCTTATCTTCTCTTATATATACTAAATACCAATTTTATAGGCTCTTACTTGCTTGATTTACCTATTTATCCCTCATTTACCCCCAACCCTTCAACGGAATAAGAAAAAAATATAATCTAGTCCCAGATCTCGTGTGTACATGTACCAAATTTCAAGTCAATATCTTAAACGGTTCCAGAGTAATTGTGCGCACAAAAAAAAGACAAACCGACAGATCGACCGACAGACAGAAATTTTTTTTTGCTCAAACTTAAAATCTCGACATTTTATGACATTCTAAGCCTATTTGAACAATACAAATTTTCAAAAATTTTGTTTACGTTACTGGATGCAGAAGTAAAAAGAATGCTTCTCTATTTTTTAATTTTTTTTAATTTTTATTATTATTTTTTTGATGACGATTTGATTTGATGACATAATTTTATGAGAAAGTTTTAAAAATGTTATGGTTCTTTGGCCGTTTAAATAATTATTTTCACTTGAAATTTTATGTGTTTGATAACATCCATATTATTTTTGAAGCTATTTTATATTGTTTAAAACCCCATGTACCGGCTTCTTAATTTTTTAAAAGTTTAAGTACATATTTAATAGAGGTTTTGTATATCTGCTCGATTTTTTATTACGAACAACCTCCATTTTTTATTTTTGCAATACGACCAGAAATATTTGCAAAAAACGAGAAAAGAACACCACCACGTCTTGCGATTTCAATTGTTGAAACGAACATGTTCGCGACCTCACCCGAAGTCCAAAATTTGCAGCCATACTTCTTTATGTGTAACTCAGATTTCAACAAAAAAAAATCTCCTCTCCAGGCACTTTCTTTATTTCGACATTTATAATCCAGTGAAATTAGACTTTTCTGATCTAACAAAATATATCCTTCATTTTTTTTTTAAATCGATTTATTTTGGTGTTTTAAAGAAAATGTTAAAAATCGGCAACGAGATCACTATGGCATAATAAATTATTCAAGGTCAAAGTTCACAAAAGACGGTTTTTGGCGAATATCGCGCTTTCTATGGCTCGGAGGCCAATTTAGGTTATTACGAAAATGAAAGAAAATGAAATTTCACAGAAAAATGATCTCTTCCATTTTTTATGTACAACGAACGGTTTAGGCAAAAATGTGCTTCGAAGTTTCCGCGCAAGGCATAATATGCTCCATTTCATATAGTCCATCCATAGAATAAGTGCTTGTTCTATGTATAGTATTATTATTAGCTGATCGATATATAAAATAAAATAAATAAATATATACAGTGTGTTTCACTTGAAATGGTAACACCCCATTAACTTTTTTATGTTTCTTCCGATCTGAATCAAATTTTACTTAAGTATAGAACAAATTAGGATCTACTTATGACCAAAAAAACAATCGTCTCCTACAAATGCAAAGCCACCAGCGGTACCAAAATATGCGGAGAAAATCAAAAAATCATATTAGGCATTTCTTTATCGGAAAATTTTGTTAATAAAATTTGCTCAGAATTGTCCAAAAACCTTAAGTCTAAAATTCGATCAAAATAAAAAAAAATGGAAATTTTTGATTAAAATAATGTACTGTCTAAAATATACATAAAAAAACCGTACGGGAATGTTACTTTCCCAGCCTATGCCGGGAAAGTAACATTCCCGTACGGTTTTGTTGATCGTTGTTTGGTAACGGATCTTTTCCGGTCTGTTTTCTGATAGTTTCTTAGCAACGGACTAAAATACTGGAATTGTGCATTTTTCGATCAGAAATCGCGCCGAAAATGTAGACATTGCCGATTAATTTTAGAAAAATATCATTTTAATGGTGTTTTTTATTTGGAAAACTGCACTATGACAATATTGTTTGATGTTAAACCCAAGTTGAGAGGTAGTTGTCAAGCAATTTACAGTTTTTTTTTAAATAGTTATGAAATGGAGCATATTATGCCTTGTGCGGAAACTTCGAAGCACATTTTTGCCTAAACCGTTAGTTGTACATACAAAATGGAAGAGATCATTTTTGTGCGGAATTTCATTATCTTTCATTTTCGTAATAACCTCAATTGGCCTCCGAGCCGTTTTTTGTGAACTTTGACCTTGAATAATTTTTTATGCCATAGTGATCTCGTTGCCGATTTTTAATATTTTCATTAAAACACCAAAATAAATCGATTAAAAAAAATTGAAGGATATATTTTGTTAGATCAGAAGCCATATTTTTGTCTAAAATGGTTGGAGTATTAGTTTAATTTTTACTCCTCTATATTGAATTTCTTACATAATCATAATCATAATTTTATTCGATATTCTTACAGTCCTCAGGCTTTTGCACTGTAATAGAAAGGTTCTTAGCATCGCGATAGATAGAAAATATCACTACCGTTTTTACCAAACTTTTTCAACATGCACGCGACTAGTTTTAAACTCATTCCGATACGAAACCCAAATGCGCTCGAAACTAGTTTTGCGCCATTTTATCACCTTACACATAGTAGTCATTCTTTACACCAACCTTTATGATTTATCTGATCCATTATCACATCCTGTATCAAATATTGTTTTCTATAAAGTAACTTTTATATTTTCACCTGCAAGAAGCCGAATAAAAGTAAGTTGGAAAACAGAAACTTCCAACTACGTGTTCTAGTTAAACTTCCACTAAACCGTAATAAATCTATTGCGAGTTATGAATGATGACAAAGAGGCTGAGGTAATCCGCTAATACGGAAGGAATGAGATGAGCTGATGTTTTTGCCCGGCTGTCCACTGGGATGATGGATCCATTACTTTAGGTCGTCAACACAGACACTGACCGTGGTCGGTAATTATTAAGAACTTACCGGCCCTGCTAATTTGGGATGATTGAACGGACAACGGCTTATTCTCAGATAAGCACAGTTACAAGCAAAGAGCTGTCTCAAGGCGCACTGCTGGGAACAGAACTTGTCAAAGATGAGTCAATTAGTGAAAATTTAGGCTTGAATATTAACGCATATTCGTATAGCTGAACGACTGTAAAATCGTTCAATTTGAGAGAGAAAAGTTGGTTTAGAAAATCGTTTTCTAATGGTAATGATCAAGAGTAGCTCTCTTAGGACACAAAGCCGAATGAAAAAAAAGCCGCGGAAAAAAAAGCCACGTAGAAAACTGCTGATAGAAAGCTACTTGAAAACTTATGAACGATGAGACAAGATATGCATACATATAATTATGACAACGGTAAAGACTCGTACAAGGAACTTCTTAAGAGGGTGATTTTTAACTCCCATTCCA
This sequence comes from Rutpela maculata, assembly GCA_936432065.2. NCBI lineage: Eukaryota > Metazoa > Arthropoda > Insecta > Coleoptera > Cerambycidae > Rutpela > Rutpela maculata. The sequence continues at coordinate 254,765,736 of OW386286.2, forward strand.
CATGCTTAATTCGCTCGGGCGGGATTGTGGGGGCTCAGATTCGATTCCACCCTAGTTTTCAGTTAATAATCCCCAAATGCCTCTATCTATATTCTATACTATTCCTAAAATTTTAAATACATACGCGTATTTTTCAAATTTTGTGAAAAAATCGAAAGAAAATTTTGAGAAAATTGCAAAATTTAGTACTTTGCAGCTATCGATTTATTTTGCCTAGGTGAATTTGCGTGACTACTTAATACAATATTAATAGTCCATATATTAAAGGACGTAAGAATTTTAAAAACTTTATTAGTTTTTCTTCAATATCTTACATTTCTCTGGATAAAGGAAAATTGAGTTCATATCAATGTCAGGACCTAAGTCATCAGCTGACCAAATTGCATAAATGTACTGATGGACTCTTAGACTATTATGTTATTTAAAACAAAACAGTTACAAATTAAACTACCTAAATGTATAAAAATGATTCATGAATCAATAGATCTCAAGACTGACATCAAACTAGGTCTGCAAATCGATGCCAATATAGATTTGTTATTTCAAGTAAATATTTTACATCAAAAATTGAACAAAATTTGCTACAATATGAGAGTTATAAAATTTTTAATATTTACGTGACTATTTCATTCCTATAAATTTCGTCCAATCAAAATTGATCATTTTAATCAATAAATAGTTTCGCATCGACAAAATTTAACATTTAAAATTTTGCCAAGGTTGCTCAACCAATGAGAAGCTAGAATGAACCAACCAACCTGTTTTTCAGCGGCAAATTTTCCTTTGTTTTTTGAAAACATAGTAACCGATTCAACAAGTAAGGCGTTACTACAATAATTTTTGCAAACGTCAGTGCACGTCAGTTGTAAAAAATGTGCGAGAATAGGGCATGTGCACGCGACGTCACAGTTAACCTCAAAAATATGTGTTTCTTAAGATTTAAGAATATTACGCAGCTATTATTAAAATTTCTGCCTGGTTCCTGTATTTTCAACTAAAATCTAGTTCAGTGTAATGTTTATGAAGTTCTAAATACTTTGTCCTAATAAAATAGGTTGGAAATCTAACTGTAATTAGCAGTCTATTTTTATTAATCAACAATATTGAAAAATTATTTACGTGGATTTTTAAATATTTGCATGGAGCCAGTACACCTCCAAGCTAAAAATACGTATACAAACATTAAAAATGAGAATAGACTTGAAAAACTTAAAATCTAAGGTTATGTTGGTTACATGATGCAGATGCCCTATAACGGCCCCAAATGTTCAAGATTTGATGATTTATGTCTTTATTTTTTTACATTTACTTCCTATATCTAATAAATTTGTTTTCTTTTGCCTAAATTTTTATTCATGAAATAGTCATGACGAATACCATTCGTGATATAATTTCGTCTGGCAAAATTTAATGACTATTCTACTCGAGTTTCTTGCTTTGGCAATTTCGCTCTTGACATTGACAAAAATAACTCGCCTGACGGCTCGTTGTTTTTATCTGTCAATGTCAATCTCGAAATTGCCAAGCAACAAACTCTCTTAATAATCACTAAATTTTGCCGACGAAATTAGGTATATCACTTCATATTATATATGAGAAATCTACAGGGAACATAAACAATTTAGAAACAATTGCTAGATTTTGAATTATTTTTTGGCAAGCAACAATGGCATAATAGCTATTTATGTAAGCAGTTACGAAAGGCGTTATTTTGTCTAACGAGTGGAATAATAACACGAGTTACACAAGATTGTCTTTCGAAACGTGTTACATACATGATTTTTTCTAATTTTAAAAGTTTAAAAACCCTTTAAACATAAATGAAATAGGTGTATTTAAAGATCTTAAAAATTAAGTAATCTTTTTCATGCTATCACATATTATAATTCTAATGTCAAAATTGGCAAACCTTATTTAGCCAAGTTACAATATTATTTGAAATCCTAATTTGATAACATAAGGTAAATCGTATTACTGAAAAAGTTTTGTTAGCATATTTTGAAGGAAAGAAGAATTTAGAAGCTTCCACTTTATGGACTCAGTATTCCATTTTGTGTTGAATAAACATTTTTCTTTTTCTTTTTGAGAGTTGTTTATGTTTCCTAATTGATGACATAACAAACTTTTCCTCACCAGTTACGCAAAATTTTACTTTTCATAACTCGTTACGTAAAGTAGGACGTTTTGCCACTTACGTCAGTTTTGAAAAGTGTCACTTTATATGTCAAAATTAGGAAAATGTTGTTTTCATCGTACAAGACCATATACAGACTGTCTATTTTACGAGGGCCACACCAAATATCTCGCTTAATATCTATTGTAGAAGAATAAAGTTTTAGAAACAGTTATCCCATTTTTTGTGAGCTATATTTCAGTAAAAAGAAATTTGAAATCCATAGCCTACTTTATGAGATATATTACAAAAACCTGAAAAATAGGAAAACCACAAACGGTTATAGCTTCCTTATTTGAGGAGATACGAAAAAAGTTAAAGGAATGAAAGTTGACGGCAAAGACAATAAGAATAATAACGTGTAACAGAAAAATCGAAAATGCAGTTGGCTTTGACATACGCTCTTGTGCAAAAATGAAAAATACAAATCTCAAAGTAGGCCATGACGCCATTAATTCCGTTATTTTTTTCTCTTTCCAACGATATAAAACATGTCACAGAAATTTTAACCGATAGTGTCAATATTTAATATTTTACGAATACCACAAATTAATATAATTGAATCGTAACAATCAGCTGTGCCATAATTAGTGAAAAACAATGTATACAGTTATTAACAAATTTGACAGATTGTCACTGTTGTATGTTGTATGTTGCGTTGTCGAGTTCTAAGACAAATTTTATATCAGTAATTATGGTGTACACCAATAATAACAAATTCGATATGATTAGCATTTATTGTCAGTGCAATTTTGACGCTGAGATGGCAGTCACGGTTTACGGAGATAGATTTCCAGATGCTCCGCAGCCAAATCGAACTATGTTTAGGAAGTTAGTTCAAAATCTAAAAACGCACGGTTCATTTTCAAAAAAAGTAGTAAGGCGAGCGCATGTTGCGGATAATGTAAGAAAAGTGAATAGAGTATTGAATTATGTTAACCAAAATGACGAAACCTCTTTGAGACAAATTCAGAGAAACTGTCGCATAAAAAAAGACAGTGCAAGAAAAATATTGAAAAAAAACGGATTTCGATGCTACAAAATGAGGAAAGTTCAACATTCAAATGAGGGAGATAAGCCAAGGAGAGTAAGATTTTGTAGATGGTTATTAAATAAAAAAAGAAATGACGCGCTGATATGTAGCAAAATTCTTTGGTCGGACGAATCAAATTTTTCTAATAATGGATTTTTCAATAGAAATATGCATTATAAGTGGACACGAGAAAATACACATTGGTGCAGAGAGACTGCTTTCCAAGAAAGATTTTCTACGAATGTTTGGTTGGGTCTTTTAGGGACTAATGTAATTGGACCTTATTTTTATGATGGCAAATTAACCGCTCGTAGATACCTTAATTTCCTGCAAAACGAATTTCAAGATTTTCTTTATGAATTAACATTGGCAGAAAGATTAAATTATTCATATTTTCAACAAGATGGGGCTCCACCTCACACTGCTGTAATATGTACAAATTATTTAAATCAAGTTATGCCAGATCGCTGGATAGGCACCTATGGACCCATTCTATGGCCAGCTCGATCACCAGATATTACTCCCTTGGATTTTTTCGTCTGGGGTTACATTAAAGATAAGGTATTTCAAACTGCCCCTGAAAATATTGAGGACATCAAAACCAGAATTCGAAACGCATGTGAGGCAATTACTCCTGAAATGCTCCAAAATGTAATGCGTGACGTGTCTCGTAGAGCACGTTTATGTGTCAGAATGCATGGTGCACAATTTGAGCATTTGCAGTTAGAAAAATAAATACACACAATTTCTTTTCAATATAGTAGTAGGTAGTACTGTTATACATAGTTTTTCGTTTTTTTCTTTGGATGTTCGTTTTGTACTTGTATTTTTATTTATGAGATATTTGTTGGTTTGTATTAAATTGTAATAAATAATTACGGAATTATAATTATTATAAAGTGAATTTTTACTATCATGGCACAGCTGATTGTTACGATTCAATTATATGAATTGTGGTATTCGTAAAATATTAAATATTGACACTATCGGTTAAAATTTCTGTGACATGTTTTATATCGTTGGAAAGAGAAAAAAATAACGGAATTAATGGCGTCATGGCCTACTTTGAGATTTGTATTTTTCATTTTTGCACAAGAGCGTATGTCAAAGCCAACTGCATTTTTCGATTTTTCTGTTACACGTTATTATTCTTATCGTCTTTGCCGTCAACTTTCATTCCTTTAACTTTTTTCGTATCTCCTCAAATAAGGAAGCTATAACCGTTTGTGGTTTTAATATTTTTCAGGTTTTTGTAATATATCTCATAAAGTAGGCTATGGATTTCAAATTTCTTTTTACTGAAATATAGCTCACAAAAAATGGGATAACTGTTTCTAAAACTTTATTCTTCTACAATAGATATTAAGCGAGATATTTGGTGTGGCCCTCGTAAAATAGACAGTCTGTATATAATCAGATTAATGTATTTTATAAGAAAATTTTTAAATAAAAAATATATATATATTTAATTAGTGGATTCTCTAATTTAATTTTTTTGAGGGTCTGTGCGCAAGTTCGTGAGAAAGTATTGTGGTTAGTGTCATTTTGTTCCATATGCTGTACATAATGTGAAAAGTGATAGTGGACATCTGGGATTGGGCAGAGGAGAGGGGTTAATATTTATGATTGTTAAGAGGATAATCTGCGTTAAGACAAAACATATTTTCATTGATATATATGAAAAAGGTATATACGGGTGGGCGTGCACCTTTGATCAATGAAATATGCCGACCAAGTAAAAAGGCGGAGAATAACATATTGTGTAATATATAAGAGAAATAGTTCAAACATATTTCTGTCGTACAGAGTCGAATTTCGCGTTGGGTGCACAAGAATTTTTATTTAAAGTAATTTAAGTAGGAAAACTGAATGCGGTTGTAGTGATTCCTTAGGCAGTGGTTTTTAATTAAAAGAAAAAACTATCTGTAGGTACATAATGTATATTTACAGTGTACAGGGTGTCCTAGTTAACGTGTTATGTCCGATTTTCTCGGTAGTTTTTGAGATAAGTATTTTTTTTTTTTTTTTTCGGGGAATCTATGCCGCTAAGAAACATATAATTGAACATCAAAGAAGAATTGATCGGATTATTTATGTTCTTAATTGACTATTAAAGCATTAAAGGAAAGTAAAAAAAGGCATGTAAATTTTAAATATCACTTCCGGTTTACATGGCAATGGCGTTCTTTTTCTTGAAAATAGAATATTGATTACTTCCACATCCAGTGGTAGTATAGTAACAAAAAAATTTTTGAAAATTTTTATTGTTCAAATAGGCTTAGACTGTCATGAAAGGTCGACATTTTAAGTTTGAACGAAAAAAAAATGTCTAACTTTTTTGTGCGCACGATTACTCTGGAACCGTTTAAGATATTGACTTGAAATTTGGTACACTTATGTACTTTAACGGGATCTGGAACTAGATTATATTTTCATCTTATTCCATCGAAGTGTTGGGTTGTAAATTGGGGTAAATGGGGAGGTAAACAGGTAAATCAAGCAGGTAAGAGTCCGTAAAATTGGTATTTAGTATATATAAGAGAAGCTAGGGTCTCGAAAAAATTTTTGACATTAGCTACCCCCATTACCACCCCTACCCCACTTTTTAAGGGGACGAAAAAAAGTGTGATTTAGTGTATGTACAAGAACCAAAAACCTCAAAATATTTTTTTACTTCATAGGCCAAGAATTTTTATTGAAAAATTACCAAAAATCCTCGTTATGTTGGGGTGATGCCTATTACGAATAACTGGCAAAATAAGAATACATATATTACTTCAACATCCAGTGAAAGTATAGTAACGACAAAAAATTTTTTAAAAAATTTTTATTGTTCAAATAGGCTTAGAATGTCATGAAACGTCGAGATTTTAAGTTTGAGCAAAAAAAATTCTGTCTGTCTGTCGGTCTAACTTTTTTTTTGTGCGCACGTTTACTCTGGAACCGTTTGAGATACTGACTTGAAATTTAGTACACTTATGTACTTTAACGAGATCTAGAACTAGATTATATTTTCATCTTGTTCCGTCGAAGAGTTGGGGGTAAATTGGGGTAAATTTGGGGTAAATAGGTAAATCAAGCAGGTAAGAGTTCATAAAATTGGTATTTACTATATACAAGAGAAGCTAGGGTCTCAAAAAAAATTTTGGCATTAGCCCCCACCCCATTATTAAAGGGGATCAAAAAAATTTAATTTAGTGTGTGTACAAGAACTAGAAACCTCAAAATATTTTTTTACCTTATCCACCCCCACTACCACCCTCTATCACCACCCTCACCCTATTACCGATGTGGGGTATCGTTTTATGGGTTTTTGAGGTAGAGAATTTCAAATATTATATTATTAAACAATTATTTCCACATACAACATTTTTTCGTTGTGAGTGACTTGGATAGAAAATCTGGATGTGGAAGTTGGGCAGCGGTTTTTTTTATTGTTAAATTAGTGTACAATATCGATAATTCTACCATTCCCAATTGAAATTAAAATTTTGAAAGTCGCATTTCGGAGATATGAACTTTACTTTGCTTTTTTTTAAAGGAACACTCCATATATGTACCATTTGAAACGCCATAAAAAAAGCTTTGTATTTATAATATAATACATGGTACTTATCTTAAACAAATTTTGCCTAATTTACTATAAATTTACAATTTATCAAATTAGCCATGGAAAACAAAAGTATGTAAATTAAAATAAACAATATGTTAGTTCTGTCTAATTTCACTTTATTTTAAATAAAATGGAGAATTTCAATAATTGATACAGTGTGTTTCACTTGAAATGGTAACACCCCAATAACTTTATTTTTTTTCCGATTTGAATCGCATTTTACTTAAGTATAGAACAAACTAGTATCTACTTATGATCAGAAAAACATTCGCCTCCTACGGTACCAAAGCCACCTGCGGTACCAAAATATGTGGAGAAAATCGGAAAATCATGTTAGGCATTTTTTTATCGGAAAATTTTGTTAAAAAAACTTGTTCAGAATTGTCCAAAATGGCCAAAATTTAATCAAAATTAAAAAATGAAAAACTTGAAATTTAAAAAATTTTGAAAATAATTAGGTATTTAAAAAAAAAACTGTTTTACAACTACCTGGCAGCTTGGGTTTAATTTCAAACAAAATTGTCATAGTACAGTTTTCTAAACGAAAAAACCCATTCAAATGATATTTTCGGACTTGGACATTATTTTAATAAAAATTTATATATTTTTTTTGATTAAATTTTGGACTTAAGGTTTCTGAACAATTCTTTCATTAACAAAATTTTCCAATAAAAATATGCCTAATATGATTTTTTGATTTTATCCGCATATTTTGGTACCGCAGGTGGCTTTGCATTTGTAGGACGTGAATTTTTTTCTGGTAATAAGTAGATCCTAATTTGTTCCATAAGTAAAATTAGATTCAAATCGGAAAAAAAATTTAAAAAGTGAAACAGACTGTATATATTTTTCGGACTACCATGACTTAATGTAAGAAAATATAAAACTTAATATCTACTATAGTTTTTAAGAAAAATACTGGGTCATATATCATTGAAAAGATTTTTCTATGGCCTTTCAAATGGTGTAAAAATATATGGGGGTGTTCTATTTAAAAAAACCGCTGCCCAAGGAATCACTACTTCTGCATCCAGATTTTCGATCCAACTCATTCACAACGAAAAAATTTAGTAATGGGGTGGGGGTGGCTAATGCCAAACATTTTTTGAGACCTTAGCTTCTCTTGTATATACTAAATACTAATTTTCTGGACTCTTAGCTGCTTGATTTAGCTGGTTACCTCAAATTTACCTCAATTTACCCCCCAACCCTCTGACGGAACAAAATGAAAATATAATCTAGTTCCAGATCTCGTTAAAGTACATTTGTGTACCAAATTTCAAGTCAATATCTTAAACGGTTACAGAGTAAACGTGCGCACAAAAAAGTTACAGACCGACAGACAGAAATTTTTTTTTCGCTCAAACTTAAAATCTCGACGTTTCATGACATTCTGAGCCTATTTGAACAATAAAAATTTAAAAAAATTTTTTTGGCGTTACTATACTTCCACTGGATGTGGAAGTAAAACCAAGGTAAAGCTCATATCTCCGAAATTCGACTTGTTTGAATTGTTTTGCTGAAATGATGTTTGGAAAATACATGTGATATCTCATAACTTTTATTTTTGAACGTATTTACGTAACTCCAAAAATAAAGAAGTTAAATGAGGTTCTAACGTTTGCACACCCACCCTGTACTGTTGACTATAATAAGGAACTTTAGTCTAGTTATTATAAAAAACACGTTCTCAAATAAATTAAACATGTTCTGATAGAACATATTAATAATAATAATTTTTTGTTTTTATGTCTTTGGTGTTTTTCAAAAAAATTGCCGCGCTTGGATTTTACCCTATAGCCCCCCCCCCTAAATCCGCCACTGACTGCGCTCCGTCAGAAACCCTAAAATACCTATATGCATGTTTGGAGCATATTTAATGTCCGATATATCAAAAAATATTACAGCTAGATCCTTATATGTTTGAAATCGGGGATAAAGGATCTAAAAGAATATGTAAAAATATACAGGGTTTTTCATTTAAAAAGCAACCTTCATTGTTATATCACGTGACATATCCAAGCAATTGTTTTTTAATTGCATTTAAAAAAATATGTATACAACCTTACAACTCTTATACGAAACTTTTTTTGTCTCCAATAATAACATAAATAAAGGGGGGTCAAAATATAGTTATAATTCGTCCGCTGTCTTGGATTCCTAAATTTTTACCAAAAATTCGTAACCCGCATCCCGAAAATCCCCAGATATCGATTTTCATTCGAATAGGATCACAGATGACAAAATTCATCCGCCATCTTGGTTTCCTAAATTTTGACCAAAAATTCGTAACCCGCATCCCCGAAAACCCCCAGACATCGATTTTCAGCCAAATAGGACCATAGATGACGAAATTCGTCCGCCATCTTGGAGTCCTAAATTTTGATCAAAAATTCGTAACCCGCATCCCCGAAAACCCCCAGATATCGATTTTCAGCCAAATAGGACCATAGATGACGAAATTCGTCCGCCATCTTGGAGTCCTAAATTTTGATCAAAAATTCGTAACCCGCATCCCCGAAAACCCCCAGATATCGATTTTCAGCCAAATAGGACCATAGATGACGAAATTCGTCCGCCATCTTGGAGTCCTAAATTTTGATCAAAAATTCGTAACCCGCATCCCCGAAAACCCCCAGATATCGATTTTCAGTCGAATAGGACTATAGATCGCGAAATTCGTCCGCCATCTTAGATTCCTAAATTTTGACCAAAAATTCGTAACCCGCATCCCCGAAAACCCTCCGATATCGATTTTTAGTCAAATAGGACCATAGATGACGAAATTCGTCCGCCATCTTGGAGTCCTAAATTTTGATCAAAAATTCATAACCCGCATCCCCGAAAACCCCCAGATATCGATTTTCAGTCGAATAGGTCCATAGATGACGAAATTCGTCCGCCATCTTGGATTCCTAAATTTTGACCAAAAATTCGTAAACCGCATCCCCGAAAACCCCCAGATATCGATTTTCAGTCGAATAGGATCGTAGATGACGAAATTCGTCCGTCATTTTGGATTCCTAAATATCTTAGCAGTATGAGATTCCTCGGAAAACCTACGTCAGATTGGATTTTGAACCATAAACTTATCTCAGAAACTACCGAGAAAACCCAGCATAGCGCGTTGACTGGGACACCCTGTACATTTTGCTTGGTAATAATTTCGAATAAATTGATTTCTGACCTAACTAAAAACCGCATTCAAATTTTCATAATAAAATTTGTAGGAGTGTTTATACAAAACGGTCCTCTCTATTTGGCACCTTTTATTTATGTATTAACATTTTCAGGAATTTCATCTATTAAGTCATTCCTGTAAGATAAAATAATTTATAAATAAATTTAAGATATTACCAGAACTCCTAAATGCTTCCCTGGCAAGCATTCATTCGCGTCAGGTCTCCATGACAACAAGTTCCTCCCTAAAGTCTGAGAGCGTGTAAAGCTATGCGAATGCCGAGGCGAGTGCCATCTATTGACGGCAAAATTGGAAACTATTTATTGAATCTATGTTTGAAAAACAAGAGGTTATATTTTATCCACGTAATTAATTATGGACTATCTAGGTCGTCACGATTTCGTTTTTTGTAAATTCCAATTTTTCGACGTCCATTTTTTCGTTGATCACGTGTTTTTGACTAAAACAAAAAAATAAAAACGTGACGAACTAGAATATATATTTTAATACATACGTACAAAATTTGAAGTTTCTATCTTCAAAAATAAGCCGAATAATTCGTTTCTTCATTTCACTGACCGCAGATTATACTCTTAATTATGTGAAGTGAAAAAAAAATCGTCGTTGTTAGAAAGTTTAGTTTGCTATAACAAATAACATTTTACAGTATTTATTCAATAAAATCAGGTGAAATGAGTGCCATATTGGATCCAAAATGGCGAAAAGCTGTATTATACGTTACAAATTGGACATGGGCAACAAATAAAAGCTAATTATGTTTGAAAAATAACTAACATATTTGTTTTATTTCTTTATTGGTAACATAACATATTTATTTCATTTTAGAATAAATATTTTTGATGGAAACACTTTTAGACTTAAAGATTCAGTTCAAGTTGTTAGCTAATATTCATCTTCATCATCAATATCATAGATAGATAGATAGATAGATAGATAGATATCATACTCTTCATCACTATAAGAATCTCTAGTATTTTCAGACTTCTCATTGTCTACTGAAAATATTTGCATGGTGGTAAACATTTCGATGTCCTGCATGAACCCCTTACTATAGTGAGAACCTCTCCAGGATCACAAGAAATATCGCACATTACAGACTGATAACATCCAGTTTCAGCAATTGTCCAACCAAAATCACTCACTAATGGAAGGTTGTGCTGTAAGATATGTGCTTGTTTTCATATCTTTTCTTAATAGTGTGTTCTTCTAATTGCAAATGATAACCACCCAGACATATTAAGCATAGGTGACTGTGAGGTAGTAGAATAGTATACCTCGGAGCCCTTATGGACAATACTGGCGACTACGAATATGAGATTCGGCGAAGAATGCAAATGGCAAGAAAACTTATTAACATATCCGCGTTAGCAGAAAAGTACGAATCTAAAAAATGTTCGGCATTACTGGATCTTCATTCATTTACTGTATGCGACTCAGCGCCTTTAAGGAAATAGGAATGATAAAACGCCTAAAAATGTTACTTTCTCCCAAATATACCAAATATATCAGAACACTTCAAGATTTGGGGAGCAGCTGCAATATTGAAGATTATTTCACTCCTAAACGCTATAGCCAATGAGAGCCCGTTTTTTTCACAACATTGCACCAATCAAACGTCATTATTAGTAGTATTCAACCTAGATCGACTTTAGACAGTAGCAACATGCAAAATTTATCGCTCTAATTTTTTGTGTCGCTGCAGCGGCAAATATTGCGATAATTTTTTGACGTTTTGTTTCGTGAAATGTTTTCGGCAAATAGGGCAACTCGAGCTTTAAATTTTATCTATAAATATCTTCTCTAGCTTATTACTAATTGTTAACTTACCTTGTAAATTGTAATATTGTATTATGTAGTAGCAAACATAAACACACCACATATATAATAAACAATCGTCAGTTCCAAAGCGAAGCCTGTTGTGGCAGTTTACTTACTCTTGAATAAGATTTCCGGTAACCAAGGATTCAAGAAAACAAAAAAGAAGAGAATATAATATCATTTTTGAATATACATATCTTAAAAAAATAAAATGTTAAAAAAAAGATCTAATCAAAAAGCTTAAAATATATATACATATATCAAAGTCTTATTTTTATTTAATTATAGAAAATGTTGATAAAGAAATAATATCAACCACTATAATTTTGGTGACCCCGACAACGACTCCGACACCCGGCTTTTTTGGTATATTTTGTACTTTTAGAAGAATACAAATCTTAATTATTTGACGATGGAGCCAGAAATTGGAATTGCAGTTACCCTATATATATCTGTCCATTAGTTATTGGACCCTGTCCTTTAGAAGTCCTTTTTTTGGCAAGAATTCTTAGAAACTAGAATCCCAAGATCCAATCCAAGATTTTCCCAGAAATAATATCAACCACTGTCTGAAATATATACGCTGTAACCCTTGCCTATCTGTAACTATTTCAATTTGCCTACTTTTCAATCAGGTAACAATAATATACAAAGATTGTACTTATTATAGCTCATAATAAAAGAACAAGTCAAGCACAGCTTTCAATAGCTCAATAACGTAGTTACAAAGGTAAGCAAATCATTTATTATAAATGTCAAGTAAACACATTCGCTCTGGAAACAAACTAAAAATGTACTTACATACGGTAATCTATCAAAAAGTAACTAGTTGAATCAAAGTGTGCAACATTTTAATTTGTTGTATTTAAAATTCTCCCTGCTTAATAAAGCAAACCTCAACATTATTTGTAAACTTCGTAAGTTAAAAATAAGAATTAAATACGTAAATATATATCAATGAACATTTATGATCGAATATAACTCTAGTAGCGCTAGATGGCGCTCTCTATGTCAATCTCGGAACCATGAGTGTATAGCATATATGGGTGGGACATCGGCAATAAAGTAGTGCTCACAGATTAAAGATGTAGTGCTCTCTCTATCGTTCCTCGTCATATTGCACCTCAGAAACGCCTCAAAGGTGTTCAGCCAGTTTATATATTAAAATATCTAAGGTTTCAATCGTTTTATTTACTAGTTGCCACAGAAACCCTCACTAGATTATGTTTAAAATATAGCGAATTCTGCGTAGTTTCTATTGCGTTTGTTTCAAATTTGCTGTTTTGACAATATGAGTCGGTTTGGAAATATTTATTTATATCAAATTAATGATGAAATTGAAAATAAAGGTCAGTAAACTCTAAAAAGTGACAAGAAAACGTCTGAAGGCAATTAATGACAAAACATAATATTGAAGATGTACTTAATGAATTATTATTTATTCGTGAAATATTCTCCCCAAATTCCACTCGTGCTTTTAAATTTTATCTAACAATTTTTTCTCAAGTTAAGTTGCTTAAAAGTTAATATAACTCGTGCAAATTGGTAGTTTATTATCAAAGATTAAATCCCTCCCACTAAAGCGGTCGGGATTTAATCAGTTAATAAACAGTCAATTTGCATTCTTTATATTACCAGGCAACAATGTTTTCGAAAAAATTTTCGATAAAATTTTAAGCACTAGTGATATTACATACGATAAATTAGTCGCATCATTAGAGTAGTTTACATGTGCCATATTTGGATCAAAGAAATGTGGTAGACAGAAATGTGGTGACAAAGATTTGTATTTATTAATTGACATTAAAGTTGATTTTTCTTTGATTCCACCATGAAGAGCTTCTTGTCTTATCGAGCATATTATCATATTAAAACGAGTATTTACCATACGCGTATTTGGCGATTAGCCGACGAAGATATTCACAACATTCCAAAGCCTTGAAATGATTATGGATGGCAAATATTGTATAGGAACAGAATTGTAGAAAAACATTGTTCCCAAGAATCGGGGAGGGGGGGGGGGTTGCACGTACAGTTAGGGTGGGCTCCCGTAGTATAAATAACTATTTAAATTATTAAACTGCCAAACCTCATAACATAAGTGATTAACTATCCTAGGGTAGTTTTCAGTTTAATGCTATTTTGATTGATTCACAGGCACACAAAACTAAAAAAAGTGGTATTTTTCGACGTGCTGAACACCGATCAGATGTCCGTTTAGCTCCATTGGCCACCATTTTTTTGTAAATCGCGAAAATAACCTAAAAAAACTCATAATTTATGTTATTTTCGCAATTTACTAAAAACTCGTATTCAGTATGTCGAAATACATGCCCAATGGAGTCCCAGAAACAGACCTTTTTTGTGTATGTGTCTGTGTAATATATGAATATCACCGGAGCCTCCGCCATTTTGTAGAAAATCGCGGATGCAAATGTATAACACACACATAAACAAAAAGTGAAAAGTGATCTGTTTCTGGGACTTCATTGGGCAACCCCCATGTATCCGCTTAGCTCCATTACCCACCAATTTTTAGTAAATCGAGAAGATTGAGGTTTTTTTTTAGGTTATTTTCGTGATTTACAAAAAAATGGCGGCCAGTGGAGCTAAATTGACACTTGATTCGTGTTCAGCATGTCGAAATATATATGGGTTACCCGATGGAGTACCAGAAAAAGACCACTTTTTTTATTTTGTGTGCCTGTGTTATTTTTGCCAGTGCCAGGGATTAGAAACAAATAGATTGATTTAATCTTTAATCTGATCAAAAATTTTCAAATGTTTTCACTTTTTTTTAAGTCGAAAAATACAAAATACTTATGGTAAATATTACAGCTGAAACAATTTTTCGGCAAAAAAATTTTTTTTTATAATTTTAAAAGAAATATAAATTCAAGTTAAATATTTCCCGCCAAAAAAGACAAATCTAGTATTACTGGTCAACTGTGACGTCACTGCCTATATATGTCAATGATTATAAAATCTAACCTTACTTAATGACTTTTGTTGTTATTGTAAATTGTAAGTCAAAAACATGAGTAGTGCACCAAATAAGTGGTGTTTTGTGCCAAGGTGCAGAAATACTTCAGTAAATGCTCAAAATAAAAAGTTCCCATGTGTTCCTATAGCGAATTATTCACTGAAAGTGAAATGGTTTAAAAAAGCGAAATCGACATATTATTGTTGTGAAGATTATTTTAATGTAAGTATAATTTATCTTTTCTCATCATGGTAAAAGTTAACCGATGATAGCTAGATGGATGGATTATTACCTTCAATATTATAAATAGATCATATATACTTACCGTAAAATTATGCTTGTAATGGTATGAGATTTATTTTGAATTGAAAGTAATATATTATAGCTCCTAGTATTATTGAACATTTGTAATGAAATTTTGCTAGGTTATGATTATTAATTAAAATGACCAAAATATCAAGCGATGCATGTCATGGCTAGTGATATTCGACGTCACAAATATATAAAAATACTTGTTTATTATTTTCAGCTTGAGGAAGACATGGAAAATTACATCCGATACGAAATTTTGGGAGGAAAAATGATTCTGAAGGAAGATGTAGTTCCACACATATTTAACTGCCAACCAAACAGAAAAGGAGCAGCGTCTGGACCAAAACGATCTCTTAAATATTTAGAATCTCACTCTGTAATAGATCATAATTTGATTGCCCACACAGACAGTATTATTGTTATTGCATGTGCTGTTATTAATTTACAACCTTCCATCATTAAATAAAGTAGTTTGTGTAGTAAATATGAAACTGTAGTTTTCCCCTATAAAGAAAAAAATCAATATACTAAAAATACAAATGTTGGTTTTTATTATTCAGATAGACATATTTTCAATATATATAATTTTAATTGTCAACAACAGTTATTTATAGTTATCATAATCCATGTTTAAAATGTTCACAATTTTGGTTTTTTCAAAATTTTAGTTCGCAACACAGAAAAGTCCTTTTTGTTGATTTGCACATAACATTTGTAAATATACTTGCGCTTTAAAGTCTGTAATTTGATCATTTTTTATATAGTTCTCCACATACTCTGAAATAATAGGTACCGTCAGGTAAAGCTGCAAAAACGAGATATAATGGCGACAAGAAAAGTCCACAATCTTTCACTTTTTAAGTTTCAATTTTTCCTCCACAACGGCCACCACCTTCTCTAAATTGCGGCCCCTTTCCATATATTTATTATCTCTTATTTTGTATGCATCTACTATAGACTCGACAGCTAGCGAACGATTAACTTCTCAGTTTCCTCACACAATTTCTCTGACATTTTATTTTTAACAAATTATAAAAATCACTGCACTTTTTACTACTATCAGAAGCAAATTTCAACAAAAGTTTATAAACTGACAAATTTGCAAATTTGTCTTGAACCATACATCTGAATTATATTTCATTATTTGTACACCAAGATTTTGTATCCCAATATTTAATAATTCTTGTCTAACAGTGCTCTGGGTTCCTTTTGCAGTCATAATGAGTCTTCTGGTTTCAACTTCACATACCCAAAAGCACTATTCACGTTGTTCTCGAGATGAGCTGCAAATAAACATTTAATTATATCTCTAGCACAGACTATTAATTCTACTTTCTTTTAAGGTTATGTTGTTAATATAAATAATCGTAAATAAACCAAATTATAGTAATGTGTAATAATACAAAAACTAAATCATAAATTTAATAACTCTATTAGGCTCAAGTTGCAAACAACTAATTCATTAATTTATTTTAAATACTTACGCTGCTGTTTTTATGCCCTTCAACTCGGTTGAATGAAATCGATCATCATTTTTAATACATAAAAATATTTAAACTAGGTAAATTGTTTGTAGAAGCTTTCACAAAATTGTCAGTAACCATCATTGTTCACTTTCTTTAATTTGTGAGAAACACTAGGAACAGGTTTCAAATATCCAAGCCAAATATGGTAAACATGTAAACAATAATAGGTCCGTTCGGACTCTACATTAGCTGCACTAGTGCAAATATTAGAAGGGGATAGATTGTGACTCTACATAAGTTGAAGAGAGACAGATTTGCACTGGTGCAGATAGTGGAGAATTGTTGAACAGAAAACGAACAAAGCTATTTTGTCTTCTGACAGATATATGAAGCGACGTCACCAGTATCATTACCCAATAAGGTGACGTTCTCGAAATTATTCAAATATTTGAATTTTAAGTCGATTTGTTTATTAAATATTTATTTTAATCTGATGATATAATTAATATGAATGCGTTTAGGCTTTCATATTTATGTATTACTTCATATTAATGCATCATTTGAAGTGAATTGTTATATATGGAAAACACCCTATTATGATAATATTGATAATTAATATAAAATAGACAATATCGATCTACATTTTGTCTTGCAGTCTTTAGAAAGTGTGTGTGTTAGAAAATCGTGTTGTTGAAATAGGAGATATGTATATTTCATTACATACCTGTGTCCACAGAGAATTGCTTTATTTGAAAGAGTAGAGAATAAAACGTTTGAAAGTCAGTTAGTTAGTAATAAACGTTGTATGCTATAATCTGTATATTCAGCTTGAGCATGTTCCATTGAGAAGTGATTTATTTTGACAGTTACTGCATGCTCTTCATCAGATAACATCTGCTCATGTCAACGAGTGTACCGAAAAAACATTAATGTAGAAAGTAGTCTAATAGCTCTTGCAGACAATTTGCTGCCCTATTAAGCAATCTATTTAATAAAATCATAATAGATATAAAACCTCCATCATCAGAGTTTCTTCAAATATAGTTTTAAAAATACGATTATTTTTTTTATTTCCTTCGATTTCTTTAGATATAGACACAGTTCTGTAAAATATTTAAAAATTGTATTAACGAACCTTTTTCGAAAATGAATTAATTTTTGAAACATTTTCACATGAAAATACAAACATGAGAAAATAAAAATAAATAAATATATCAACTCTAAATTTTAACCATTTCCTAATGATGGCAACTTAGTTGAGGAAATGCGCTTCGACTTACAAAAGACTAACCACACTAACATATGGCAGATCTAGATCTAACCAAATATGTCAACAAAACAATTTAAAATTCGTAACTGAAACAAAGAACTTCTACAAAATTAGATAAAAAAAGGTGCAATTTTTATAGAAAGTTTAAATATTAAAATTTTTCTGTTTCCACACAAAAAGCATCCTTACTTATCCTCGAAAAATCAACTCTTTCCAAATAATTTGAGTTTAATTTAGTCAGTATGCAATCATTTTACTGTAAATTTATAACATTAATGTTTAAAATACTTATTTTTTAATGATTCCATTAGATGTAAAAGTTCAGAAATATATCAATATTTTTCGGACTGCTTAAAAACGTTCCATTTCAACTAGGTCAGCTTTTCATGTAACTTCGTGCAGGATTCAAATTTTCACTATAAATAAAATGTGGGGTGAATTTAACAACCCCCAATCCTTATTCACTCATTTACCGGATTAGGAAAATTTGAAAAAATATTTTAAAAATCCATCTATACTACAAATGGACCTAAATTCTATTTTTTTGACAAAAATTAATTCTTCATGAAAAACAAAAAAAAATGTCATTTGTGTCAAGAAAGATTTATTTATTTATACAGGGCGCTCAAATATCTCAAAAATATGAATTTTTATTTTTACCCAAGAGTAAACTACCCATTTTTAATGAAAATTTTATTTGAAAAAGTTTCTAATTACTTCCTTAGTAGTCCAATCAAGAGATGGTTCGTTCTGTTTACGATGAATTTAAAAGACGATTAGAAAAGTGCATGGAAGTTGGTGGTTTTCATTTTGAATAAAAACTCAGTTAATTGAAACATTTAGTTGTGAATTAAATATTTTTTTATTTAAACATTTAGAATTCTTTGTTATTAAAAAATTTAAATTTTTCTAACATTTTGGATTATGATTAAGAAAGTAACTAGTATCAGCAACCTTTTCAAATAAAATCAACAAAATTAAAAAATAAAAGTAAAATTGATAAAATTCATATTTATGAAATTTCTTGGCGCCTTGCGCAAAAAAAATGTTTTCTTAACACAAATTGCATTTTTTAACAAGCAAACATTTTTATGGAGTGACTTTTTGTCGAAAAATTAAAATTTAGCTCCATTTGTGGTATAGGTAAAACCCCATCCGGAGACCCCTGTATCTACATTACCGGAAAAACTTTATTTGAATAGGGCAATAGTATAGTACCTAGAGGTAAAAAATATGTAAAACTTTGAAATAATCTCGTATGTAATGATAATTTTCCTTTTTGGATTATTATCAGAGCTGGGCAAAGTACTCATTTAAACTACTTCAAGTATAAAGTACCAAAACGTTAGTTAGGGTACTTGTTGCATCAAGTATCAATTACTTTTCAAAAAGCAGAACACTTCAAGTATCAAGTACTTCGATGTAGTACTTAAAATTTTGGGTGTAAGTACTACTTGTACTACTTCAATTAGTCATTTAATTCTAACAAGCACATTTAAATACTTCAAGTATTTTCTTGTTGTATCAAGTATCAAGTACTGTTTAAAAGTAAAACACTTACAAGTACATTTGACTACTTCAAGTACTTTAAATTTTTTATTTTTATCTAAACCAATCTGTATGTGTAAATATTTCTATACATTGACATATTTTTTTATATTTAGGGTATATTTAAACAATGATACAGTTTTTTTAAGTTGTTTTATTTATTGACTAAATGAGAAAATTTTGCTCCTAAAAAACATTCCATTTCATTAATGTATTCTAAAATAACTAAAAGTAAAAATTTATAAATCATTTTTTAGATTTGCCAAAATTTCTTGAAGAGATAGCTCGATATATGGGGCCTCGGATATAACATGTTGGAATTGATTTTTCTGAGTATTTTATCTTATATGAGCCAGACCTCCTCCCCTTCCCGTTTTGGCGCTAGCCGACCCAGGAAATATTCAATTGTGCAACAGAGTATAACACTTTAAGGCTTCCTGCTAGTTGAAGAAGGTATATTGCCTATCAACATTCGATATATGCCAACATTTTTTCTCCGTGCAATTGGCAGCACCGGAGACATCAATTATGGCCAAAATTGGAACGTAATAATAGTATAACATTTTCTGACCAAGCGAAAAAATTTCGTTGTCAATGCTCTGCTGGAAAACCATATGCCAGCATTTTCTGCTTGCCCATTTTCCAGATTTTTAGCCAAAAATTGGACTTTTGACCAAAAACGGGCTAAAACTGGTGCTTTTCAAAATGTTGGCACCTTCTCAAACTTGTAGTTTCGGTACCAAAGAATACTTTTTTTTTATGGAAGGGGATACCTGAGAATACCTGAACACATTAACACATAATATCAACACTCTCAATATAGGACTACATCTGGCTGCTGGTTTCCGGGTCTTCTTCCGCGTAGACTTGGTTGAGTGCTTGACGTTTCGACCATCTTGTCGTGGTCTTCTTCTCAACCGAAGTGCTTCACTCACTTCGCTTCAGAAGAAGACCACGGACAAGATGGTCGAAACGTCAAGCACTCAACTAAGTCTACGCGGAAGAAGACCTGGAAACCAGCAGTCAGATCACCAGCTCCGCGAAAGCCTTAGCACCAAGATAGGACTACATGTTTATTACGCTCAATCTATGTCTGCCTAATACAAACTAAAGCACTAAAGGCAAATGCTCTTTTTAGCAATAACAAATAACTGCTTTTATCAGTCTCTGCGGGTTTCAACTGGATTGTAAACTTACTTGGAGTACCTAAGTAGTAGTAGTACCTGAAGTAGTGATCAAGTACTTTAAATACTTGAAGTAAATTGTAACGTACTTTAAATACTGTAATTTCGTCTAACAAGTACAAAGTACTAAGTACTATTCTAAAATATCTGCAAGTATCAAGTACCAAGTACTCATTTCTTCGGGTATTTGAAGTAAAATACTTCAATAAAAGTAATTGAAGTACAATTTATACTACTTTTACTTGAAGTAATGCCCAGCTTTGGTTATTATTGTAATAAAAGATATCGTCTTCAGTTTATATATGGTCCGGATACTTGATCTTACCTTCAAGGAGTGAAAACCATCCCTATTTAATTATCCAATATTTGAAAAAGTATTAGTGAGTTATTTTTGAAACATATGTTTTTGGGATCGCTGATTAAGAATCTGAAGTCAAAATTAAAAAATTCAAAATGGAGGGTCTAATATGGCGGATGGACATTTTTTTCTAAAACAAGTGTTTAAAACGGACAAAAAAATTGAGCATCTAGGTGATGCTTTATATGAACAAAAAATAGCATATTAAAAAAAATAGTCATAACTAGGCGCACAATTCATCGGCCATGATTTCTTAATTTTTTATGATGTAGAAACAAACAAAAATTCAGTTTAGAGATCCTTTAATTATCTTTAATTTTGTTCTTTAGACTTTTTTATGTGTCACAGTTTCTAAAATATTCAACATTTAAACTAAATACTTCATCCTATAAACGGTCGGATGCCAATGGACATTGCAAATGGTTTTAATAACTTTTTCATAGACTGTCTACGAACTAACTTCAAATACTCCGGTAAATATAAATAATTTTGAAAATAAAATATCCTATAATGAAAATACCTTTTATCTCTCGGCCATATCTATTGAAGAAGTTTTCAAAATAATGTTAACAGTCTGTACAAAAAAATCATCGGGACCAGATGAGATTCCATGTTGCCTTTTGAATGATATTGCCGAATTTATAATTTACCCTCTGACTCACTTGATAAACATATCATTTGAAAGTGGATGTTTCCCAGAACAGTTGAAAGCAGCATTAGTAGTTCCAGTATATAAGAAAAACAATCCCAACGATATTACAAACTACAGACCTATCGCCCTCCTTTTAGTATTTTCTAAGATATTTGAAAAAGCATTTCAAATAAAACTACTACATTTTTTAGAGGAAAATAATATATTGACTGCAAGACAATACGGATTTTGCAAAAACAGCTCTACGCAAAATGCAGTACTTTCCTTTTATGGTAAAATCTTGGAAAATTTTAATAATAACTTGAAACAAGCTGGTATATTTTTTGACTTCTCACGGGCGTTTGACACTATAAATCACGCCCTATTATTAAAAAAACTCGAATCATATGGAATTCGCAATGTAGCATTATCATGGGTTAAGTCATATCTAACAGGAATGTCACAAAATGTAAAAATAATGGAAGAGGGCAAAAAATATATCTCGAACAGCTTAAATATTAACACCGGAGTTCCGCAGGGGAGTGTACTAGGCCCATTATTATTTTTGATTTTTATCAATGATATAATAAAAAATATTGACAACACTTTTTTAACACTCTTTGCTGATGATACGTCTTCTATTATTTCTGCCAATAACATTGAAAATCTTAGCAAAAATGCTACAAATTGCGTTAAACAAATGGCAGAGTGGTGTCAAAAAACTGGCCTAGTCCTCAATACTCAAAAAACAAATCTTTTATTATTTTCCCCTATTGGAGTGAGCAATAATATTAGTTTAATGGTTAAAACAGAATCTCAGTTATTACATCAGGATGAACATGTAAAATTTTTAGGTATAGAAATGGACCAAAATTATTCCTGGGATTTTCATGTTAAAAGTCTAACCAGCAAACTTGCTACAAAAAATTATGCCATCATGCAGCTAAGAGGTGTAGTAAATATCGAGACAATTAAATCTTTTTATTATGGGCAAATAAATTCGATGCTCTCTTATGGTATTCTATGCTGGGGTAACTGCTCTGGGATAGAGAAAGTGTTTTTATTACAAAAGAGAATAATAAGGTTGTTTCAACTTAACTATATAACTTCCTGCAGGCCCTATTTCAAGCAACATGGAATCCTTACGGTTTACCCATTATATATTTTAGAATGTGTGTGTTATGTCAGGAAAAATATTGATCAAATACCTAAATGTAGTGACATAAACAAATACACTACGCGTTCCGCTAATATGTTCCACCGAGTAGGTTGACTCAGGTGGGCAGGGTACCATATACAACTTCTATTAAGCTTTACAATGACCTACCTCAGAGTCTGAAGGATTTAAGCAGCTTCAAACAGTTTAAAAACCTTGTTAAAAACCTATTAAAAAATCAGTGCTTTTATTCCCTATCCGAATTCTTTCAATTTCAAAATAGCCATTAATTGAGGACCTGAAAAATCCAATTTTATTTACTGTTTTTTTTTGTTGTCAAATATTTTAAATGTCTTGGGACAATTTTGTGATAATAAGCTAGGTTGCTAATACTTTTTATCAAGTTATTAATTTTTGTATTCACTACATATATTTTTAAACTGTGTATTTATATATATTCTCGTAGCATTTTAATGTGTCGGTGTTACGTTGTACTGTGTGTACTATTTGACAATGCCAAAACTGTTATTGCAGTCTAATTGGAAATAAAATATATTATATTATTATTATTATTATTATTATTATTATTATTATTATTTATAAACCTAAATATCAAACCTACACAATTATATAAAAATTCATTCTCAGTTTATAAGCTTCATTTTTGATCACCAATTTTTCGGTAAAACTAATAATTATTCAGATGTTTGAAAAGAAACAACGTTTTTTCTAAAATACCTTTACAATTTAAAATACAATTTTTTTCTGAAGCAAGCGCTCTAAACGTACGAAAAATTTTGAGTGTCTAGGTCATTCTATATTTTAACGAAAAACATTTTTTAATTACTGACTATATATTTATATTAACAAAATGGCGATGTGTTAGTCGAGAATTTGGCAAAGTCGCTAGTGGTAATTTAATGACATTAAATTTAATTTTGTGACAAAAAATTCAAATTTCGTTGGAATTGTACTAAAATTGGTATTTTAGGAGTATTTGATAACGAATCTGATACCAAAAGTTAATAATTCAAAATGGCTTATCCAAGATGGCTGAGAAAATTGCAATATCACTGCTGATTTACATAAAATTTGATACATGATAATTTCAGGATTTTCTGATAAAGAGCATGAGCATGGATGTTTAAACTTAAAAATGTTGTTTTTTTTTGGTCGGAGTAAAAATACAAGCGAGAATACAAGTAACAAATTTAAACGTATTTTTAATAGACTTCAATATCGACATTTTTTTTATATATCTCGATTTCACAGTTTCCCGGCTAAATGATATCTCGCAATTCAAAATAAAACGTGTACATGAGTATTAACTGAAAAGAACGAAAACAAGTTATAGTGGCAGTATCTCAACAATAGAATATAAAAATCAAATTTTTTGGAATTTTATTCCCTTCATTATCTTCTTTTGGGGACTATGGGTATTAGCACAGAGGATAAGTTATTTGAGAAATTTGCAAAAAGAAACGATATAGGCAACTTTAATTCCATATTTAATTTGAATGGAACATGACGATGTGTCACCCTGTAGAGCATACGAATTCCGTCTTTAGAATCTGACTGTTTGATTTAGTAAATATAAGTATTATCCCCACAATTGAATAAATAATTTGTTGACATTCTGGTAGCTAAGAAATGGTAGGATTTCAGTCCAACTGACTTGCCTTACCAGATTGTCGTGATTTACGGTGGACAGATCTTTTGTGCCAGTCAAGTTCTTCAGATACGGACAGCAGCAGGTCTGGATTTTGAATTTTATGTGATATTTATGCTAATTTATAATTTAGTTGATATGTGATTTTGGAATTCGTGTTCTTCGGTACGACCGGACTTTTCTTTTTGTTGTTATGTGCTGGAAATGATGGGATTTATTATGAGATTTGAAGTATTTATTACGGATTTGGAATTGTAATTTACTATAATGAAAACACCACTCGAGATATAAAGATGAATATTTATCGCAGTATTAACGTGATGAATATAATTAAAAAGTTGAATTTATACTCATAATATTTCAACGAATTTATTGTTATTACTGACGAAATTACCCAGATTAACAAAACCCAATTAAGGAACAGTACATTGTTGCCAGATATGTTCAAGAGCGTGTTCAACGTTTAAAAATCATAAAAAGGCGCTTACTTACTTAACACTGATTATACTTACTGATTTTCTTTTAAAGTATAAAGAGGACATTAATAGAAATCCAGTTTTGTGATTTAAAATACCAGTTCCGGATCTTACCATATAATAACATACATATTGTCAAACAAATATGGGCAATACCAACAAATTTTGTATTTAATATTCCATCATGTATATTTTATATTCCGTTGTTAAAATTGAACGAAGATGGAACATTGAATCAATCAATCATGAAAAATTTGTTAAAGAACAATTAATAGTATATTATTCAACCAGCGATAATGTAGGTAACTCACGCAGATGAAAGTTTACAGCACGAGCCGTAGGCGAGTGCTGTAATTCATCAAGTGAGTTATTACCATTACCGCAAGTTGAATACTATACTTTATCTACGATTATTACAATAAATATTAAATTGAGAAAAATTTGTTTATATTACTCAGCTTGTTTATTAATAAAACTAACTGTAAAATTTAATTTTTGTTCGCCCTTTTATATTTGTTGTCTCCAAAGATTTAGCCACCTTTAGGCGGAGGTAGAATGTGATTTTTAATCGAAATAGTGCATGAACTGCTTGTAGACAAAAAATTAGCTTGGTAGATTAATATTACGCGGCGGAAAATGCAAAACTTCTCCGCGAACTGCAATAGCCCAGAGCGCATATTCGGTCAAAAGTCTTGTTTTTTATGTTAGAGAAAAAATTTAAAAAGCGTCGGAAAGCTCAATCAAGTCTCTTTACATAAGCTGTCTACAAATTTTTCGAAAAAAACGATAATTATCGAGATATTCGAGGAAATGTAAGAAATTACACGTTTTCCTATAGAGTGTATGTAAATCTTAAAAAAATAATTTTTCTCAGAAACCTTCGTTTCGAAGGGCCAAGATTAACGGAGCGTCAAAGTGGTACATGATATTAAGTGAGCATCGTATATGAGATCGATTTCAGTTAATTACCGATTAATTATACGGTGACAAAATGGAGAAATTTGTATATTTGAATATCTGAATGTAGTGTATTTGCACCTACTCGAGAAAGAACCTACCAGAAGTTAGTTCTGGTGACATCTGGAATTATCTAGAGAATGGTGGCGTCATCACAGAAAAATCGAGATCTGTCATTTTTAGGTATAAAAAACCGACCGCATTCTCAGCGAGTAGTTCAGAAAGTTCAGAAAGTATAGAAAGTGAGGTTAAGACTCCAAAGAGAAACAAAGTGATTTTTAGTCAGTAAAGTGTATTTAAATTAATAATAGTATTGTGAAGTATCCAGTAAATATTTAATAAAGTGTGCTAGTGGACATCTCTTGTTATAATTTTTGGAACCCACGGAATTTGCAAGGGGTGGTTTCCTAAGGGTGGAAACACGTGACAATACTATTAATTGATCAAAAGCAGTTCATTCATTAGTATATAACCTAATAAGAGTAGATAAACACAGGTGAGATCCAGATCCAGACACCTAAGTAAAAAGGGGTATTGATGTTTTGTTGAAAATATTCCTGAAGAATGCAATGGAATCAGTAGATATTTCGATGGACGTAAAACCGTGCAATATTGATCACAATTGGCCATTATTATTTATAAATGTGCCGTGTTTAAGCATTACGTTGTAATACCTAAATAAAATATAAAATGACTCTCTTGACATATTTGTCCATTTTAATTTTTCTTCTACCCTCACAAAAAATATATATTTTGTAAACCTGTGCTTAAGGATATATAAAAATATATATGTTACTAATACCATAAGAATACGGGAAGAAAAAAAAAGAAAATATACTATTTTTTTATTTCGATGTTTCCATCATCAAATATCTTCCTCAATATTTCAACCCTATTATAACTTTTTTTTTATTTAAATCGGCCCCACCGTTCGAAAGATATAAATTATTTTCGATACTTTTATATTTTTTATTACACCTAAAGGGTTAAATATTAGGGGTTAATATTTGATAAAATTGTAAGTGTCATTGATAGCAATCAAAACGAAAAAAAAAGAGCATCATTTGCGCTGGAACCGATTGACCATTCTTATCATGTTACATTCTTTATCAACTTTGGTGCAAAATTTGATTAAAAAGGTCGCAAAAAATTGCACTGCTCTGATTTTTTGGGATATTATTAGGATAGATACCAGTAGTGTAAAACCAAGTTTGCAGCTTCGAAAGGCTTGTGCTAACTGCGAGGTGCTCGAAAAACTTTCAAATTTTCGGACTTTTATCATTTTCGGGCTGATAACTTCGAAAAGGTGCATCCTACGGAAAAAGTCACAGTGTACACTTTTAAAGTAGACAAAATTTGCTACAATTTGAATGCAACTGCAGCTCTGTAGGTCCAATAGGTCCCGAGATACACCTTTTCAAAATTTGCCATTTTTTTGAAAAATTAAGGAAATCAGATTTTTCAAGAAATGGAGCTCCCAATGTAAATTGTTATTAATATTGCACAGTTACCTATAGAATGTGATGGAGTCAAAGAAATAACTGGAAAGTCGTTTGGAAAAGTTAAATTTCAAAGGAAAGACAAAGTACGAACCTTGGCAGCAGCCACCGTCAAGGTGCACAACAAGCAGGTTGTTTTAGACCCTCTCACGATATTCCAACGGCTGTGTATAACGAAACAGTCTGATGCCGACCTAAAATACCACTTTTCATACGAGTTGGCCCTATATCCTATGGCTCTATTCTCCGAAGAGGGAATGCGAAAAGGAACAAAATCATCGTTCTACTCTGCCTTCACGCCCCTCTCAGAACACGTCGCTGTTGGAGAAAGAGGCTGCTGCCCAACATTCCTACAGAACCTACCACCAGGTGCAGAAGTGGCTGAGAGTAGAGAAACAGCCCACCAACTGGGGGTGGACAAGGAGCCAGCATGAGCTGAAGACGGCTAAATCTACAATGTCGAACTTTTTGGAAAAAATTGCCAGTTTTTGAAGTGGTGTATCTCGGGACCTATTGGATCTAGAAAGCTGCGGTTGTGCTCAAATTGTAGCAAATTTTATCTACTTTAAAAATGTTCAGGACGACGCCAAAAACTGAAAAAAGCCCGGAAATTTCAAGGTTTTTCGAACACCACGCAGTTACCACAAGTCTTTCGAAACTGCAAACTTGGTTTTACACTATATATCCTAATAACTTCCCAAAAAATCAAAACAGTGCAATTTTTTGCGACCTAACGCGATTTTTGTGTCTACGGTGACTGGCCTATTATGCCTCTGTCAATATGTCGGCAGACAAAAAACAGATTTAAACATGAAGACTTGAACTTTCAATTTCATGTATTGATTTACAGCTTTTTTCATTACGCAATAACGAAAATAACATTAAAAATGTGTTTCATGATTTTTAGAACCTAATCACATATACAGGATGTATTAACAAGACCTTAAACTATATATATTTCTGAAACTGTTAACAGTACAGCTTGATTTTTTTTATAGGTATAGATTTTCTGTACATTTTTAAAAATTCTTGTAAGATTACATTTAAAAAATATGTCAAAATTCTTTTTTATCAGTGACAATCCCCAAATTTTATTTCAGCTTATGATTTTCCGTTAAACATAAAACGAAACTGCATGTGCTGTGCGCAACTGCTATATTAAATGTTTGCCTTTTCTAAATATTAACAGCCAGTCCACCCCCCTCCCCCCTGCCCCCGTTCATAATCGATTTTAATTAGACATTACGTAATTGTATTCTCGAATTTGGACCTTTTGTGATATAAAGTAAACTTTATTGTAAACTCTAACTAGGGTTTCTGCCCCGGGAAGAAAATATTTTTATTTTTATTCATAAGACTTCTTATGTTCTTTCCTGTTGTGTTGTTTATAAATAAAGCATAAAACAGTCCGAAATTTTTTTTTCATCAAAAAAAGAAAACAAACACATTTTAAAAACATTCTATATTTGAATGACAAGATTAACAAGCATTTTGAAACAAAACAATTGTATTTTTTGGCAAATATATATAACATTTATTATTTCTCGGGATTCACGGTAACGTCAATTTTTATTTACTGGTTCCGTGAAATGAAAAAAGTCGGGAAGAGGGCATTAGCATTTACCGTAATTATAAAAATATACAGGGCGTAGATTTTCGCCAACCAAACTGAGATCATCTGGAGATGAATGAAGCTGTTTTAATGATCTCCGAATGAGTAGTGAACATATTTTTTCTAGACTAGCAATACAATCACAGTGAGTACTAAGGAACCATCCGAATCTGCAATAGTCCAAGGAGTCAATGGCTTTTGTTCATGATAAGAGTTCATAACCTGAAAAAGGAATTTGTACGTTAGTAACTATTTATAAAACAACATTAAATTGGGAAAATGAAAAAAACGCTTGATAACTAATTCTTACCTTTGCAACAAGCTTTTATTCTGTGAATTTCTTGCAGAGTACTTCTTTCACCTAACCACAAACAGCTTTAAGGCATTTGAATACCTTGAATTCATCCATCTGTCTACGTACTTCTCTCAAAAACAAAGCAAATCTCAATATAAGGGTATGTGTAACATTTGGAAATACATCAATATTTGTACTAAGTAAGTATCCTTTTCTCAAAATATAAAGATTTAATTCAATGGCAGCAGTATACCTACTTCACGAGACAATTCTTCAACATAACCGCCATCCAGACTAACAAAATTGTTAATATAATAGTATTAACAATAGTTGTAGATGTTAAATAATCCAACACTGAGTATTTAAATGGCACAAACACTTTAAAGAAACACGTTTAATCGGCGGATGACTTAATGACAGCTGCTTGTTTTTCCTAAGGTCTCAAAATCTGTGACGTCAGCGCACATAACCCATATTCTCTTGCCTCCCCGATAATTTATCTTAACACTAATTAGCCAATTTGTCAAGCGATTTTTTTTATAGCTGCAGTTAAATCGTTGAACCCTTCCGACAAATCTGCTAACGTGTATTTAGCTATTATTAACCTTTAGAATTTTTAGGGGCCTTTTTGTAGACGGTTAATTTTTTAAAATTTCCGATAGATTGTTTCTTCTGCTGTTTACGAAATCCTACGCAAAATATTTTTTTTATATCATCGTCGGTGTAACAAGAAAAAAAAAACTAGTTTGACATCGTTAAATTTACCATCTAGTAATCCATCTTTTTTTGATCTTAAGGAACTGTGTATTTCTGATTCCGTAAGATTTTATTCTTCTATAAAGAAATATATTGTTTCTGACCTGTTCTAATTGTATATGCACCGACTAATAAGGAAGTATATAAAGAATACTTATCTCAACTAAACTTCGATCTAAAAATAGCCGCTTAAAGTTCCATTATAATAGAAACCCAATGATTGAAACCAGTCCTTCACAAAAATTCGAATAAACATTGTAATTTAATTTTATAAATTATCCCGTATAAGCCATTTGTGTCACCGATATCTGTATAATTCACCTCACAAAACAATTTAGTTTAATTTATCGTCCGTTATTGTCGGCGATAAATTCGAGAATTAGAAATTAAAAATTTTCTTAGTAACCGTGCACCTTAAATTCGTCTGAACGTATCAACACCAGCCACACCGCGGCTGGTTCGTTAATTTACCAGATTGATTTACGTCACCACATAGCATTCCTCACTACCATAAAATCAAGATATATTACAAACCAGCCAGGATTATGGAAAATTTACCTCCGACACACACCGAGAACTCTGCGAGCTTCCAATTTCAATTCCTTTCCCGCTTTGCCCTTTATCGCAGGATTTTAAGGCAACATTTGAAAATAATTTTCATATTTGCTTCACTTTAAAGGAATATGTCTTAATTCATATATACAGTGTGTCCACGTATGGACTTAACTATACTTGTAAAAAATTTTATTTTCAGCTTTTCGAAAAATAGTATATTGTTTTATAATAATACAGTCCCTGTACTGAGGTCCCGTAAAAACTTTAGTACTGATTTGTTCAACCAACAGAATGGAGTGAAGTACATATAGGAGAATCAGAAAAAGTTGGGTAGACATCACCATATTCTGGACCGGGTCTTTTAGACGCCATTTTCCAAAATGGCCGACACCGATTTTATTTTGTATACAGTGCGTGTACTTGCGAATTAGACATGTACATCCACATAGCGCGAGAGATGTGACAACCCAGCAACAGCAAAACCCACCTATCGGCACTCGACTTCTGAAGTATCCCAGCTCTGTTATTTCATTTTAGTCAACTGGCACACGCGATATTGCAATTCTTACTTCCCATGTCTAACTTGCCGTTACACGTACGGTATATTTCTGCTCCTGCGACAGTCATACTCATCATTTGGGTGTCTAAATAAATGTTTTTAAGGGCAAGGAATCGATTAAGATGGTTTGTGAAGTTGCTTGACTACTTTTATGGATGGTGATATCTACCCAACCTTTTCTGACTCTCCTATATGTTCTTCACTCGATTCGCATTGTGTTAATATCACATGGCCGGCGTATTAAATAAAATATGCGTTGCTATGGGTATTACTTTTTCTGCCGCTCACAGCATCAGAAAAAGTGCCTTTACCTCCGTTGTTATTGGCAACGCACACCATCTAAAAGTCAAACTTTAATGTCGTGAAATGAGTTAAGAAATGTCATGTTTTTGTGACGTTTGAAGAAAAAAGTCCTTCATCATTTCTTTTGCTAATTATATAAATACGATTCACATTAAGAAACTTTGATTTTGTTGTACAGAGTGCAGAAAAAATTTAAAATGTAGATTTTCAAAACTAAACATTTTTAAATCAAACTTTTTGAAGCATTAAAAGGAGTAATTGAAAGGATACATCATTTTTTTCATGAGAGTTATTGTTACTAAGATATTTGATAAAAATAGACTTAAAACAGATTTTTTTGAATTAAATGTGAGAAAAAACCTAACACTTGATCAAGTAAATGTGCAGCTCTAAGGTCAGCATCTTTCTGAAGATATTAGTTCACAAATCTCAACAAATAATAATGTCACTTAAGGATTATTGGACAGAACCAATATTCATTCATATTCACAAAATGAAACAGGTCAATTTCTAAAAATAACACGAAGTTAATTCAACCAAGGTAGGAAAATTTTGAAACACGCTATACCCAAATTTACTAATAATAGTTACAAACAATGTTTCATTACAAGTAATACATAGTTTTTAACAAAATAATAATCGATAATAAGATACGGAAAAAAATAGATTTAATTTTTAATATAAAATATCTTAGTAACAATAACTCCCATGAAAAAAATGTATTTGGCTTTTCGATTGTTCCTCTTAAGTTCCTCAATTTTAATGATTCAAAAAGTTTGATTTAAAAAATTTTAATTGTGGAAATCTACATTTTTATATTTTTTGCCCACCCTGTACAATAAAATCGAAATTTCTCAACGTGACTCGTATTTATATAACAAACAAAGAAAATAATGATGAATAAATTGATTTCGAAAAACTGAAAATACAAATTTTTACAAGTACAGTTAAGTCGATCCGTGGACACACTGTACATACGAGGGAGGTTTAATAGAGTTATACCCATTTATATTCTAAGTACTTCTTATTCACAACATCTTAACGAACATTTTGTGATTCATGCATTGCTCTAGTCGGCCTACCACTACTGTACGGTACGTCTAACAGTATCGCGCCATCTGTACAGGTTGCCTGTTAGGTGCACAGCCTCGCCAAAGGTCTATTCCATCAGCCTAGCATTTTGCCATCGCCAATCGCCAGAGAATTCAGGTAGCAACCAGTGGCATACGAAATATGGGAAATAACATCTAGAGAAGCACTTCTCTAAGGACCTCTTAAAAATTTTGAAAAAGCCGTTTGCGATTTTTTTTTAAATTCGGTTGCCCTCCCTAGCCCTAGGGACTCCTGTTTAATTTTTTTTTTGTCATATACATTTGATTTTTTATAAAAATACAACAGGTTTTGGAGTTTATGAAAATATTTTCATTATTAACTTCCAATGAATTGAAATGTTATAATTTGTTAAATTGTAAATTACAATATTTCAGTTCATTGTATTTCAGTTTAATAAATTACAACATTTCAATTCGTTGGATCTCAGTTAATAATGAAAATATTTTCATAAACTCGAAAACCTATTGTATTTTTATGAAAAGTCAAATGTATATGGCAAAAAAAATAAATTAAACAGGAGTCCCTAGGGCCAGGGAGGGTAACCGAATTTTAAAAAAATTTTTCGCAAACTGCTTTTTCAAAATTTTTGAGTGGTCTTTAGAGAAGTGCTTCTCTAGATGTTATTTCCCATATTTCGTATGGGTCTCATGCGCCAAAGGCGAGAAAAAAAATAAATATTGAAATTTCACCAGCCGCCACTGGTAGCAACTTCAACAACTTGCCAGTACCTCTGCAAGTATAATGAAATTTTAAATGTCATAAGTATCACAAAAACGCACAATGATTAGGCTAGCTAACACTTTAGTTTCCCTATTCTTTTTATGCCTCTGAGGCATGGACTGTTAAGGAGATAGACATATGGCCAATTGATATTTTTGAGATATATGGGTCTCAAAACGACATTACGAATTCCTTGGTCAGCCCATCCGTATAACTTCATTTTTTTGCCACATCAATTGAAGGGAAGGGGCTCATTTAGTGATATTTACTTTACAATTTATTTTTGCATTTTCCATAAGTATTTCACCCTTTTTCGAATTCATAACATATTTAAAACGGCCGACAGCGCGGATGATGTCACACCACTCCACTGGTTCTATGAGTTATGCGATTATGTTCAGTTTTAAGCATTGAGTGGTAGGACTTATCACTCAACGGTTTAAGAGATTTTGTAGTACACTGTGCGCGGTGTGGTGTTATTTTTCGTTATTTAACTTATTTCATTCTGTTATTTTTTATACAGGGTGCGCCACTTAAAACTCCCCAGGCTTGTAACTTTCTTATTTTTTAAGCAACGACCATGTTGGGTAGATATTTTTAAGGCATTTAAACATGTGTACAGAGTGATTTAAAAAAAATTGTTAAGAAAGAAAACTTAATTTCCTTGAATATTTTGTTACCTCATCCTGTACATGAACTACGTTAATGTTTTCTTATAAAGGTTTTAATTAGCTTCAATTTATGTTATTACGTCATATTCGAAATTCTTTTTGGTTTTAGAGAAAGAAATTAAAAACTTTCCTTCCGATTCCAAACTGACTTTTTTTTAAATAACTGAAAAAATGTAAATAATAATTTTATGCTTTATTTGTAGCAAAATGTGACTAAAGTACAAAAAAATACGAAAATGTAGAAATAACGGAATTGTAATATACAGTGTCTCTCAGGTTGGAATATATTTTACGTAGATTAAGTGAAATATTTTACTGTAATATAAATTATTTTTATTTAACAAACATACTACAAAACGTATACAAGTTGCAGTAAAACGTATACAAGTTGCTATTTCAACAAAACAAATGAAATACATAGTGACTTAATCTCAGTTGCACCTTTTAAAAGCGAATTATGTCGTGTTTAAATCAAATAGGTATTCGCAGTCGGCCACGTCCGACTACAACTTTTACTCATTTTAAAATATTACGAAGGTATTTTTGATAACACTATTACAAAGCGAGTGAAGCAAATATATTTTTGAACAATAAATAAATTATAGCTTTAAAAAACCAAGACACGCTTTTATGAGTAACGCATTAAAAAGTTAAAAATAATTGTTAGATAATTAAATTTAAAAGTGCACTTATATAGCGGTCTAGGCATAATTTATAAAATTTAATGTAGTTACCTGCCTACCTATATGGGTGTATCCCACGCTTTTATATTTAAGTACCTAATTATTATTTTTAAATTTTTAGTGCGCTACTCATTAAAGCGTGTTTTTTAGTTTTCTTTTAAATTATAACTTATTTTCTGTCTCTGTCGTGGAAAATTCGAGTTTATGGCGGAGTCGCCGGTGATACGCCCATGAGGAGTCCCTATCACTACCTCCCACCTTCGTCATCATACAAGGTCAATAGTACCATAATATTGTAGTGTCATCAGAATTGCATAAGTTTGCAAAGTTTCACATCGATACGACAATTAGAAATGGGTGAAAAGTGAGTTGTAAGATTTGCTTACAGTGTTACAGGTCATAGCGTGTTAAATTAGAAAATATATTGGCTGTGTCTTTGCTCTAACGAGTAATAGGTAACAGTGAATTGTGCAGTACTCCAGCAAAATATTAATTAAATAGAATCCCACACGTTTTCATGGTGTGTTTTCGCAACCTGTTTACAATTTTGCCAAACGTCAAAAAATAGATTCTTTCCAATTGACCTATTTCACGTTACAAAGTTTGGTAAAAGATGTCACTGCACATGTTGACCAACTCGTCTAATTTACAAACTTTGTAAAATTAAATACCTAACTTCTAAATTCATAAAGTGATAAATTACAATTTGAATTATTTAAATTATTGTAGACTATAAAATAAACTAATGAAGATAATTTCTAATCAATCAATCAACATTAATGATAATGAAAATAACGGTATGAGTATTATATGAGAGGTATTTAATTTTGAAGACCAAAAGATATTGCAAATGGTTTTGCTGATTTTTTTAAATCCTCATATAAATTATCCTCCCAAAATATTAATAACACTTTTTGTACAAATACCCCTTATCTTAACTTTAATGAATTTTCCTCTAACGATATTCTTACTGTCTTACGACGACTTAAACCTAAATGTACAAAAAGACCAGACGAGATACCTGCCTTTATTATTAGAGACTGTGTTGATGTTCTTGGGAAACCTCTTAAAATAATTTACAATTTAGCTATTAAAACGAGTACATTTACTAACATCTGGAAGAGATCCCGAATTTGTCCCGATATGAATTATATGTAATTTCGCTAAAGTCCTGGAGATTGCTATTACTACGGGAGCCCACCCTAAGTGCACCCCCCCCCCCCCCCCGATCCTTTAAGATAATGTTTTTCATAAAGATTAAAGCCTAAGGAACAATTCAAGACATGTCCTAAAAAAAATTGGCTGCAATTTCAAAATGGCGTCCGTTAAAAAAAAAATTTGCAAATATGGTTCTTGTCATTTAACACAAAAACTAAAAAAGATGGAGAAAAACTTTCTATACAAAAAATAAAGTGCATAAAAATTTCTACAATTTTGTTCCTATACAATATTTGCATAGGAGTTACCATTTTCCAGATAAATGATTCAACTCTTAAGATAAAATATAAGATTCAATATAAAACGTAACACTACGGAAGCCCACCCTAACTGTCCGTGCACCCCCCGATCCTTAGGGACAATATTTTTCATAAAGATTAAAGCCTAAGGAACAATTTAAGACATGTCCTAAAAAAAAGCTGGCTGTACTTTCAAAATGGCGTCCGTTTAAAAAAAAATGCAAATATTGTTTTTGTCATTTAACACAAAAACTAAAAAAGATGGAGAAAGACTTTCTGCACAAAAAAGAAAGTGCATAAAATGTTCTACAATTTTGTTCCTGTACAATATTTGGATAGGAGTTACCGTTTTCCAAATACCACTGTTACCGTTTTCGAGATAAATGTCTGCAAATTATAATATTATTATTAATTTTTTTCGGTTCATTTTGTTTAATTTTTATGTTAATAATATAAAGTTATATTATACGCCTTACAATAATTGTCACAGTTATTTCCTTTAAGTGATTTACCG
Organism: Rutpela maculata; assembly: GCA_936432065.2. Taxonomy (NCBI): domain Eukaryota; kingdom Metazoa; phylum Arthropoda; class Insecta; order Coleoptera; family Cerambycidae; genus Rutpela; species Rutpela maculata. The sequence goes on from OW386286.2 coordinate 254,802,322, forward strand.
ATATATGAATTTTCATGTTTTCTTAATTTTGGACTCATTTATCTGGAAAATGGTAACTCCTATCAAAATATTGTATAGTTTTTAGTTTTTGTGTTAAATGACAAAAACAACATTGGCAACAGTTTTTTTTAACATATGGCCGCCCTTTTGAAAGTACAGCCAGTTTTTTTTTTAGAATACGTCTTAAATTGTTCCTTAGGCTTCAATGTTTATGAAAAACATTGTCCCCAAGGATCGAGCGGGGGGTGCACGTACAGCTAGGGAGGGCTCCCGACTATATATATGAAGTCATATACTCCCATGTTGAGGGACAGATCAAATCAAGTCAACATAGATTTGTAAAAAATAACTCCACTTTTACTAATTTAATGTGCATGTCGCAGTACATCTCACAATATCTTGACTCCGGCATCCAAGTTGACGTGCTAAATACATATTTCTCAAAAGCCTTGATGCTTGATCATGGTATATTGTTAAATAAGCTTCAAACTGTGGGCTTCTTTCAGGTTCTTATCAACTTCTTTAAATCATATCTTGATAATAGAACACGATATGTAGAATACCGTGGTCATAGGTCAATTGATATTAATTCCAGCTCAGGAGTGCCGCAGGGCTCTATCTTGGGACCTCTGTTGTTCGTACTATTTATTAATGACATCGCGGTTGACCTCAATATCGATGTCTTATTATATGCCGATGACGTCAAACTCTTTTCTGCCATAAACACTTTAACTAACTGTAAAAAACTTTAGGATAATCTTTTGAAAATACAAACTTGGTGTGACCATAATGATCTGCCCCTCAACGTCGATAAATGCAACGTGATATCATTTTCTAGAAAAAAACGAAACGTTACTCTATGATTATAATCTTGACTTCACATCACTAAAAAGAGTCGAAGTCTTCTAAGACCTGGGTGTCGTGTTTAACAACAAACTGACATTTAATAGACATGTTGAAAACACAATTTTGTCTGCAAATAGAAGTCTCGGATTTGTTATCAGAAACTCGTCAGGTTTTACTGACACTCACTTATTAACCTTATTATTTAACACATTTGTTAAGTCTAAATTAGGATATGCATCACTAATATGGCACCCAGAATATGTCACATATAGCAATATGCCCGAAAGTATCCAGAGACGCTTTTTGAAATTTTTGTCCTACAAAATTGGTGTATATCCTTCTATGGGATATCCTCTTGATGCGCTTTTGGGCAGATTTTCAACTGACAGTTTGAACACTCGGAGGGAAAAACAGGCAGTCATATTTTTACACAAGTTAATAAATAATAAAATCAATTGTCTTGAACTAACGGAAAAACTGTTATTCCATGTACCACGTGCCAGTACACGACATCATACATTTTATCTTGTAGACCCCGAACGAATATACTGAATTTTTCTCCCGTACTTTTCATTTGTAACACTTACAATCACCTGCAAGATGAGCTCGATATATTTCAGTGTTCTGTATCATCTATTAAACGCTTGAATTTGTAATTATTTTTGTATATGTTTTGTAGTTTTTACTTGTGTTGCACTATTGTATTGTATTGTTTTTATTATTTTATTTTTATTTGTCATTCTTTTGCTTCTCTTTTATGTAAATATGTATGTGTTCTCATCCTGTAACTGGTCGTATGACTGTATGTTGGATGATGTATCTAAATAAATAAAAAAAATAAATAAGTTTTGGAATTAGACGAGTGGGTCAACATGTGCAGTGACTTTTAATGATGCCAAACTAGTTTTCGCCATGACTCTTTTTACCAAATTTTCTAACGTGAAATGGGTCAAACTTTTAAAAGTCACTGTGTATGTTTAGATAAAAATATTCTGTAATTACTTCCATTCATCAACTCATCTACGACCTTATAGTAGCAAAACCAGTACGTGAACAGTAGAGAAAGAAAGCATAAACACATAAACATACTGATTCAAGAAAACATCAAGGATCGCCAACAAAACATATAATTTCTTCATTCAACACACCTAATACCATGTAAGTCTGCGGTGGTGTAGATAAAGGAGAGAAGGCCTGTGCTGCATCGCGTTTGAAACCGCGTGAGACGAGGCGAGGGGACGCTATCGGAGAACAGAACAGTGATGGCTGCCAGAGCCCCCCTCAGAGTTTGACAGATTTATTGCGAGTTTTGTGTAGTCTTAATATGACTTATGGACAGGAACCAAATATAATCCAACGCGTAATTTAGTTGGGAGCCAGAGCGAGCTGACGGCATATACGAAAGAAGCCTCACCGACATCGTGTCTGGTGGACTGTACTTTTTGTCCTGTGAATACAATTTGATTTAATTCAGATTTTTAGGTTCGGTTCTTAAATTTAGGATTTTAAGACAGTTTCAATCAAATTAATTTTAATTTTAATTTATTCATGAGAATCATTAATTTTAATTATTTTTGAAACCAGTAAATATTTAAATTTCATGCAACCCATTAAATAGATTTGTGGTAGTTTGTGGTCTGTTTGGTTTAAGTTATTATGAAAACAACTTCATGAATTGAATGTATAATGAAAAAAATGTTTAACGAAATAAATAGTTGGTCCTAAAAGGGGTTAACACCAAAACGTCAAACGTCAAACATGGCATTTGACGCGGGTTTCACCAACTAAGTTGCCATTATCGGGATCTGAGCATCTTCCGATGACACCCACTTTTATTTTCAATAGGAAAATTAATTCAATGTCAATAAATGGTTTAAATGAGATCAACAAACACAAAAAATCATCAGAACTATTTAAATCTTAAGGCGGCTGTTACATTGGTTATGAATTCGTACGAATACGTACTTAACACATCATCAAGAGCGATCCTACGCCTTGTTTCTGGGGGGGGGGGGGGGGTATCCTTGTTAAAATATGTACCAAAATTTTTTAACCCCTTAAAAATTAATAGGTATGATTTTTGTTCTGAAAATTCGTATTTTGTAATATAAATTGTAGCAGAGTATAAAACTATACAACTTGTATTTTATTTTTTAATTTTTGAAAATGTAATCATAATAGTCATATCATGTTTAAAAATATATAAGTATTCAACTAAATATTTACACAGAGCAGTAAACATAAATAAACTTTAATAAATTTAACAAAATAAAATAAAACACGTGAAAGTCATCCGTTTTTTTCTTGCTCTTTCTTGGAATATTGTAACTATTGATAACACAGGGGAACAAAAATTTAGCTGTATTTATTACAGGACTCGTTCTTACCTAATGTGAAGGCGCTTGGTTCAAATCTATAGGTAGTTTTGCTCTGTAAGCTCTAGATTTTTTGCAATTCGGCATTTTCATTTTCTCGAAATATGACGCTTCATATAATGACATGATGGCAAATTGACCTTAGTTCAAGATGGCACCAATCAATTATAATTATCTTGAACTAAGGTTAATTTTATGACCCCTTTTAAAATCCAGTCCTAACTTAGGTACATTTATTTTTATTTTATGAAATTAAGAAAAAGTTGAGCTATCAGTTTGGAGCTCCAGGAGTCTGGCGCCCTGAGGTGGTCGCCTCGACGCCATCTGGTTATGCAAGACACAAAGAGCTTAAAGTGAATTTATGTACAAAAATACTTACCCAGAAAATGTTTTAAATTATAAAAATCACAACAACAACGGCGAAAAATGTTTCAAGGTATAAGCGAGTGGAAAAAGTGGATGATTTTTGTACGACAGAAAAATTTCGGGTTCAGTATTTTTTGAAAATAAATTAATTTTAGAACTTTTTAGTGCCTTGCATAACCAGTGTCGGCTATTATGTTAGAACAAAGATTAGATATTGATTTTCATTTTTGATTGATAGAGACTGACTCCAAGGCATGTGTGTCTTTTGTACTTCAAATATTTTTAGATATGTTTTGTAATAATTTCATTCTATGCTATTTATTTTCTTGTATAATCAGAATGTAGGTTATCAGAAAAATTCGAAGATTAGAAATTGATATTTTAATAGACAGATTTTCATTTTTGATTAGTCAACAATAATGTACTCTACTTTTTCCTAAATCCTAAAAAAGTGTTTTTATTTAACTTTTGTAACAAAAAATTATTTATTTCATTGCTTTTCTCTACAATTTAACAAAAGGAATTGGAATTTTTAGTATTTGTATTGACCAGTTTTTATCATAATCAGAGCTCGGGGGTGGGGCATGACCTCCATCCCCCCCCCCCCCCCCTTAGGACCGCCAGTGTACGTCATATTGTGAAATGTTATAATGAATTTCTAATTATATTTTTCTTCTTATCGACAACGTCTCAGCAGACGTTTTGTGGTCCATTAATTGGCTTATCTTTGCTATATGGCACAAGTAACAGCATCACGTCATTTTTCGCGGTTGCCTGAATATAATAAGTACTATTTATTATCTTGGATTCTATGGCATGAAAAATGGCATGTATATTATAGAAGCCCTATTTTATTAAGAATAGTTTTATTACCTGCTTATGTTTTACCTTTTGTAAGGCTTTGACCCAGAATGTAATTTAGGATTAACAGTTAAAGCCGTAATAACTTGACTTAAAACTATTAAAAATCTATCGTTATGTTTGTTGAATTAATTCGTGTTGTATTAATGAATATCCTCTTATTTTTTGTATGAATGTATATTTTTTATAAATAGTCATGGAAAATATATAATGATGGAAATGTCAAAACTTCCTATTCAATTTTACCTCTTATATTACCGGTATCCACAATTTGTAATATCTGAAAGTTTCCCTATAGTTCAAAAATTGTGTTATCTTGCAGAGCATGGGTCTAGTTTATCACACCAGCTATATGAGCCAGTATTGGCAAGGAATAAACATTACTAAAATTTTAAAAGTTACAATACTTTTTAGGTTTCATAGCAAAAATATATTTTTTGTTATGTAATCAACATGATGAAATCAAATTACGTTTGTGTCAGGAAATACGCCTAGAATTTTGCTTTTCTGAATTTTCATAATTTTCAAGTGGTCTTTAACTAATAATCATATTGGTAGTTTTATGTCCGTCAAGTGACAGTTTATTTGATGCAAACCATTATAAAGCATTTAGTAGCTTCACCTATTCACCTTTGAACAACATCAAATTTATTGTCAGATCCTAGGGTGGTATCGTCTGTAAATAGTACTAAGTCAATATTAGGTATGGACTTACTTAGGTCATGTACATAAATTAAAAATACGGTTGGTCCTAAATCCGATCCTTGTGGCATTCTACTCCTCAGATACTGAGACATCGGGTACTACTTATGCTTATATATCGCAGTCTATATTTTAGCAATGATTTTAATAAGTTGTTGCTGTTCATGTCAAATTTTAATTCATCTATGAGAATCTAGTGAATCTAAAGAGGGATGAGTAAGGTGGTGGACACTTTTAGCACATTTTGTAAAAATGTCGTTATTTTTATTAAACATAACAACAACATATTATTAAATACTGTAATATGTAAGCAAAGATAACCTAATAAGAGGCGATTTGACATATTTCTTTTCTCTCGATGAGTACGAACTATCGAGTGGAAAAATGATTCAGATTGTTTAAGAAAATATCTTTAATGAATAAAAAAGTAAACAGTATCACATTAGAGAAGTAGATCAACAGAGTATTATTTCAGTATATTTAAAGATTTTTTTTATCTTTTCTTCCGGGCTCTCAAACGATTTGCCGGATTCCTCGTTGTCATTTCTTAATGCTTTACACGTATCCATATCGCTGTTATTTTCGACCAAAAGAAGCTTTATAAGAACAGTTTCCAAAAAGTAAAATTGAACTTGCCTAAACATTGACTAAATATTCAAAAGCTTATTTTTTGACTACTGTGTACGTAGTCGTACAATGACATCCAATTTAACCACTTAGCCTTATAAATATGAATTTGGACGAAGAAATTTTCGCATTCTCCATCTTCTTATGTCTCCGCCTAATATTTTCGAGCAAAGATTTAAAAATCTAGCCAGCTAACTCTTGTAATAAGTCGAGAAAAATTGCATTTAAATATGTGTATATAATAACTCATTTTATTTCAAAAACTAAATCAGGGAAATGTTCGAGCCAGTCGCGTAACTAGGGAGGCACTGTACCTCTCCCCCCCTCCCCGACCCCCATGACGTGGCGCCCCATATTGAAAAATTAGGGAATTTTAATAATTTTTTTATAAAGTTAAGGAATGTGAAAAATTTTTATTCTCATATTTCACCCCACCCCCCCCCGTCATCAAAAATTTTTTGTCCATTTGGCGCCCCACTCGCTAATTTTGGGCCCTTCCAATTTTTATCCCCCCGCTCATCAAATTTTCCCATCCTGCGCCCCCACTCATTAATTATTAGATCAGGAAGAAGATCCTTTTATTTGCCACACCGGCTATAAACAAACTGTCCGGCCCAAAAAGTACGCCACTGGTTCGAGCAGAAATTACTATTACATAAAAAAAATACTTCTTGATTACTTCGTTATTAGAAATATAGACTGGCGGTACATGACCAGTCAGGTGCAACGTTTATATTAGTAAAATTGATATAACTGGGCAGGGACTAAGTGAAATTTTTAATGTAATTATTCATACTAAAGAATTGTCTCGAGAACAAAACAAGCTAAAAACGTACTCTTCGCCGCTTTTTATATATAATTGTTACACATTCTATAGGATACTCTTCGCAGATTTCTTGTAAATAATGTTAGTTTTTGGACATCCTAAATTTTATGATACCATCATTGCTGTGAAAAAAATTATATGAAAAAAACAATATCCGACCTGTTTGAGATTTGAACTGGATTGCAATGCAAAGCTTTAGCTGCTGCGACACCACAACTTGCTACGAAAATTAATTGTCTGTGATACTTATATATCTTTCGACAATCATACATATTTCAACTTGTAGTTCTATGAAATATATACTAGTAAAATTCATAAACAAAAAAAAATATATTATAGTAATAGTAGTTCGCAAGATTTCCATTTTAGTATAAGCGACAAAAATTAAGAGAATATTTTTTTTAAATTAAATAATTAATAATTTTTTTATTTACTGATCGATTTTCTTCAAAAACAATAGGGTTCTTCCTCTAGCTAACACTAACTACTTTCTAAATTTCAATACAATCGGACTTTTCTTAAGTTATCTTGCTTACAAGAAACGTGACGGACGGACGGACGGACGGACGGACAGACGGACGGACAGACGGACGGACAGACGGACGGACAGACGGACGGACAGACGGACGGACAGACGGACGGACAGACGGACGGATAGACGGACGGACAGACGGACGGACAGACGGACGGACAGACGGACATTTTGAAAGTTGTTCAGAATTCGTTCACTAACACAATGATATGAAATAAATTTTTTCTTTACGAGCGATATTGACGATTTTAGAAATGTGCCGATCAAATACAATATACTCTTTGTTTTTGCGAAGAGTATAATAAATAGGTCTGGAATTTACCTAGAATTTCGGATACAATGAAAAATGACTTTAATTATCCAGAAAGACATTTTTTTTATCTGTTGGCTAAATGGAAAATTTTAGAAACTGCAATGAAGAATAACAGACAATGTTTTGGATTTAAAATTTTTAATTCTCCAGGCGGGCGTTTTTCGTCTGTCGAACAAATACTTTTTTTTTTCAAAAACTGCAGTGAAATTCGACTTCGAAAGATTTTCGTTGTCCATTTAGAAAATACGATCAAAGGATCACGCACACTTCTTATGTAAAAGTGGTTTCCGTTAAATTGGCTGATTTTTCTCGGCAAACCAAAAAGAACAAAGTTTATAAAAGTCATAAGGCTTAACACCAGGTACTCGCCTCTCACTCGTGACACTTATTCGGTGTTATTAAATCAATTGGAGCAACTTGAAGCAAAAAAAAAACACAATTTGAATCAAGTCCGATATACTTCTTACACTTCATCAAGCTTTATCTCGAAATCTTGAAGGTTTGGGACTTTATGCCCATTGCGACATTTGATCAGGGCGTCGACTTAAACAACATCAAAAATTCAGCCAACTTAATAGAAACCGCATGTACATAAGAAGTGTGCGTGGTCTTTTAATTTTTGCTAACAAAAATCAAATTATGACTTCGAACGGTTGTGGTCATTCTGAAGAGCGGTATTCATTCACCGTCAAATACTTCGGGAAGAGGCACCGGATAACAACTTGGGCAAGTTTGATCCATTCCGAATAACAAATACCAAATATATGCAACAATAATAAGACCAGTTATAATTTATGGATGCGAGACATTTATTATTACACAGAAAACAGTAAATACCATCCACGTTTTTGAGAGCAAGATACTGAGGAGAATTCTAGGTGCAGTCCAAGACAAAGGGGTATGACGAGTAAGATACAATTTCGAAATATATCAACAATATAAGGATCCCCACTGTCTGAACGAGCAGACCTAGGAAATGATGGGAAGAGGGAGTGGCAGAAGATGCAAAAAATCTTCTAGGGACGGGAGTATGGAGAAAAACGGCGCCAGACAGAGAAGGATGAAATGCTAAACTGAAGGAGGTCAAGGCTCAACGTCGGGCTGTAGTACCATAGGAAAGGAGGATAGCAAATTAATTTGAACCAAAATGCTGGCAAAATGTAATAAGCACCCCAAAATGAGGAAACGAATATCTCCTCGGGGTTCGCTCGAAAGCGAATGGAAGTGTCGTTATAATTTCTCAAGTTATATACCGTGAGTACGTTTGCAAAAATTGAAAAACTTTACCAAAACTGTATTTACCATTACCGTTACCAAGACCGCCAATTTGTCAGTTGAGCAAAATTTGACGCAACAGAAATATCACGAAACGTACAAAGATCGGACTTGATAACGCCTTAGTTTTTTCATATTTCTAGAGATATAGACTTAGAAGCAGACATATGGCGTATTGATGCTTTCAAGATGTGGGTCAGGAGACGTTTGCTACGAATTTTTTGGACAGCCCGTCGTACTATAATAGATCGATTCTTTAAGAAATAGGTTCCCAAAGGCGACCTTTAGCATCGTATCCGATTCCTCTCATTTTTTTGGCTACATCAACCGGAGAGGGCACAATATAGACCGGTTGGCAGTTCAGGAAAAACCAGATGGCAAGAAGCGAAGAGGACGCCTGTTTTGAAAACTCCGAAAGTTTCCAGGAAGTTTACCTTCCAACTTTCCATTGGTTATATTGATAGTCTATATGGTGAAATTTGATTCGTGATGATGCAAGCTTCATTTTGATACCAAATAAGTGCATACAATTATATTATTTACATGACTTTTACAGACTTTTATCAAATATGGAAAGTTTCCTGGACCCATTTTAGTCAAATTGGCTAAAACTTTTTTTACGTAAAATTTGTATCTCCTATCAAAAAAACTAAAAAAAAAATTTCTTTTGTAACTACTTTGTTGCCATTGCCCTAGATTGCAACGCTATATAATAATTATGTAGAAGATTCTGGAACAACAATTTACTTTCAATAGCAAAACTGTCCCAAATAGTGCTTTAATATAACTATTTTATAAGATAATTAACATATATTTATAACGGTGCTGAAAATACTGCCGAACGTTACCAAAAAAGCGCTGTAAAATTATTTAGTTTTATAAGCTGAAATGTTTTATAGCTTAGTCACGGAAACGTTTCTAAAATAATTTCTTAACTGCTTTATAAGATACTTTATAATTTTGCTGTAAAAACGTTTTAATGATAAATTTATAAAACAGTACAATCCCAAGGAACAATTTAAAAGTCATTTGGACATGAGGAGGTTTTAAGAAAGGTTTGTCAGGGTTAGGAAATAGTCCTGTGCTTTATTGATGTTGTAGTTAAGGCCTTTTAGGCTTCAAGTATTCTTGCTCTTATATGGTAAGTTTTAAAGCAATCTGTAAGACCTAATTATAAAGCGAATTTGCTTCTAGGATAATATGTATTTGTAATGGGTTTATCATAACCTACGTAAAACTCTCCATAAAGCTAATTAGTTTTATGAACGTCTTAAATTCCATTTAAATTTAAAGAGGCTTTAAATTATTCTTTATGGTTTTAACATATTTGCAATAAATGCATTTTAAATCCTTTTTAAAACTAGACATTTTCAATGCCTATTAGTACTTATTAAAGGCCATTACAAAACTAGACTCTTAAAGCATCCTTGATAAATGTTGTGATGAAACCGTTATGAAGAAGAAAAGGCCTCTATAAATCTAAAAGGCAAATTTTAATTCCATAAAACATTTTCCAAAACCTCAATAAAACATTTATTATAAAAATAATAAACAATATATCTGCCTGAAGTGTCGTTGATGTGTGTGTGTGTGTTAATTAAAAGCATTTCACGACTTACTGTTGTGTAATTAAGTCTTTTTTGGAAAGGTGGAAGAAAATAAAAAAGAGTGGCCATTTTAAAAGGACAGTTAAAACACACACACATACAAATTATTTTGAGGTTAAGTTTTAAGTTTTTGTATCAAATGTCAACGTCCCAAACGTTTTATTACAGCTTTTATCAAGTCCATGTGATCTTCGCCAAGTGCATTTGCATTTTTGTAAGGAAGGAATTATTTGTGATAGTATACAAAAGGACTAAAACGACTTCATTTAGAGTAAATGTTCTAGGTCATTACCATTATTAGGATATATAGTTTAATGAGAGGACTCTAAAATGACAATTAGGTTTTTAGTTGGCCGGCCATGTTTTTCCTGTTATAAAAAAAATATTCAAGGTCAATCTCACAATTATTATTATCAATAATTATCACTTTTTCTTTAGCAAATTAAGGTAGAATTACAAGAAACGACTGAAAATTACCGTGGGAACCGAGAAGCAGCCCACTTTTTTAAATTTGCTGATTACGTGTCTATGCAAATTTTGTATGGATATTAAAATCATTATTATTTCTGAGGGGCCCTTGTTTTTTGGGCCTTTCTTATGTGGTTTTAACGATAAACTGCCATTGGTTTTAATTTTTTGTCATACCTGATGTCTTTTTATTGCCTTTTAAATCGGACTTAAAGAGGTTATAGTGCCACTCTACGCTTTATAAACTTCAAATTCCATTTTATCTTCAATAAGTCTGATGGTGTGTTTGATTAAATCAGTTTAGAAAAAATAAATGCAATAATAAAATTATTTGGATTCCGTCATGGACATTCTTATAGCTTCTCAGTTCTAATATGGACTTAAGGTAGCCTTCTAGGTGTTTTCTAGAAATGCAGGAAGCTAATAGAAAAGCTTCTGATAGCTTTAAAATAGGTTTTAAGAAAGGTTTTAAAACGGCCCGAACAAGATTTTCAAGAGCAGCACTATGCCTTACTAAGAAGTTTTATGATGGAATTTAAAAAGGCCTTAACAACCTTCATAAGGGTGGGCCCTTCTAGTCTACAAGTCGCTTTATGATGGTATTAAGGATATTGTTACAGCAAAATAGATTTTTCAGGGCATTTTATAAATAGTTTTATAGCACCCTTGTATATATTTAAGAAACCAAAATTGTTCCTTGGGATTGCAGACAACCAAATAGTGTTTTCTGCAATACTAATATAATCAATTAGCATTTTAGAAGCATTAATAAAATAAAAATAAAACAAAATAATCGTATAACATTTAAAGCTGATTGGGAGGCCAACTCCCTAGATGTCATTTTGACGTCGTTTTCTTGCCAATTGAGACCTCATTTTGACCTCAGGAATGACGTAAAAATTACGTCATTTCACGACGTTGATCGGACCATATGTGAGCTATTTTTGATTTGTTGAAATAAACGTACATTTGTGAAATATAATAAACCAATTTGGTAGAAAATGGCATGTGAATCTTAAAGACTCTAGGAGGTCTTCATTTTCCGATATATACTTAATTAGAATATAAGATAAAGAGTTACTGATTACTGTCAGTGGCTTGTAAGTGGCGCCATCTAGAAGTAATTTCTGCAACAAACCAATACGTCACATCGAGGCCTTAACATGACGTCATAATTTCGTCAGAAGAGAACTTCCGAGAGAAGTTCTTATTATATGTTAATATGGAATTTTGAAGCAAATCTTTTGTAGTTTATTTGAAAATATATTAAAAAGCAACGTTATATTCGAAATATCCAAAATATCCAAAAATACGTAAGGGGCCCGAAATCGTGTAAGGATCTAGGGCCTGCCCTGGACGAAGGTAGGCTGTGTTTTTAATGACGACCAGAAATGAACATTTTTTCTTTTCTTTTATTTTTTCCGTCAATTTCACCGTATATTTATTGCAGATCAATATTATCCTTATAGTTTATTAGTTCTTAGTGCAGGATGATGTACCTATTGTGTGTTGTTTTAAAACAATCCCAAATGTAGGTGTAGGTAGGTAGGTAGGACCTAGTATGTATAAATATTATTTAAGAAAACATACCTACCTACTTTTAAAATTAATAAAAATATCCGTAAACGTTTAAAATTAATAAAAACATTATTTAGAAAAAAATCTTGATATAGAATTAATCTGCACTTCAAGTGAACTACACTCTTTTATTATCTGTTTAGGAATATCAAAACAATAAAAATTAGACATAAACTTCTGTTGTTACAATAATATATGTGTAATTATTGTTAATTTAACGCATTACTGACATTACTGTCAAAAAACACTTAACCAGTTTTTCACTGTTTCATTATTTTCACATGCAGAGACAACGATATAATAATATGGAACATTCAAAGAGTTATAGAATTTAAGCTCCTCCCTTTAAATCGCTTGGGACGGCATTTACTTGGGAAGTATCGCCATCTGAAGGATACATTTGTAATCTGCCGCACTAGCCTCCTACGGGGTGCCAGACTTGGAATCCCGGTCTAAAACAGCTGATTTTTCTTTTATCCTGTTTCGATTTTCACGTATGTCCCTATTATTCGTCTATTTGCGTCGCAGACAATAATGCTTGTAGTTGCATTATTGTACATATTTCTTTGTTCTCATCTTTTTTTGTTTCACATTTGTATAAAAAGAGACACTTATTTAACTGAATACCTACATACAAGCTTTTTGTATCTGTGTGTAAAATCAATCAGCGAACACAAGACAGAATACAATAAATTACGTCAATAACAAAATACCTACCTAATTAAATTGTCTAATAAAGTTTGTACGGTAGCTTGATGCATAGTGTGAGGTTAGGTGCAATGACCTTATATGAATGAGTCGATATTTAACGAAATCCTGTTGAAAACGATAAAATATTCGCTCGTACCTAAAAAATATGCAACAACAAACACTTACCGATATCCTGACGGTCGTTGGAAACTGGACTGTGTTAGATTTGATAAAATATGATGCAAGCATCACGTTCGACTTGACATCACGCTACACTACACTGTGCACTGCCGGCAATGTAGTTGGCAGAAAGCGCACAAAATATGAAGTAGGCACCTGGCAAATGAATTTATATGAGGGGGATTGCGAATTCGAAGGAAGTAATCCATACCCTTAAATGGAGTTGAGGTATAGGGTTGCTGATAAAAATAGAAATATATTTGCCTCTAAATACGTAATGTTGATAGACTTGCCAATTTTGGATGTAGAATAGGTACGAAACTGATATTAATTAATAACAGGCACACAAAATAAAAAAAGTGGTCTTGTTTCTGGTGCTCCATTTTGATGAGCAGGGGAGAGAAATAAGAAAAAAATTTTTTTGATGAGCGGGGGAGGAGAAATCCGAAATTTTTTTTTTTTTTAAAACGAAAGTTGGTGGTTTACAGAATATTAGGTTTACAGAATCTTGGGGGGGGGAGGGGTAACGGGTTTAACTCCATTGGCCACCATTTTTTTTGTAAATCGCAAAAATAACCTAAAAAAAACTCATAATTTAAGTTATTTTCGCGATATACTAAAAATTGGTGGGTAACGGAGCTAAACGGATACCTGATTCGTATTCAGCATGTCGAAATACATAGGGGTTGCCCAATCACAGCTGGGCAAATACTTTGAAAAAGTATTTAAATATTAAATACTAAATACTTTCAGAAAATTGAAAGTATTTAAATATTAAGTATTTTCAAAAGATAAAAGTATTTAAATAATAAATAACAAAAGTAATTAAATAGTTTATACTTAGTATTTAATTACTTTCTGAATATTTAAATATTTTGATAACACTGAAATATTTTGAAGCATAGTTAAGTGTAAAAATAGCATAGGAAGGAATTAGTATAGTGAGGAAGAAAATAGCGCCATACGCCCCAAAGAGGAAACACGAAGCAGCTACGGACACGTGTTTCGAAATTATTGTTCCTCATCAGCGTAGCGTAGCAACAAAAAGGATCTGGAAAGGACAGATAGGAACAATAATTGAAGGTTGAAAGCACAGCACACAGTACTCTTGTTTGTGCATTCATATCTAGATCGGCCTATTTAAGACCTTCACCGACAGTTCGATCGAGAAGTTCAAATCTCATTCAATATGAAGCACTCCTTGTCTGTTTGAGGAAAAATCCGGTTCAAACAGCAGGAGACGCTGTGTTCATGACAAATTTCCCAGCATCGAGGTCAACAGCTAGCCGAAGGATAGGAAAATCGGAAATAGAAAACTGTACAAGTGCCAAGAAGACCATATTAACAGAAGAACAGAAACAAGCCCGCATTATGTTTTGTTTAAATTGTGTCTATCGCCCGTTGGAGTTTTGGAACAATGCTGTGTTTATCGATGAAAAAGTTTTTCAGTCCTCTAATGACGGACGTATGTACAAAATATTAGGTTACTTTATTTACACAATAAATACAAACGCAGTTATGTGCAGTCGTATCTGTGAATTTTTCAACGTCAATTTTTACATTTGTTACAAATCGAAATCATTCCCATCGAATGGTGTAAAAAAGCAAAAAAAAACAAAAATACGTATGTTTTTCTTCTGGATTAACATTATTCAAATACATTACTTTTGATGCTTCACAATCAATGTCAGTTTTTTATAACCTATGATAGTAAAAAAATCTGAATTCCAAAAAGAATGATTCACACCACTTAATATTAGTGAAAACTGGATTACTTGATTTTTCAAGTGTACGGGATTTTATTGCACACAAGTGTACATTAACAGTTAACACTTACTGTCTATGTCTGCTCTCAACCAACTTTCTGGGAATTAAGACGTGAATGACTGAAGACTGAATGATGCAATGTATTTGTTAACTGTATAGTATAGTACATGTCTTGATTCTTGACGAGTATCTGCCTGTCTCCCTGGTGTATTGGATTATATTTGTTGTATTTATTTAAATTCTTTTGAGATTCAAATACTTAGAGGGTATTCAAATAGTTCTGAAAGTATTTAAATACTGTCAGAAAAGGATTTAAATAATTGTTTAGAAGTATTTAAATACTTCCCAGTTATTTAAATAGTTTTAGGACCATTTTCACAAATACTAAGTACCTAGTAAATATTTCAGATAAAGTATTTGCAAGTATAAATACAAATACTTGCTGCAAGAAGTATTTAAATACTCGGTATTTAAATACTTTCTAGTATTTAAATACTTATGAGGTGTTTGTAAGTACATATTTGCCCAGCTCTGTGCCCAATGGAGTCTCAGGAACAGGCCTTTTGTGTGTGTGTGTGTGTGTAATTTATAAATATCACCGGATCCTCCGCCATTTTCTAGAAAATCGCGTATGCAAATATATTACAGACACAAAAAAAGTGAAAAGTGATCTGTTTCTGTGACTCCATTGTATTCTTCTCTCCTACTCCTATGTATTTCGACATTTATTTTGTGTGCTTGTGTAATTACACAGGGTTAACACCGTTAAACCGCTAAGTTAAAATTTTAGTAGAACTTGTGTCAAAAAATAACATTTCTTCATAAAATATCATTAGAAACATACATAAAAGTTTAAAATAAAACATAATATTACAATACCATTTATTAAAATACATGCATTTCAAACGGAGATGGCGTCAAAACGGCAGTCTGCAGAGAAGTTAAACGACGAAATGGGGTGCTAACAGGCCTGTCAAGAAGGGGGGGGGGGGAGGGTGCGGAGGTGATTCTCCGCAAGCCCCGGCTCGTTTTGAGGGGGCCCGGTTATGAAATGTTGAACATTTATATTATAAAGAATTATTTCTTGGCGTATTTTAAAATTTTTTTGGATCTCTGCCCCCTCAAGAATTTTTCCCTGATTTCTGCCTCCCACTCATCAATTTTCAAAAAAAATTTTCCACCGGGCACTTATTTTCTCTCCACGATCCTGGGTGTTAATTTAGAAACTTGTTGATAGCGACACACAAAAAAGAAAATAACTTCAATTGAATTTAGATTATATTATTAGAAAATATTTAGGTATGGAGCAAATCACAACTCACACAATTTTTAGGATTCCTATCATTTTAAAGCAAAAAATATATTGAAAATACTTAAACCATTTATTTAAATTCAGTCATTCACACTTTTTTATTTAATATGAAATTACCAACTTTCTGTATATTAATCTTAATCTGGTCACGCTACAGTGGCGTAACTAGACGTCATGGGGCCCCAGGGAAAAAATTGTTGGGGCCCCCCATTATATTTTCTTAATACCTAATCCTAATCCGAAAAAAAAATTTTTTTGATCCCAACATTTCTTAATGAGCGGGGGGAAGAAATCCGAAAAAATTTTTTTTTTTTATGGGAGAAAGCCGAAAAAAATAGGCGCCGGTTGGGGCCCTTTGTCTCCCGGAGCCCCGGGGCACTGCCCCCATTTGCCCTGCCGTAGTTACGCCTCTGTCACGCTAATATACTACTTTATATAACACTTTAAAGCACTCATTACTGAAGAACCAATCAAAACAACTACTCTTCGAGCTAATACTAACGTAGTATCCAATTGGGTGGTAGGGTTCCTATTTTAAAGCAAAACATATATTGAAAATACTTAAATCGTTTATTTACATTCAATCATTCACACTTTTTTATTTAATATGAAATTATTTATCTTTCTGTATATTATTGGTACCTTAATCTTGTCACGTTAATATACTACTTAGATAAACGCTTTAAAACACTCATTATTGGAGAGCCAATCAAAACAACTACTCTTCTAGCTAATACTGACGAAGTATTGCATATGATACCTAGCATTTTAAAGCAAAAAATATATTGAAAATACTTAAATCTTTTATTGCAATTCAGTCATTCACAATAATTATTGAACCTTACATTCTATTTCAACTCAAGAAAAGTTGTACAAGTTTTTTCAAACTCATTAGTTTTCAAAGTATATTAACATTCATTCATTCAGGCCATTTTTTAAGAAACTTTTTTTTAAGAAACTCACTGGGTGGGCACAGACACTGCCAGATCAGTCAAAGACCTAATAAAATTTAGTGCAATTTCTAATTATGTCTCCACATTATGCCCATACTCTGTCCCTCAACTCAACTGAAACCTGCGGTAGCAGAATTTTTAAAATTAAAGGACAGACGATACCGGGAATGACAATTTGATCGTGAACGTGACTGTAAAAATTATTTTTTAAAAAGTGGAGATTTCCCATTTTGTTTTAATTAATTTTATGTTTGGTTTCTTTCATCATAATGTATTTTATCTAATCGTTTTCTGTAAGAATATTTCAAATAAATGTTTAAATTTTTGCCTGGCCAAACTCGCTTCAGTGGGTGGCCAATTCTTTTCACTGGGTGGCCATTTGGCCACACAACCCCTGCCTAAAAAATGGCTTGCAATCATTATATTTATGTCAAATTAAATTTACGTGTATAGCTTATAATTCGGTATAGCTTAGCAGCATTCAGTTATGAATAAATACAAGTGCAGATGGTGTTTTCTGCCGTACGGTGTGAATACCACCCAGTGGCGTATATTTGAAATTCTTAAAAAATCACAATAACCTTCGACATTCCCAAGCAGCTTGGCATCCGTGTGCACAACTCTCACAACTTTTGCACAACTTTTACAGGAACAAAAATTCTAAATACGCTGCTAATACCACCAATTTACCAGAAGAACTTTTCTTAAATGTTCCAATGATGAATGATGAACGTAAAAACAAAAAATTCAAAGCCACTTGACAAAGACCAAGTCTTTTTAGTGTGATGACAATTTCAATGTAGTAGTTCTAAAAGATGTTTATTGTAGCTTGAAGAAGATATGGAAAGGAAACTACCAGCAATATAAGCTAATAAATGGATGGCCGCGTTTTCATAAAACCTGATGTATTACCACACATATTTAAATGGCCCGAACGAAGAAAAGAAAATTTGAAATGAGTACTCATTCACAAGGAAAAACAACAAATTGAATTGAAAGAAAAGATTTTATTAGTGGTAAGTTGTTGCATGTTAATGTAAGAATTTTATTTTTAACATGGGTTTATGTTGTAATATATTACAAGACCACGATCATTCATAAATTAAGTCTTCAGTCCTTCATTGTTTGAATTAGGTGGTGTTTTTTTCACAAAATTTACAGCGGTTCTCCCCTCGAACATGGCTATGTTTACTGTTAAAAAAACAGATCCATCTCTTCTTAAATAGACACAACGATGGCATTATCACCATAAGATTCTCGAACTGCATTGAAATCAATATAAAATATGTATATAAAAATTAATAACTATTTGATAGTTCCTTTTATAATATTTTGAAACAAAACTTTAGCTGTAACTTGCCATTAGATTGCCAAAACGGTGTCTCTTTTTAAAAATTCGCTGAGCATAAATAAATTTATGGCACGTAGAATGTCAGAATTAGTTGTTATAAATCCTGCCTCAGTCATTTTGAAAAAAATATTAACAATAACACCAAACACTAAACACTACTAGTTAAATGTCGAATGCCCTATTATTGAAAATTTGAAATAAATTTGTTTAAACAGTTTTCTTCCACGGTAAACCGTTTTAAATTCATCTTGAAGTGTGAAAAATAATAAAATTTTCGAGCTGCTGTGATTTGTCGACAATTGATAGAGGAAGAAAATTGTTTAAGGTGTGTAATTGAATATAATTCGACAATTTCTCATACATCCCTGAACTGATTGAAAAAAATTTTTGATAGGCTTTTAGAGACAACTTTATAGAATGCTATTGAAAGCTAAATAAAGAACATTTTTTTTAGTTAAGCGAAAATAAAAAAAAAGAATTGTCTACTTTTCAGTAGCCTATTACCATTCTATAAAGTCTTTAAAACCCTGTCCAAAATTTTTTTGAATCGGTTCAGGAGAAATCGGTTTAGGAGAAATTGTCGAATTACGAAATCATTTTCTTAAGCATGGCGCGGCGCCGCCACCGTTAAACAAAACTTTTGGTAAATTTTATATTCTACAATATGGATAATAACTAATTACTACATCGGAGTAATGGGAGCAGAAATAATTGTAAAAATTTGCAGCGAAGCAAACATTTTCACCATTCTGTCTGATGGGATGGCTGTAAATCACAAATATTAACAATAAGTAAAAGAGTTTAAATGAGTGTTTTAGCTTCTTTTCAGTTTCTACTATTGGTATACCAATTTTAGGGTAGAACTAACAGATTTCAAAGAATAGAGTTCAATCACAACGATTATTCCTTTAACATATTTAAAGTAACATTTCTTTAAGAGAAAGTCGCAATGTAACTTTTATGCCCTTCCGTGAGTAAAGCTGTTGCCTTACTTAACTCTAAGCAACCATGTATACTGCACAGTTCAAAAGAGTTAAATTTGTTCTTATTCCAGAGTACATTGCAAAGGACTTCGTGGCGGTAGCCGCAGAGGTTGCCAATAGAAGAGGGCATGCAAGGGATTATTTTGCGTCGCCTTACTCCCCTGGTGATATGGACAGTCCACCTCCGGATGAAGTCTTCAAACTACTGCAAAAGAATGAACAAACACCTTATCATAAGCTGTGACGCAAATGCCCACCATACCATCTGGGGTTGAGCACAGACACCAAGGTACGAGGTGAGTACCTTTTCGAATATCTGTCTGCTAACAATATATATATACAGGGTGATCTACCATGACATGCGGAAAATTTATCAGTAGGTTGTCCCCACCGAAAGGAGTTAAAAAAATGAGAAATTAAAAAAAAAAATACCAAAAAAATTACCATACTTTCTTGTAGAAATGCGCTGCCAATGACTTTAACCAATCTGACGTAATGCGGTACAACCATATCACTTTACCAGACTTATAGCAAAGCATGAAGAGGGTAGAAGTGACTTTTTGGTTTTAATCAAATCACACTACAAAAATAGCGAAATAAATCGAAAAGACATTGACCATATGCTAGTGAACTCTGCAACAACAAGTAGATATAATAAAGGATATTTACTTAAACCCGTCAATAACACGCCGGTGTCCTGATTGTCCGACGGAAAGCAAAAAACTTGGTTTTTTGACCGGGCCCGCTGAAATTTTTCAATTTTTTTAGAAAAAAATCCGTCTACAATGCAATTATTAATGGATTTGAAATTTTTTTTTTTAAATAATTGTTAGGTATCACCCGATGTTTGAGCACTGCCCAAATTTTAAAAACGTTCAACATAACCTCAAAAAATCCTATAAATATATGAAATTCGTGTATTTTACTTAAATAAAAATGCGAATTTCAGTTTTTTTAAAGTTTTACTCAGAAAATATCCTTTACTACATGTTTCTTGGGTCGCTGATTAAGAAAAATGGGGTCCCGTTAACCAGAAATTGATATAAAATACCAAAAAACACACCTAACAGGGATTTTTTCGAAATATTCTTATTAAAAATGTAAAATAGTCTAGTAAAGTGTATTTTTTTATATGATAAATATAAAACCTTAGTGATTCAAATAATAATTCAGTAAACATTTAATCAGAGAATTTTAACAAAAAATACAGTTACAATGGTTATTTTTTAGTTTTTGCTTCAAAATAGGGTAAAAGAGTACACTGTGACTATGAGAGTGAAAACCACCCTTAAATGGCTGTAGAATTTGAAAATAGGTTTCGAAATTTTTTATAATTTCAGAATCACGTCTTCTCGATATTTTCATTAAAATCAGTCTCCGAACTTTGTTTGATAAATAAAAATTATTTTAAAGGTTAAATTAATCATTTCTTATATACTTTGACAATGTGAATAAAGAACAATTCAATGTGAGTCGAAACAAATTCTAAGTTCTTCAACGTTTTTAAGAAGCTCGTAAGTTAGAAATCGCATTTTTTCCATTTGAAAGGAAAAAAAAATATTTAAAATGAAATGAAAATTTTTCATCCGTTCTATGCAATGTGAAACAACAATCCAATTTTTAGTAAACATATTTTAAGCATCCTAAAGTTCAAAAACAATTGGGTGCTTAAAAGGTTAAAATCAGCAAATATCTCTTTTTTTTTCAAACAAATTAAATTTTAGACATTTCAAAAAAAATCTTTTAAAATAAAGTCTAAATTTTTCATACATTCTAGTCTAGTAAAATAACTATCCACAGTTACAAAAACAGATTTTTTATCAAAAGTAAAGTCATTAGTAAACAAAATTTTTAAAAATAAGTACATTTATTTCATTAAACTGTATAGCGTTAACAATATAAAATATGGATTCAATTATTATTTACAATTATGAGATTTAACAACAACTGCAGATTCGATTCTTTACCGCAGTTTTTTCTTTTTACTATAAAATTTAAATCTTATGATTATAATATATGAAATAATTGACAATTATTATCAAAGCTTTAGCATTTAATAAGATGATTGATTGTATTTTTTTCAGTAATTTTTTACTACTAAGTATACAATTGTTAAAAAAAATTAAAAAAAAATTGATTAACATCCATTTTAATGTCCAATTTTTTTCATTATTAAATTATCTTAAGACTATCTTAAAATCTGTTTTTTTTTAACTTTGGATACATGTTTTACATGGAGTAGAATGTATGAAAAATTTAGACTTTATTTTAAAAAAATTTTTTTGAAATGTCTAAAATTTAATTTGTTTGAAAAAAATAGAGATATCTGCTGATTTTAAGCTGATTTTAAGCACCCAATTGTTTTTGAACTTTAGGATGCTTAAAATATGTTTACTAAAAATTGGATTGTTGTTTCACATTGCATAGAATGGATGAAAAATTTTCATTTCATTTTAAATATTTTTTTTCCTTTCAAATGGAAAAAATGCGATTTCTAACTTACGAGCTTCTTAAAAACGTTGAAGAACTTAGAATTTGTTTCTACTCACATTGAATTGTTGTTTATTCACATTGTCAAAGTATATAAGAAATGATTAATTTAACCTTTAAAATAATTTTTATTTATCAAACAAGGTTCGGAGACTGATTTTAGTGAAAATATCAAAGAAGACGTGATTCTAAAATTTCAAAAAATTTCGAAATCTATTTTCAAATTCTACAGCCATTTAAGGGTGGTTTTCATCCTTGGGGGTTGAGATACACTCTCATAATCACAATGTACTCTCTTACTCTATTTTGAAGCAAAAACTAAAAAATAACCATTGTAACTATATTTTTTGTACTTTTTGTCGAACTAGAGGTTGTTTCAACCCCTCTGATTAACCCTTAGGGTAAATGTTTACTGAATTATTATTTGGTTTTATATTTATCATATAAAAAATACACTTTACTAGACTATTTTACATTTTTATTAGGAATATTTCGAAAAAATCCCTGTCAGGAGTGTTTTTCGGTATTATATCAATTTCTGGTATTATATCATTTTTCTTAATCAGCGACCCAAAAAACATGTAATGAAGGATATTTTCTGAGTAAAACTTTTAAAAAACAGAAATTCGCATTTTTACTTAAGTAAAATACACGAATTTCATATATTTATAGGATTTTTTGAGGTCATGTTGAACGTTTTTAAAATTTAGGCAGTGCTCAAACATCGGGTGATACCTAACAATTATTAAAAAAAAAAAATTTTTCAAATCCATTAATAATTGCATTGTAGACGGATTTTTGTCTAAAAAAATTGAAAAATTTCCCACTGTGGCCGGCTTCACTTTTTATGCCAATTAAGGAAATGTAAACATCTCCAATATGTTCTTTCACAAGTAGTAGTAGTACTATTGTTTTACTAGGCAATCAGGCCGGGATGGCCCATTTTGCTCTAGGGATCTACAGTTTAGCGTGGACTCCAAACCACGGTCCTCGACCACCAACTTTGACCCACCCTGGTCCCGTTACACCACCCTTCAAGGCGGCGCATTAGCCCGAGGTTCCCGGGTCTCCTGGACCAGCCACCGCCTTTCAAGGTGGTTCACTAGCCCTAGGATTGCCTCTGTTGGCAGCCTACGGACTATTAGATGAGATCATGGGTCACCCATCCAAGTGCCGGACGCGCACAGCGTTGCTGCACCTCGCTGATCGAGCGACGGAACTTAAACCGGTGATCGTACCTCATCCCCTCTTTCACAAGTAAGTTCGTCGCCCTATTACTAACCTAGTCAATTCGTAAATTTTAACCATTTTTAATATACTGAATTGCTTCGGGCACTCTAAAATTTTGCAGGTGCTTTCCCATATTGAAGACTAGTACACCATTTTATTTCCCGCATATCATGGTAAATCACGTTTATTCTATAGTAGTAGGGGGAGCTTAGTGTTATTCAAAGGAAATATGATTTTCAAGTTCAAAAACATCTAAGTATGTGTGCTAATGTAAAACTGGTTCTATAATAATTTAATTTAATATTGAATATATATGATAGAAAAAAAAATTTCGAAATTGAACAAAAATAAAAAGGGCCGAAAACCGGCCTTATAGACCCTCCTCCTTTGTTTCCTCTATCTGTTGTCCCCATGCCCTCTCAATGTATTACTTACGTTAACAGAATTGAATACATTCAAGACAAATTCTAAAATTTCTATAAAAATAAATTTAAAAAAAAAAACGTGTATAAGCAATTGTTTTATTTTAAAACAAAATTGCACTAAAAAGTAGAAAATATATATTTTTTCAATTTTGTAAATAGAAAACCATTGGGCGTCCAAAAAATATTACTTCGTCTAATTACAGTGTCCGATGGTTTTCTATTTACAAAGTTGAAAAAAATATGTTTTCTAGTGTTTAGTGCAATTTGGTTTTAAAAGAAAACTATTGTTTTCCAAACGTTTTTTTTTAAATTTATTTATTTTTAACTTTTTAGTCTTAACTGGGTTTACAATGACGTCTTGGAACAGGTAATCCGCCATCTTAGTTAGTAAAGTAGTTGGTTACATACGTCTTAGTTATTTTATTCTATTTATATTCATACTTAATAAGACCAAGTACCGAAACTCTCGCTGCAGGACTTCCGTAGCGCTTTCGTCATTTCTTAAAATATCTTGGAATAAAAGCTTGTAACAACGTATGAGTGAATACACTATGCGATAAAAAAAAAAAACTAGAAATTATAGTGTTAAAGCTAAAAAACACACTTTTTGGTTCCATTTTATTGTATTGTCATCAACACTACACGTGTATGCAAAATTTCAGCTCGATTTGATAACGGCAAGTGGGTCAAATTTCAATTACTAAATTTGATAATTATATATTACATACATACATATGTACATACGTACATACAGATTTCTAACTGTAATAAAACCATTGAAAAGCTATATGGACGAATTGGGTCATAATTACAACTCTTGTAAATAGAAGAATTATAATGGATCTAGTGAAACTGTACAGAATAATCAATTCCATAACAAACTTTTTCAACCTTCTCTCTAAATACCGTCTAGTAATTTAAGATCCACCGATCTCTTTATAATTCCTTTCAGAAAAGCTAGGAAAAAATTCTTTAATATCTATAATGGTAACAACGCATAACAGATATTGCTCTGGAATTAAAATTTTCAACACGACACTAGTCATTTAAACAGAATTTAAAACTTGCTTTTCAAAGTTATCTTTAATAATAATTTATAATGGTTTACTACTCATATAGTTAGTCACTGTTACTTATGTTATCAAAATTCTTGCCATTTTCTTTAAATAATTAATTTAATGTTTAATAATCCCAATCAAACTTAATTTTACATAAGAATTCTTATTATCACTATATCAAAAATTATATCATTTGTTTAATGCCCACATTAATTAGTACTGTATATGGATTATTCTATTTATATCCTAAATGCAGATAAATAAATAAATGATAAAATGATTCCTTCCATTTCCAGTTTATGGAAAGTTGAGATTTGTACACTTAAAAAGATAACGTTGAGTAAATTTAAAAAAAAAGTGGATGAAAAGGTTCAAATTACTCAATATTGCAACGGTTTCTTCCATTTCCGGTATACTACGTAACAAACTAAGATTTGGCTACCTTGGGGGAGAAGATACAAAAAACAACTGAATTTTTTTTATAAGTATAATTATTATTATTAATAATAGAAATCATGCAATTTTTGTGTCATAACTCTTTGGTTTCTGCGGAAAAAAAACCAATAAAAAGCTTTTTTGGTTTTTGACATAAACATTTGTATCGTTTGAAAAATGGCTTTGTTCAATCCTTTGTTGGATCAGCATATACCTAAACCTAATACCACTTAAAGAAATTAAAAAATCCTTGGTTTAATAAGATTAAAAAAATAGGCAAAAATAGGTCTTTGATAACATTAAAAATAAAAAAATCTTTAGCCTAAATAAAGTTAATAGGTGGAAACAGGAAAAAGTTCCTTATTATTCCTTAATACCAAATTAAACTTTGTTGTCTAATATCACAATATCAAAACACTACCAAACAAAACTACGGAACAATGGAACAAACGAAAAATAGGTATGTACACCTGACGACCTGACAATATTATGTCAATAAATCATAACAAACACAACTTTTTTAAAATCAGTACATAGTTCTAAGTACAAAGTGAAGACTTTGTAGCGTGCCGCTTGGGTGGGTGGTGTGTGGTGACTATTTCAAAAGTGGAAACAGTTGTGGTATGTATGACAGATTTTCAGTAGAGTAGATCAGTAGAAACGTATAGATTCTATTTAAAAATCATTGCTAGTTCTAGTATTTCTAGTAAATGAATTTGTGTATAATAGATTAATATTAAAAAAATCGGCAGCTACTGGAAGCGCCTGGAACCTCACCACACGGTGGATCCTTATCAGCTGTATTTGGATATTACACCGGAAATCAGAGCACTGAGCAAACAGATAAATTACACGTGACTTTGGAGCCATTTATTTCATGAACAAATATCGAACGAACTGAATTGGACTACAAGCAATCTGTTAAAACATAACCTCTCATGTTTGTTTATGTTGCATGTTAATCAATTGCCGGATATTATAAGGGTATTAACAGATAACGTTTCGAAGATTTTGTAGAACATTGGATAGCGAAAAAAAATAACACAGAAATTAGCCCAAATGACACTCTAACCTCAACAAGTCAATAACATTATGGACAGTTCAAGCAGACTACGCATGCGTCAAATTAAAATCTTCTTGCTCCATCAAAAAGGTCCGAGCAAGTCGAGCTTCCTCCGAGGCCTTTATTTTGTAATATTCGAAAGTTTAAGATTTAGCTCAGTTAGCTCGATTTGCAATGAACGATTGTGACGCGTCCCATCAATCAGAAGTAATATCCGAACACGACTATAAACAATTATTACCTTTAAAAAAACTAACTAAAAAATTGTCAAAAATATTTGGGTTGGTAACTTTTACGAATGTTGATTCTTAGGTTATGAAGGATATTTAGGGACATAACATGTTTAAGTTTTTCAAGTTTATTCTCATTTTTAATGGTTGTATACGTATTTTTAGCTTGGAGCCACAGTGGCTCCAAGCAAATATTTAAAAATTCATGCAAATAATTTTTCTCTATAGACCATTTTAGGATGACGTCACGATAGGTCGACCATATTGCCTGAGGGATAACCAAACTTTTTATTCCATTGTAAACAAAGAAGTAATCTTAGTTTTAAATGTGAAATAAAAATAAAATGTTATCCTTTTTTGTGATAAGGTGCGATTGTGACATAAGGTTTATTTTGAATGTAAAAAAAGCTTAGGAGAAAGGTAAAGAAATCACTTTCTGGCAGAGTCTATTGAATACTACATACGGATAATATAACATGCTTATCACTGAAATCTAGCACTTAGTTATTTAAATGTAAACTTGCCTTGCCCATAACAATGAATACATTTGAGTTTATCTTTCTTGCACAAATCCAGCCTCATAATATTTATATGCTTGTAAAGATTTGTATGCCTTTAACTGCTGGTCTGCGTAGAAGCTGTGAGTCAATTATATATTTGTATGTGATTGTTAGGTAGATTTTTTCAGCCATATTTGGAACCAACTGCCCCAACTTTGGGAGGGAGGCGGCTCCCCCCCCTTTGAACCCGGCCCTGGAGGCTTTACGTTATTTTCAATATCACGGCACGACGATTTTTCCATTTCCACTGTTAATACACTCTGTAGAGCAAAAAAGGCTGAAAGTATATACCCGTATAATAATTTCTACAAGGAAATTTTTGTCTTGCCACAATCATTTATTGACGTGTTATAAAATGGCGGAGGATCCGGTGATACTTATACAATGTGTCCCCGGATGGAGTTGACAAGAGGAAAAACATCTCTATTATTGATTTTACATAGCCTCCTCCAACCTCAACACATTTCTCCATCCTTTTAATAAATTCACCATAGACCTTACAAATGGTTGAGGGTACATTCACTTCATTCACCGCGTCTTGTATTCTTGCTTTTAGTGTTTCTCGCTCATGCGGCAGGTCATCTGCATAAACTTTCTGTTTTAAAACACCCCACAGAAAAAAATTCATTGGTGTAAGTTCTGGTGATCTTGCAGAAACATTAATTGGAGCATATCTTCCCATCCATCTGGCTCCAAAGTGATCTGTCAACCACTGCCGTACCAAAACTGAGGAATGAGCTGGGCAACCGTCTTGCTGTCAAAAAATGTTACGCCTTACTTCCGGTTGCAGAGTGTTTATAAATGGCAATACAAAGTTTTCCAAAAGGTCCGAATAAACATGCTGATTTAAATTTTCTTCTAAGAAATATGGACCAACGATTCGATCATAAAAAATCCCACACCATACATTCACTTTTTTATAACGTTGACTTCGTTTGTGAATGACATTGTTTGGATTTTCAAAAGCCCAATAACGATTGTTTTGTGATGAAACGTGGCCATTGATACAAAATGTTGCTTCGTCAGTAAAAAAAAAACATTCTGTGAAAACTTCTATCTACGAGGTAATTCTCACCGACCCATAAACCAAAATCCAATCGCTTCTGTTCATCTCCATTTTCAAGTGTATGTCTGACCCTTGGCTTAAACGGTCGAACTTTGTTTTCCATATAAATTCTCTGTAAATGACTTTTAATTACTTCCAGTCTTTGTGCGCGTTTCCGTAAAGATAATTTCGGGTTTTCTATTACTGAATTTATTGCCAAAAGTGTTGCCGCATCGTCTTCATTGTACTTTTTCTTGGATTTTTTGACATCCAATGCAGATCCAGTTTCATTGAATTTTTTTACGTTTGCGCAATGATTGGCGCGATACCGCTGTATTAGGGAACTTTTGGTGGAAAAGATTAATTGCATATCGATAAGAGACGTCTCTAATCCCATAACATTTGATCAAATAAATTCTTTCTTGTTTGGTATACATTTTTTAAATGATCAACAAAACATTAATAAATGCAGATGTAAGATAGTAATATTCTACACAATGTCACAATGACGTTTGTCAGTTCAATATTATCGACAGCACACTCTGTTTCTTAATTTGAATTCTCATTCATATTAATAAATAAATTCAACGTAAAAAGATAAACACAATAAATAAATATTTAGGCTTTATTTTGGATTATAAACAACTTTGTTTTACAGACATTTTGTCCAAAATATTAAATGAAGGTACTTCTCTCTTGAGGTATTTTGATGTTTTCTTAATTTATTAACACCCGGTACATCTGATCTAAGATTTTTATATGGTAAATTCATTTTTTCGACAAGCAGAATTTTCGTCGTAAAATCAACAACAGAAATGTTTTCTTCTTGTCAACTCCATCTGGGGATGTTGTAGAACTCTCCAAAATCGTCCTAAGTTGAAGACATAATCAAAATTCGACTTAGGCAAAAATTTCATTTAAAGACATTTTTGGGAGTCTGCAGAGGCGCAGATCAGTCCACAAGGGCCGTTTTGGGTTTTATAAGGCGTTGGAAATGACCAGGTGAAAATTCGAAGAAACACCGAATTTTCACTTAGGAAAAATGTTTTTGGTTCAGAATATGAGAGTAGAAGTATATAATGAGAAAGATTTATGAATAATATACTTTTTCAAAGGTACCATAAATTGGACTTTGAAAAATAATATTTTTGGAAGGGCGTCAAAATTTGGCCCAGGAATCGATTTATCGAAAGTACGCCAAAGTTTCACTTGCAGACTAATTTTTCAAAACTGCGTTGAAATTTGGCTTGAAGATCGATTTTTCAAAAGTACGCCAAAATTTCACCCGCAGATTAACTTTTCAAAAGTACCTTGAAATTTGGCTTGAAAATCGATTTTTCAAAAGTACGCCAAAATTTCACCCGCGGATTAACTTTTCAAAAGTACCTTGAAATTTGGCTTGAAAATCGATTTTTCAAAAGTACGCCAAAATTTCACCCGCGGATTAACTTTTCAAAAGTACCTTGAAATTTGGCTCGAAAATCGATTTTTCAAAAGTACGCTAAAATTGGTCTTAAAATGGATTTTTCAAAAGTATCACAAAGTCAGTTTAAAAAGTACCACGAAAATATAATTTAAATTATTTTTTATTTTTTATTCCTCAACCAAAGACATTGACCTTTGAGGTACGGTCATTGAAAGCCCAATTCTAAAGTATGAGCATAAAATTTTAACGATGCACTGCATCCGAAAGGCAAAATAGAAGATTTTGTCAAAGCCGGCGTAGTGCCGATAAGCAAAAATTGATAAAAATCAATGCACATGTACAAGGCCGGTTTCTCGCATAGAAAGAGTTCGGATTGACCCAGCGGCTCGCAATTTGGTCGAGCGCGTTGAGTGGTCCAGACAAAGCAATGGTAGAAAAGCCAATAACAGGGCTTTTCAAATGACAAAGTTATAGAGGAAAACGCCTTATGCATAAAAATCCAAAAATTCAATTTTGCCTAAAAGTCGCTCGAAGGTGAGACGCTGCCAAATCGATAATATTAATCGACTGTGATAAGGGTTAGTAAGTCGTGGACTGATCGAACGCCACTCAACTTATGCAGTAATAAGTCCTCTGAATGTGTTTGAGTACGTGAATCTCCACGATACAAGAACTTTAAAGCTAAGTAGTCTCTAGCGAAACTAAATTCATTTAGTAAAACTTTTTTAAGTTAATTTCAGTCAGCCTTAATTATTCATTTACCCAGAGTCTGAAATGATTCTAAAAGCTCACATTTTGATTCTGAGAAGGTACGTATGAATCTTTTCTACCTAATCGATCGTTAGCGTGAGCGCTCTCGCTTGTATGGTCTGAAAGTCACTACCTTGATTGGGGAAGGCACGATTCTTTCTTGAGAATTTTGTATAACCAATTCTGTTAAATAAACGGATTCTTTGAACTAATATTTCTTAATTGATCTTGAGGCCTGTTGACGGTCTATAATCCCTGGAACTTTCGTATAGAAAGCCGGATGTGTCGAGTTAATTCGCATTAACGTTCGACCTTCTGGTTGCTTTACGGAGGTTTGATAGGGATTTTTTTATGCGTTTTTTAAAAAATATATTCCGTTATTAATGGACCAAAACGTGATTTTCGCGTACCAAAACTAATCCCTCCGCAGAGAAATTCTTCGGTTGGGATTTTTTTATGCAAAAATTCAGGAAATTTAGAGGTGCCTAAACCCCTAACGAGGGAATTCGGGTCCAGAGAGAGCGTAGTTTCCGATCTGTGGTAGTGCAGCCTTGGTCCCATTACTCGGCTACCGAAGTGCATCTTATCTCGAACCCGCCTGGGAGGTAGAAGAACGGGGTAATACGCGACTGGCGCCCCCTGAGAAATAAATTGGTGTCGCGTCATTTTGACGCCCGGTAGTGCGTTCTTCTACAGGGACACACTGTATATTACACAGGCATACACAAGGAAAAAATGTTATGTTTCTGGGACTCCATTGGGCAACCTATATGTATTTGAGGTGTTGAATACGAATCAGGTGTCCGTTTAGCTCCATCACCCGCCAATTTTTAGTAAATCCCGAAAATAACCTAAATTATGTTTTTTTTAAGGTTATTTTCAGATTTACAGATGGAGCTAAACGAACACCTGATTCGTGTTCATCACGTCGACATACATAAGCGTCACCCAATGGAGTTCCAGGAACAGATCACTTTTTTTTATTTAGTGGAGCTGTGTATTAATTGAGAATATTTTTTCATTTGTTACACTGCATAAATTTCGGCATCGATATTAATACCGAAAATCTGTATTCTAAAATTGATATACTGGTTTCGATATTTTTCTTCGGTGTCGCGTGCTATAATAACCAACCAATTTATTTCTTTTATATACAATTATTTTGTTATATACAATTTTTGTTCATTTTCTCCTTAAGTAGTCTTAGAAACTCTATATTTATGTTTTTGTTAATAAAAGTATGAGCTTCAACTACTCATTCTGAAATAAAACATACGAATGGGTATTACCAGTAGATTTTGCAGTTAGTAATATATTAAATATTCGATTATTATAAATAGAGACAAACGAGGCCCCCAAAATTGACCCTTGTGGTATTTTACTTACCAGTGTACCTTTTCAGAAGCATTTAGCATCTAACCTAATAATTTGTTTTCTGTTGTATAAAACTATTAATAAAACAGTTTATTAAATTCTAAATAAGGTAAGGACAGGTATATTGAAGTAGTCTAATAAATACTTGCAAGTACCATCAATTTACAATCATTAGTAGCATTTAATATATCTGTAAGTCATAAATAGTTATGCTGAAGTCTATTTTTTAGAAATGCTATTTAAACCAACTTTGAACATTTCTGAAAATATGGATTTCAGCCCAACTGATCACATAAGAATCATCTATAATTTTTAAACTAATAATATCTCAGTATAATTATAAGCTTGATTGAGAACCGGATTGAAAGTAAGGTAATTATTTAAATTACTTTTCATTTGATTCGATAGTAGAAGTTGAAGAAGCTTGGACGAGGTTGGTAATGTGCTGGAGTGGTTGTATGTACAAGTTTTTCTGTTCCTTAGGATTCTCAATTTTTAGACATACTTGCGATTTTCCATGTATTTGACAATATGTAGTGGACAATATTGCAGATGATTATATAGACAGTACAATGTCACTACTTTCCATTCACAAAACAAGTATTAAAGTAATTTTTTTCACAATTTTTTGAAAAGAAAATGAACCCCTGAATTAAATACCATAAACGAACACAACCAACGATGTTAAATTACCAAAACTAGAAATCGTGCAACTTTCTGCTATTGTAGGTAAACCTGCAGATTTGAACTTTTATTGTTTTATACAATTCGATGGTTAAAAACACTATGTGAAATTGTTTGCCCTCCTTTAACCCTTGTGCTTGTTGCTTTATTGTTATTTACTCTACTTTGTTATTTATTTGTTTTATTTATAGCGTACTTTTTTTCTATTTAAGACAACCACTTTTTGTTGGTTTTTATTGCCATATTTTTTGACGTGTCAAAACATAATTTATGTATATATGACCAATAAAGATCTATCTATCTATCTTGTACAGGGTGTCCCACCGGGAACTGCATTGATCGATATAGGGAAAAGTACGTACCAGAAAATTTTGAAAATTTAGGGAATTACTAATATCTGGCCAATCCAAAGAAAATGATTACAAGCATTTGGCACTTCCACTCATATCGGAAGTCGCTACCAAGTTGCCTATTTTAAATGGAACATCCTGTACATTTCGAAAGTGAAAAAATAGTGTATACAACTCACATTTAATGGCTATTAAGACACTCGCATTCATTATGACATTCGCCTACGGCGCTGAGACTCTGTTTTGTCAATAATTGTTGTTAAAGACTTCCTCATTATCGCAAAAGGGCGTATTTCAAGCTAGCAGGAGAAAAGCCTCTATGGTGCTATATTAGAATCCCATTCGTAAAAATGATTTAGTAGAATCAGTCAATGGGCATGTCCACAAAAAAAAATAATATACTTTAATATTAGTTAGAACCATACCTAGTACCAAAAACAGAAATTTTTGAATGAATGAATGAATGAATAGTATTTATTTATCTAAAGATAATACATTACATTAGACATAATATAGGCACTAAGTTAGTACATAAATTACAATTATATACAAATACGCATATTCTAACAACTCCTATTTTTAACAGACATACTTAACAATATATACCTATATGCTTACATTTACATATTTTCTTTCACGTACTTAATAAGTTTTGATTTGAATAAACCAATACTATTAATAGTCTTCAGGTCATTGGGTAAAGAGTTATACTCAATGATACCTTTATGAAACAAACTATTGTAAGTGAGAGTTTTAGTTGTTCTATTTACGTAACAGTTGTCTTTGTTTCTAGTATTGTAGTTATGGACTTCATTTACACTCACTACCCTTGAGGATAAATATTCAGGCACCTTCTTATTCAATGTTTTATAAACAAATAACATTGTTTGAATATACATATTCTTTTTTATATCCAGCCAGCCTAACACTTCCAACATTATATTAATGCTTGTATATCGATTTGCACCCAAAATTATACGCATTGCTTTATTTTGTAGAATCTGCAGTCTGTAACAATTTACTTGGGATACATATATAACTGATGAACAGTAAGTAAAATGGGGCAAAATAATGCTGTTGTATAATGTTACTTTTGTGTTTATGGAAATGTGTCCACTAATTCTATAAAAGTATCCTATTTTTTTACCAATTTTCTTAGAAATATAATCCACATGATTCTTAAATTTTAAATTCCTATCTATTAACAACCCCAGGTATTTAATTTCATCTTGAAAATCCTTATTTCCAATTTTGACTTTTATTTGTAACTCACAAAAATTTTTATATGCCCAATCGGATCCTATAAACATGCACTTTGATTTTGTTTCGTTTATTTTTAGCCTGTTTACATTAAATTTGTCAGTAAGCCTCTTTAAATCTTCATTAACCATTGCAATCAAAGTTTCATAGTTTTTATGACTAAAATAGATTAGGGTGTCATCTGCAAAGAGATGTATTTTACAATTTATTAAAACTTTACCTAAATCATTAATATACAGAATAAATAACAGGGGACCAAGGACACTCCCTTGCGGAACTCCATTGTTGTTATAGCGGCTTTCAGAATATTGTTCCTCATATTTAGTTTTTTGGCATCTAAATGATAAGTAACTTTCCAACCACATTAAAGTTGTGCCAGAAAATCCATACCTTTTTAATTTTAGAATTAGAGTATGTCGATCAATTGTCTCAAAAGCTCTCTTTAGGTCTATGAAGACCGCACATATACCAAGTCCATGATTTATATCCTCTTTCCAATCAGATATTACAGACTGTAACGCTGTCTCGCAAGAGTGTTTGTCCCTGAATCCTGACTGATATGTACAAAGCAGATCGTTGCATTTTACATATTCTAATATTTGATTATATACTACAAGTTCTAATAGTTTTTCACAGAATGGTAACATATTGATAGGGCGCATCTCTTGTGCTAAGTTTGTATTAGGTACTTTTGGAACTGGAATAATAATGGATGTTTTAAATCTATCAGGAACGATACCTTTCTCTAAACTAAGGTTAATTAAATTCCTTAAGGGATATCCTATGACATGAAAGAGTTCTTTAATTAATTTTAAATCTATCTCATCTATGCTACCGTTTTTACTTTGACTAAAGATAATTTCTTTCAACTCCTTTATTGATACTTGTTTAAATACAGTAAAAGTAGAGGAGCATAGTGGTATGGTGTTTGTTAATAAAGCTTCATCATTAATATTGTTATCAATGTTAGATACAATTGTTTCAATACTCTCAATATAATAATTATTTAACACTTTGGTAATGTCACTTGGTCTATGGTAGTATGCATCATCACAAACAATTCCGCCTATTTTTTGCTTTTTGCATCCCAATATGTCTTTTAAATTAGACCACATTAATTTTGAATTATTTTTGTTTTTGTCTATCGTATCATGATAAAAAATTTGTTTTGAATTATCTATAGTTCTCGTTACTAAATTCCGACATTTTTTATACGCTACCCAGTCCTCATTATTTCCAGTCCATTTATATTTCTTATATGCGTTATTTTTGTTTTTGATAGCCTCTCTACAGTCATCATTCATCCATTTATTATTTAACTTTATTCTGGTTTCTTTTAAGGGTGAAACTGTATCTAATGTTATTATTAAATTATTAAAAAAGGTATCAGTTACTTCATTTATATTCGTACTACTATATCTCCAGTCTTTTTCAACCAATAAATTTGATAATTTAGTATAATCTAATTTACCTCTTGTTAATTTGACCTGAAAACTATTAACGATATTATCTGTATAAACATGTACAATGGAATGATCGGATATTATATAATTATGATCCACAGTTACATTTATATTTGCATGATTTCCAAACACTAAATCTATTGTAGTTTTACTAATATCCGTCACCCTAGTATATTCCGTCACGAACTGTTTAAAGCCAATTTTTTAATTTATAAATATTTTTATTTTGCAGTTATTCTTAACAGAAACCACCTCAACGCAGCGATACTAAGAAACGTTCCCAAGGTAGACATGACGTCACCTCCTTGCAGGCACATCGGCCTGTGTGTGTAATGCGGGCCTGTTATTTTTTATTGAAAGACTCATGTAATACTATTGATCAACATGCTTTAGAACCCCCATATCCAAAAAAACGCTGCCCAAGGAATCTCTACTCCCACATCCAGATTTGCTACCCAAGCCTCTCACAACGAAAAAATTTTGTATGTGGAAATAATTGTTTATGGAACTTTAATAATATAATATTTGAAATCGTCTACCCAAAAAACCCATAAAACGATATCCCACATCGGTAGTGGGGTGTGGGTAGTGATTGGGGGTGGTAGTGAAGATGGATGAAGTAAAAAAAATATATTTTGAGGCCTCTGGTTCTTGTACACGCACTAATCACATTTTTTTTTTTTTCACCTTATTTTATAATGGGGTGGGAGTAGTAATGCCAAAAATTTTTTTGAGACATTAGGTTCCCTTCTATATACAATTCTTTGAATTCTTGCCTGCTTGATTTACCTATTTACTCCCATTTACCCCAATTTACCTCCCAACCTTTCAACGGAATAAGATGAAAATATAATCTGGTTCCAGATCTCGTTAAAATACTGTACTAAATTTCAAGTCAATATCTTAAACGATTCCAGAGTAATCGTGCGCACAAAAAAGTTACAGACAGGCAAATCTCGACAAACAGAATTTTTTGTTCTCAAACTTAAAATCTCGACGTTTCATGACATTCTAAGCCTATTTGAACAATAAAAATTTTTTGTCCTTACTATGGGTACTTCCACTGGATATGGTAGTAATTTAAGGACATTTTGATTGAACTATGGCCCCCTAAAATTATATTTTAACTTTTAAACCAATTGTATTTTGAAAAAAGTCATTCTTCATTTTTTTTTAAACTACAACTACAAGCTACAACTCAGCGTCATCTACTTTCAAATTTCATAGGCCAAGAATTTTCATTGATAACACAGGCACACAAAAATAAAAAAAGTGGTCTTTTTCTGGTACTCCCTCATTATGTGTTTCGATGTATTGAACAAGAATAAGGTGTCCGTTTAGCTCCATTGGCCACCATTTTTTGTAAATCACGAAAATAACCTAAAAAAACTTATAATTTATTTTATTTTCGCGATTTACTAAAAATTGGCGAATAACGGAGCTGAACGGATACCTGATTCGTATTCAGCATGTCGAAATACATAGGGGTTGCCCAATGGAGTCCTAGAAACAGAACTTTTTTTGTGTGTGTCTGTGTAATCTATGAGTATCACCGGATCCTCCGCCATTTTCTAGAAAATCGCGCAT
The DNA here is from genome assembly GCA_936432065.2 of Rutpela maculata. Lineage (NCBI taxonomy): Eukaryota > Metazoa > Arthropoda > Insecta > Coleoptera > Cerambycidae > Rutpela > Rutpela maculata. The sequence goes on from OW386286.2 coordinate 254,839,364, forward strand.
GCAAATATATTACACAGACAAAAAAAAGTGAGAAGTAATCAATTTTACATCATCTTTCGGGAATGTGATGCTTTTACTACTAGATACACAATGTACTATTTTTGAAGTGTTACAGTGATGATTTGAAAGATATATCTTATTTACAAAGAAAATTAATCAAGACAAAGAGGCGTATCTCTTTTTTTTTTTAGGGAAACGTAGACATGCAAATAAATAATTTTCGAAACAGAGTAGCTATATTAAATTTTTCGCTCAATAAGGCACTCATTTAAAAATTTGTCTAAGTAGAGGTAGGGTAAAACCTTGTTTATAGCAGGCATCTAAAAATGTTAACAAATTTTAAAATACCTAGGTACTCTCCTGTAAAATTGTGAAAAATTATATGTTTTTATGTAATAATGGGGACGAAAATATTTCATAATGACGTACTCGCTTTGAATGAAAATTTGGATAAAATAAAGATATTCCTTGGTATGAAAACTTCAATAATTTTATAATAAAACAATGCACTGCTGTAGATACCTATATCAAATTTTCTGTACCTACAAGAGATAGGAGTCAACTAAATCTATGACAACATAGATAGGTACCTAAGTAACAATATTTTTAATGACTTATTTGTTTGATCCTTTTAAAAGCACTTAAGACCATTTCAATAGAATTATGAGGACTACGTTGCCTGGTAAGGCGAGATTTTACAGGTAGTTTTATTTAAAATTTAAAAAAGAAATTAATTTTTACAAATAAATGTTGGATTATTACTCTTACTATTTTATTTCATAACGATATTTTAATAAACCAAAATGTACAATATCAACACAAGCACTACCTACAAATATTGTTCTGCAAACAACAAACAGGAAAAAAAACGTCCTTTTCAAGCCACCGCCCGCCTGCATAATACAGCGCAAACAACAGGTGAAACGCAGCGAGAACCAGCAATAAACCACGAGGCATTCCACAGATTGACACATTGCACAGCATCTCGAGCGAGGCTAGCACTCGGCAGAGGCTGCTATCATAAAGAAGGCGTGCCGCTCGCAGACCACACCCACCTGTCAAACTGACCATGAAGTTGCGCATTAGCATCGCTCGCAAATACTGTGAGATGTGTTCGCGCTAGTGACGAGAGATGACATTGCCGAGTCTCCCCTGAAACACAGACAGAGAAAGAGCGAGTCAAAACAACCGAGCAGCGTCGCCAAGTGACGCCGGCGCCTATACACAACCTGACGAAACGTTGCGCCGACGATTGTCGTCCACTCGCAGTGGTGGGGGTAACACCGCGCTTCTCGCTGTCACTCACTCAGTCCGCGGAGGCCCTGCATCTGAGGAGGACGTTTTCACCTGTTTAATTCGATCCGCAACGACTCTGATAAATATTTTGACAACCTCTGACGTTTTGTAAACAAGTGCAAGTGTTTTGACAATCGATCTCGCGCCGTGTACCGACAGAGTTAAGTGAGCCGACCATAATCGCATTGGATTACAGTTTATTCGCTACTAAACAATTCCTAAACTTTCAAGAAAAATGTATACGATTATTTGTGCTGTGCAGTGTTTAATATAAATTATAATAAAACGAATATTTTATTCTGTAGTGATATATATGATGAACTAGTGGATTTTTCGATAAAATTCTGGTCAAGATTTTGCGACACCTGAGAAGATTGGAGGTTCAGTCTCCACCACAACCCACCAAAATGCCCAGACGTAAACAGGACTGCCCTAAAAGGATGAAATGTAAGTTTTTGTCCTGATCGGGGATGTTTTCAGCTGCGCAAAGGTAACGCCGGCATCCGCGTGGGAAACATGTGCTTAGGGCAAAACCGCTACGCAGGCTGTCAAAGTACGCGTCTTCGTAAAAACGCCGGCAAATGTGTTCAAAACCTGCGATTACGATAAAAATTGTAATTCTTAGTTTTATTGTTGATAACTTCAGAAGCTGCCGATATGACTACTAATAAAGTGAATTGTAAACTGATGTTTCTATGTATTTTATCTTGCCGCATTATTTTGTTATTAATTATTATCATATTGTCTATGGAAGATATTAATTTTATAAAAATGTCAACACAAAATAATGCCGTTCTTAGCTTAAAAGCGGTATGTCCATATTTCATGAAACTGAGCAAAATAGCTTTAAGTCGAAGCTACATACTACACTATAAACTCTTAACAAATATATGTAGTAGGTATTTGTTTTAAAGAATCAGCTTGACTTTTGAAGCTTGTTTCAGTTATTTTTTTATAATTTTAGCCACACAAGTAAATATCGTTTTCAAATTACTTATTATTAATTAATTAAGTAAAAAAATATATGCAAGTATCCTAGGTATGTATCACTTTTAAGATACATTTATAAGTGCCTGTAGACATCACTTTTCTCTTAAAAAATTTGGTATGATGTGTATATTCAATTGCTGATAGTCTGTGCTTATCAAATAAAAAGTTTTACCATCCGAAAATTTGAAGATATTACTTATACAATGCTAACTGCAAATGATGAATAAACCTGTTACCTCCAATTTTTTTGGAGTTACCACAGAAAAGTAATGGTGGATAGCATATTTGAGCTTCATTACTATATTTTATAGACGTAGTACGCCTATTAATGCAAATATTTCTTTTTCTTAAGCTTCTAGGTTCTAAATAGATATGTAAAGTGTATTTCTAAAAAAATGGCGATATGTGTTTTAAGCTAAACACGATAGAATAGTTCTAACGATCCTATCAAGGATAATGCCGTAAATCAGAAAAGCAATCAAGGTTTCTTTGTACAAACCGGCTTATTAATGAAACAAAAAGCTTATCAGTTTGTTTAATCGATGGAAATCTATAACATGTAAAGTAAAAAAATACGTAAGTAATGCGTATTTTGAAGTCGCAGTGTCTCGTTTGAAAGGCTTAAACTCTAGATGACTTATTATGTATCGAATCTTGTACCTTCCAGATTTAAATTAAACATACAGTATTTATGTTTTTTTATGTATCGTACAATTACCCAAAAATATGTCTATTGAATGTCTGCCAAGTAATGAAAAGAAAGATATACTTAGGTATCTATATCTTACAAGTTTCTAAAATATAGAAATCTATCATATCTATCTATAGTAAAAAGACAACAGTTTCTTGATTGAATGCTATTCTAACTAACTAAAATTACTTCAGACTGAAATTCATTTAAGGTATACCTACTAAATAAATTTTATTGAATCTTGATGCAGCATGCGCAATAACCGCATTTGCCGCTGTGGGTTGCAAAGTGCAAGTGTCTAAAACTTAGCAACTGTCAGAATTTGAACCAAGTGTAGGACCAACAAATCGAAAATGTCTCAACATTCATAAGTAATATCAAGCCGGTACAACCATGAAGATAACTTCTTTATTTCACAATTCAAAGGAACATACTGAAGAGGGTGCAAAATCGTATGATTCATACGTCAAGCAAACCGTATTTCCAGAGGGTTAGCCGCAGTTAAAGCGCTACATTCTCCAGTTTATGGTGCTTTATGTTTTTTCTTCTTTTCACGAGCATTTCATAAGATCGCAAGTACTTTACATCATCTGTATATAATATTGCACAGCAGTTAACACCTCGTGTATTCATACCCGAGGTCATACCTCTAGCAAAAACACTCCGGTAGTATACTACTACTCTGTAAAAAACAGTAGACAATAATTAAGACTAACAAGAGTGTAGCGGCACGCCCCGATGAGCGTGCGCAGTTTCTTACGCATCCCAAAGCACTTGCCGCTCCACTATTTAGTAGGGCTGTTAGTGTTACAGTGGAACTGGACCTGTTCTTTTTGACACAAGACTCACATTTGCTCCCCATATTACCAGAGTAATATAAATAAAGCCTAAGCAACTCTTAGTCAACTCCTATCCTTTAGTTAATAGACGTAGCAAGCTATCAATATAGACAATAAAATATGTCTATATAAGGTAATCTTTCGGCCAATGCTAACATATGCCTGTGTGTCTTGGAATTTGATTTCAGATCCAGTGCTTTAGATTACAGCGTACTCAAAATAAGCCGCTACGCTACGGCTATTAACAAATTCGCTAAGGTATAGAAGATTTGCATAGGCTTACGGGGGTGCAAATGATACAATACATCGACACTGCCCAAAAATTCCTACTATACAAACCTCGATACAAACCTCTTAATTCTGACTTAACCAGTGACCTGCCACATACAAGAAGATATGACAATATACCACACGTCCCCAAACTTCTACATGAACGACTACCACTCTACGGTTTACCCAGAAATGACTGACGTAACTTCCCTCCCTAAAACTCTCATCGCTCATAAACATAAATCCAACATACACAATTCCAATATCCACTGCCATTTCCTAATGCTCCCTTAAACCTCTCGCTGAAATTCCTTATCATAGAAAATAGGCATGTTGTGCAACAACTTGTTTTTATCGAGGTTTTTAGATACTTGACTTTTTTGAATAGGGTTTTTATTGATTTTCCCTATACAATCCCTTCCATGACAAAATAACAAAAGCTCTAATCGTCTCATTTTCATAATTAAACATCTAAAATAAAATGCAAGCGATCTGTATAAAAACTTGCTAGTTGTCTCTGTTTTTATCATGTCTGGAAGCATTTCTGTCACAACACCTGGCCGCTGCGTGACATCGCACGTTTCTCACGTTGATATTATAACTTACCTACTCATGTTTAAATAAAATAAAAAATATTTAAATTGGCAAAAAAATTGTTCTTTTAGAATAGATAACATCTGCCAGTTCCGTGTACCTATTACCAAATATAAGATTTACCTGTTCCGAGTCTGCTGGACTGTCACATGTTTGCCCTTAACCAAGTGTTTAGGAATTTCTAATTTCAGTGGAATCTATTAAAGTTGTCGGGTATAAAAAAACAATTGGAACAATAATAGGTATTTTCTTAAATCGATGTCGTTAGCTATTAACTAGGCAGTTAAAATTTTAAATGCGTTTTTTGCAATTTGTTTTCTTTTTTGTTTCTTTTCATCTGATATAGAAAAGAAATTCCACACTACGCTTGTACGCCTACTCATATTTAGCAAAACAAAGCTACCTATTACAAAGTAATATAAAAAACAAATAAATATGTGATCATGTTTATAGTACATAAAATAAAAACTTAAACCGCGAAAGTTGTTTTCTATCTATGCGACACAATCAAACATGAAATAATACTACTAATGACCGGTGAAAGAGTCGTTTGTACCAATTAACCAGTTCTCGAATATCATTTTATTCTGATTACGCTTATGTAGCCAGAATAGCGCCAGCCGCCTGTCGCCAATCATGTGAATTTGAGAAGGAATACTTTGGAACTGGAACAGGGATTTGTAATAGGTTTGTGTATGGAACAGGTACAGGTCTTACTAGGTACAAGACAAAGCTATTCCATAACATCTCTACTATTTAGGTCCCCAACTCGCATTTCTCCACTATCTACTGCTTTTATACGGACTGTAGTTCTATAATCATTATGTATTTAAAATTTGTCCTCTCATCTAAACTTTTTTACTTCTATAACCTTATGAATTATGAACTAAACTACAATATGAATACTAAAACCACTGTTAGATAATTTTCTGACTTGGGTATCAAATGGAATATTTACTCAGGGCCTAAACTAGAACTTTGGGGCACTCACTTTTAATGGTTTAAAGTAAGGATAAACTAGAATATAAATAGCTTACATAGTGAACAAAGAAATCAAATCTAAAAACTACCTATTTATAGTACACCGATTACATCTGTATAGTTGATTCCACAAATTTTTGGAAATTGGTGAAATATAGTAGTAGAGTCGTTGGTCTCGTTGCATATTTAATTTGAAAGAAAAATTCAAAGCGTAACGTATCAAAAAAAATTATGAAAGAATGTGCCGCGAAAACGACAGTGATGGCATAAGAGTAGTTAGTTGTGAATGTATACACTCAAAGAAATAGTATGGTTAAATTCAACAAAAAAAAAATGGTTAACTAACAATATCGTTAATTTTGTTAAACTAAATTATATTGATGGTATTTTTAAACAAGAGGTGATTGTTATTTTAATTAATAAAAAGTTGTCGTACAAACAAAACAAACACTAACTTAAAAAATAGATGAATAAGACTATTATTTTTTTTGTCTGACTATTATTTTGTTGAATTCTGTCAAATTAAAATATTAGTTCGCTGTATTATTGTACTTGGTAGACAAACCAATATTATTGTTGTCTTGTAGAAGTTCTAAAAGAATTACCATAAAATTTGCTTGCTTACCACGTAGTCTATTACAGAAATTATTCCCAGATGACGCCACATACAAATCACTGACAATAATCAATCATGCATTATCTCATACTCTTATGAATTTATAGAAAATTAATAACATGATTGCAATGTTCAAATTCTCTCGGGGATCATCGATATATTTGGATGGATCTTATAAAAGATCTCTAATCTTTGGTTTGGGTGGTCTGATGTCTCAATACTGAGATTTTGGCTAACCAAAAAAAAACTTCATCATACAATAAAGTGTAGATCAACCTAAAAATTAGTTGGTGAACAAAAAACAAAGTCGTTGTACTATTTAATTGTAGACCAAATTGAAAATGGTTAGTGAACATAAAAAATGTCATTGTACTATTTAATTTGTTACAAGAAGATATGATTATTAAACTACTATTTGTTTACGAAAACAAATAAAGTTGTATGACTATTCTTTTCTGATTGATTTAACTATGAAACTAGATAGGCGTGATTTCATATGCTCTTTTTGGTTGAATTTACCTATCATTTTCTTTGAGTGTATGTAGAATAGAAGAAAAAGAATAAGTTGACAACAAACAAAATACCGCATGTGTCAAAAGTTAAGTGGACTTTTAGTTTAATGTATGGAGAATAAAGAGGAGGACTAAGCACGCTGTACACTTAACTATGTCCGTAAAAGTGAAAGAATGCCCATTTCCACCTGTACTTCTTTATATTTTTCATGGTTTTATGATTAACGTCTCTGCTAACTGCCGTTATGATGTCATCGACGTTTGAAATGCCTGTTTTATTAATTGATAGTATAATATAAGATGTTGTTTTTAACTTTTACATTTTTCTCACGATTTTTTGAGAAGAAATGTTGTAGTTTAACACAGACTTTACTAAAATATTGATTTAGTGCAATTGAATGTCGAAACAATTTTAAAATTTCGAAATTTTGCATACTGAGCTAAACATAAAATCTACCCGGGATCAAAATAAAACTTTGGAGAATTTATTTCATGTGTCCGAGGAATAGTCTAAACTCGGATCTGAGCCAAATACACGAAATATTTATTTTTTATACATTTTAATCATTTCTTTGGAGGATTTCGTGATAATAAGTAGATTTTTCCTCGAGATTTTCCTGGAATTTTGTAGTATAAAATTATTTGCATTATTGTACCATGTTTAAAATTTTAAACACACGGCGGACAAAAATTGAACATTTGAAAGTTGTAATTCTGCATTTAATATCATACTCTGCAATAACGGTTATCAACATACACCTGCCCATACTTGTTTTAATTTTCGTTATGTCGGTCATTAATATATCTATTTATTAATTTATCGATTCATTATTTTAATGTGATATTGAAGACTCGGTTCGACACATATTTGACACATTTTAGTTACCTAAATACTTAAGATACAGTCAATCCAACTTGTTGAAGCCAGTCTTGTCGGTACGCTTTGCTGGAATTCCAGCAGACTAGCTCACTTTTACAAATTAGCATGTCAATCTTCAAAGCATGCAGACAATGTTGGCTCCAGCAAGTTGGATCGTTTGTAGAATTCTTTAGTCATTTTTTTTTAAATGGCTAGGGAATGCGCTCACTCCATTAGCTCAGTGTTGCCGACTATTTTTTTTGTTATATTTTATTTACTTTGTGTCCAGAGTCGTGTCCTTTAATCTTGCATTTCCTAACTCTGAGGTAAATTTACAATTTTCTTTAAGTACTTGTTTATTGTCTCTTTTTTTTTAATTTGTTGTAACTTAACCTAGATATTTAGTCAATTAAAGTATTTAAAATATGTTTTATGTACTTAATTCTTTGGAGTATTAATTATTTGGAGTATTCGCGATTATTTTGTAGTATTCTAAATGAAATATAAAAATTTTTGGTATATTAGGTTTGCCATGGTAAATCGTTTAAAACAATTGATACAATAAAATATTTGTTTCTACGACTGTTAAAAAAAACTGCGCTTTTTTTTATCATTTCTAGTGCGTAAAACATGTCTTTTATATTTGGTTCATAAAATAGCTATTTTACGGACTCATATGAGTCAAAAAGAGGGCAAAGTGGTTCATACAAAAATTAAACAACTTTATTTAATCTAATATGTACAACAATATGACTTAATTATTAGGTTTGTAAGTTAAACTAATAATAATTAAATGAGCACGGCCCGAGCTCCGGCCCAAAATGAAAATTGAATGAACAATTTTGAACACCTTCAAAACTATTAACCCCAAACGAAATACCCGAACCCAAGGGTATCGTGTTAATTTCTTTTGATGTTGTGGTAGTAACCGATATTATGTTACTCGATGGTTCGATTTTTCTTCCCCCCCCCATTAAAATTGTGCACACTTCTTCTTCTTCTCAATTGATTCTTCTATGTACGACTCTGCCACTGAAGACGACCTGGAATTAGTTATTATTTAGAATAAAAAGACAATAATATTGTGAAAAAACTTGCTTCCATCCTCCTTGCCGTTTCAACGAGATTAAATCGACATCAGCATTTGCCTCAAGAGACGCAGAACTTCGATGGAAGCAATGCCCTGTATACTCTGTCGGTAGTTTAAGAAATTCAGCAACGATAGAAGGCATTTTCTCAAAAGAATGAATTCCTACACGTTGTACCGTACATTTTCCTTTACGATAGGAAATTAAAAAATACTTAATCGTGTTTAACATTGGCTGGTCGTACATATTTCTGGTACACTTTCATGGGATTAACATCTTCACCTTCAGCTACTACGGGAAACGCTCTCTTAATGTTGGTCTTCGTATAGGGAATTGTTATAAGAAGACATCGTGTGTCTTTTTGAACAATATCTTGTATTTTTAGCGAATGTAACTCTTCGAGCCTGCATGCACACGCCAATGAGAAGAACAACCTGCGAAATTAAATATGAAACTGATGCATGCCATTAAAGTATGATTTTAAACTTACTTTGATTAATAAATACTTCTCATCGTCTGCATTTATCAAAAATATATTAATTTCTTGGCGCGTCAAAACTTTTGACTTTGGCTCGTAGCCTACTGAATTTCGCTTCAAAAATATTGTATTAAACACATGCATAAATCCCTTTTTTTCACTCACTCACCTACGGTTCGTGCATCAAACTTCCCATTCGTGAAAAAAAGTACCACTTTATGCACTTGTTGCATAAATTAATTATTCGCACAGCAGGCTACAGCATGCTGTGTACCGAGCACGCTTCGTCACACTTTCTATCATGGACTGGGTTCGATCCCTTGCTCCGCCACTGACAATGTTGGGAGGTAATGGACGTTTTTCGTTTTTTCAAATGTGGAACCCCTTGGCGGATAGCCTTGGCTCTGGTCTTGGGGATTGTCTGATATGTGGTCTATGCTATGTTTATTATAATAATTTCGACGTACTTTGGATTGTTCTGTTCCACTCTTCCATGAGACAGGCATTATGAAATTAAAAGGAGAAACGCACACCTTAACTAAGAAAAAATAGATAATGGCTCTAGAACTACTGCGCGTGTTTTGTTTCAGGTAACTGGAGACTCACTTGACATATGCCTTACTATTTTAAAGATAGACTTGCATCTGTTACCTCATCGTCCTGCGCCCAAAAGCTTTATGAAGTTTACTAACCACTCCCAGTGGCTTTTGAATAATTTTAATGCCGAGCTCTTCAACAAAACTGTCTTCTCCGACGAGGCCTGGTTTTATCTCAGTGGTTCTGTTCATTTGAAGAATGTGAAAATTACCAAAATACCATAATTTTTTTGTCGAAACCCCTCTTCATTCTTCGTTCACAGAAAGTTAGTGTTTGGATTGCTATTAACGAGGCTATTAATAAGAGAAGATTTATTGGCCTAATTTTTCCACGTGGATCTTTAATCAGACAGAGATATCTTGAAGAGATTCTAATCTCCTTAATCAATTTAATAACAATGAAATACGTTTTGGATATTTCTAACAAGATGAAGCCTATGTACATATAGCCGAAAAAATCAACATGTTTTAAGTTATTTTCAAGATTGTTCAAGAACAAGAATTTCTTCCGAGATCGTGTGCCATTACTAAAAATAGGGAATTGTGGCATTAAAAAAGCCAGTCTTTTAGTTTCCTGTTCCTTACACTGACCGTCTTATTCAAGCTAGAATTCCAAAGAAAATTCCAGGAGTCAACAATCGCATTCTTCTACAAAATATTTTTGACCTCGTTAAAAAACAAACAGTTTAGAGGAGAAGCAAGGGAGTAAGGTGGTAGAGACTTTCGGCATGTTGTATAAATGTTTTGTCTCCTATTTTGTCGTATTATTGAAAATAAATGTTCTGTTTCAGTATAATTTTATTATTTCGTGTAAGGAGGCGCAAGAAAACAATAACCTAACTTAATCCATTGTATGAGCTTAATAAGTTCTAAACTCTGCGTTTCATTTGTATAGTCTACTTCACGTCGTTTTTTTTTTTTGGAACACTCACTCATCGTTAATTCTCTAACACTAACTTTAATCCAATATATGAGACAGGCAATTATTATTTCCCACAGAACATGGTTTGACATTTGCTACATACTTACAACAACAAAAGTTCGATGTATAATTTTATTCCAAGATATCAAAAACATCCGTTTAATAACCTACCTTACTAAATAGATAAGTTTATTTCATTGTATTGAACAATGAACATAGCTAGCATCTTTCTCTACAACCTATAGTAAATAAAAAGCATGTATTAAGGGCCTAAAATTAAACCTTGAAGCATCCCATTTGAACGTTGTAGGGCAAAATTATCCCTTCTTGTACCTTTTGCTTTTTAAATTGCTATGAAATCTGTCATGCGAATCAATAATTCTCAGTACTACATAGAAATTAGGTAAGGTGGAGTGGGGCAAGTGGGGATCTGGGGCAAGTGGGTATTTTTATTATAATTTGTGAGAAAAATCCTATTTGTAAATTTAACTCACAGTAGATTTTTCTTCAGATCTCCATGCAGCTGCAACGTATTGGGTATAGATTTTGGAACATTTTTAAGACATCAATTTGTTCATTTGGAAATTGTCTACATTTGATCGAGATTTTCAAGTTGTCTTCAAAAAATTCAAAATTTTTTATCTATGAAAGCAGACTATAATATGTCAAACTTTCAAGACTGCTGATGTTGTATGTCACTAATGTTACTTCTTGCAATTTTTAAAAAAATTTTATTACCCTGTTTCCCAAGTTTAGCCCCATAGTTCCCACTTGCCCCGCTATTTTTGTTGGCGGGGCAAGTGGGGACTAGTCCTTAAGGGAAAGTGGGGATTAGTCCCCACTTGTTCCTTTTCCAATTTTTTATTTTTATTTTGTTATAAAATGGATACGTTTAGGGAACGCAACGGTTCCCTAAACGACAATGCTGAAAATGTGCTAATCGTCAACTGTTGAGTGTTTTATGCCACAACAAAAATTCACGCTAAGTTTAGTCATCGGTGAGACTTAACTCACTTGCAGTGACATTTATTATAAACTTGCTTTACATCGTTTAGCAAACTCACAACAATTGACTTGAATCAAAAAGTAATCATAATCCACAGTACATCGCCCTTTTTTTTCAGTGATTAGTAACAGGCTGAATTTTCGTGAGTAGCTTCGTTTTGACGAGACGCTCAACTTTTCTCTCTGCGAAAATTCTCGGTAGTGGTAGCTAATAGCAAAAATTATTTTTTCTATTTCACATGAATTAGACAATTCGACAATCTGTCAAATTATTTTGGCAATATATTTTTCATTCGTTAAGGAGTTTGTTTTTCGATTGCCTTGGTTACGTTTGCGCGAGTTAATTATAATAAGCCTCGTGTTTGTCCACAACAACATAATTTGACAGGTTGTTGAATTGTCTAATTCGTGTGAAATAGAAAAAATAATTTTTGCTATTAGCTACCACTACCGAGAATTTTCGCAGAGAGAAAAGTTGGGTGTCTCGTCAAAGCAAAGCTACTCACGAAAATTCAGCCTGTTACTAATCATTAAAAAAAAAGGGCGATGTACTGTGGACTATCAGGTTGAGTGATTATTCTCAGCGGTTGCATTCCCTAAACGTGCCTAATGAACTTTTTCTTTGTACAAAACTTTAATTTAAATCATTTCGTTCTGTTTTTGCAATAAAATAGTTTAATAGCATTTTACTATTTTACTCCAGAAAAATACCTTAACTTAACTTAAGTTCGAAACTCCCATAATTTTGGGAATATTTTAGATTTGAAAAAAACGTTTTGTAGCTAAAATCGTGCAGATTAATCCACTTGCCCCAATTGAGAATATAACTATTCATATGAAAAGTAGAGATGAAAAACCCACTTGCCCCAGTCACCGGGGCAAGCGGGTACTACAGGTGAACTTACAGAACTGATTTTTTTTTTTAGAACACCGTTGAATTAATAAAAATAATATATGGGTATTTTGTGAGTATAACATACTATTTCTTGTTCAAAGCACACCAATGTATCTCAATTTTCCATAAAGTTACGTGACTTCAAAGTCAACCTTTTAAATTTTTAGTCCCCACTTACCCCACTCCACCTTATTTTGAGTCATTCCTCAATAATGTATGATGTCTTATTTTGTATATACCTAATGTGTATGTATATTAATTCTTTGAATTCATGTTAAATATAAAAATGAGAAAACTGTCATTTACTTAATATATACTTGTAATAAATTATTTTTGTTTTCTTCATATTTTAACTATGGAAAAGAGTGATGAATACAATTTATTCAATAGAAAGACCTCGCTTGAAAGCTATTTTACACGTAGCTTTGTTAAAAAATATCCAACCAATTACTTATTTATTTCGAGGAATTCCAGAACAAAATGCTTGGCAAAGACCCGCTTTAAAAATAACCAATTAAATAAGTGGATGTATCTATTAATCAAAACAGATCACTTGATTTATCATTCATAAATGATTTTGTTTATATTTGAAACGCACACCTAGAGTTAAATTCTTATTTCAATTGTTGTTGAGCCCCGTCAATTATGAAGATGGTTGAAACTTGCGTCGAGTTCTTCTCTTCCACCCGCGAGGTTTCGGGAATTTTTCACGCCTAATATACACAGTTGTGAGAATTGTGTTGCACATACGGATGAGGAATTTTATCATCTGCAAAACTAATGTGCGCAACTCAGTAGAGTTATTTGAGTTTAGTAGTGCTGTTGTCTAAATAAAAAATTCCTGATGCCACCAATTATGAGTTCTCGAAAAAAGTGTTTTGATTTTACTCTAAAAGTACGTACGTAAGGTGTGTATAATTTATAGAAGAAAAGACCTTCATACAAAAAATTGTAGAGAGTAATGAAATATTCTACAAAGTATGTGCCACACTCGATGCCACAAGATCAATTAATCATTTAGCAAAGACAATTTATTATTGTCTACTAATAATAATATGCTGATTGGACTACAAATACTAGCATAGTATATTTGTAATGAAATAAATAAAGCATTACAATACATATAACTGTTTAAGTAAGTTTTAGCACACACTATAATTGTCCACAGTAGGTTACGTGGTTAAGCAGCATGTAGATTACTACAAAACAAAATGAAGAAGATAAAGAAAATATAAATAAAATAGACAACAGCTATGCCGTGAAGCATTGGACAATGTTTCTTCCTCCAAAAATCAATTACAAAATTACGAATAAAGAAAAATACTAATACCATTTATGCAAATGTTCAATGCACCTGCACACAGCACCGTTATGCCAATTAGAATATAATGTTCTCTGCAGATTGTGATTCAAAAGTGTAGACAGGATTAATCAGATAAAGTAATGTACTCATTAACAAGAATGGAGGAAGTACAGAGTATATTTAATGAAATGTTACGGGTACAGGTAACAAGTACCATTTTCAATGTACTCGAGTGTCAAGCACATAGTAGGTACTTGCCCAACATCGTTCAATTCTTCTTGATCTCAAAATCATACCTATTTAGTGGAGAAAATTCTCAGTGAAATTCAGCTTCAAGTTTATCATATTTATTATCCAGCCACTGCCATACTAGAGAATATTAATATTGGAGGTAAATAATATGAATTATATGCTCCTTTAGCCTAGTTACATCTTCAGGCTATTGGCGAGGTGCTCCACTACGATTTTCTCATACTGTGAGTTATCTCCACTACTCTGTTTACTCCACGTCAACTTGAGTCTACCTCTACGTCAACTCCTTTAGGGGTTCCAGTTGATTATCATCTTGGAAGTGCTTTGCTATGATCTAATGTCTGAACCAACCTTCTCTATTTTCTGCATCGGATATTCAGGTCAATTCGAACTTATTTGACTCTTTACCAAAACTCGAGCCAAAACTCTTCTGGAGATAGTATGCACCGCTTTAACATGAACAGACAATGAGGATCAGGATTCATCTCTGTCGGAAGCTTCCTATGTTGTTTCCTATGTTTGTAGTCAATGACAGATTTTCTCGATAAGCTGGTTCTTTTAATACAGAAGTTGACAATTTAGGTGTAATTTTAGGTTCACGTTAGATTCCTCGTTATCAAAGGCATTAAATTTTTGACTCAACATTTTAAGCTCGATTTTTGGTATGAGGTAGTAGGCAGATGTCGTTAGCGTATGCCAAATCCAATTTGGTAGTTCATGTTATCTCAGCGTCAATTAAATGCCCTGCTTAACACAAAATTTGGAACAACTTTAAAATGAAGAAAGACTAATTCACAATATTACTTTTCCCCGTTCGATATTCTTGCCTTTATAAGAGCAACCTTATGCAACCTGTTGACAATGTTGAAGTTTGTTTACAACTATCTCTAAATGGCCAATTAAAGCAGCTGTGTGCTTCAAGCTGCCAAACGTTGTTTCAATTAAGCAAATACAAAGTACCAAATGTGAAGAAACGAATTCTTGAAATCGTTTAACAATAATGTTCTAATTCCGGCTTGTTCATGTCTGATGAGTGGTGATGAGTGATTATAAAAAACTCAGAGGAATTACTCTTATTTAAGATGGTGACAATTAAAGTCACGGTATTTTGGAGAGTGATTCCCCTCCAGCATCTATAATCATTCATATAACTCTTCTTTCCATTCATCTAAGAATTCTTAGGCATTCCATGTAAATTTTAGAGTTTTTCTAAAGGGTGGCTATAGTACTTTGGCTTTAAAAAGGGGTAGGGAAAGATTGACCGGTCTCTAGTTGGTTTATGATTCGATTTAGTCTCCTTCACTTGGAGGACTTGGAGCATTTCAATCCTAGCACCAAGCATGCTGTTCATTGAACGGTGGTTCTCCTTTGATCACAAAATATTTGAAAGCCCCTTTTGCGCAGAGCCAAATGCAATCATCCATATAGCAAGCAGATTGCTTGACCATAGCTTTCCACAACTTGTATTTGTAATCTTGACCATGAATTAGCTTTCTTTTCTTTCGTGCCTACACCTAACTACCTAACTTCAGCAAATTTTTTTAAAGTTCCCTCAGATGTCAATACTAACAAAATTGAAATTTGGAACAGGAGGGGCACTCCATGTTATGTTTTTAATATAATGTATGAGTAGGTATAGGTCAAGGGAAGATCAATTGTGATTGAGTTTAAGAATACAAGACCCATGTGAACATTGGAAATATTGGTTATAAAATCATGAGACCAACTATAGATGAAAGAATATCGAGGAAGGTGTTTCAGTGGTTGATATTAATATTGAGATGTTAAATTGTTGGAAAGTTGAACAATATATAATCTCTAGTTAAAAGTCTGTACGTTTGATATAATTTAGAGAGCTAAATGAAACACGCAATGCTGGAAATAGAAGTGTGTGTGAATAAAAATATATCAAGTAAACCGTGTTATTTAGGAAATGGGTTTGATTTATTGTCATTTTTATTGTGCCAACGCTGGGACTCTATTTTTAATATCGTTTTTCATGTGCTTTATTATAAATTTTATAATATGATATGAGAGAGAATGGAACAACTGTTATAAATTATTTTGTTTATTATTGTAGTTACAACTTTTATACTTTTGTTCAAATAACATCAGTACGCTCGATGGGAAATTATTATTATTTCATAAATATGGCATAGGTATTTTTCGAGGTATTTTTAGTTTATTTATTGCGACGTATTGTTGATATTGTCACGATGAATGATTTTTTGTAGCATATAGATATATCACTCATGTAAAAGTTGTGTATGCGCAAATATTTCCAAATTAACTAGTAACAAACGTTAAAAATACCATGTCAAGTTGTTCATGCAATTGAAAACGTAGGACTTATAATGACGTGCTATTTAAAACATCACTGTCACTGTTGCTATCAGATAGCGTGAGGGTAATTTCTCAAGGATACAGAGGTTTCATGCTCGAGCCGTTCTTTCGCAATGAGCGAAAGATTGTCGCACATCGGATTATGGAAAGATTTCGTTGAAGACTTAAAAAAAAAATTACACCTAAATTGTCGACTCGGTATTCGCACTCGGTGAAATTCGATAATGTTCCTTGAAGTTCTGACTCATACCGAATATCTGTCCTCTAATCCCAATAGTTGCTGAGATATAGCTCTTTTAAAAATTCCCGCCACTAGGAACATTTCCAATGACGTAGTAACTTCAAATTTGGTTGATTTTAATCAAACTATGTAGGAGTGGGGACCTGACGCATTCGAGGAGAAATCTCCAACCTTTTTCATGAAAGAGACATTGCCAATAATCGCTAATATTAGTACTATTGAAGAACTTCCTAAACATTAGCCAATTTTTTAATTTTATATATTAGTACTTACCTTTGATTTGTTAACTCTAAATAAAACAAACACACAGAAGTAATTTGATAGGTAGAAGAACGAATAATGACATATAATGCTTGAAAGAATAACATTTGACGTAGACACGGAATATCCGATGAGTAAATAGGGAATCACTGTGCGAAGCCAGTACATATTTTAAGCCACAATTACTGAGCGACAAAGCCCAATATATTTTGAACCTAACCTGCGAGCTAACCTGATCTTACTGTTAACGAAATGTTAGTAATTTTGTCTAATAAAAGAAAATTCAAAGTAATATTTGAGTCGTATAAAGAATTTGAATTTTCTATTTAGGAATGAAGATCCCAAAGCTTTTTCATTACAATATATTTAGATATTCTCTGGGCCGTTCTATAATTCCCCCGTGAAACAGGCAGTGCCAAATGAACAGGCGATGGCTGGCCAAAGCAACACGCACGTGAACTCGTGAAACGCCATGAAGTCGACTATCCACGTAAAAAAGTTATTCTGTGAGTGTCTTTTGAATAATTTTGATGATGAACTCTTTGACAAAATATTTGTCTTCAACGAAGCCTGGTTTCAACACATTAATTATGAGTCAGAATATGAGGATTTGGAATGCTGAAAGACCATCCAAAACCAAGACCATTGTTGGCTCAATTCTTTTTTTTTTTTTTTCATAAAGTTTTAACCGGACTGAGATATCGTGAAGAGATTTTAATCCTCTTTATTGATCAGTTTGCTGACAGTGAAGTGGCTTTTGGTGGCTTTTCCAACAAGATTTAGTTCTGGTACATATAATCAACATGTTGCAAGCCAATTTTCTCAACATTTCAAGTTTAATGAATCTTAATGTTGTACTTAAAGACTAGGAGCCCGCCGACCACTAATTGGGTGTCATAGGTTTACTCCCAAAATGTGTGAATTGTTGTTAATTTGGGGAGTAGAGCATAGAAATGACCATGCCAGCCCTTTTTTTGGGACAGGGGCGTACGGCAGGCCCCCAAAGGTGTAAGAAATATGACTTGTAAAAGTAAAAAAAAAGTCACAAATAAGTCTTAGGTTTACGCATGGGGGTTAAAGGGATTTCTTAATTTACCCCCAAAAATCATTAATCCAGACTTCCATTCATTTTGGGCGGTACAAGGAAGTGCTACGCTCGCCCAAATTTGAAAAAAAACTCAGATAAAAAAAAATGATAAGTTTATGAATGGCAATCAGGAACCTGCTAAGTATGAACCTCCTGAGTGCGAAAAGACATTCGCCATCTTTGAAAAGTAGTGCGAACGTCTTGCCTTTCCGGCGTATAGGCTGTTCCTACCGCATGTACTAGTTACCCTTGTGATTCGATGAGTATCACTTTACGACTGGTATTCATAAACTTGGTAAGTATGAACCCCCTGAGTGCGAAAATATATTCGCCATCTTTGAAAAGTGGTGCGAATTCGAAATTCTTGTCCGCCTTGAGAAGAAACTGTGTTCCGATTTACATGTGCGTGCATGTGTGCGCGCGTGCGTGTTTGTGTGTGTGTGGCACATGTACGAGAGGGTAATTAAAGAGAGAATAATTAAAACTAGTAGATAAACTGATCAGGAAAAACAAACTTTATTAGAATGAAAATAAATAATTATAGTGGATCCAAGGCGCTTAGACGTTTCAACCCCCTCTAGCTGGCCCTTGTTCCACTTGTCAAAGATGGCGCACGTATTTTCGCAATGAGAAAGTTCATACTTACCAAGTATCTGATCGCCAGTCGTAAATTTATAATATTCATCGAATTACACGGGTAATATATGCGGTAGGAAGCTCCGATAATACTCCATCAATTATCGTGAAAGACCTTAGCGCCACTTTTTAAAGATGGCGAATGTATTTTTCGCTCTCAGGAGGTTCATAATTACCAAGTTTCTGATTGGCAATCGTAAATTTATGACACTCATCGAATTACACGGGTAACTAGTTCATGCGGTAGAAAGAGCCGATACGCCGTCAATTATCGTGAAAGGCAAGACCTTCACACCACTTTTCAAAGATGGGGAATATATTTTCGCACTCAGGAGTGGCCCTGCTGCTGGATCGTGTGTAGTCCCCTTCATGTGACAACTCACTAACAGCTTAATATTAACGAATCTAAGCCTAGAGTTTGCATAGACGTTTTTTTAAACGCTTGTTAGGTATATGAGAAGTACGAATATCACATTACTAAAAGAAAACATCTGGCGTCTGCTATAGGGTATTGTGCTAAAATTGTTAAAAATTGTGAATCAAGTCTGGTGTGGATCTGATAGCTACTTTTTCTGGACATTCTTATAAAATAATGACTCCACTGATTTGCGTTTAAAAATAATGTAAATTTGGCAGGTTATACGTAGTGAGTAGCAGATTTTTGCTCTAAGTGAGTGAACTAAATAATGACCAGCATTTAACTTTCCCCACGTGAGCAAACTTCCCCGGGTTGTTATCAATTTTTTACCTATTTTTTAAGCAAGAATTGTAGATTTATGAATTCTAAGAAGTCCCCTCCAGTTATTGCTTAAAAAATTCGTAGACAATTATTATTGACAACTCGAGGAGGTTTATGATCACGTGGGAAAAGTAAAGTGGGCTGTTGTTGCTAAAAGCGGTAGGAAATTCGAGCAGCATGGTATTGTGTGGGTCGTCGGACAAAATTGTTTAAAAAAATTGAAGAGCTCAGAAATTACTCGTAGGATCTTACTCGAATTTGCTCACACCGCCAAAGCAAGCGAAACCGTGCAATTCGGCCAGCAGTTTATGAGTTCTAGGAAATCCTCTACAATTATTTCTTGAAAATGTTAAAAATTATCGATAGCCCGAGTGAGTTTTCTCACGTTGAGAAATTTAAATGCTGATCATTTTTGGTTTGCACATTTAGAGCAAAAATCTGTCAGATGCTACGAATAATCTGTCAAATTTACCTACATATGAAAATAGTAGGTATTTTTAAAGGTGATTCACCTAAACAACATATCTATATGTATAAAACGCAATACTGGTCGCCATATTCTTAACATAAAGAACGGTGTAATATGAAAATACTTAGCAATGTCTGTATTATATTCTTGAAGGCGATTTTAAATAATTTAGTTATCACCTGGCAATAACAAATCAATAAATCAATAGATTAATTATAACTTAATCAACTAATTAATAACGTACAGATTTTGCAATAATTAGTAATTTACGTAAATGATTCTGTATAGGTTATAAAAATTGTGATGATTCATTAAGTAAAATATTAATTGGTTGTTTGTCATTATAAGAATTTTTGCTGTTTCCGTGAAATGTTTTGCAGAATTAACAACCAAACTTTTGGAATTTTTTAAAATCAACCAAATATATATATGCAATGGTGATATTAATAGTTTCGTATAATTATTTTCAATATTTTCATTCTATTAGATTCAGAAACAAAGTATCTGTTTAAGCATGGTCTAGTGGCGGATGGGCTAGGATAAACTGGCCCGAGAAAACATCAGCACCAGCTCGAACTTGCTTTGTCACAATGTCAAAAAAATAGGTTTTCTTAAGAGGTCTACAAACGATCCAACTTGCTGGAGCCAACATTGTCGGCATGCTTTGAATTGACTCGTAAAAGTGAGCTGATCTGTTGGAATTCCAGCAATCTTCAAAGTGTACCGACAAGGTTGGCTTCAGCAATTTGGATCGTCTGTAGACCCCTTTAACATAATAACAACGACCATATTATTAACTATCGCGTGGGGTCGGACCGACCCCAAAGCTCCCTGCCATAGTAGGATTAAGCTACCATATAACAAAGTCGTTTTTATTTGTGTTAAATCGGATAGCGCAGTGACAATTTCAAATTCATTTAAAATAAACGCCTAAAAACGGGCGACTAAGCTTTTCATACACGTCCCTCCATTAAAATTATTGCCAACACTGTTCAATTTATTTTGTAGAAATATGTCAATAGCGTCTAAAAATCTCTTTTTTTATGTCCCTTGCTCACTCCTTTATGAAGTAAACTGACGTATACCATTCATAAAAAATATTTTTTTAAATGGGCCAAAAAGAAAACTTCATCTGGAACATATTAGAAGTGGATATAAATCTGTCCACGTATTTTTTTTTATTGAAGCATCGGGTATGTCACCGTCACTCCGAGAATAACAACTTTATAATTTATCTCGCAACTGTTCAAGAATAGTTATCAAAATAAAAATGATTTATAAAATAGCTTGCTGTAATATTTTCATCAAAAATACATATCCAATTCGTCTTCTCGAAATAGTTATCTAAAATGCTTATTTTTACACTCTCATTTAAATTCTGAATTATTTGAAAAATTCTTTTGATTTTTAGAAATTGTTTTTGATGTCTAATTCGATGTAGAATCTTTTCACGAATTAAAAATATGTACCTATCGTATTAAAAAAAATAGGAAGGAATGTTTTGACAGAATTGTTTGAATCTTCAGTCTCAAAATACTATATCTCACATCCCAAAAATAAATAAATTTTAAAAATAACTTGCATGCAGTTAAAATAATATTTAACGATTTGCTAAAGGTTCAGAAATTTAGGACATTATACTAGATTTTGTAAAGTTTTACTTACAGTGGTGTTCACATAATAAAATACTTCACCATTACACCTTTAAATTTTATTTAAAAAGTTACCACTTATTTCTATCTAGTGAGGATAACAGACCCCGTTTAGATACATTTTTCTTATTTTGCAGAACTTCAAATTTTTCGGGTTTTCATTTACTATATTCCGAAGATAATAAAATATTTTTCGATTTTTTTTAATTTTGGTTAGCGTGATCGTTCCAACTTAGATGCCGGTTAACGATGTCACCTGGATGTTTTATTTTGTCACCTTTTTCTAGATATGGGCAATTGCAGGGTGTTTTAGATTTTTTGCATTTTATTTTATATACAAGATGATAAAAATTTTTATTTATTATGCGATTTGAATCAAATTTTGCTCAAGTCTAGAACAAATTAGGACTTAATTATGACCAGAAAATCATTCGCGTCCTACAAATGCAAAGCCACCTGCGGTACCAAAATATGCGAAAAAAAATCATATTAGGCATTTTTTTTGTCGGAAAATTTTGTTAATGAAATTTGTTCGCTAATAGGGAACGTGAGCTGGGTTTAGACCGTCGTGAGACAGGTTACCTTTACCCTACTGATGACTCGTTGCGATAGTAATCCTGCTCAGACGAGAGGAACCGGAGGTTCAGACATTTGGTTCACGCACTCGCTCGAGCGAGCGGTGGTGCAAAGCTACCACCCATGGGATTATGTCCAAAATTTAATCAAAATAAAAAAATATTGGTTAGATTGTTTAGTTGACTAGAGTCTAGCCCCTGAATATCACTAGCTGTGTCCAGCGCGCGCATGCGCAAATATTCTCTGTCGTATGTTTGGCACTTTTAAAACACATTTTATAACGTTTTTGAAACTGATTTTTTTTTATATATATATATAAAATTTTAAACTACCAACAATATCGGTCAGAATTACTATTTAAAGAAACAAAAATGAATCTGTATACGTTAGCAGCTTTATACTTTATACTTTATATTAACTTGATGTAGGTATATCCTGGGTTATCGGTCTTTTTAATAAAATTACTTTTTTCTTACGTTTCGGTTTATTCAACCATCGTCAGAGAAATTACTTAATATTATTGTTGAATTGCACACTACAACTAATTACATTTTAGGTCTATTGTATATGAGTGTTTAAAAGCAACCCTGTTGTTGAGAGTTGCTTTTAAATACTCATATATAATAGACCTAAAATGTAATTAGTTGTAGTGTGCAATTCAACAATAATATTAAGTAATTTCTCTGACGATGGTTGAATAAACCTAAACGTAAGAAAAAAGTAATTTTATTAAGAAGACCGATAACCCAGGATATACCTACATCAAGTTAATTTGATATCAACGGTCAAGAAAATATAAACATCTATATATATTTATATATAAATTTATACTTTATACAAAATACTATATCTGATTAAAGAACTTAATATGAAATATGTGTCCCGAAAGCTAACAACCCGACATATTTAATATTTGTCACTTATTCAGGAATTAAATTATTTAATTACCTCCCTGTTTCAGTAAAGCAGTTACACAACAAAAACTTTAAAAAATGGTAAAGCAATTTGTAATAATAAATAATGATTACATGAAAACCTTAATCAGTTACTTACAATATCTATTATTGATCTCTATTTTTTTATTCTCTATTCTCTTATATTTTTTTATATTTTACATTATAGGTAAACATTAGTAGATGGTTAGGTAATTATTTCTTTATTGACTGAACAGGAATAATGTGTTTTTTTATGGGTGTAGAATTTGTATTGTTCAATTAGCTTTCATATTTTATTTTATAATTTTTTTTTATTTCTGCGGTTATCATCAATGACACCTCATGAGTCTTTTTATGAAATGTTAAATAATGCTTATGAAGTTGTAAGTCTTTGTTGTAGCGTTCGCACAATTTTTTAGTGGGACTAATTCCTCAAGTTTTCCTTCACCTCCATGAAATTTCTTTATGTTTTCCTAAATCATACAAAATGTTTAAAAACAGCGTTACCACTCACTACACATTGATTTGTCATTCATTTTTAGCAAGTCTAATTAAAAAACAGCTGTTTGACGTGCTGATGGCAAGCGGTTGAATTTGCGCATGCGCGTGGTGGGTACATATAGTGGTATTCAGAGGCTAGACGCTAGTGTCTAGTTGTGGTTGATCTATTGAACTGATTTAAATGATCACGGAAATTTATAATAGTGTGATCCGATATCACACACTTGTTATTAGCCGCAAGTTAATTAATATACGACTAATATATATGAGAAATAGGACAGGTCCCAGTGCAGTATCTTGCGGAACGTTGAACAGTTGAACAGTTGAAATTATTTGTGAGTCACTATGACTTTGTTTTTTTACTTTTCTGTTTTATTGGACAAGTAATTTCTAAGTAATTTCAGCTTAGGTATCTTCCCCAATGCGTATCGTATATCCTTTAATCTAGATAACATTTTGTGAGAAACGGTGTCAAAGGTTTTAGCGAGATTCAAAAATGTCTTAAGATATTTGTTTTTTTTTATTATTTTTCACCTATTATTATTTCATTTATTAATTAGAATACTGTGTCGTCTGTATATTTTTGAAATCAAAGCCAAACTGTGTCATACAAAATAATATTCTGTATATAGTTTTTCTAAAAACGTTTACTCTGGAACCGCTTGAGATATTGACTTGAAATTTGGTACACATATGTACTTTAACGAGATCTGGAACTAGATTATATTTTCATATTGTTTCGTCGAAGGGTTGGGGGGTAAATTGGGGTAAATTTGGAGTAAATAGGTAAATCAAGCAGGTAAGAGTTCATAAAATTGATATTTAGTATAGACAAGAGAAGCTAAGGTCTCAAAAAAAAATTTGGCATTAGCCACCCCCATTACCACCCCCACCCCATTATTAAAGGGGATGAAAAAAAATGTGATTTAGTGTGTGTACAAGAACCAGAAACCTCAAAATATTTTTTTACTTTATTCGTGATTCATCTGAATATTGTTTTGTTCAGTTTTTTCATTTGTTTCTCTTATAGAATGTAAAATTTAGTAAATAGTAGAGTAATAAAAATATGTTACTGAAGAGGGTTGCAACATTTGATAAAATTCTACAACCACAAAAATACTTCATAGTATACCGAAAAACGTCTCACCAATTAGCAGATTGTAAAATTATAAGTATAACAATTATGCCTAAAAATGTAATCTTATTTGTTCAAAAACTACGAAGAATATTCAACAATTATATAAAAAATTCAATAACATGTAATTCAATACTCAAAGTATAATGTTTAATGTACCTGAAGTTTCGAACTCTCCCTTAAACGAATTTCATTTGAAAAAGATACTATCCTTGCCAGTAAATATTACCAGAAAAATTGTACGCAAAAGTCAATTAATTTTTCATGTGAAATTCGTTCAAGTGAACGTTCGAAACTTCAAGTACATAATGTTTATATCCACCTAGATTATTTACATTTTATAGTATTTTGTAGAAAAGTGTACGTTGAACATCATGACATCATGACCCAAAAACTTATTACCAGAGGGGTTTATTGGGGTCTTTCCAAAATAGAGGCAAATATTTCAGAAGCTCATTCTTTTTAAACGACTTAAATTTTAAAAAGTGTTTTTATATGTGCAATCATTATTCTGGATTGCTTAAGAGATTTCTATGAACTCTTTTTTCAAACTGCAAAGCATGGCTCGGCGGTGGCCCCATAATAATTTCATCAAACTACTACGTCTAATGTAAGGTGAGCAAAAATTGTAAAGAACATTTTGTTTTTTCTAGAATTTGGTGGTAAACATCGGAATGGCGTTAAAATTGGTAATTAGATATTTTAGGAGAAGCTAGATATCTGATGTCAAAAGTCATGAATACTATTCCATGGCCACCAAAAAGCCCTAATTTAACACCTTTGGATGCATTTTTGTGGGGGGTATTTAAAGGACAAATTGAATTATGATTTTAATCAGAATGTGGAAATAATTAAAACTAATATTAGAGAAACAATGTACGAATTAAACAGGGACAATAATTGCTCTGTTTCGAATTGTTTAAATAATATAATAAAAAGGTATGAGCTTTGTATTTTAAATAATGGTGGCCATTTTGAACAATTTTAATAGTTGATTAACTTAATGCTGACGCTGTTGTAAAATTTTCGTTGTTATTATACTCTTCGCAAAAACGAAGAGTATATTGCATTTCAACGACACATTTCTAAAACAGTAAATATCGCTCGTAGAGATAAAAATTTCATATCATTATGTTAGTGAACGAATTCTGAACAACTTTCAAAGTGTCCGTCCATCCGTTCGTCCGTCTGTCCGTCCGTCACGTTTCTTGTAAGCATGCTAACTTAAGAAAGAAAAGTCCGATTGTATTGAAATTTGGAAAGTAAGTTAGCGTTAGCTAGAGGAAGAACCATATTGTTTTTGAAAAAAATCAATCAGTAAATAAAAAGTTATTAATCATTTTAAATAAAAAAGTTTTCTTAATTTTTGTAACTTGTACTTAAATAAAAATCTTGCGATATGTTATTCTCTATTTTTTTTTTTATACATTTTACGAATATATATATTTCATAATAATATATCTAATCTGTTGAAATATAATTATGGAATGATATGCATTACAGACATTCAATTTTTATGGTGGGGTGTGATGGCCTAATGGCATTTTTAAAGGTATTATTAATTTTAAACCCACGCTAGGTGGGTAGGAATTTTAATTGTTCTGTTTTTTACCATTGTCGTCAAGCCAAACCGAACCTGCCCCGTCCAGCCCTACAATCACCACGGCGCTACTCTCCGGGCCAGATTCCGAGGAGGCGCATATGTATATGAACGTTAATAAATTCTATTTGCTTGCTTGCTTGCTTGCATTCCAATCCAAAGGTCTTGTGTTCGAATCCCTTTTATTTATTTATTTATTTATTTTTTTCATTAATTTTAAAAGTTGACATCACAAAATTTAGAATGTCCAAAAACTAACATTATTCACAAGAAAAATGCGAAGAGTACCCTATAGAATGTGTAACAATTATATAAAAAGCTTAGTAAATCGGCGAAGAGGATAATGCTTCCACTAGTTTTATATCATATCATAAAATATTGTTTATCTCAGGATTTTATATTTATTCTTATATCAAACTTTTCTGCTTCTGTGTAACCAATTTTGATCAAATAATAATACAAAATCTCAAACAATAATAATGTTGTCATGGTATCATTAGTCGCAGCCTACTGCTTAAGAGTAATTACTGCGCTTCTCTTCAATAACCATAAAATAGCTATATGCCTGTTTGGAGCATATTTAATGGCCGTTATGTCAAGAAATATTACAGCTAGACCTATCAACCCTTAAATATTTGAAATCAGGGAAAAAATATGTAAAAACATACAGGGGTTTTCTATTTAAAAAACAACCAGAATTGTAACTTTTTTATTTTTATTTTTGTAGCGATGACCATGTTGGGCACATCAAATTGTAAACAATTTTAAAGCCTTTAAACATGCATACAGAATGATTAAAAAAAAAATTTGAAAAAATTGTCAAGAAAGGAAACTTAATTTCTTTGAATATTCTTTTACCTCACCCTGTACATGAACTGTGTTAATGTTTTCTTATAAAGGTTTTAATTAGCTTCAATTTATGTTATTAAAATAAAAAAAATTAAAAATAAAAATTTTACAATTTTCTTTTTAGTACATTTTAATATAAATTTGTTTTTAAAAATATTTATTTCTTTTGTTTCTTATTGCTATTTTGTTACGTTGAATATTGTTGGTGATATGTCTTTTACAAGTAAAGCATAAAATTATTATTTACATTCTTTTCAAAGTTATTTAAAAAAAAAATCAGTTTGGAATCCGAAAGAGTGTTTTTAATTTCTTCCTCTAAAACCAAAAAGAATTTCGAATATGACGTAATAACATAAATTGAAGCTAATTAAAACCTTTATAAGAAAACATTAACGCAGTTCATGTACAGGGTGAGGTAAAAAAATATTCAAGGAAATTAAGTTTTCCTTCTTAACAATTTTTTCAAAAAAAACTTTTTTAAATGACTCTGTACACATGTTTAAATGCCTTAGAAATATCTACAATTTGATGTGCCCAACATGGTCGCTTAAAAAATAAGAAAGTTACAAGCCTGGGGAGTTTTAAGTGGCGCACCCTGTATACAGCCCGACAACTTTTATACGAAACTTTTTTTATTTCCTCAATAACAACAGAAATAGAGGGGGGGGGGGTCAATAATAATATATAATGAATTTTCCTTCATTATATATTATTATTGCCCCCCCCCACGATATCCACGATATTTATATTTTTGACTTATGTAAACCACTGATTTTTAATATGAATACATTATTTATTTATTATTTTTGCAGGTTTCATGATTTTCTGGTAACGAGCCTAATCTTAAAGTTTAAAAATTCAAAACGACGAATATTTTCTTTACTATGAGAAGTTAAATAAATGGGTCACTAAAAGGGGCGAAAAAAAGTGGAGGTAAAAAAAAATAATAAATAATGAATTCAAATGTTATTTTTAAACGGCTTCAATATCGATATTAGGTTAAAAGGTTCTATTACCTAGGTGACGGTGAAGTTTTATTTAATAATTTTTAACGAATTTTTTTGAAGGCAGGTTTTTTCTTCAAAATTTTTTTAAGCAAATAGGAAATACAGTTTTTGTTTTTGTAATAGACGCATTCCTTTAATACGTAATCTAACAAACGCCACTGCATATAACTTTGCTGATCCGCGCAAAGTATTTTCTGAACACATGCCCCTGTGGAAACATGTAGGGATAGGTTACGCTTAGAAAAGTGGTTTATCAGTGAGTCGAGCAGCCGAAACATGATAGAGTATGAATGGTGGTGTTGAGCTTGGGCGAATGAATGGATAAGTGGTGTGCTGTGAGTACAACTCACGCACTCACTCGGCCTGCTGATATCGACCCGCACCACGCGGTCGAGAAACCGAGAAAACGCCACGGCGTGTCCTGAAATTGAAAACTCCAGGCCAGCTGAAAAAACAAATTTCTTTCCAGTATCTTTCAATCTTTGAAGGTTGCCACGTGATTTGAAATTAGTTCTCATTTGTGAATCATGTGCGGTGATGGCGTGCTTTTTTGCGATTTTGCGACTATTGAGACATTTCAACATAAGAGGAGCAAAATTTGCAGGCTGGTGTCGGATTAGTCGAGGAAATTAGTATTTTTCTGCGGAAAAATTCCAAGTAAACTAAATTTGTGTATGTGCATTTACCTTCAGCGTTTTATACAATATGTCAAAGGTCTCCATCGATTGTGACCCCTGCTAAAATTTTCAAGAGGGGCAAAGGTCAGAAATAAATAGTTTTTTTACGAATATCTCGTCATCTATTAGTTCTACGACAAAAATAGTTGTTATTAAATTTGTAGCTTAGAAAGTTGTCTACAAAATACATCATATTATTTCTTGTTCGTAGGAGTGACCAGTTCGCAGATATCGTGTGAATTTGCAAATAATATACATACCAAGTACCTAATAAAAATGTGTACACTTCATTTACAGAGTTAGTGTTAAAAAATGTAAACAAGTTTTTCTATGTTACCAGCATATTCGCAAATTTGACGATAGGCCCCTTGCATGTGCCATATACTTTAAATTAATTTACCTACATACAGTGAGGTCCATAAGTAACGGATAAATTCATTATTTAAGTAATTTACAATTTTTAAGTAAAATCCTGAAATAACGTCAGTTTGTAATTCTAAAATGACATTTTCTGACCATCCTTTCTGACCACCTTCCCCTTCAACCCCCTAGAAGTGACAGCTACCCTCTTAACATTTTTAAATGGAACAAGGTGCGTGTGATAGCTCATTTGAAAGGGTTTTTAATTCTGTATCCATCAGTATAAGGTTTTTTGAATTTTGTATATTCTTCATCAAGAAAATTAAATAATGGCGATGATTTAAAAGACAGAATAAGGCAAGAAATTAATCAAATCACCCCGGAAACGATACAAAATGTTTTACATAAATTTCAGCAACACCTCTATTATTGTCAAGAGGCAACGGGCGCCCAGTTTAAAAATTTGATTTAAACTGTTTCATGTTCTTTTGTTTACTTAGTAACATTAAAATTGTAATATTTTTCAAAAAAAAATAATTAGAAAAATTAAAAAAACCTGGGTTCGAAGATATATATCCAGTGATATATATCATGATATATATCACGATATATATCATGATATTTATAGTTACATAAATATCACTTTTTTGATATATATCAAATTTCTGCAAAAACGCTTAAAATTGTGAGAATATGCTTTGATTATGTCAATTACTGCTGCTGCTATTAGCAAAGAAGGGACTTCCCGCCTGCAAACCAATACCTAACCTACATTATTATACTCTTCGCAAATTCGATAACGAAGAATATATTGTATTTGATCGGCACATTTCTAAAACCGTAAATATCGCTCGCAGACAAAAAATTTTCATATCATTGTGTTAGTGAATGAATTCTGAACAATTTTCAAAATGTCCGTCTGTCCGTCCGTCACGTTCCTTGTAAGCACGATAACTCAAGAAAGAAAAATCCGATTGTATTGAAATTTGGACAGTAAGTTAGTGTTAGCTAGAGGAAGAACCCTATTGAACAAAATCGATCGGTAAATAAAAATCTTATTAATGATTTAAATTTTTTTTTTGATTTTTATGTTTTTGTAATTGAATAGAAATTTGGTGGAATGATATTTCAATTTAATATCTAAATATTTATATATTTTACAAATATACATTTCATAATGTACCTAATATACAACCGTGAAAATATGATTTTAGCTCGTGTCTTATAATGTAAAAATTTACATTTTTTTTACGTGTAAGGTGGTGGTGTAGTTCTTCTAATTGAAATTGACTCGGAATCGAAGGGTCCCGGGTTCGAAACCCAAATGGGGTTTGGTATGTTTTTTTAATTTTTACTTTATTTTACACTGTCTTTTACTAAGTTTGTACTATAAAATTAAAAATGTCTAAAACTAACATTATTTACAAAAAACTGCGAAGAATATCCTATAGAATGTGTAACAATTATATAAAAAGTTCAGTGAACAGGCGAAGAGTACGTTTTTAGCTTGTTTTGTATGCTAGCATAAAGTGTCTGTTCTACAATGAGCTGAGAAATGCCTGTTTTAATCGTTTAAATATAGATATAACAATATATTAACTATTAAGCAACATGCCGAGAGACAAAAATCCTGTGTGGAATAATTTTTCTTGCAAAATTAAGACTAAAAATTGTGGAAAGTGTCAATTTTGAACAAGTTCTTGTTATCGAAATAAGCTGAAATTTTACGTATAAGTACATGCAGTTTTGAAGAGACAATAGTATATTATAGTATCTTTGAACATTGCTGGTCTGATGACTAGTACAAAAATAAAATTATGTAAAAAAAAAATTAAAAAAAGCTTTTGTTTCAAAAATGTACTAAAAAGCAAAAAAACCCATTTTCAAAATCATACATCTGGAAAATAAAAGCTTTGCTGGCGGTCATATAACACTATTGCATAGTTACTTTGCTCAATTGACAGGGTTCATAGCAATTTTTCAAACTCGAATTCCCTGACTTTTCCAGGTGTTCCAGGACTATTGGAAGGTTTTTTCCAGGTCTAATAATTGATGAGCGGGGTAGCACACTGTGGCTTCATAAAATAATCGGAACAAAACTAGAAGTACAAAACTCATTCCCGGACTTTTTATGAAAATTACTAAAATTCCCTGACTTTTCATAAAATTTTCCAAATTCTCTGACTTTTCCCTGACTTTTTTAGGCAACTTCAAACTCCCTGACTTTTCCAGGTTTTCCTGATTGACCGCCCACAAAGATTTTATTTTCTGAATGTATGAATTTAAACATGTTTATTTTTTACTACTTGGTACATTTAAATAAAAGTTTTTTTTTAAATATTTTTTTCTATGATTTTATTATAAATATTAAAATATCCGATATATATCAATTATTGATATATATCCGATATATATCGTAAATATCGGATATCTTGATATTTATAATAAATATCACGATATTTTCGAACCCTGAAAAAAACCTTATATTGCTATTTTTACAATTAATTATTTTTCATTTATTTGCTTTTATCATGATTAGAGAATATTATTTAGGTATTATGCAAATCACAACTTACACACTCTTTATTTATTATGAAAATACCTACTTTCTGTATATTGTTGCCCTAATCTGGGCACGCTAATATACTAGTCAGGTAAATACTTTGAAACACTCATTATTTGAGAATCAATCAAAACAACTACTCTTCTAGCTAGATAGATAATTCAAATGAGCTATCATACGCACCCTCGTTCCATTTAAAAAATGTAAAGGGGTAGCTGTCACTACAAGGGTGTTGAAGGGGGAGGTATAAAATTATTTTAAAGAAATATCATTTTAGAATTAAAAATTGACATATTTCAGGAGTTTACTTATAAATTGTAAATTACGTAGTTAATGAATTTATCCGTTACTTATGGACCTCACTGTATATTAATATAGCAATTATCAAATCTGTTATCATAATTTCTAAGTGGAAAATATTTAAATCACCGACTAATATCTGGGAGGATGGGCGTGTCTGAGAATACAATTATATTGGACGTGACGTCATCTAACAGTATATCTCTGCGTGTGCAATGATTCGGACATATAATTCGTACAGTTTGCGGTTATTTCCTAAAATTATTTAGTTGTATTCGGTCTGTGATATTAAATTATAGTGTGTATTTAAGTGTACCATATTTAAAAGGGTTTAAATTGTTTTATAAATTGGTTATTTCAAAGGTCAATCGGGTAATTTATTCATAAATAAAAAAAACTATAAGTCCTAAATGAAAAATTTTGTCGCTTAGTCAAAATATGAGTACATTCTTAACGAAGTAATAAGTTCATTGTTATTTAATGAAAATAATCGATAGAAACAAAAAGGCTATTGGAAGCGCTTGTTTGTGTACTTGAATTTTAAAAAAAAATCAGATCGATGGCTCGATTAGATTTGAAGATATGTAAATGTTAAAAAGCACGATTTTTATAATCAATCAATTTCTTAAGGTATTTCTACCGAGAAAGTCGTTAAAGTCAGATTGTTTTCAAATTTCGACAGGATGTAGATAATGGTTTGGTGAAACCACTGGCAATTTTTGAGAACGATCTTGTGTCTACTTTTCCAGTTATTATACATAAAAATTCACGTTATTAGCAAGGAAACGATAGGGAAGGGTAATTTCCCGTGAATTTATCGCCATAATTTTTATCTCAAACGTCAGATTCTTTTAAATTTTTGACTGTGAGTTCTAATGGTTATTACAAAAGTGTACCCCCAGTTTGAGAAACTTCTTGTGTATGGTTTTTAAGTAATTCATGATACAATGTCTGAAAACGATGGGAATTTCACGCTTACATGAAAACTGGCAACACCGCATTAGCCAGTCTCGCCCGATCTTCAAACAGACGAACAGGGGTTCAATTCTTTATCCTTCGCTAAATAACGATATCTTTAGAATCGTTCGTATCTTGCGCTAGAGACAAAAACCAATTTTTCATCGCACGTTAGATAACGTATGCAAGTTAACAGCCATCGTTTCAAAGTAAGCGTGCGCTCATAAATCACAAATGAATCGGTCATTTGAAAAACGACACTAGTCCTTAAAAAGTAGAACTGAGAAAATTAAGAAAAACTTTCCAGATTCACCATTTCAAATAATCACATATAACAAAAACATAATTCATTTAATGTAGACAATTGTAGATCAGAATATTATATCCAGATACATTAGGGTGGCCCATCTCTATAGGGGTGAATTTTTTTTGCGTATTTTTTAAGTCTCACCCCACGAAAATATACTATTATACTAGGAATAATTTATGTCAAAGTTTCAGATAATTCGGTGAACGGTAACCCGTGCCGCATTCAGGTAGAAATTTGTAGATAAGATTTTATTACGGCAACCCGTGCCGCATTCAGGTAGAAATTTGTAGATAAGATTTTATTACGGTAATACACTTAAATTTTACTTAAAATACAAATATCTACCTCTTTTCTCATAATGTTTTATTGGTGTAATTATTTCCTAGAAATTATTTGTTTTGGAAGTTTGGAAATATAATGCACCTACGGTAGGTTTTTATGTCAGTTTGCAATAGTGTTTTACAGTGGTGACATTATAAGTTCTAGCATACGTTCCTTTTTGAAAAAACATTTAACGATGGCTGATGTTAGATCCTTACGAAAGGATACTTTCATTTACTTAGTTGGACACTATTCGTCACAAATCATTGGCAATAAATTGCCGTCTAATAGACAAGTATTACAAGTGCTCTTTTATAACATTCGTGAAGTGAAGCTAAGTGTACATGAAAGTGCTAAATTAACAATAAAAGAGGTGTCAGTTTTTTGGGATAAAGCTCGCATTCCGACACGTCAGGATTTTCATTGTGTTAAACAACTAGATAAACTTTATGCAGAGTGGAGGAACTTACAAATATCGGCTAAAAGGGCCAGTGCGGGAGTAAAGAAAAAAATTTCGTTGAAAAATTGGACGATCTCTTTGACATTTCTCATGCAAATGCATTGGAGTTGATGAAAATAGATGAAGATAAGCAGTTTTTAATTAACCAAAGAAAAAAGGGACGTCCTGGATTTAGGCATGGTATTGATTACCAACTTGCTTCTCAAGAAAAATCAGCTGAGGAGAAATTACAGAAATTATCCGAACGAATGCAACGAAGTCAACAAGAAAAAGCTAGATTAGAGGAAACAGTCACCTGTCCATCATCAAGTAGTAATTCAGCCGACTCCAACGAAAATGAAGATGAAATAATCGAAGCCCAAGAAGAGTTGTTACAAGACCAGCCTGGCCCGTCACAGCCAAAAAAGAGGAGATTGTATGGAACATGTAACATCATCACACCAAAAATAGCCGCTGCATTTGATGCTTGCAAAATAAGCGACAGGTATAGAGTCCATATTTTGACGGCAGTAGCAGAAGCACTAGGACATGACACCACATCTTTGTCCATCAGCAGAACCACACTTCAGCGCTCTAGACAACGCATCCGCGAAGAAAGAACTGAAATATTAAAAACTGCCTTCGGTAATTCTGAATTGCCGGCCCCAGTCGTCCATTGGGATGGAAAACTTTTACCTTCTCTCACTGGAATGGGAAATATCGATAGACTTGCTATCTTAGTTACTAGTGGAGATATTGAACAACTGCTTGGAGTACCAGCTTTGCCCAATTCAACTGGAAGAGAACAGACTGAAGCAGTTTATGATGTGCTTTGTGAATGGAATTTGGACGAAAAGGTAATAGCTTTGTGTTGTGATACAACAGCATCAAATATGGGTTATATAAATGGGCAGCCACATTATTGCAACAAAAATTAGAAAGAGATATTCTATATTTTCCTTGTAGACATCATATTTTTGAACTGGTTTTGAGAAGTGTGTTTGACACAAAAATGCCTTCCTCATCTGGTCCAAATGTGCCACTATTTAAACGTTTTAGGGAATTTTGGCCTAAAATAGATCAAAATAAACTAAAAACTGGATTTCAGGTATCAAAAATTAAACACATTTTGCAACCAGTTAAAGCCGAAATTGTAAAGTTTCTAAATGCAGCTTTAACTTTGCAACAGCCTCGTGATGATTATAAAGAATTTTTAATGCTTTCTAAACTTTTTGTTGAAGAAGAGCCCACTCACACGACATTCTATCAACCAGGGGCATTTCATCATGCACGTTGGATGGCCAAAGCCATTTACTGTCTAAATTTTTTTTTTTTTCCAAGATCAGTTCCAACTAACTAAAAAAGAAAAAATAGGTATTGAAGATATATGTCTCTTTATTGTAAAGGTTTATGTAAAGGCCTGGTTTACAGCGTCATTTGCTAGTAAAGCACCGCTTCATGACTTAGACTTTTGTAAAGAACTCATTAATTATCAAAATATTGACAAAGAAATATCTCAAGCCGCAAGTAGGAAAATAGTGAACCATTTGTGGTACCTTAATTCAGTAAATGTTGGCTTATCTTTCTTTAATGACGATATTTCAGTTAGGAAAGCACCAAATCAAGAGGGTATTAAACGACTTATGATTAGTAACATTACTGACGTTGAAAACAAGGAAATTCAGGACTTCATATGCGAGAACACTAAACAGTTTTTTCAAAAATTAGGTTTGTCTATGGAATTTTTGGAAAATGATCCAACAACATGGAGGGAAAATGAAAGTTATACCCGATGTTTCAATATTGTAAACAAAATTAAAGTTGTAAATGATGCCGCTGAGAGAGGAATCAAACTTATTACTGACTATAATGACATTTTAACAAAAAATGAAGACCAAAAACAGTTTTTACTCCAAGTTGTAAATGATTATAAGTCACAGTTTCCAAATGTAAAAAAAGAAACCCTGTCGCATGCTTTGACCTAGTGCAAAAAATATTGTTTTTATTACTATATGTCTTGTAGATTTAGGATAATATTTGGTACTATGTATGAAAAAAAGATAAAACGAGAGTTTTATTTCAAAAACTTTTAGTCTAGTTTTCTTAGACTACGAATTTACAGTAGTATGACACATGTCATAGTCACAACAGATAATGTCTTTGATATTTGTATGACTTGATTAGTCATTCTAAAGATAAATGTTGCTGATTAAAAAAAAACAATGCAACAACCAAAGAATGTAAATAATTCCATTTACTTTTATTATTGCATAATAATGCATTCTGCGGCACCACTTGCCCTCAATTTGCCTCAATAATATTTTGAGGGGACTGTTTTTTCTTCAAATGGAACCATTTGCAGGTGAGAAATAAAAAATTTCGATTTCGAAAAAGATGGGCCACCCTAAGATACATATTTTGGCAAAACCCACCTGGGATGTTCCAAAAGAAAAATTGGACTTGTGTGATTTTTCTAGCGACTCGCAAAAATTAAAAATAAAAAACAGTTACTATTGATTACACAAGCCTAGAAAAAAAGAAATTGTGGTCTATGCTGGAGTACTGACGATACTGACGATATCCCTTGTATTCTGAGTCTCTGAATATGAATCTGACCTTTGCTTTGCCCCAGCACGTCAGGTTTTTTATAACACCAAAAAGTGTTGTATTGTAATACTGCTTACTCAGCTCATTTAAATCAGACTCCAAAAGTGATTCAATTTTAAAACTTCAACCTAATAACATTGTGGTACTTCAGTATTGACTTCATAACTTAAAGAAACCGTAAAACCCCATAACTTCTTAACCCCATAACCCTAGGAATCCGATGAAAACCGTGGAAAATTTTGGTTGGGAGTTAATGAGATTGTGACCTCGAAGCCTTGTGCTTAAATATTATACATCCTCAACCCCATAATCTCATAACCTCAGCATCTCATAACCTCAGCATCCCATAACCCTATAACTTCGTAACCTCTTAACATGCAGATCCAACGAGAAAAATGGAGATTCCAAGTATAGGAATTCATATCACTGTGACATTAGATTCTTGAAAGTAAGTACCCTATGGCGTCATAGCTCT
The DNA here is from genome assembly GCA_936432065.2 of Rutpela maculata. Lineage (NCBI taxonomy): Eukaryota > Metazoa > Arthropoda > Insecta > Coleoptera > Cerambycidae > Rutpela > Rutpela maculata. Next base: position 254,876,591 of record OW386286.2, read on the forward strand.
TCAACGGCAAATTCTCTAACCTCAGAGGATTCTATGAAAAAATAGAAGGCTCTCGATTGGGGAATCAGTTAAATTCTGCCCTCCTCGGAACCTTGTTACCTTGTTACCAAGTAAACCTATAGCACTCCAGCAGCAAACCCTTCTGCTTCATAACCCAGTAACTCCGTAAACTCATAACTACATAACTCTGGGGATATAATAGAGGAATGTGAAGATTCTGAACAGGAGAATACGTGAGATTGTGTTCAGCGTTCTATGGAGAAAGAACACAAGTCCGGACTCGTGTTGTTTTAAAATGAACTCATTATTTTAAACGCGCACTGCTTCCGTACTATACACGATACATGTGTGGTTTATCTATGAAAAGATGCGTTTAGGCTTCCACAATGCATTTCAGCAAAAATGTCATTTTTGGTAGATGGTGGACTTGTGTGGTTTCTCAAATGACCGATTCAAATATCAATACAATGTCAGCAATAACTTTTTATTAATATTAATATAATTTATGACAATAAATACGTAAAAATATAAATAAATATATAAATATCAAACCTAAAAAAATATAATATTAATCAACGATATTTTATTAGAATAATGCATGATTTTTTGAGCGATAATCGTCAGTACGTTCATTTGAAACAAATTTTATTTGCATTAATTGGTTAATATCACTTAAAATTTTTAATTTTAACTTTCCCACAAAATTGTTGGAGGTTACTAGAATTGGCCCCAAGTCGGAAATTGAGACAACATCAAATCTTTACGTTTTGAGGTCCCAGGAACCCAAAAAAATGTTTTTTGAAAAATATCTATCTGTGTGTGTGTGTGTACTAAACGGATTTAGATGAAACTTTGCAAGAGGGTTTCTTTAGTGCTCCAGAAGATGTGAAAAGGTATTGGTTGAGATCGGATTACGTTTAGTGCCGCTTTGGCCCAAAGTTGTTTATTTTATAATTACTTACAATTTCTATTCGAAAAAAAAAACAGTAAATTGTTTCCCGGTTTATGATCTTTACCTGGGAGATTTCTATTCTTTTGCTAGGAGTGATACTTTTCGATTTGTTTGACAAAAACCGTGTTGAGGCGTCCGTTTTCGCAATCTGCAAAGAAGGCAAAACACGAAATCTTTGAACGTTCAGATCTTTTTTAATATATGAGTTGAAGGGTCATACTATGTCATTATGGAAAGAGGAAGAATTGCATGTGATGCACATCGTAAATCACACTGGCGAAATCGATAATTCGCGCCTACAAGGGCGTACGAAAAGTGACATTTTTTGACATTCTCATGTCATTGTTTACGTGCGAGATGAAAGTTGCAATGTTGCCGCCTTTCGTCGCCACGCGCTATCTCGCTCCCACCGTGTATCACTCTCTCTTTCGCTCCGATAGAAATACCTTAAGTTTTTTCGAAATAAAAAATATCTGTACGACAAAAAATTTCGTAAATAGCTATTTCTTATGTAGAATTGTTCACTTTATAAAAACTATAAGATCTGGTCTGGTTCTACGCTGATTTTTTTTTTTTCTCGAGAAAAGAGAGATTTTTATGGTCTATTTCGCTCCACTCCTTACAAGGGCAACGTCCATAAATGGAATTAATTTAAAATGTACGCTGGCACTGTGGCGTCTCCTGTTACATGACGTCACGCGCGCCTAACGGACTTATTCAAACTGTAATGTTGAATACCGTTTATAAAAGAAGAAAATAAGGAAAAATCCTTTACACACTGTTGCATTAAGTAAAGATTCTAAAAATACTCAAATTATATTTTTTGCAAGGGGCCCTATTGGTGATAGGTGGATGTATCATTTTTTACAAATAATAGTTATTATCGACCATTGTAGTTTCTATGTCCAATGCATAGTGGGCCAAACTCTCAAAAACTGAACAAAATCGATATTTCGTCGGAATTACATTAACATTCGTGGTTATGATATTATTTTAATATGCATTGTCCCTTGATAATCCGTTAAAAAAATGTATAGTTCATACAGTGTAATAAAATGGAATTTAGTAATTAAAAGGAAGTCATGTTATCTAATCACTAAAATAATAAAAATGTTTACTTATTTGAATAAAATTTGCAATAACTCATAAAGTTACGAGTTCCGACTGTTATTATCTAATTATCATGACATTAAATAAATAAACACAACCTTGATATTTTGAATCTTTTACACAACCTTTTGTGATTACATTTTTTGAGATGACGTTCAAAATATAAATCCAAATGCAGCATGTCATGGTGTCATGTAAATACCTTTACAGATAAATTAGATGGTTAAAAGGCGTAAAGCTTACGCCAATTTTGACAAATAAATAAATATGTAGATATTTATTCTGTTCCTTTTTTACCTAGTCCAGTCAATGAAAGAGTTGTAGAGAACATTTTGGAGGGGAGAATTTTTCGCTTCAGGAATGTGTTGGGGGTAGTCAGGAGGTAAACATACTAAAAGTCCCCGCCCCTAGCCCCGCCGCTTCAGGGGGAGAGGGGGTGGAAAGGTTCCTTTTTTCGATTCCTCGCTTATAACTCGGAAACGATGCGTCGTACGAAAAAAGGTAATCTATGCAAAATTAAACGTAATTAAATTTCCTACAAGAATGTCTATATTCGTTTTCTTCCTATCTGTTATATTTTACGAGATATTCGCCAGCGAAAATCGATAATTAATAAAAAAAAATCAATTGTGTACCTTGAATATTTCTATCAAAGCGGTTTACTGTGGTCTGCTAATAAATCACAGTCACAAAACAATCTTTATTTTACAACACTGGACGTATTTACTAACGTAATATTTTGTCGAAATCTAGACATTTCCTTAAATATACAGTGTGACTCACTTAAAATGAAGATACCCTTATAACTTTTTCATTTTGTTTCCGATTTGAATTAGATTTTACTCAAGTATAGAACAAATTAGGATCTACTTATGACCAGAAAATCATTCACCTGCTATAAAGGCAAAGCTACCTGCGGTACCAAAATATGAGGAAAAAGATTAAAAATCATATTGATTTTTAATCTTGCGAACGACGAATTTTACGTAGCCAGCACAAATTGCGGAAACTGAGATGAGCTTATGTATGAGATATCCCTCATCATAACCAAATCAAATTTTGGTGTAGGTACGTTTGTGGCGCCTATCGGATGCATTTTTTAGAATTTCTAACATTCAAAGTGTTTTATTTTTTTCAGTATATTTTGGTACCGCAGGTGGCTTTGCCCTATAGCAGGTGAATGATTTTCTGGTCATAAGTGGATCCTAATTTGTTCTATACTTGAGTAAAATTTATAAGGGTATCTTCATTTTAAGTGAGTCACACTGTATATTTAAGGAAATGTATAGATTTCGACAAAATATTACGTTAGTAAATACGTCCAGTGTTGTAAAATAAAGATTGTTTTGTGACTGTGATTTATTAGCATACCACGGTAAAGCGCTTTGATAGAAATATGCAAGGTACATAATTGATTTTTTTTTTTTATTAATTATCGATTTTCGCTGGCGAACATCTCGTAAACTATAACACATAGGAAGAAAATGAATATAAACATTCTTGTGGAAAATTTAATTACGTTTAATTTTGCATAGATTACCTTTGCCCATACGACGCATCGTTTCCGAGTTATAAGCGAAGAATCGAAAAAAGGAACCTTTCCACCTCCCTCCCCCCTGAAGCGGCGGGGCTATTCTCCCCTCCAAAATGTTCTCTACAATCCCCTTTTGGGCATTCATTGATTGGACTAACCACTTTATTAATGATTTTAAATTCTGGTAGATTACCCAGCAGAATCCAATTGAGAGAAAAAATCATATTATTCATAGTTCTCTTTTAGTTAAGTACGTATTCAATTGAACTCAACTCACTCAGGCAACGCTGCATAAATTTTGCTAGGTTTTATATAAAATACAGAATATTTGTCAGAAGAATTGGACATGTAGCTATCGCAATAGTGTTCTTCTGTAAAATGTTACTTCACTGTTCAAGTTTATGGTGCTACCCACCACATGACGTTTCCTAGATGTTTTCAACTATCTACAAACACAGTCTGAATCTACATGATATCAAATTATCGCTATATTTTCTTATTAGTTGCTATTTCAAAAATTTTAGAAAATACGATGAATAAAAAATTGCTGGAATTTTTAAATAAATTATAATTTAAATAAACAAAATCAGCATGGATTTCTAAGTGGAAAATCAGTACCTGCATCATATGACATAACAAAAACTATTGTAGAAAGTTTGGACTCTAATCACAAATAGTCGGTATAGCGTGTGATCTCTTTAAATCATTTGATAGTGTTAATCTAAACACAATTTTTCTAAAATTGGAGGATCATCATTAATCTAGTTTAAGGCCTATTTATCGAATAGAGAATACTACACTATTCTAAGAGAAAAAATACTGCGAATCATATATCTTATTCAAAGTGAGGTAGAAGTAAGAGTGGGTACTCCAAAGATCAGTCCTGAGCCCACTAATATTTCTACTCTACATAAATGATCTGCTTTGAAGTGTAATCGACGCAATTGCAATTCTTTTTGCTGGCGTCTCACATTTTACTGTAAAAGATGATTCATCACATCATATATTGCGTAGAATAAGTAAATGTTTGAAGAATATAAATAATTGGTGCATTGCAAATAAATAATGAAATTAACATTAATTTAAAACAACAATTTCAATATGAGTTTCACAAACGAAATTAATTAAAAGGCATACTTATTCTAATATTAAAAATTGTATAATGCGTCCTAATGTTTAAAAGCGAAAATGAAGGCATAAATATTTTATTAATTCTTTATTAAGCAATATTTGGCTCTTTCATTTCATATGGTATCATTTTCTGGGGCACTGGGTATCAATAATTAATACAAGAACGAGCAATAAGAATTTTTTCTAAAGTTAAAAACCGTTATGAATCTTGCAAATTGCATTTCACAAATTTAAATATTTTGGCGTTGCCTCTGTTATATACAGACAAGGTGTTTGATACATTGATAGAAAGTTTTAAGGAGGTAAAGAGGGAAGGGGTCATTCAGAATTTCTTTTAGAATTTATATGATACAATTAATTCTCCTGATGAGGTGATCGCGGTCAGTTTAAACAAGTTCTTTCATTCGTTCTCAGACGTGATAGTCGAGAGGTGTCAAGTCTGGGGAACTCACTGGCCGCAATATCTAAAAAAGCCGATATCTCAAAAATATGTGATGTATAATGGTCTGTATAGGTTCTAATTGACACCTGTCACCCCCGTAAAACTTTCTATCGATGTATCAAACACCGTGTATATTAAAGATACTGCTATTTGTCCACAAAAATAAATCTGCCTCTACAGTTAGTAATTCTGACACTCTGTCTATGAAAAATATTGTTATTATAATAAACTACTTAGGGGGACCCGTTTATCAATACAGGGTTAAGTTAGTTTGCCCCGAGGCTAAACTCTAACTCCAGGCTAAAATGTTTATCAAGTCGGGTTAAAGGTAACTCTGAGCTAAAGTTGGAGGTAACTTAACCTGAGCTTCTCTGTTAGCTTGAGGTTAACCTACAAATTTTATATTTGTTGTTGACAGATAGTTGTTTGGTGAAAAGCCAAAGTTATTTTTTTTGCGTAAAAAAAACCGCTGCTCAAGGAATCACTACTTCCACATACAGATTTTCCATCCAAGTCTCTCTCAACGTATGTACAAATTGTTTATGGAACTTTAATAATATATTATTTGAAATCGCCTACCCCAAAAGCCCATAAAACGATATCCCACATCGGTAATGAGGTGGGGGTGGTGATAGGAGGGTGGTAGTGGGGAGTGGATGAAGTAAAAATGTATTTTGAGGTTTTGATTCTTGTACACACACTAAATCACGTTTTTTTCACTCCCTTTAATAATAGAGGTGGCTAATGCCAAAAATTTTTTTAAGACCTTATAGGTTTTCTTGTATATACTAAATATCAATTTCATGGACTTTTATCTGCTTGACTTATCTATTTACTCCTGTTTATCCCAATTTACCCCCCAATTTCATGGACTTTTATCTGCTTGACTCTATTTACTCCTGTTTACCCCAATTTACCCCCCAACCCTTCCACGGAATAAGATACAAATATAATCTAGTTCCAGATCACGTTAAAAAACAAACGTGTACCAAATTTCAAGCCAATATCTTACACGATTCCAGAATATTCGTACGCACAAAAAAAGTTAGACAGACAGACAGAAAATTTTTCTTCCGCTCAAACTTGAAATCTCGACGTTTCATGACATTCTAAGCCCATCTAAACAATAAACATTTTCAAAAATTCTTTTGTCGTCAACTATTATAGTTATAGTTCCACTGGATGTGGAAGTAATTGAAGCTTTCAACGAAATAAGCGATTATAAAGCAGGTATTTTGGAGTTTTTGGAACGCGAAAGACATACTTAGTTTTCTAATGTAGCTAAAAAGCAAATATTAAAATCTGTTTTATTGTATTATAGAAATCGTTCAACTTTTTTGCCTGCAAGATACTGCATCAGTTTTTTTACTGTACGACGTGTTTATAATTATTTGCTATTTTAATTAATAGCAACTGCTCTGATTATGAAAAATTGGAGCCTCTGCCTATGCCTTTGTTGGAGTTTAACTCATTTTCTTAAAATAAAAATGTACTGCTCGTTGCTGTACTGTTAGGTGATTTTTTGACAGAAATAAACAAATGCTTTTAACTTAGTAATAAAAAGTAACAAACAAAAAATTACTTATTTCTCGGCCAATCTCAATCAAAAATTACTATTTCAAAATAATAAGAAAAAATATTTTCATGTAAAAAACTGACAGGAAACATTGTACCGATACTCGCTAATAAATTTTAGCACAGTTTATTGTAACATTTCCTCATGAAAGCTGTCATACTATCATGGGCGCTCCTGACTTTAATTTCAAACCGTCTAATAATCGTTTACTGCTCAAAAGAATACTGGACCTTTTAAGATCGTCCAAAGTGATCATGGACGGATGTTCAATCTCGGACAGACGGCTAATTATTTGATACGTAATTTTAGGGTAAAACAGATCGACTTTTTGTTGCTTCCTTTTTAAGCTGCAGTCTGATTGGTTTTGATGGTTGATTCCATGTGAACAAAAGACATTAAATTATGATGAAGGAAACGTTGCATAAATAACGATATGGACGATAATCAAGTGGTAATCTGGAGCCATAAAACTTTTTTGAATTTAAAGATTTGAAATTTTATTACGTGATTAAGGAGGCTCAGCGAGAGGATGCGCAACGTAATATATAATTTGCGATGTTCAATTTTTCAGAAATCTTGATTGCCAGAGGAAGTAAACTACACTTTAAGTGTACGGTCTATCAAATAATTATTGATTATCTAAATGTGTGTGTAATCTGTGAGGTTACAAATAATAATGATACCCATAATATGTTAATTTTTACCTTTACTCACGACGTATTACGCACAAAATGGGTATCTAAAAGTGTCGCATTAAATATCCAATATAAAATACCCATAACAGGCTGAGTTTTTAGCCAAGGACCGTTACGGAAAAAAGAGTGTTATTTGGGAGCCGATTCGTAAACCACAGTGAAATTAGTTTTATAAATTTATAACATTAAATACTAAAACTGAAGAAAACTGTAGAAAAATTCGAAAAAATTCATTAAACGGAAAATAGAGAAAAGTCAGGAACTTGTTTTCTTTACAAAAATCTTATTTTGGGTATTCAGCAGACAACTTTCATATATTTAAAATTTCTATTTATATTTATTACTATTTAAAATCCTTCCTTTGTGGACTGATAAAAACGACAAGAGATACGATTATAGCCCTTATAAGCCTTATGATATCATTAATATAAGTAAGAATGTCTACTCCTAGTAGTCCAGTCAACGAAAGAGTTGTAGAGAACATTGAGAAGGGGAGAATTTTTCTCTTCAGTAATGTGTTGGGGGTAAACATACTAAAAGTCCCCGCCCTTAGCCCCGCCGCTTCGGGGGGAGAGGGGGGTGGAAAAGTTTCTTTTTTTGATTCTTCGCTTATAACTCGGAAACGATGCGTCGTACGGAAAAAGATAATCTATGCAAAATTAAACGTAATTAAATTTCCCACGAGAATGTTTATATTCATTTTCTTCCTATGTGTTATAGTTTACGAGATATTCGTCAGCGAAAATCGATAATTAAAAAAAAATCAATTATGTACCTTGAATATTTCTATCAAAGCGGTTTACCGTGGTCTGCTAATAAATCACAGTCACAAAACAATCTTTATTTTACAACACTGGACGTATTTACTAACGGAATATTTTGTCGAAATCTATACATTTCCTTAAAATATACAATGTGACTCACTTAAAATGAAGATACCCTTATAACTTTTTCATTTTGTTTCCGATTTGAATCAAATTTTGCTCAAGTATAGAACAAATTAGAAAGAGGAAAATTCTCCTCTCCTAAATGTTCTCTACAATTCCCTTTTGGGCATTCATTGATTGGACTATAGAGACTTTGGGACTTCTTATCTGAGTTGGAAAAGAATTTCGTGGTGAAGGTATTGTCTACCAGTTCTACTAATATCACTATCCATTTTTTTCCAATGGACAGTTTGCGATTCAAGTTTTACTCGTGGATCTTCAATGCTGCGTACCTCTACACGTGGGACACTGAGATATCATTGTCTCTATCAAATAAATGAAATCAAACAACTCTTCACAAACAAGTTTAAACATTCTCTGATAATGAAAAAGAAGAATAAAAAGATCATACTCCTTTTTTGTCACAAAATTCACGTAATGTCTTTATTTCATTAATTCGTTATTTGTCAAAGTTCATATCTGCTTACTCAAGGTGGTTCCACAGGATAACCACTAGTCCACAAAGAGTTAACATAAAAAAACAAGAAACCATCCATTATAGACGTCTTGCGGTTCAGTCACAGAACTATTGGGGTCAAAACTTTACCTCAAAGGACTATTATTATGAATTTCTCATGCAAATGCTAATATTTACTTATTTGACAGAAGGTACAAGAGAAAGTAATCACTATTTGAAAGCCCCTTAGCTCAATCTATTATTTAAGAATGGTATCAACAGCATAAAATATATACTTCTCTGTCTAACGTTATTGTCGACTTCGCCTTCGCGTTTGGACGTCGTTACATAGACACATGTTTATATGCAATTGTGGCAGCCATTTTGAATCGTTTATTTTGAATTTTCTATTTTTAACATCATATTTGATGTCAACTACTCCGAAAATACCTAACCACTTTAATGCAATTCCGACGAAATATAAGTTTTGTCCAGTTTTTGAGAGTATGGCCCACTATGCACTGTGCGTAGCTCGATGAAAATACTACAATGGAATCATCGCCGGGCAATAATATCCTATTGTTTGTAAAATATTGTAATATAAATCGAAAACTAAAGAACAATGTTTAAAAAAGAGCTTTTTTGGACAATCCGTGGTAAAGTGTGGAAACCATCTTTTTTTTTACTAATTTTGGGGTGCTGAATACGAATCTGTCATCCGAATGGGTTAAAAACATCGGGAAGACAGTAAAAAACAACCCTTATTTGGGAGTAGCATTGAAATTGATATTAGAACTTGCAACAAAAAGTTATTCTTTAGTGCAGGAAATTCTCCTTCCCTCTTCCTCGCTTCCCTCACCCTTCACCACCTAGAACGGTGTAAGTTACAATATCTAATATACGGTTATTTATTTATTTTTAAAAATACCAAAACTCCCCGTTAAATGGCTACTATCAGGTTATAATGTGATTACTTCTGAATACTCTTACACCCATCTCATCAATGGGGTATTTTTTTATTTTTTTTATTGAATAATATCATAGAATATGTACAAACAAGCCTTCCAATACAGATTTCCGCGAAAATATACATCAATTTTTTTGAGAAAACAGAAGTTAAAATTAGTGGAGCAACAGGTGTTTTAAATTGGTGACGTAGGTACTTTGGCCGATGACGTAGCTGGACTGTTTGGATTTGTTGATAGAATGGTTTTATACAAAACAGTGTGGTGTTGCCAAGTTGAAATTCCTTCTCTAATTCTAGCAAAGATAATTGAATAAAACAGGAGTATAAAGCTTCTTTATTAAATCAATTTTAATATATTTATCCACGAAATTTAATTTTCTTTTGTAAAAAATAATAGGCGTGAATTGTTAAATATTTTAAATAATTTTTAATGCCGATTAGATTTTTAAAAACATATTTAGGGAAGTCATGGGAAGTTTTAAAAAATAATTTTATATTCCTGAAATTTGGTATAGAGGTATAAAATTGCATTCTAAATAACTTTTCTTAGTGGAATTTTTTCATATTTTGAAAATAAAGGTACTTTATTAGTGGTGATTTTTACAACTTTGCTTATGAAACACCCTGTAGAACACCAAATCAAGTCATTTTTGGTATACTAGACGTAGTCTGGTGAAACTATAATGGAACCATCTCCATGCCATACCCTACAGTTTGCAACAGATTTGACAGAAATCGCTTAAGCTACGCCAGAGTAATGATTGGACATATATAAAAAAATATGCATGCAGGTTGAATTGGAAAACTCCTCTTTTTTAAACTTTTCTCGGTAAAAAGTTAACCACTTCGTGAACTCTTTTTCTTTGTTTAAATGTGATTAATTTGGAAACCCGAGATCTCACTACGCCGCGAGCCGCTGTTGTCACTCTTTCCATCAAGATGACTTCGAAAATATTGAGGTGAAATCATAAATAGCGCAACGAGCAGTCGACTATGTTAGCAAATTGCTTGCAAACCTGTCATTTTGCGATCAACCAAACTCTGATGCGCTATTAGTGTGTAATAAAATATTTTATGAGAGCACTTGATAACTACTTCGAATGAAAACATGGGCAGCAAAGCAAGCAATGTTGCCATATCTCTTACCAAATACCCTGTCTCTTTTATAACAATTATTTTAAGTCATAGGGAAAATAAAAACCAAATAATGCTAGTTTTGCTGTTTATTTCCTCTGTAGGTAACGCAACGAGTCATTGCATGAAAACCGTGGATGCTTGGTAACTTTGCGAGAACGTGAGTAAAGTATAAAATTTGCAGTCTTGTGGTTATAAAACCTGCGACATATAACCTGTGAAAGTAAAAGCTGAATCGATAGTTTCTTATAAGAAAGTTGCATCTTTGCAATATGCTTGTCAGTAATGCGGTTTTGTCGATGTGTACCCGTAAATAACTTTATATTTTATTTATGTTTCAAGTATGATCTAAATAAACAGCTGTCGCATGTTCTACTTGATACTTCTCATTTTAATACACTTGGGTTAAACATCGGTCTTTAATTGCAAAGAAAAAATGTGACACCTACTATAAGACAACAATATACTTAATATTTGATGTAGACAAATACTTTGAGGGAATTCATTTCTTTCTGAAGATTATAAAACACTATTTTTCGATTACCATTTATTAATTAATAGTGACTTTGATTACACAGGCCCACAAAAAAAAATTTCGTGAGCGAGAATTAAGACCCACTTTTCTTTATGTTTTTTCGGGGCACTGAATACGAATCTGCAGTCGGAATAGCATGTTTCTGGACGAATTTTCAAGCTAGAGATCAAAATTGGACGAAAATCATGAAAAATCTTGATTTGTGGTATTTCCAGGTTCGAAATGAATAGGAAAAATTTGGGAGACATGGAAATATCATTTTTGGGAGAAAATACAGTATTTTCCAATGTATTGCATTACTTGATAAAGCCTCATATACGATGAGTTCACTTTGGACCACACTATTACACAAAATGTAGGATACTGCTCCCAACAAGTGGTTTATAAACATATTCATGGATATTGATTCGGGATTGTACTTGTGTTCGCGGTGCTGAACACAAATGCACACGCGGAAAGAACAATGAGAAGAGGCGGGAATTATATCTCGGGATTGTATGGGACACTCAGCCTGTGAGATTGGACCCTGGCCGGCATCGACTCGTGATGAACATAAGTAAAATTGAAAATTTTTAAAAACCCCCGATCAATGTATCTAATCGTACCAGTTTCATATGACCGAATCAAAATGAGGCCTAAATCATGTTCGACTACCATAATTGTCTGCACATTTTCAATTCTACTTCAATCGGACAATTTCTAGAGAAGTTCAACATGGCAAATTCAAGATGGCGACCAAACATCAAAATCTAATATGGCTTATAACCTTCTCGACAAAATACTCTTTCAAATAAAAAAACTACATCAAAATCGGATCACCCGTTGAAGAGATATGAAGCTACAGACAGACAGACAGACAAACATACAGACATACGCGTCAAACTTATAACATCCCTCTTTTATGGTCGGGGGTTAAAAATAATACTAGAGATTTCAAAATTGCGTTTTAGGTAGAAACTTAATGATATTTCTGGTAAATAAAAAACTCTTACTCTGCTTTGCGTCAAGATAGTAATATCGTATGCATTGGTGAACGCATTGCCCGTCCTTCGCTACATTGACAGATAAATTCAAAGTACGGCTTTGATTATCTGTTACCCTGGTATTAACGCCTACAATAAACTCCGCGCCGTTCTAGTTAGGGGTGATTCGCGTAAATATATCACAAGAATTAGAAATCTTAATTAAAAGAGGCGTTTCCGTATATTTCTTATTTTAATCACACCAGAACATATTTTATATAAGAGTAATGATGAGCTAATAAATAATACATTATATTTATTATTTAAAATAGTGTAGTAAAATAAAGAATGTACCAGTCTCCCCTTGTAGTAGCTCGGTCGGCGGCTTTAAGTTTTTTATGTCCAGTGTAAAAATAGAGTGAACTATATACGTTGTCGACGCATTACCGTTCTGCATTTTGTTTAAACTGTTGGAAGGAAAAAGGCGATTAACCATCCATTTTTGAAAGATTTTTCGATCTCCCTGGACACTGTACTGGACTAATTTGTGTCGTTGCTATTTGAATCAAGTGGTAAATCCCCCCTTACAAAAGCTAAAAGTCCGTTTCTCCCCACTTTTAATTCCTGAAAGACTGTTGTTTCAGTAAAATCGTATGACCATCGACGAACATTTCATCCATTTTGGTAAAGTACTCTTTCGCTGAGATGTCACGCTTTCATTAGAATTTTTAAATTGTGAAAATTATCTCAAAAATGTTATTTTTGCTGTAACATGCTTGTGTTCACAAAAAATCTTGCACCCATCAACAAATGTATGTACTACTAAAAACTATTAGTATATAAGTATGTATTCGCCAAGCTTCGCCGTGTTCTTATGTTTACCTAGGGAAGTGTTTCCCAAAGTCTGGAGGAAAGTGAAGTGAAGCATTTTTTCCGGGTTTGATTTTAAAAGTTATTTTGGACTTTAGGGAAAACATCTTCATCTCATCTTTATTGGCACTACAGCCCTTGATAAGTTTTGGCCTGCATCATTAAATGACCATTCTGTTTTGTCCTCCGTCCTTCGTCTCGAGTTTCTTTGGTGCAGGCGGTTCGGTCATCCTTAGACAAATCTAATCAACAGTACTTCTGATGAGATATTTGGAATTACCTGAATTAGACCGCGAATTCGTATTCAGTGATCCAAATGATATCGCAGAGCACATTTTCGTGGAAAATTTTTTTTCTGAAAAAATGGAATTTTTTCATGGCACGTATTCCAGTCTGGAATATGGAATTCTTAAATTTGGACCTCAAAATTATGATCAGCGACCAAAAAAATCTCCTAGACCACATTTTCGTAGAAGAACGTTAATATTTAATTTTTTTCTGAAAAAATGGAATTTTCCATGGCCCGAAAAAGTGGAATTTTTATCAAAAAGTGGCACGAATTCCATACTGGAATATGGCATTCCTCAATTTGGACCTCGGATTCGTGATCAGCAGAGAACCTCCTAGAGCCTATTTCCGAAGCGAAATATTAAATTTATAATTTTTTTTGTGACAGCTAGTTTTTGGGGCACTTCAAACCTCTCTAACTTTCTTATTTTCGGAGTTAATGCTGATGAATGTTCCTGGGAGTCTAGGAAACACGTGAAAAAAGGAATTTTTCAAATCGGTGCTGTTCCACCACTTTTCCACATTTTATACTTTTTTTCGGCTTATTTACTGGATTAAATGTGCTTAACTGTATTGTCAAATGCTTTGCTAATCTGTGCTAAATACAAACATTTGTTAGAATTACTATGTGCCAGAAGAAGATAATTTCACATTGTCATGTTTTAAATAGTTCTAATTACAGTTGTACCACATGAAATCAGCAATAATGTTAGCCGTCTAATTAGTACTTCATAGAGTTTTTGTAATCATGATATAGTTCATGTAGAAACAGGTCCATCATATCACAATTCGATGCACAGGTATTAATTAATTCGTATTTAGATTAATTTCACTTTTAATCACCAGAAGACGCCAACTTAGTTGGCGAGAAGCGCGTTGATAATACAACGCCCGAAATGCGAAATGAAATTTACATTATATGTCACTTCTTACATCCGACATTACCAGATGATCCAGGGTCGAGCCTCAACCTCTGGAATGACAATGATTATTAATACACCGCATCACATTAAGGTACATCAAAGTATATTATTCACGGCGTTAATAACATCTGGTATTACGTTGCACAATGCATTTTCCGGGGAATAATTTTTGAAAGGGTTGTTTTGCAGCCGTGTCAGTTATTAAATACTGTCACCTCACGCCGCAGCGCTTCCGAGAGCCGGTGAGGCGATCAATCATCTGTCAGAGCCTCTGAATTGTCTCACGTTGAATACACCTAAGCAATACTTTCGCCGTCTTTTTTCATTCCGCACAATGTTCCGCGCGACTGGTTCTGTCTAAAATAAAGAGGTGTCTGCTATGATAGAGCCAATTTATCAGGTGTCAGGGTGACAATGGTCATCAGTCTGGTCGCGTGACGTTCTAGAACAACTGCAGCCCACTATCTGCTGGCCCGCAAGCGTTCTTTTCACCATTGCCTGACCTCGCGACATAAATATAAACTACGTTCTTCATTGGATGTTTTGCATATATTGTTTTTTCTAGTTGTGAGTGACGCACATTGTTAGATGGAATTGACATCTTTTGTAGCAAATATTCATCTCATCAATTATTTAAGTGCGAAAATTCCGATTTTTCAGCAAGTACACACTCATTAGTTAAAGGAAATATTATGAGTAGTGATTCTATAGATTCACTACAAATTATCAGTAATTGCAACGTAGACATGTGTATTTTTTCAGTGTATCTATCACGCGATTAAGATACACTAATGACTGACAGTCATACTAAAGCAGGGATTCCCAACAGGTGGTCCGCGGATGTCTTAGGGGTCCGCGAAATGTCACTGAGATATTCATTTTAAGAAGAATTTAAGCTTTTGTCAATATAGCGACCGATGAGGGGGGGGGTCTTTGAAAAAATCTTGTTGGGAATCTCTGTACTAAAGGATATTTTTCTTAGGATTTTGCAAAGAGCTTTGCAAAGATTTTTTTCCTACTGTTACTAATTCATTTTAAAACGAAAATAGACAATTGCCAGCCCTCTATTTCATGGATCTTTCCTGTCTCCAAGGATTTTGGAGATGAAAATATTCGACAACTTCCCTGGGACAATTCTCGAGTACCTATAGACTATCACCCGTCGCCTGCTCTGGAAATCCTCCTGGATCTACCCACTCTATAGTATATGGGCCAGCCAAGATATTGGTATAATTTGGGGGTACTAATTTTCCTTCATACCGCAGTTATATGGGTGTACAGAGATAGCAAAAAACTAGGATTGCCATCTGAAAGTGGTAGCTAATAAAAATGGTGGCCAATCCAAGATGGCTGATGTAGACGTTTAAAGAAAACAACCGTATCTCTGTAAGTTATTGTCCGATTTCAGTGTTCTTTTTTTTTAATGACAGTTTAAATTGTGAACTTTTTATATGTTCCCATAATTTTTTCCATATAAGCAACCATTAATTAGTAAATCGCTGATTAGTGAAAAATACATTAGTTTTTACAGATAATTTGTTTATCATAAATTTTCTTAAAACGTAAGACATTTTAGAAAAAAATGTTTTCAACAAATATTGTAGCACAAACGATTAGCTGTAATTTGGTGTCTTACACTTGTGTGTTTAGACAATGTGCACTGGAACAATGCTGTGTGATAAGAATAACAGTATGGGCCAATTTCATCATATTTGAAGTGAGCTTTAGATAAAATTACATTTGACTGTTATAGTAAGTGAGGGATCTGTCACACTCAAATGTAGCCTTAATTAAATCCGATTTTAGATTCGATTATGAAATTGACCTTTTGTCACAGAAAAATATATGACCGACAATAATCAATACCAATATAAGTTTTATAATTTTTAATAATGAAAATTTTTACTCATGCAAATTATACAGATTTTATAAACAATTGTTTATTGTTCCTTTTGAAATGTTTCTTAACAATATCGTTTCAACTAAACTTTCACAAATCGTCTTCGCTGTCACTACATTCATATGGTTCATCAAAAAATACATTTTCTGCAGTTTCCTCGGGCTCATGCATATTTTCACATTTAGTCAGCTTACACGCTCTGGTACATTTCAACTGATTCATCATACAAGTGCACGATGGTAGTTGACATGATCTTGCACAAGAACAACTCAAAAGTTCTAAAACTGCTTCAGGTGCGGGTACTCCCGTCATCCAGTTGATGCAGAGTATGCCATCATTGTCCTTGTGCTTCTGGAACTTGAAGATAATTTTCCAGACATCGCTCCCAAATTGCTGCTTGATAGTTTGCGCGCATAGAATTTTGGCAAATAGAGTCTTCACATGGAGGAAGTTGTGTTGATTCAACATCACCTTCTCTACTTCGGAAAATTTGGTATCTTAGGTCATTTATGCTCTCTGTTTTGGTATTTCTTTAATACAACTGACACGTAAACTTTTGGATCAAATAGTGGTCATTGTTGCATAATGCAAACTGGCTTCCCAGCAGTGAAAACAATGAAATAAATTCTTCACGTTATTGTAAAAGTTTCAGAGCTTTCAATTTCCCTTGCACGAAAACGCGCTGCCTGTATCGCAACCTGTTCATGCATGTAAATCAGGTAGTGCTGATATGATCTCACTGCCAACTGCACATGCAAGTTTTTAATGTCAATTAACCTGACTTGATCGCTTGTTTCACGTTTGATGTACAAGTTACTCTCCCGACTAATTGCAGAAGATATGTAAAGAGCTAAAATCAAAACATCTGTGTCGTCAGACACGCAAATAACATTTGAGTATTTTACTGCAGCATGCTTTATGTGTAGCATCATCCTAGTATCTGCTTTTTCTTGGAATGAAAAAAGATTTTCTTCTTCGTGGACGCCATTAGCAGTTATTTTGATACATTTACAACCATAAGTAGCAAATAAATCCTTATCACCAATCTTTGTCTTCCTGTTTTCTTCTTGCCAATTTTCAACAAGGAATTTTATTAGTTCATTTTTACTGTCACCACTTTGAAGAAGACGTCTCCATTTATCTTGTGACTACTTTTTATATTCTTGAATGATATTCCTTCCTCAGAACCTGTGCTTAGACGTTCAGCACATTTGATTGATTTGTCGTAGTAGATATCAAACACTATGTCAATTATTTTGCTATAATAGATAGCGTTTAAGAGGTGATGGAGAACTGTATCAGACAATTCATCAAATGTTTTGTTTTCTCCATGCAATTTTTAAACTAATACTATCCCATCAATTACAATAGCAGATGAAGAAATATTTCCATCTGCAGGTGAAATCAGGCTTTCCAGGTGTTTCCCCAATACAGCCTTGGTTTTTTTCATTATTCCATCAGAGTTGGCCAGACTCCAGGGTAAAGGCCCTAGGCTGAACACCTTTAACATATCTAACTGTCGCTTTTCTGCTATCAGAATCATACTGGCAAAAAGCTCTACATATTCTACAGAATTTACTTTTTGTGAAGACATTTTCAACAAGTTTAATACACCAAGTTAAAGCTAATCGTTTGTGCTACAATGTTTGTTGGAAACATTTTTTCTAAAACGTTTACGTTGTAAGAAAATGTATGATAAACAAGCAAATTATCTGTAAAAACTAATATATTTTCACTAATTCGCGATTTACTAATTAACGGTTGTTTATATCAAAAAAATTAATGGGAACTTACAAAATGTTAACAATTTAAGCTGTCATTAAAAAAAAGAACACTGAAATCGGACAATACCTTACAGAGATACGGTCGTTTTTTTAAATGTCTACATTCGCCATCTTGGATTGGCCGCCATTTTTGTTAGCTACCACTTTCAGATGACAATCATAGCTTTTTGCTATCTCTGTACACCCATATAGCTGTGGCTTAAAGGAAAATTAGTACCCCCAAATTATACCGAATAGTTTAATTTGGCTAGTTGGACCGCATACTACTACATCTACTTGGGGAGAGAGAGAGGAGAGAGAGAGGCAACATGTAGACTCCAGCAAACGGTTATTAATATACCGTAGGCGAGCATCATGGAATGCAACAGGCTGACATATACTGGAATGGTTGACGATATCTTGGGAGTGCTTTCAGATTTAATACCCACCATGACCAACTACGAACTACCTTTTACCATCCTGTTTCCTGGAAGAGATAAGTAGGATCGGAATAAAACTGACCTGCAAAGTGCAGAATAGTTGTTGGTTCATAAAGGGTTCCAAAATCATTAAAGAACTGATGCAATTGAACTGTGTGTAGAGAGGTTTGCAGAGACGTATGCTAGACATAGGTCAATAAGAATCTTTGCAAACAGCCAAGCAGGTCTTAAAGCTCTTACATCCTATCGTTGCAATTTTAAAACAATTTGGAACTGCAAGCAGACTCTAACCTGATTGGGCAGAAATAACAAATTGATTCTGGTCTGGGTGCCGGGCCACTCCAGCAAGGAATGTAATGGAATAGCTGACCCCCCTTAGTCAGGAAAGGTACAGTACAGTACAGTACCAGTGCTTGGCGTACCATCAAGCACTGCGAAAACATCCATCCTGGCCTGGACTGAAAGAAAAATACTCCAGTACTGGCAAAAACTACCAGAATTTGTTAATTCAAAGGAGTTTATTACATATCTTTTGAAATCAAAAACCAAAAAAATTTTAGAGTTAAACATCACTTACACAGACTTAGCGGATAACGTTGAATGCCCTCTGTGTTTGGAGAAGCATGGAACGACAGAGCCCGTAGAAAAAATCAAGTTCTCACTCTTTGTCAAAGAGCAACTGCTGCCAGAGGACCTGGACAGTCTCGAACTCAATAAGGTTATCATCTTTATTGAAAAGCTGAACGTACTGGATGAAATATGTTCTGTCAATTCTTCGTTCGTCCTCTTGTGCTACAACCCAGGCTTTGGCTTCTTTTACAATTGCCCTTCGTATTGACTTTCTGATGACAATATCTTCCAATTCGTCATTCTCATGACTTTCAAAACTTAATGATCCTAATGCCTTGCATCTTTCGCAGTGAATACAATAGCTGCTCGGCTAACGATTTCAACGACACTGTTGTCCTGCCCACAATATGTTAGTCCAGGAATACCTCGATAATACATTTCCAATTTTCAAACCAAATTGAGTGCACGGGAATCTTATCGCCCGTTAGATCCTCCGATCTTGCCCCAAATGACTTCTGAAGTCAGCGCAGCGCACTAGTGAGACGCTGCTCAAATACATTTCTTCGTAGAACCAGAAAACATTTCGAGCAAAAAATCTTCAGGATCAAGAACGCATTAAATATTCTTTTGCGTTTTTCTCATTAGTTAACTCTTAAGAAGAACGGCGGTGTTAAAGTTAATTTTTTACAAATGTTCTGGATAAAGCCCATGAAAAACTACTATCCTAGTGTATCTAGCGGAGACGATTTTTTTTTGTCTGTTTGCGTCATTAATCTAAAATAATTAATTTTTATGTACCTTTTTAACTCCTACTTTTCACAGCTTCAGAATATTTAAATGAAGTTTCGATGCAAATTTTATGACAGAACGAGACACAGAGATTACAGTAAAATAATACACCATATAAATAAATTAACCGAAAACGTTATTATATTATTTGATTTAATGAAATAGGTGTATTATAACCCGACAATTTTTTTTATAATCGTCGTAGAAAAAAAAATGTGTACAGAAATTATGTTTCATAACATGCTGAATTCAAATATCAAACGACTACAAGTTGTGAGGCGCGTATAAGAGAATGGTCGGTAATGCAGTTTTTCGTTTTTTAACTATCTTCCACATCTTTTAAAAATATGAAAATATTTGGGAATAGGCCTTGATAAATGAGTAATTTACGATGATTATTTCACTCATTAACGCTATAGCCAATGAGAGCCCGTTTTTTCACAACATTGCACCAATCAAATGGCATTATTAGTGGTAATTCAAGCTAGATCGGCTTTTGACAGTACCAACATGCAAAATTTATCGCTCTAATTTTTTATGTCGCTGCAGCGGCAAATACTGCGATAATTTTTTGACATTTTGTTTTGTGAAATATTTTCGGCAAATAGGGCAACTCATGCTTTTAAATTTTATCTATAAATATCTTCTCTAGTTTATTACTAATTGTTAACTTACCTTGTAAATTGTAATATTGTATTATGTACTAGCAAACATAAACACACCACATATATAGTAAACAATCGTCAGTTCCAAAGAGAAGCCTGTCTGAAATATATAGGCTATAACCCTTGCCTATCTGTAACTATTTCAATTTGCCTACTTTTCAATCAGATAACAATAATATACAAAGATTATACTTAATATACCTAGCTCATAATACAGGAACAAGTCAAGCACAGCTTTCAATAGCTCAATAACGTAGTTACAAAGTTAAGCAAATCATTTATTATAAATGTCAAGTAAACACATTCGCTCTGGAAACAAACTAAAAATGTACCTACCTAGGTACCTACTTACATACGGTAATCTATCAAAAAGTAACTAGTTGAATCAAAGCTGTGCAATATTTTAATTTGTTGTATTTAAAATTCACTCTGCCTAACGAAGCAAACCTCAACATAATTTGTAAACTTCATAAGTTAAAAATAAGGATTAAATACGTAAATATGAATCAATGAACAATTATTATGGAATATAACTCTAGTAGCGGTAGCGCTAGATGGCGCTCTCTATGTCAATCTCGGAACCATGAGTCTATAGTAATAAATATGCGGGATATCGGGAATAGTAGTGCTCTCTCTATCGTTCCTCGTCATATTGCACCTCAGAAACGCCTGAAAGGTGTTAAGCCAGTCTATATATTATAATATCTAAGGTTTCAACTCGTTTTATTTACTAGTTGCCATAGAAACGTTACTAGATTATTTTAAAATATAGCGAATCTCTCACAACGAAAAAACTTTGTATGTGAAAATAATTGTTTATGGAACTTTAATAATATAATATTTGAAATCCTCTACCCCAAAAACCCATAAAACGATACCCCACATCGGTAGTGGGGTGGGGGTGGTGATAGGGGGGTGGTAGTGGGGGGTGGATGAAGTAAAAAAATATTTTGAGATTTCTGGTTCCTGTACATGCACTAAATCACATTTTTTTTTCATCCCCTTTAATAAGGAGGTGGGGGTGGTAATAGGGGTGGCTAATGCCAAAAATTTTTTTGAGACCTCAGCTTCTCTTGTATATACCAAATACCAATTTCATGGACTCCTACCTGCTTGATTTACCCATTTACCCCAAATTTACCCCAATTTACCCCCCAACCCTTCGACGGAAGAAGATGAAAATATAATCTAGTTCTAGATCTCGTTAAAATACATATTTGCACCAAATTTCAAGTCATTATCTTAAACGGTTTCAGAGTAAACGTGCGCACAAAAAAAAGTTACAGACAGACCGACAGACAGAAATTTTTTTTTGCTCAAATTTAAAATGTCGACGTTTCATGACATTTTAAGCCTATTTGGACAATAAAAATTTTTAAAAATTTTTTTGTCGTTACTATACTTCCACTGGACGTGGAAGTAATTATGAAAAAAATTGGGTAAATAGCCCAACATATAAGTAACAAAGAACTGTGAATTATTTCGGACTTTTTCGTACAACGGTATCCGAGAAGAGTTTAAAAAACGAAAATCAAAAAACCCCCCACCACTCCTCCAATATGGCGGCTGCAGGCTTGGAATTTTGGGAAAATTATATTTAGGGTAAGCCCCTTCAAATAGTTGATAACAAACAAAATTTTGTTTGGGGGCAGATTTTACATGTTTATCCTGCCTTTAATTATGTTTGATTTTTCGTAGATTACCATTTTCCATACGACGCATCGTTTCTGAGTTATAAGCGAAGAATCGAAAAAAGGGACCTTTCCACCCCTTCCCCCCTGAAGCGGCAGGGCTAGGGGCGGGGACTTTTAGTATGTTTACCTCCCAACACATTCCTGAAGAGAAAAATTCTCCCCTCCTCCATGTTATCTACAACTCTCGTTGTCTGGACTATAGACTACTAATATCGAATCTGCAACATTGCAGTGTATCTCTCTGAAAAATGCAAATTAAAAAGATTCTAACTGCATGCTTAATCTCATTGGCATCATGTAAAAGTGAATCGTGCCGTGTTCCAGCAAAATGGTAATAAAATGGCTATTCACGGTCGGCAGAGTCCGAGTTCAACTTCTACTCGTTCTTGATCGCCTAGGTCACCTTGTTTGTTGACTTACTCTGTTCGCTAATCACACTTTGCAACTCTCAGTTAACTTTATTCTCAATCTTATATTAATTTTGTCCAATATGCGTCTTTGGACATCCTCCGTCCTATCACACTGAGTTTTTAGTTATCTAGTCTGAAGCACTAGAGTACAGACATTTCGCCAAAGAAAAAAATGTCGAGCGTCGTGTTGTCATGCGATAGGATATCACGGAAAAAGGGAACAAAAGCTCCCTTCAATCGAGCAACAAACAACTAGGAAAGGAATCAAGAAAACTAATTAAAACATCAAAGATGTCCAGGCGGTCGACATCAGCCGGGTGGATGGAGGTGAACCGGCGCTGCTGGGAGATTGAAATGTCCTGTGACGGGCTGTCCGTCCGTCACATGGGGGGCGGTTTGGGGGGGTGGAATTGCAGGGTGTTGTCGCTGCCCGGGCAGACGTCTTTTGACCTGAGCGTGCATTGCTTTGAGCCACAGACTGATCGATCGGCGGCATGACGCTGACGCTGACGGGAGACGGACAGCTCAGAAGTGGGATACTCTCCGCCGCGACGCTGTAGGGTACATGAGGCAGTGGCGTACCTAATAAGTAGTTCAGGTGCATGGCCTTCTCTCAAAACCAAGTGAATATGAAAACTTATGTCTTTTCAAATGCAACGAATCCTTCGTTTTATAGACATTTTTTCTGTGTAATAGCAGCACTGATTTAAATAAACTATCACGCTATTAAATGTAAAGCAACACTACGCTTTCTTGGCCTAAATATAACTTATTAATTCAGTAGATCGGTCAACTCGTCTATCGACTACAATTGTATACAAATTTTCAATTATTTATCTTAAATTTTAACTAATCTGATTAAGTTTCTTTTCACACGCAGTATCACTAGTACTTAGAATTTTATGAGTAAAATTTTGCGTAGTGGTAATACAAAGAATGTAAATTCGGTGTTTTCACAAATTTTACTATCTCGTTGGCTGTGAAGGTAATACTTAATTGTAACTAAAAACATTTGAATTTCCACAACCAGTTGAGTAATATCCAAGAAAAAGTATTTTTAAATTTGAATTAAAATTTTACCGCTCAAAACACTATAATGTTGACGCCTCGGTCATAAACACCTAACCTCAAAAATACTATCTTTTAAAAATTTCCGAGTAATATGTCACTATTATGAAAATTTCCACTTGGTTCTCGTATTTTCAACTAAAATCTTGTTCAATATAATGTTCATAAAATTTTAAATATCTTCTCCCAATAAAATAAGGCGATTTTTGTAGGTTGGAAATCCAACCTATAATTGGCAGCCCATTTTTAGTAATCAACAATATTGAGACATCATATGCATCAATTTTTAAATGTTTGCTTGGAGCCATACTGGTTTCAAATGAGAAGAGCGGATATAATCATTAAAAATGACAATAAACTTAAAAAACCTAAAAGTTGAGGTTATGTTAATGCAACCGATGACGTCACAGCCCGTTTTGTATAATACCCATTCAGTTATTCAGTTTTGTTATTTATTTGTTGAAATTTTAAATTGATAGATGAAAGAATGGTGTTTAAATAATGGTAAGTGCTTTAATGTACGGAGTACTTCATTTTAATAATATCAAAGAAGCAAGTCTGCATACAATGAAAACACCTAACTGGCAGTTTATTATCTTTAGTTCATCTGCGTATAATCTTTGATAATAAATTGTTCAATTTACACTAATTATATCAATTTGGCAACGCAGTTCTAAAAAAATGTATAAATAAACTTTAAAAGCACTAGTGATATTTGTAGAGAATATTTCACGAATAAATTGATTAAATATATAACACATATTTTTAATGTTTAAAGATTTTTTTCTAAAAGACAAGATTTAAAATATATTTCAAAGTATGGAACTCACTATATTTTAAATTTAATGTAGTAAGTGACTGTTTTTGTGACAACTGAGGAACAAAAGAACATGTTAGAATCGTCTAGAAAATAACATGGATTATGGGCGAGCATAGAAGCGTCCTGTGTACGTATTTCCAAAAATTCTACGAGTTCAAACTGAGCGATAGTCCGCTAACCCGCAACATAACCCGAATCAGACACCCCCTACCATACCAGGCGTTGTCTATTTTCCGGCAAGTCCCTTAGCCACACCTTCCACTACCACAATCTGTCACTATCCTCAACTTTATATCTCCAATCCTCTTTTTTTGTCCCTTTTTGTTTGTAAACTCCATTAAGGCCAATAAACTCATCAAAATTCAAACTCTTTAAATCCTAACTTTCATTTCGAAAACACTTTCGTGGAGGCAGGGAGACTACCGGCAGTTGTCGAATGGGTTTTTTCGTTTAGTTTTCCCGAGTCAACAGCCAAAATTTTTCAGCGCGTGTGCTATGACAAAGTGTTATTTTAATTACCGACTTGGTTTAAACTTGGTTCTTGCTTGAACTTGGTTCTATGGTAAAATGTATGTTGTATCATGAAAGTTCAAGGTTGATCACTAAATTAACCAGAGTTCTTGTAATCGGTTGGATTTGGAGGTTTAAACCCGGTTTAATTAAATATAACCTCAAACTCAGGTCATCATTGGCCAACAGTTCTAGTGAATAAGGAGTTAACCATCTGCGATACAACCCTAAATGTTTTTATGTATTATTGTTCAATCAAGTTGTTAATATTAAGTCTTTTATTATTATTATTTTTTTTTTTAGGTAGGAGTTTTAACTATTCTTTAATCAATTATTGTTTTAGCCAAAAAGGATCTACCCCACCTCGTCGCTACACGCTGTTGTTGTCTGTTTAGCTCCGAGCCAGGTTTCGGGAAGGCGCATTGTTGTATAGTTAAAGCAATCGCAATAGTGATCGACGTACCGCCTATCTAGGCGGTGTTGTTGAGACGCGATGGTTACAGAACGCAGAGCCGGATTTAACTATATTGTTCGCTCGTTTACTTTTCATTATATTACACTTACAATATCCCCAAAGCACTACTATGAATTGGTAACAAAACTTACTAAAACTATTTAAAAAAAACACATTACCAAATAAAGAAATATAAAGTACTTATCGAATTATATATTCACCCTGACAGTATAAGCTCGACTACGGTATCTCTAACTGCGGTCCTGAACTAAAAATAACAGTCTAACGGTTTACGCCTACACGCCACGTCAGATGCCGACATAGATATCATCTCTCTCACTTAATGTAAGTGGAGTAAAGACGGGAGATGTCTACTTGCCGGCCTATTCATTCATCACCCCTCATAACCCCTCATACTATTAAAACTGTTTCAACTATACTTACAATTCTAAATACACTTCTTTATTATCATTATTATTATTATTGACGTATTTCCATACATACAGCGAATCAACGTCCATCGCGATTAGTATTTGATCTGAGGAAACACGACGATTTCGTCCCACCTTCTAGCGGCTTGTATATCAGCGTATACGCAGAAGCTATGTAATTCTAAGGCGAGGATTACGTAGTGTCATCCCTCGGAAGGGGGATGTAAAGCAGTCGGTCCCTTATCTATTAAATGATAAGCAAGTAAAACGCTAGTACATTTGACGAACATCTTGCCCGTAATCTTATGAAGTCGAGGAGAAACCTCGAAGGAAATCTGGTGTCCACTCAGAAGGAAATCCGAGGAAATCTGCTTATCAATTTTTTTTATCAAAGAGGAAATCGAGGAAATCTTTTGTACAAAATTTTGGGTGCCTCGTATTAAGTCCATAATCAGTAGTCACGTCGATATCAGAAGTAGTTAATGAAAATCCAGTTAAAGAGCACAGCTCGATCTGTATTCACATATTTCAGAAATGTATGTACGACACTGTAAACGATGCAGGAATGATTATTATTATTAGATTAGCTTTATTTACTCATTAACTACTTATTTTTAATTTGAGATGTTTAAAAATGAACTATTTAGTTAAGCAGAGCGTGCTCTCTGAAAGGTTAAATAAGAATTACTATTGAAGTATACATTGTACAGTGTATCGTTTTAATTCCCCAAATTAGTAACCAGTTGTAGAATGCAGACTCACGATCATTGTCCAATGAAGTGGTTTCTTCCATGTGTTGCCATTGTCGTTGAATTTGACTTGATGTTTCACTGATAATGCTGTCAGCTTCTTCAGAAGGAATTTAAAAACTGAAGTTGTTGTGTTCTGCTCCCCGTTATATACCCAGGCGCTGTTTCGCTTTGCTACTAATTCGTTGTACTTCGTTGACCGTAACCGTGACCGTGACTGGTGCTTGGCAAAGCCAGTCTCCATGTGTTACTTATTCGATGCAGATCTTCGCTATAGAAGTTGTTCCTGGTTTTCATAATTAATTAATGAATTAATTCAATAGAGAAGATGGGTATCGACTGAGTACCATTGAATAATATTGACGAATGGCTTTTCCTAATATACGATTTAAATGTATTGAGGCCTCTTTTTAACCACGAATATGTTACAGATGGAGCGAAAAAATTAAAAAAAGTATGTGTTAATTATGTGTCTATTGGAAATCACTCTGAAATTTGAATAACTTACCTTAAAGTTATCCTGAGTTATATTGAAAAATGTGCCACTTTTAAAGGAGATTTTGACGAACCGAATAAGCAAGAAATCGTACTCAAAAAACTGTGTTTTATCGATACCGAAAATATTATTTTCCAAGATATAACGGATTAAAAGCTGGTAAGGTCAAAATCTTAAAAAGTGGTACTTTCGGCGACTTGAAGTATTCTACATTTTATCGCCATTCGTCGTCTGTAGATATGGTGGTACTAAATTTTTTATTAACTTTCCCGATCTCCTAATATAAGATACGGTACAAATGATGAAGTACGTAAGTCTTATCGGTCATTCAGACCTAATATAAATTGCAGTAACCGGTATAGATATTGATAAAATAACAAACGCCATGTCAAATTAATACTTTATTATCATGATATGATTGCTGTATATGCCATTTGCATACTTTGCATTTGCATCTTTTAGATACTTGTGTCATTTAATCTGTATTTCCAAACGCACTGAAAAAATGGCGTTAAAAACATTACAACCTAGTTGTAACCTTTATTTTACCAACTAATCGAAAACCACGCTATGTAAAGAAATTAAAAATTAAAATTTCATATGGTTTTTTATCCTTGAAAATTTGTTTATTGCGGAATTCAAACTACATCTTTCGCTTCTATAAAATCGTTGAGAACACATATATGAATTTCCTATAAACATATAGCATTAATAAGAGATTTTAAGAAAAATGCAAATGTCATTATTGACGAAAACAAAGACGGTGTTAGTATTATCTTTCCTTATGGCAACGAGTGATGTCTTTTTTTCAAAATTGCTTATAAACCAAAATGAAAGTCAAGCTGCACCCTTAGACCATTTAAAAGTAGGCCAATTCACTTAAATGGACTGATAATACCGAAGATAATACCATCAATAAAAACCGCCAAGGTTTCAAAAGACAGAAGGTGTACGTATCCTTTACTAGGACAGAAATGGAATCAGCGCAAGTGCTCGTGGTTCATGTTCGAAGCTCTTCCAACGTTGCAGATACGGCATGATCTCTTCCGTATCTCGGAGGAGTTAATAGTATACTATTCAACGACCGGTAATATAGGTAATAACTCACGCAGATGAAGTTTACAGCACGAGCCAAAGGCGAGTGAGTTGTTACCATTACCGAAAGTTGAATACTATATTTTGTCTACGATTATAACAATAAATATTAAATTGAGAAAATTTAGTTTAAATTACTCAGTTTGTTTAGTAATGAACTTAACTGTAAAATTTAATTTTTGTACACAATTTTATATTTATTTTGAGATTTTTCGAGTAATAAATTATGTATTGTATCATTACTTGTCTTCATTCTGGTGGTGTACCTACATATTAGTTCATCTTCACTAACCGAATTCATCATTTTTGGCACAATTATTATTACTTAACTTGATTTGAAAACGTCAAAACTATTCAAACATGATAAATCACCTTCCTCCCCTCAATAATAATGGACCGTTCTTATTCCACCATATCGGAAAAGAATTTCTCTCGGACAGAGCCACCTTCTTCGTGTCGCGCGTTACGTCGATTGGACAGGCTAGGCATGAAGATAAAGGTGATTGGCTCTGTACCTAGTGATTTATAATAACTACTCATTAAAACTCACGCTATTTGTTTGTGGATACTATTAATTGTTCAAAAGTACTTCATTAATTAATATATAACCTAATAAGAGTAGATAAATTAATTATTGTGAAAGGATTTTAACAGCACCTTATCTTGATATTAGTATGATGAAAGTAACTATTTTGGCAGAGCATAATCTTTTATCCAAAGAATTTTTTTTTGTGAAATTCTTATTTAAAAGTAAATTTGATACACTTGGCATCACTGTTGAATATATCGGGGCAAATTTTAAGCTAACCTCTAATCCAAGTGATTTGTTTTGTTAGCGACATAACTATTATTTTTATTCTAATGTAAATTAGGGCACGTTTATCAATGTTAAATTTGCGTGTTAACTTGCCCTGTGCTAACTTTAACCTCAGGGCAAAGTTAGTGTTAAACTCACATCCGTTTATGTTGAATAACCTGAGGCTGGTAACGCTTTCTGCAGAGTTTCCAGCTCTGGATTGATTGTGATTTGCCGAAAAATGAGCAATTTTTTGTTTGTTAGTTTTTGTTACTAAGTTAAAAGCATTTGTTTGCTTTTGTTGAAAACTCACCTGACAGTGACAGCAACGAGCAACAACAATAATTATAATATAAACTAGATTATTTTCTGGTCGATAGTTACATTTTTATCTTAAGAAAATCAGTGAAACTCTAACAAAGGTAGGCAAAGGCTCCACTTTTTCATCAGAATGATGACTTCTACAATACAATAAAATAGATTTTAATATTCCAAAATATCTACTTCATCACTTATTTCGTCGAAAGCTTCCATTTTCAATAATTTAGGCAAAAAAATAACTTTAACTTTTCACCCAACAGCTGTCAGCAACAAACAAAATTTGCAGGTTAACCTCGGGTTAGCAGAGATAACCCCCCACCTTGGAGCTCGGGCTAGACTTTATTCCAGGGTTACTTTTAATCCGTTTTTTTTTAATGCCTTATTTATATTAACGTCCTGACGAAGTTTAGCTAATGCTACTTTACCACTTAACCAGGACGGTGAGATGAAATACGGTCACCCATTCAAGTGATGGACTCGCCCGGCGTGCTTAACTTCGCTGATCGAGGTCTCGCCACTGAAACCGGTACTGTACCTCACCTCACCATTTAATAAACACTTTAGCCTGGAGTTAGCGTATAGTCCCGAGGCAAACTAACCGAACCGAACCCGTATTGATAAATGGGCCCTTAGACGGTCAGTTCAGCTGTCCGTTCAGTCTCAGTTTCAGTTAATTTGTCAGTTCAGTTCGGAAATGATGGTGTATTCAGTCGTCAGTTGAATTTTCATTCTTCTCGTGCACACTGCTAGTCTCTATGAATAACGAATGCCTACTTGCATTAGCTTTGGTTTTATTGCTAAAGAAACCAAGAAAAAAAAAAAGAAGTAAATGGAGGAAAGACTGGCTTCTTAAGAGAAAGAAAATCACTGTCCCATGTAAATTTAATGAAGGAATTTTCCCGATAAATCTCAATAAACTCCATAATGAAGTCGTCGATTTTTGACATTGTGGGAGAAGTGCGCTTGGCCAGGCTATCGCGAAAACTAAGACATGAACGAGGTTTATATATAAGTCATTTTAACTGATAACCGATACAATAACTGTTACTTTTGGCAAACCCATCGAGCCACAAACTCTGTATTAGTTTCAGTTAATGTCATCATTTTTGTTTTTACACACAAGTATAACTGACAATTCAACTGAACTAGGTTAATAGTAGGCAATAACAGGGTTGAATATCATATGCTGGAAGAGTTTTGTTTGCATGTGTCACGAGTGTGTTATAAATCAAGAGCTACTGGCTGATGGTTTCATCCAAAGCCAAGAAGAGGAAACAAAAAAGAAAGAAGCAAGTGTTTAATTTACGTTACAGACAATAGAAATTTTTAATCAACTTTTTGAAACAAAAATCGGCAAAATTTAAAATTCAAATTTACCGCCATAATTCAAATTAAAAATATTACACACGTGTACTGTCTTATGGCCTTAGACAAGGATGCACAACGTTGCCTTCTTCGTTTAATTTTGGCATATTTTCCGTAATTGGGAATTATCAGCCCATTTCAGCGGAGCGCTCATCCTCTAAGACTGCGCCGCTGTCATGGAGGGGTCAGGGTAGAAGGGTATGCGACGCTATGCACCCTCCACTGACGACTGACCTGGGAGAAAATGCATTGCATTGTCTGCTATTATTGTCTCAACGGGAAGATCGAGGCAATTTTTGCGTGCACAATCAATAATTATTATTATTGCATGACTTTTGAACTTTAGGTATCGAATTGCAATATCTAAGCTGGCGTTAATGAATATCTATCCACATGGCGATCTCAATGTATTAACTGTTACGTTAGTTTTCCGCTTGGCACAATTTTTTGTTTGTAAATGACGAAACACCACGGAAAGCAAAAGTTGGAAACTTTACTGAAAACTAGCGGGTGGCATACCTGTGGTAATACAGATTTAAAAAATATGTTTCACTCTTTTGAAGTACCTATGGTTTACTTTATAACATCTATCACAAAAATCGTTTTAAAACTTTGCATAAGATTGTTTTAAGTATTTAGAATATTTTTGAATGCCTGCTCTCTGCTACCTCTACTCAGCCATTTTTTAAAAATGAAGGTGTTATTCATTGAGTGAAAAATTTCATACTGTTTCTGCTGTTACTGTTT
The DNA here is from genome assembly GCA_936432065.2 of Rutpela maculata. Lineage (NCBI taxonomy): Eukaryota > Metazoa > Arthropoda > Insecta > Coleoptera > Cerambycidae > Rutpela > Rutpela maculata. The sequence goes on from OW386286.2 coordinate 254,908,176, forward strand.
CTAAAATTATTCTTTTATATACGATTTCCAAGATACGCTTTTTGCCTTCTTTTATTTATTTTTGTAAATGAGGTACATCTTTAAAATGATCATTGTAACTTTTCTAAAAAGAAATAGAATAGTTAAAATTGGTATAAACGTTATTTGAATGTTATTTTTTTTTATTTTAAAACAGATTTTTTTCAAAAACAAGATATTGCTTACATAATTTAGAAGTAATACAATGACCAATTATTTTTCTAGTAGTCTTAATTATAACACTTTTATCGAAATACTTATTTACTTATATGTATAAACTTTAAACAGGTACCAATGGATGATGTGGTAAAGAGATGTAATATTGCTTATGTTCGGGTTTTCAGATTGGGGCTTTTCTCCACCGCAGTCACTAAATCTTGATATTTTTTGGCAAAGTTCATTAGGACTTAGCCGTGTTAACTTATAATTTAATAAAAAAGTTGGCATCAACATTTCGCTTTAGAGTAAGTGATCTATAATGCTTATCTTAAATGCCTTTTTTGAAAATCTATTTTGTACGATCAGTTTTAGTAATTCCAAATTTTACCATCTCGACCCAATTGACTGATTTTCCTAAATAATCTTTACGAATGGAAAGGATTCTAATAATGGCACTACAGAGACTTCTCCTATTAGTAACAAATATTGTAATGTATTTTTGAAATTTGATTTTATGCTGAGATATACTAACACACAAAGTATTTGGCTACACCTGTAAGATACAACAAAGAGAGGATTAAAATACACGATTTAATGTAATTTTTGCATTTTTTGAGATCCGCCCCTTTGTGATAATGGGGACGAAATATCAGCATGTTTTTTTTTGCGAGGAGGGAAACCCACACGGGCTGCCTATCCCAACTAGGAATAGGTCTGAGTGTCAGCCTCCAACTGACTAACCCCCCCCCTCTTAGGGCTCGTCTGTATAGAATACTCCGAGGGCACTGCAGCCTCTTGGGCGTATTGTGCTTGGCATGTTTTAAAACATCGCACCATGTTTTAAATAAATGTTTAAAACACATTTAATACACAATGCGATGTTTTAAACAAATGTATTATTTTGGATATTGTGGAAAAGCAGGAAAAGTGCCGATGATGTTCCATTCCGATAAATAATTCCAATATAAACAGTAAACGTATTCACAGAAAAATAGCTTATGCAGTCTTACTCTTGTGAGTCAAACGGTCAGTGGTCACTTGCACTAAACTGAACGTTTTATTTGTAGAGTGCTGTAAAATCTATTTAAGAGCGTCATCTGGCATCGAGTAGTAGTAGCAGACACAGTAACTTGGCACCATTTAATTTTAGTTTAATAGAGTTTTAAACGTTTTAAATCTGTTTTAAACATACCATTTAAAACATTGAAAAAAAACAGTTTTTTTGTTTAAAATGAAAAAAAAACTTTTTTTTCCTGCCCTGCGAAATATTATGTCCCCCAACTGGTTGTAGGGAGGAGTTATCTCATTTGTGGCTTTAGACTTCACCCTATATTTATCCACCGAGTTTTTTCCTTCGCATGTTATTAAATAGTGTTATTAATTTTATTATTATGGGCTCGATTTTATTACAGCGCTACTAGTAATAGGGTGGTGACGTTTTAGACAAACAATTTTATATCGCTGAAATGAAGTCTACTACCTACCAAGCACTAAAATATGACTTTACGTCGTCATAAACTTCATGTTTATTATGTTGCAGTGTGATTTTCTCATAGACATCTGTAAGGGCGGATTAGAACCACAAAACGTTTGTAAAACTTGATCTCTGATTCTTATTCATTCATTTCATAACGCCCTTTGGGACAATCAAGGCAAAGTCACGGGCCCATTTCAGCGTATTAATTTGATCTAATTCTTGAGTTTTTTTTCGGTGGCTCAAATAAAAATTTTGTTTTTCGTTTAACGTTTCGGTTTATCACGCTATCATCAGAGATAAATTATTTTATTTGGGAACTTTGCTTTTATATTTATATATACATGGCGACAAAGGTATGATAGTCATTATTTTAAGATGTGATCTATTGGACTATATAGGAAACAAAAAATCATAATAAATTTTTGCTTACCTGTACCGTTAGCGAGGAATTAGATAAAAAATCTTCAGACAACACCGTACTATACCTACGAATTGTAAAATAACCTACGACAACGAAGCATTGAGTTAGTAACCAATTTGGGTTACATGAGTCTACTTCGCAAAATACGTGATCTTATTGAGGACGGTCATAATTTCAACATTCAGAACTAAGAATATATTTTACAGCTTAAACACTCTATCAACCACCAATCCCGAAGGGGGGAAATCTTATAGTAAAAATAATAAAACCGTGTAATGAACGAGGTGATGAATTAAGTGATTATTGAAATTTAATTAATCGCCGTAAATTTAATTACTGCAATGGTTGGTTAAATAAAAAATGGTGATATTTTATTCTCATCGTTAAAATACATTTTTTGCAGATAATAAATTACAGAGATCAGTGACCTTTTTTCAGTAAAGACAAAAGGAGCTGCAAAGAACCGACCTGGACGTCCTACTTTTTCTAATAAAACTTATGGAATAATTGTGATTCGTGAAAAATTGCTATAGAATTGTGTAAATTAATATTAAATGTCAGTTAGTGTTTTCATTTCAAAACTGATTAAACAAGGTAAAAGTAAAACTGTTATTATTTTTAAATAACAGTCTCGCAATATTGTAAAACCCATGTTATTTATACAAGTGAGCGCGATATCCTTGTCCTTCCGTCTTCTGTTTATAGTTGTACTGTCTTAAACTGAAAATATTACCTATTTCTAATTAATTTTAAATAAAAAAAAGGTTTGAGTTAAAAAAAAAATTATAAGGATTTTTTACTTCTTTTGGGTGAACATGTCATCCTGCAAAATATTTGTACGCGTACGGCACTCGTACTCTGTGAATACAACAGTTATATGTTATATATAAAAAAGAATACCTATTCAAATGGGTTTGTAGGTGTGAACAACAACAATTATTTCTTCTAATTAATGTCTGCATCTCTAATAAGAATTCAGTGTTTTTCAATGTTCTTAATGATGACAGAAATAATAAATGTCTGTCTAATTAATGTATACACATACAATTAATAGTGTAAAATTTAGCCTAATTGCTATTCTTACACTATTCAAACGCTACCTACCATTTATATTATTACAGTTAACTCTTCTTTCCTCATAATTATTTAACCAAAATTAAATTATAATGATAATCAAGCGTCAAATTATTAGATGCAGAAATTCCTTGAAAATAAGCGAGTACATGGAAGCCCATAAAAGTTTGACACGTATGCTGCGTCAGTTGGCGTATGTTATCAACATTTCTTTTCCATCACAGGTTAAGGTTAATAATGAAAATGACCATCCAACAATGTGGAATATCGAAATACAAGAATGGCCGGTTATTATTGTTAAATCGACAAAGAACCTAGATCATAGCATATACAGGGAGTTTTTGAAATATATCCATATATTATATTCTTGAGTTCTTATATAATGTGAAGACTAATCATGACCAATGTCATTTTTTAAATTTAAAAAATGAAGAAAATATATTTTAAACTCACCTTTATCTCTCCAATATAGACGCCCACAAAGTAAGTTGTTCACTTTTAATACAGCGTTGCCAAGGCTGCATACAATGATTGCGTTATAAATAAAACTGAAAATGAACAAACACAAATTTGATATTTTATTTAGTTAAAGTATGTGATAGCGCTCGATTGAAAATGTCCATAGTTGCTTAGATGTTGCACAGACGACATAAAGGTTCGTTCATCAGGAACACGTATATTAGGAAACCGTTGCTGGTAAAGTATATGAGTCTGACGTGCATTTCCTCGGCTGCACCATAACAAAGCGCAATTTTTGTCCACTCAACTTTCAAAGTTTGTAAAATTCCCCATTTAAGCACATAAAAATACAATATTTTCCTATCATCACGTACGTGTAGCGACCAGTACGTATTTTGACAGCAGCAAACACTACACTATTGATACTTGCTGCAACTGTTTACCTATTCAGCGCCGTGTAGAGCAGCTGTTCGAGGTGTTCCCATACACCTCCGTCTATTTTAGGGGCGGCCCGCGCCCCCGCTCATCAATTTTTATTTTGGTGAAATTTTTCTTTTAGATTCCCCCTGTTCATCAATTTTGAAGTATGAGGCGGCATTTTAGATTTTGCACACCAACGTCCAAATCTCTAGAAACGGCCCTGTACCTATTACATTTCTTTTTGTCGCAATGTGTAACAAGATCAGGATCAGATGCAGAAAGACCAACACATAGAAATAGCACCATGGGCGTACTCAATAATTGTTTGTTGTATTCAAAGGACAATGTTAAAAATAGCTGATTTTTTGGCCCCCATCGCGAAACGCATAAGACCCAGAGAAAATGATTGGAAAAGGGTCAAAATTAATAAAAATACGCCTTCGTGGTATCAAAAGGCTGGGGAAAATTCTATTTCGCCCCTAAAAGCATAAAAACAACCCCTAAAACTGCTTTGAATAATAGCTTATACTGAATGTGAAAATTATATTTATTTTATAATAACTATTAGGTATCGATTCAATAGAGATAACAAAAGAGTAAAAACTACCTCTATTCACACCCCTATTCAGGGGGTGGAATGCCATACACAGCACCTAATATTAAAAAAAAATAGGTACCAAGGTGGTTAAAAATGTACCAAATAATTTTTTAAGACTAGTTGAGCCAGACCTTGAACTGACGCTAACCTCCCCAAGGAACAATTTTGGTTTCTTAAATATATACAAGGGTGCTATAAAACTATTTATAAAATGCCTTGAAAAATCTATTTTGCTGTAACAATATCCGTAATACCATCATCAAGCGACTTGTAGACTAAAAGGGCCCTGAAGATTGTTAAGGCCTTTTTAAATTCCATCATAAAACATAGTGCCACTCTTGAAACCCTTTCATAAAACTTATTTTAAAGCTGTCGAAAGCTTTTTTATTAGCTTTCTGCATTTCTAGAAAACATCTAGAAGGCTACCTTAAAACTGGTTTTTAAAACTCTTATAATAAGTCCATATTAGAACTGATAGCTATAAGAATGTCCACGAAGGAATCCAAATAATTTTATTATTGCATTTATTTTTTCTAAACTGATTTAAGCAAACACACCATCAGACTTATTGAAGATAAAATGGAATTTGAAATTTATAAAGCGTAGAGTGACAGTATAACCTCTCTAAGGACGATTTAAAAGGTAATAAAAATACATCAGGTATGACAAAAAAATTAAAACTAACGGCAGTTTATCGTTAAAACTACAAAAAAAAGGCCCAAAAAATAAAGGGGCCTCAGAAATAATAATGATTTTAATATTCATACAAAATTTGCATAGACATGTAATCAGCAAATTTAAAAAAGTAGGCTGCTTCTCGGTTCTCACGGTAATTTTCAGCCGTTTCTTGTGATTTAATTTGCCAAAGAAAAAGTGATAATTATTAATAATTATATTTGTGATATTGACCTTGAATATTTTTATATAACAAGAAAAACATGGCCGACCAACTAAAAACCTAATTGTCATTTTACAGTCCTCTCATTAAACTATATATTCTAATAATGGTAATGACCTAGGACATTTACTCTAAATGAAATCCTTTTAGTCTTTTTGTATACTATCACAAATAATCCCTCCCTTACATAAATGCAAATGCACTTGACGAAGATCACATGGACTTGATAAAGGCTGTAAGAAAACGTTTGGGATTTAAAAGAACCGCCTCCAAGACGAACCGCTTTGACATTTGATACAAAAAACTTAAAACTTAACCTCAAAATAATTTCTTCCATAAAAGACATAATTACACATCAGTAAGTCATAAAATGATTTTAATTAACACACACACACACATATGCACCAACGACACTTCAGGCAAACATATTGTTTATTATTTTTATAAAGAATGTTTTATTGAGGTTTTAGAAAGTGTTTTATGGAATTATAATTTGCCTTTTAGATTTATGGAGGCCTTTTTTTCTTCATAACGTTTCCATCACAACATTTGTCAAGGATGTTTTAAGAGTCTAGTTTTGTAATGGCCTTTGATAAGTACTAATAGGCATTGAAAATGTCTAGTTTTAAAAAGGATTTAAAATGCATTTATTGCAAATATGTTAAAACCATAAAGAATAATTTAAAGCCTCTTTAAATCTAAATGGAATTTAAGACGTTCATATAACTAATTAGCTTTATGGAGAGTTTTATGTAGGTATGATAAACCCATTACAAATACATATTATTCTAGAAGCAAATTAGCTTTATAATTAGGTCTTACAGAATGCTTTAAAACTTACCATATAAGAGCAAGAATACTTGAAGCCTAAAAGGCCTTAACATCAATAATGCACAAGACTATTTCTTAACTCTGACAAACCTTTTTTAAAACCTCCTGAAGTCCAAATGACTTTTAAATTGTTCCTTGGGTCAGCATCTCCATTTTCAAAAACAACACTTATAAGAGTATGAAATAATATTCGCAGCAAGTATTATTACAAAATAGCGCTTTAGTTAGCGACCCTGGAAACCACGGAACTACCCTATTCGGGAGTGCAATTCTATTCAGTCTCGAATACTAAAGAAATTACCACGGCACTTGGTAATGCACCAAATTATTTTCTACCAGTACCATTTTGTCTTGACGTGAGTATCCTTGTTACGAAAAGCTAAATCATTATGGAAAATATTTACAGCACAGTTTTTTTAATAAAGAACAAATAGCCAGTTATTTAGCAACCTCGAAAACAACCAAACTACCCTATTCAGGTGGTAGAATCGTATTCACCGCTTCAAATTCTAAAAAATAGGAAACAAGATGACTAAAATGAATCTACTACTCTACTCCAGTTTAGGGATGACAGACACTTTAGATATTGTAATATTAGAAAAAAAAAATTTTCATTTTATGAAATATATAGAATCATAATGAAATATTATATCAATTCTTATACTGATTACTTAATAGTATCGCTATAAAGAAAAACTGCTGTTAGAAATGTTAGAACAGCATCTAGTACAGAATATTTACGGAACAAATTAAAATAAAATGGAAGGTTTCTATTGGTTCTTATGTCTACATTTAATAGATAGATATTAAAGATGGCTAATCACTGAAAGGGTTTGAAATAGTATATTATATTACTAGGAGTAGAACGCACTCTTTTTTTGTGTTGAGCCCAGGATTTGCGGCTGAGGCGAAGCCGAAGCCGCAAACTGGGCGAAACACAAAAAACGGCGTTCTACTCCGTGTAATATATACTATTTTTTCTTCAAGCGTATTAAAATGCAAAAATTCATTTATTTATCATATATGTACAAATATTCAAACTACAGTCTTACATGTTGACACAATATGACAAGTGGCTAGTGGATAGCGCGCCACCGGTGGCTTTCGGTATTAACATTATGTTACTAGTAAAACAATACCCACTGCGGTGGCGCTTTCGGAACTAACATTATGTTACTAGTAAAACAATGTCCACTACGGTGGCGTTCGGTACTAACATTTTGTTACTAGTAAAACAATGTCCTACTTCTACTTCTGTTTTTGGTGACATAATTTAAACATTTTAATACGCTTGAAGAAAAATGATATTAGTTTATTCTGTTATATTATTACATGTAAAGGTACTTCTGGGTAAGCTAGAGAACTTCATTTGTTGGAAAAAAGTGTACATTAAATATGCAAATGGATACTTGCAATGGAGGATCATTTGGCCACTTATTGTGTTTTTCAGAATGCACCACGAGTAGACGATCCTTTTTTACAGTCAGTTTTTTCAATCACCTTGGTACCTATTTTTCGGTGCCACTGAATTGCCTAATTCAGTCTCGAATACTAAAGAAATTGACACGGCACTTGACATTCGAACTGCGCTCACTTTGGTTCAGTGTTATAGATTTCACATTTTCAAGACATGCAAATTTTCATGTTTAGTTAAGATAACACATTTTTTCCAAATTTATCTCATATGTAAAACAACGCTTCGTATAATTACTGTTTATTGGTTGGATATATTTAAAAAAGTAAACATTAGACAGTCGTAACAAAATAAAAATATTAAATTTTATTGAGATCGCACGCTTAACAAGCAACCACGATAAAAGACATGATGCTGTTAGATGTACCATGAAGCAAAGGGAGACCGAGCAAAACATATAGTAATGTCTATTATGACTTGTGGTATTTATTCTCATATGTAAAACAACGCTTTTTATAATGATTCACAGAGTTAAACATGGGTGATAGGCGGGGTTCAAATTGCATCCACCATGTTGGGTCCGCCATATTAGATGCATCATGTTGGATCCGCCATATTGGATACGCCATATTGATTAGGTTAGGTCCGGTAAACTTTTAAACTTTGAATGAAATGATTCACATGCATTTGTGGTCCTTAAAATACTTGCTGTTTTTGCAGCCCATATTGTCGGTGGAAATAGAGAGTCACTTTCGGTAGAATTTTCCACTAAAAAATGTATAAACTGATCCACTCGACTGTCTTGTGGTTTTTCGCTCATAAAATCTTCGTTAGTTAGTTTGTTTGTTTGTTTGTCAGTATGTCAGTTTGTCAGTTTATCAGTTTATCAGTTTGTTAGATTGTTAGATTTTTAGTTTATTAGTTTGTTAGATTGTTAGTTATTCCTTAATTTTTCTGTATCCCAATAAGAAACAGAAAAATTAAGAAAATGCCACAACCAACATTTAGACAATATTTAGTTATTCCTACTTTTAGTTCCTGGGAGCAGTGAGCGCAGTTCAGTATGGGAATAAAGTACCTGATTTTAATGTGTGCGCAATTCGAGTGCCCCCCCTATTTTTTTAATATTAGGTGCTGTTTATGGCGTTCCACCCCCTGAATAGGGTGTGAATGGGGGTAGTTTTTACCCTTTTGTTATCTCTATTGAATCGATACCTAGTTATCATAAAATAAATATAATTTTTACATTCAGTATAAGCTATTATTCATAATGATAATGCATTTATCTAAATCTTCTGCTCCTGAGTCCCGCAATCTTTCGTCTGAGGCCACCTTGCGACCCATTCATAAAGTACGCCTTGCCTTGCACTTACTTAGATACCACACGAGGCGGCTTTCCTAACAAACACACATTTGTAACTCATGCACACTTTTACGGCCTTAGTGTGTTTATTTACATCAAGTGACTATGTTTGTTTATTACCTGCCTGAATAGCGGCCGCCCTTTGTTAATGCAAACCCGAAGACAGGTCAGAGAGGAAAGCTTTTAGACCATTTTAAAGTTGTGCAATTATATGGCCCGACGAAATTAAAAACATTTACGAGTTGAACAGTGTGTTTAAAGTTAAAATATTCTGCAATTTTAAAATCCTAATAAAAATAAAATTATAACAGACAGGCAGTTAGTACCTAACAGATTTTTGGTTGTGATTTTAGTCAGTATGCCTTTCAGAGGGCATTATGTGCGTATATTCTTACAACAAGGAATGCATCAGAGTCATCCTGGATTCATCATATGGAAAAGTGAGTTTTCCTTTGTTCGCGAACTATGTGTTTTGATACGATTTTAATCAGATTTCCATGTGTTTTAAAATGAAGTTCAAAGTAAAAAAAATTCTCCGAAAACTATCGGCATACCATTAGCGTGGGCCCAAAGGGCTGTTGCGGGCACGTGAAATTGTATTTGATTATTTCCCTCATAAATTATAGACCAATGACATTTCGTAAATTTTTTAATTTCAACCAATGACAACAGTTTTACACTGATTATTTCCCTCATAAATTATAGACCAATGACATTTCGCGAATTTCTAAATTTCAACCAATGACAACAGTTTTACACTAAATAAACAAAAGCTAGCTTTTTTAAATTTACCAGCGAATAAATTACCTTTAGCTTTTAAATGCACATAATTGATTTAATATACTGTCAGTTGGACTAAAAACAAAATAAAACATATTACAAATTCAAGAATTATTATTTTATTTATAATTACTATGTGACAACGGTAAATTTATGCAATTTTACAAAAGTATTTTTAATATCAAACTGACACAAACTGTGAGATTTACAATCACGATCGCGTAACAAAAGTCAAATAAGCATCTACCACGTCCGTTTTCATGGCTACCAGACAAAAGTAGTTTTTAGAACGCGTCGCCGTCAATTAATACAATAAAATAATAATGATTGTTACTTAACTTATATAAAAAAAGTGTATGTATTTATAAATAAAAACTTGAGTATAAAAGTACGTAAGAAATTTGTTCATTTGGGAAATAATCTGCGGGTAGCTACATTTTTTGCAAAATTTTTGCTTTTAAGCAAATGTTCTCGACTTAATAATTTACACAAAAAGGTAAGTTATTAAGTCTCGAACATTTTCTAAGCAAAATTTTGCAAAAAAATGCTACCCGCAATTTATCCGATAAAATTCAGTGCTCTCGGGATATAACTTATGAATAAAGAATTTTTCCGCGTTTCAGAATAGGCTACCAATGACAAGTATACAAGTTGTTGTTATAAAACTGCTGAAAAAAAAAGATGGCATACCGTTTGCGTACGCCCAAGTACAGTGTACATTGAACAAATCGTGTAAAATTATGGAATAATATTTAATGTATTCAACGTATACTGTACAGAAAAACTTTACTTTAACTCGAAAAAAATTTGTGCAGATTTTAAACTTTGGTTGTAGGTTCAAAATAGACCAAAGTTCACGAAACAGAAAAGTTTAGGAGTTTTACGGATCCGTGGGAACCTATAGGAGGTGAATAGGGGTATTCTTAATTAAAAAATCGATTTTTCTCTATTTTCAGTGTACTTTTGCACTTTTTTTTTAATAAAAACGTCGCAATTTTGTTGACGTAAGTAATCAGTAATTAAAAAAATATATTCCCATATACTGCTTTTCGTTAATATGTAGTGTGACCTAGACGCTCAAATTTTTTCATCGGCTTACAGCGCTTGCTTTATAAAAAAAATTGCATTTTAAACTGTAAAGGGATTTAAAAAAAATAACATTCTTGTTTCTCTGCAAATATCTCAATAAATATTAGTTTAATAGAAAATATGGTGGACATCAAAAATGAAGCTTATAAACTGAGAATAAATTTATTTTGTTTATATATTTGTGTAGGATTGATTGTTTCGGAGATACCTAATTTTATAGATGGCATCCGACCGTTTTTAGGATAAAGTGCTGGTTTAAACTGTTGAATATCTTAGAAACTGTGACACTTCCATCAAAAGTTCTAAGAAACAAAGTTAAAGGTAATTAATCAATCTTTAAATCGATTTTTTGGTTGTTTCTACATCACAAAAAATAAAGAAGTTATGGCCGATTCAATGTACGTTTTCACATGTTTAACAAAATGTCGGCATTTGCTCAGTAATTAATTTTTCTTTCAAAAATGCTGTTTTTCGTTAATATATAGCATCACCTAGATGCTCAATTTATTGTGTCTCTTTAAAACACCTGTTTTAGAAAAAAAAATTCCATCCGCCATCCCCCCCATCGAAAAATTGTCGTATTTCGGTTAATTATTGCTATAAAATTAATTTAAAAACACTAAATTAAAGATAATTTTGTCAGAAACAACTTTTATTTGAACTATTTTTTTGTAAATGCCATATTTCCCGAGAAAATAGAGAAAAATCGATTTTTTTCATTAAAAATATCCCGTTTTACCCCCCATAGGTTCCTGCGGATCCGTAAAACTCCTAAACCATTTTGTTTCGTGAACTTGGCCTATTTTAAACTTATAACCAATGTTTAAAGTCTAGACATTTTTTTTTCGAGCTACGGTTGTTTTTTCAATCTTTTCATCTATTAATACTGTACTTGGGCATACGCAAACGGTTTGCCATCTTTTTTTTTTCAGCAGTTTTATAACAATAACTTTTATACTTGCCATTGGCGCGCGACAAGCTTTTAAGACAATGAATTCGACATAACTAAGTTTTTTCGTTTTAGTACACCTAAATAATAATAAAAGCTTGTTTTTAAAAAGATTTTTTTTTTTTCATTTAATTTTATTTAATTCGGAAAATGATTAATGATTTATTTGTTTGTTGACAAGTCGGCAAGTATGAACTCGCATAAAGATGTACCTATTACGAAGGACAATGTACTCGAGTTCACGTAAAAGCCCTAGGGTACATCTTCAGGGTCTAAAAGGTGTCAAATACAAGTAGAGTAAAATAAAAGTACTCAGAGTACAGTGATTGAGTACTTCGTACTCAAGTACGCACAGTTCGGTATATAATACAAAAGATAAAAAAGTTTCTACACTTTTTAAAAAATATTACTTTGTTTTCGAATTGCAACACAAAAAACCGCTGCCCAAGAAATCACTACTTCCATATCCAGATTTTCTATCCATGTCTCTCACAAAGAAAAAATATGGAAATGTGGAAATAATTGTTTATGGAACTTTAACAATATAATATTTGAAATCGTATACCCCAAAAACCCATAAAACGATATCTCACATCGGTAATAGAGTGGCGATAGGGAGGAGGATGAAGTAAAAAATATTTTGAGGCCTTTTGCTCTTACACACTAAATCCCAATATTTTTTTTTTCACCCCCTTTAATAAAAAAAAAAATGAGACCTTAGCTTCTCTTGTATATACTAAATACCAATTTTATGGACTCTTACTTGCATGATTTACCTCAATTTACCCCCCAACCCTTCAACGGAATAAATAATAATCTAGTTCCAGATCTTGTTAAAATACATAGGTGTACCAAATTTCAAATCAATATCTTAAACGATTCCAGAGTAATCGTCCACACAAGAAAAAATTAGACAGACAGATTTTTTTATTTCTCAAACTTAGAATTTCGAAGTAAAATGAGGAAGATTACCTTATTTTTAATTGCTTTCCACCACGATTTGGTTCCTGCAGATCTAGGTTCACTTTATTTATGTCAAAATACATTAGAAAATGCAGAAAAACGCAAGTTACTGAACATTTACTATTTCGTTCCATTTTAACCCTCCCAAGATTGACCTATGCAATTGATGTACATTTGAAGCCTTTACACACAATAATACGCACTACCCAGACTACTAATTTCTTTTTTCGCGTAATATTTTCGGCTGATACAAAAATGGCGTAATGAGTCATGCGTAGGTATATTTTTTCTGTCGTTCAAGTAATGCCTAAGTTTTATTGAGCAATTAACTGTAAAGTAATTTACTACGGGGGCGTAACATGCCTTAACAGTTAAAAAGATAATATACAAGTTTGCTGCGAACACTATATTAAACATCTTGTTAGCCGTGACGGAAATAATCAGCGACTTAAATTGATTTTCAAATACGTGTCACCTAGTCAATAATTAAACCACATCAATCACCAGCCTTTCACTTCGAACGATCATAAATTTAATTCAGTCTGAAGACATCCAGAAACAACTTCGATCTAATAAATTTTCATAAATCTGAAAATTATATAGGCACTACGCATAGTGCAATCTGTCATAACAGTAAATAATCCCTAAGAGAAATTTCCTATTAGATTTACCTTAAAATTAGTTATTACCAATATTGTAGGGAATACAGAAAGCTATAACTTTTATTTAAGAAATTTTTCTCTGTTGTTAATACTGTTACGTGTTTACACCCCTTTTGTGAACACCCTGTATCGTGGATCCGGAAATTATAACACCAGGGTAACACTAAACACTAATTTCCCAAGTAACAATTTAAATGCCAACAAGTATTTATCGGGTTTTATCACAGATTTAAGAAGGTAAATAAACCAAACTGGGTTTTATTATTTCTTTTGTACATACCAATTTATCTGCAGATGATATGTACTTAAAAAAAGGCCTTCAAATTGTCTTTAAAGCAATTTGTTAAACCTCTTTGTTCTTTAAGATCTATTAGTTTTATAGCCACTTAATTGCTGCATTATTCAAAGCCACAATAACCTCATTAAGTTTTATAGTGGATTTTAAATATTTTAAGTTTTGTGGTAGACATCTATAAATATTTAGGTTTTATGGGAGTTTTAAAATATGGTATTTAAATACTTCTTATGATCAAGCAATAAAACTAATAACTCTTAAGTAGTCTTACACTTAATATATGTTATCATATATACTATTTGCTTTTAACGATAATTGATAAAGGTTCCTTAAAACCTAATAGTTTTTTGGTAGCTTTACTAAGCTATGTTAAGACTTTTTGGTTTTTATAAAGCACCTATAAGTCCTTTGGTTCCCCCACTTACGCCTTTAAACTTTATAACGCATAGTAATAATAATAATAATAAATACATTTATTCATAAATGAAATGGTACAAATTCGACAATACTGCCCTCTTCCATTTGTCCAGTACTACTCACTAACCTAAATTAAATAAAACTAAAACTAAAATATATTTGTTCATGACAATGACGCATCACAAGCCAACAGGGGTGTGTGCGAGGTCTCCGCACAAAAGTCTCCGATAAATATCCTACACAGCCCATAAACAACTAAAAATACAGGGGGCACCACAGAACTATTGACGTTGGATTAGCAACAATTGAGTTTCAATATATCTTGAAAATTTTTTATATTTTTCAGTTTTTATTTCATCTGAGAGTTCATTCCATAAATGGGCTGCTATATACGTGTATGACTTTTGAAAAATAGCCGTCCTGTGAGGGACTATTGCAAAGTTGGTTATATTTCTGGTATCATGACCGTGGTTATGTGTAATTAATTTAGAACTTAAATAAATTGGCTCATTCGTTTTAATGATCTTCCATATGAAACAATACATGTGATGTAGTCTTCTGTTTTCCATATTTAAAATTTTATGCTCATTTAGATACGGGGTGATATGATTGCGGAAGGGAATATTATAAATGTACCTCATACAAGAATTTTGAACTTTTTGTATGGCATGTTTCATTAAAAAAGACAGCGTATTACCGTAAACCACATCTCCATAATCAAGTAGAGATAGTATTAACGAATTACAAAATATTTGTTTACATCTTTGAGGAATATCATGTTTTAAATGGTATAACTTTTTTAGACGAAAATATGCCATCTTTATTTTATTTTTGATATGGCTTTCGAACTGCAGGAATGAATAAAAAATTACGCCCAGATTTTTCGCTTCATTGACTACTGGAATTATTTCATTATTTATTTTGAAAGTTAAATTCATTGATTGAAATTTTTTATTCATTAGCCCTGTTCCCATCAAAATGACTTGTGATTTGGATGCATTTAATTTTAGGTTATGGTCATATGTATATTTATATATATTATTTAAATCTTGGTTGATCTTAACTTGTATAGAATTATTATCTGCTAGATCAAATGAACAACAAATTTGCGAATCATCGGCATATTGATGGAGAGTGGTATTTTTAATAACTTTATATCTGAAACATATAGTGAGAACAGTAGTGGCCCTAGGATTGAACCTTGTGGCACTCCTGCCTTTAAAGGTTTAAATTGAGACATTTGATTTATAACAACACATTGACTACGTTCTTTAAGATAGGTTGACATTAACTGCAGTGAAATGTCTGAGAATCCAAAATAATGTAACTTTGATAGCAGCAGTGAATGATCAAGGGTGTCAAAAGCTTTTGAGAAATCCAGCAGTACCAGACAAGTGCACTTTCCATTGTCTATTTCTCTGATAACATCATCGACTATGTGTGTTAATGCTGTAGTTGTACTATGATTTTTTTTGAACCCTGACTGACAAGTCGACAATAATTTATTTTTTTGTAGATATTCATAGATTTGGTTATGTATATGCCTCTCAATTATTTTTGATATCGCACAGAGTAAACTAATTGGTCTTAGATCTTTGAAATTTACAGGATTATTTTTTTTAGCTATAGGTTTTACTATGGCTTTTTTCCATAGTGAGGGATATTTCCCGTGTAAAAGTGAAAAATTTATTATATGTGTTATTGCAGGAAGACAGAATGGCATGAAAAGTTTTATATCAAAAATTGAGAGACTATCCACCCCTGTGGCATGAGTTTTAATAGAATTTATTATTAGTAAACACCATTTTGTGATTGCTGATTCTGATTTAAACAGTGCAATGCGGCAAAACTGATTAAAATATACATACTTGTAGTTTTTCACTTTTTCTTGCTCAATTAACGCAATAGTCACAGAAATAACGAGAAATTAATGATCGCACATTCAAAAACACACGACATAAATAATGTTTTTTTAGATTATGTTATCTAAGCTAAGTACATTTGGATTAGAGACTGTCAGAGACAAATCTCAAGGGTTTTAAAGAAGAATAGTAAGGCTGGGTAACGTCTTACAGGCTTTAAAATAGTAATAAAGTGAAGCAATTGGAATTTAACGAAACCTTTTGTTTTATAAGAATATTTCCTAAAGCCACAAACTCTCAATAGGGTATTCTATTAAAATAAACAGTTTTATTAGTTTTTCAGCCACGTTTTATTCTGTTAACTATGGCAGACATGTTGGAACAAAGTTGGGGCAACAGTGTTTAGTTATATTTTTCTTATTCTTACTGTTTACATTTAGCCTGCAACTATCTAAAATGTGTTAATATGTCATATAAACCCCTCAAGAGCCCAAAATCATACTGAGTAAGCTAAAACTAGGGTTACTATTTTTTTTATTAATTGTCAATAATAACTAATAAGCTGACAAATGAAAGGCGCGTATTGATCCACCATTAATCAAAATTCTACATGCATTTCCGTCGCTTCTTATTTGAACTGTCCTCCTTCCTTACCTCTATGTCCAAAGAATCAACCCAACCTTTCTATGCAGTACATAGCCTACTAACGAACATAACCTAACCTAATCTAGCATCATTCTCATATTATTTATTTTTTCATTTAATTTAGGAGTTAAATTTTCTTACCGAATCCCCCACGTGCATTAATTAATCACCAGAAATGTTTCAAGCATTAGGGAGATTACTAATGAAAATTTTCATAAAATTAGTATGGGTGTTAAAATGAAAACTTAATATGCAATTTAACGATAATAGTTACAATAAATTACAGTTTTTATCAAAATGTTTGTTCACAGTTATTTCTCTTCGCTTATAAGTTATAACAAAAATGCAAAATAAGACATTTGTGAAAAAAAATTGTTATATTTTTCATTTAAGATAAATAGATAGATAGATAGATCTTTATTAACCATTCAGAGATACATTGAATGATAGGACCTCGTCACAAGACCTTCACCTCTAACACACATTATTTATAGATATTTTGTAAGAATCGCCTATAGTTTGTCTTAAAATGCTTGTATTTAACACAAAAGTGAAGGAAGCCATTTTATGAGACCAGTGTTCGCGATCGTAAATATGACAGGACATAAAAAGTTTAAAAATCGCATTTTTGTTAATATTTATGGCAGTTATACGTGCTAATTATAAAATTATGATGATTAAAACAAATTGGCATTAAATTTCGTAACAAAAGAATTTTAAAATGTGAAATCGATTTTTATAAAATTCCAGAAATTATTAGAAACCTTCAGTAAACATGAGGGCACTTAAAATTCATCAAAAACACATGGCATAATTCACAGTAAAATTTCCTTCGCATCAAAAATTGCAAACTATATGGGTTAACACGTCCAATATCCATTATCCAGTAAAATTACTGAAAGCTTGGTATTATAGAGATCAGCATATTATATATTTGTAAGTGTATGTATGCAACTTTTTGAATACATTTAAGAAATTGTTTTATTTTATTGGAGTTTTATAGCAATAACAAACAGTGAAATATATGCTTTATAACGCAGTTAAATGAAGCTTCAATAAAACTGTTTTATAGTGACGGTACCGAATTTTCTTAAGAGCCTGCGGAATTATTTTGTAATGCTTGCAATAGCTTTTACAAAATATCAACAATGACTAAACTATTTTATAAGATGGTGCCAATTACTTCCACGTCCAGTGGAAGTATAGTAACGACAAAAAATTTTTAAAAAATTTTTATTGTCCAAATAGGCTTAAAATGTCATGAAACGTCGAGATATTAAGTTTGAGCGAAAAAAAAAATTCTGTCGGTCTGTCTGTCTGTCTGTCTGTCTGTCTGTCTGTCTGTCTGTCTGTCTGTCGGTCGGTCTGTCTGTCTGTAACTTTTTTTTGTGCGCACGTTTACTCTGGAACCGTTTGAAATTTGGTACACATATGTACTTTAACGAGATCTAGAACTAGATTATATTTTCATCTTGTTCCGTCGAAGGGTTGGGGGGTAAATTGGGGTAAATTTGGGGTAAATGGGTAAATCAAGCAGGTAAGAGTCCATGAAATTGGTATTTAGTATATACAAGAGAAGCTGAGGTCTCAAAAAAATTTTTGGCATTAGCCACCCTCATTACCACCTCCACCTCCTTATTAAAGGGGATGAAGAAAAAAAAATGTGATTTAGTGCATGTACAGGAACCAGAAACCTCAAACTATTTTTTTACTTCATCCACCCCCCACTACCACCCCCCTATCACCACCCCCGCCCCACTACCGATGTGGGGTATCGTTTTATGGGTTTTTGGGGTAGAGGATTTCAAATATTATATTATTGAAGTTCCATAAACAATTATTTTCACATACAAAGTTTTTTCGTTGTGAGTGACTTGGATAGAGAATCTGGATGAGGAAGTAGTGATTCCTTGGGCAGCGGTTTTTACATTTATAGCTGTCGTAATAACGTTTTTATAGTGCTTCTAAGACTATGCTGTTTTATAAAATTTGTGTCGGAAACATGTCTGCAGCTTTTATAAAATACCAAATTTCTAGTTGGGTAATAACGAGAAATTATTGTAATTTCTAACATTGTTATTACTCAGAAATCAAATTGCCCAGCTCAATAAAATCCCCGTTACTAAAATACGCTTCGCATCGACAGAAGGCTCGCTTTTCGTCTGGAGAGATGATCAATTTCAATTTGTTGCGTTTGTCGCAAGGACTAGAAAATAAAGCAGGAGAATAGCTGTAGAGAGGATGAAAATAGAGAGGCACGATTTTTCGGGATAGGCCACTGTTGAGTGTGTCGACATGAACTCGTGCCTCCAGCCACCATGCCCATTCAAGCACATTATAGCCCATAAGGCGCATCTCCATATCAATGGGGTCGGGAAATACACATATCGTTAAGTGGTATTTTAGCGGGCTTTATGTAGACTTCTAAAAGGGAAGGTGCAGTAGAAAATTATCAGACAAGAGAGATGAAGAAGTGAATGTTTATTTTTATTAAACAATTTAATTTTAAAAGATCTGTTTATTGAAAAGTTATGCCATCTGCTTTAATATTTTTGTATTTCGTTATATCGATGAAAAACTATATTGGTATACAGGGGTGAGTAAAGGTACAAATATTTCGCGTGATAGTATTTAATTACAAACACGGCTTACACTAAGGCCCTTACGGGGTAGCGAGAAAGAACAAGTTCAGTGATTATTTTTTGATTTTTAGTGCAGTATTTATAAAAGCGTGTTTTTTTGGTTTTTTAAACTATTAATTTATTTTTTTACTTTTTAGTCTTATATTTAAGGAGAGAATTTTGGCACTTTCGACATTTATGTAAAAAATTCGACTAAATATTTATAATCTCGACCTCGAAAATACCGATTTTCATACGAGTCAGATCATAAATTACAACACTTATCCGCCACCATTCTGAATTGTCATATTTGGACCGGATAATTGTAATCTGCAACCTCGATAACCCATAGATACCGATTTTCAGTCGAATAAGACGATCATTGATAAAACCTATGCGCCATGTTGACGCCGCCATTTTGAATTTTTAAATTTTGATCATATATTTGTTTTCTACTTATCAAGCCCTTTCTATTGATACCCATATCAAGGGGGTTGTAAAGAAAATGATAATCCGCCATCTTGGGGCGGCGTCCATTTTGATTTGTTGCTTACATACATAGATAGATAGTTATAGAGTAAGATCCACCCCAGACCTACGTCATTTTAGCAAAGCTAATATTTTGACAATAAATAGTGTAACATGTAGTTAAGAACGCATGCGTACCTGCTAACTTGAAAGCGGGGCCCTTTTACATGTAACAGGTGCAAAAGGTACATAAAAACCTTACTAACCAACGTTAAAGTATGATAGCTGGTTCCCAACAAGATTTTTTCAAGGACCCCCTCATCGGTCACTATACTGACTTAAAAGCTTTATATTCTTAAAATGAAGATTATGTAGAATCTACCACTGCAAGTCAAGTAAAATACAAAACAATTGAATATTTCAGTGACATTTCATTTCATTTTCGTGACTAGGGGTTCGCGGACCACCTGTTGGGAATCCCACTTATTAAACTATTGAAACCAACCAACATCGGAATATTTGGTAATTGTAAAGCATGGCTAATCCAAATAGTGTCTATTGCAGTATATAATTTTAAATTGACAGGCTGTAAATTTTCAACTTTATGGACCGACAATTGCAGATCATCTGTCACCTTTGATTTCTTAGGGTAAGTGACTTCATCTAAAGATATAGCTTCAAATGTTCTTCGTTTTCTTTTCTTCTTATTTCTTCGTCACTGAGAGAGGGTAAATTTGATATTTCTGATACACCTAGAATATTCAAATCAAAATGTTAGTAGGTAATGCCAACAGTATTATGCAACGTATCTTTGCCACTTCTTGTTTCCATGAACAGATCAAAATTGTCGTAGGCAACACAGTACAGAGATTTGAAGATTTTTTAATTATTTCAGGACATAAACTTGATTTTTGTATTGAAGTATATGTCGCTTCTGTTTCCAGCTCTTCAATTCCTGGATAACTGATGCAATGCTCATATCTATGAATAATATCAATAACTTTTCTACTACTAGTTAAGCTTTTTGGGGGGATGTTAGGCTTACTATTATAACGTAGGTTCCCTATTTTTTTTCGAGCTTGATGGCGTCTGGTGGGATTTAGGGCCCACGGATAGTGCCTGGCAATAATGAATGTTGGTTTTTAACAGTATTCTGTAAAACATATATAAAAACCGCTGCCCAAGGAATCACTACTTCCACATCCGGATTTTCTATCTAAGTCACACAACGAAAAAATTTTGTATCTGGAAATAATTGTTTATGGAATTTTAATAATATAATATTTGAAATCCTCTACCCCAAAAACCCATAAAACGATACCCCACATCGGTAGTGGGGTGGGGGTGGTGATAGGGGGGTGGTAGTGGGGGTGGATGAAGTAAAAAAATATTTTGAGGTTTCTGGTTCCTGTACATAGGTACACTAAATCACATTTTTTTTTCATCCCCTTTAATAAGGGGGTCGGGGGTGGTAATGGGGGTGGCTAATGCCAAAATTTTTTTTGAGACCTTAGCTTCTCTTGTAAATACTAAATACCAATTTTATGGACTCTTACCTGCTTGTTTGACCTATTTACCCCAAATTTACCCCAATTTACCCCCCAACCCTTCGAGGGAACAAGATGAAAATATAATCTAGTTCTAGATCTCGTTAAAGTACATATGTGTACCAAATTTCAAGTCAATATCTCAAACAGTTCCAGAGTAAACGTGCGCACAAAAAAAGTTACAGACCGACAGACAGAAAATTTTTTTTCGCTCAAACTTGAAATCTCGACGTTTCATGACATTCTAAGCCCATTTGAACAATAAAAATTTTAAAAAATTTTTTTGCCGTTACTATACTTCCACTGGATGTGGAAGTAAAACCAGCTACCATACTTTAACAGTGAAGTTCCGAAGCGCTCATTTTTCATCATTTTTTTATAGTGACCTTCAGACTTTTCTCGGTCATTGAAAATGCAATTATAAAAATCTGAAAAGAATAGAATTATATCCATAAAATAAATAAATAAAAAAAAAAACTTTTTAAATCAATGGTTTCCTTTTAAATCCAAATTGCACTAAAAAGTAGAAAATAATTTCAACTTTGTAAATAGAAAACCATTGGGCACTCATAAAATATTACTTCGTCTAATCATTTTGATATACGTTTACATTTTATGTCAGTCTAGTCAATTTTTGACCAAATTAAATGGGACTAGTCTTAAATTCATGGTAATTTTATAAGTTCCAAATTTTACTTTATACACTTTACTAACACTTTTTGACAAAATTCATAGTTTTCAAGATATTTGCAGAACATCGTTTTTTTTAAGTCTCCTTCCCCCAAAAGTTTAGCCGGCAGTCGATATTTTTCGACTTTTATTTACACGTTTATGGGACTTACAAAAATCTTCTGCAATAAAATTTCAGGTCTCATCGATTTCCATGTCAAAATCTAACTAACTACATACTCCACAATATGAATAGGATAGAAAGCTAGATTCTTTACAACTCTCTGCTACTAGAAAATTGGACGAAAAATGAGAAGACTGGATATAGTTTTATACTTAATTAACATCAAAATAATGAAAAAATATCACAAACGGTACAAACCCTATGCGTAAACATTGTATAGTGCCAGCAAGAAACGCCGTAAGGCCAGATATCCAGTGAACTGAAAAATGTTATCTTTTTTTTCAGCATTTCAAAAACGATTGAATGAATAACGCATTCCAGCCTGCTCATTTGCGTAAATCAATCGGAAAAGAATTAACGATAATAGTCACAGAAACTAATTTAAACACATCATCGCGTCGACGCATCAGTAGTTAACACTTCCATTAAGAGTGGCCGCCGTTTGGTGGTAATTTACCTAAATATTTAAATAATTTCCTTTAACGTCTTCAAAACCGGTACTGTCGGTGAAACCAGCCAGCTATAATAAACGTAGCAGTGCCAGTGGTAGGAACTTTAATAGTCCGGGAGCCGGCTGCGTTTCTGGAAAAGTGGGTCTTTAGTGGATAACAAAAAAGTGGTTACGATCTAATATACTCCCAAAATTTCATGAATAATAAAATCATCACTTCCATCTCAGTCAGGGGGGCCAAAATTAAAACAGAAGAATCTTTGAAGTATGTCGGATTTCATCTAACTGACCTACAACAAGCACATAAACGACCTTCTGAGACCGAGAAAAGAAAAGCAAGCCAATCAGACGATTGTGACTTCGTATTCGGTTTTAGTGAATCCAAATACATAAGGATACACTGATCTGGTCCGGAGGCCAGACCACTTCTTTTTGTGTGGCTGTGATATTTACTCTACCTTTTCCCAAAATCAAAACATTTATTAAACCTTTAAAATAACCACAACATTTAGAACCCAAATTAGAAATTTTATGATAAATTTAACGGCTCGGCATAGCTGCTCTCTTTTTACATTCCATTGTTTGTGGCTCCGTAAGTTTTTCCCATCGTAGCAGCCAATAAACTATACAAGTGTTTTCTATTTTTTAAGTTTTGTTAAGTCTCCTTTACAGTTCATTACACCACGCTCTAATAAATGTAAAAGTTGAAAAAATAATCTGAAAAAATTCAGGTGAATGTGTTATCGAAATACAAGATTTTTTTTATTTACAACTTTTCTGTAAAGTGCGTTTTCACCGAGTTTTTCCGGAAAAACATGAAAACTACTTAATTTTTTTTTAATTCGCGATTTTTGCACCCAAGTATTGACTACATAAAAAATTAATAGGAACTTATTTGTAGAAAATTTCAGTTAGTTTAATTTTGTATAAAGACAATTTTTCGCTAGAGGTCGTAGTTTTCGAGTTATTTAAGAAAAACCTGATAAGGGGACCTTTAAACTACCCCCCACCCCCCGCTCACCCCCCGCCGGTCAGGACTTTTGGTATGTTATTCACGGCACTCCTCCCGACAACTATACAAAAATTTGCAACTACACGAATTAATTCCCCTATTTTTCCTTCGTTGATTGGACTAACAGGTAGGAGTACGGCCTTATTTTAATTATTTTATATTCTACCTCGGCCTCGCCCTTCAATTGCCACGGCGCCCCGGTACCGTGGATGCTCGACTGGATCAGGGTGCGAGTGTTCGTACATAACCAACAAAAATATTTGATTTGATTTTACCTTTGGATGTGACGACATTGTTACAACCACTTTATGACCAAATTTGGATGGTTGGGAAAGGGTTGCCACGACTTTCATGCAATTTTTATACACTGGAATTGGATCTGGGGATTAAATGCGATATTATCGTATAGAGGTAATTATATAGTCATTATAAGGTTTTAACAATCTGATATGACTTCGATGATACGACCCATGGTCTGATATTGTACATGCGTCAATGTAAATTTCGTTCAAATACTACAAAAGACGTAAGTCAGTATGTATTGTATGTATTTTACCTATAGGTATGTCTTGTATTAATTCGTTTACAATACAGATAAATAAAACCGCACCACTAATAGTAAAAAGATATGTCAAATTTTTATTCATGAAAAGGGATGATAAGGACTTTTAGTTTCGTAGCGGCCGCCACAGGTACCACCACACCGTCGGCTTTATGTATTAGAATTTATATATATCAGCTCTGCGTCAATGAGATTGTTATATATAATATAATACCCATTACATGCAAGCAGAATACTATACGTTATCTACGACTTAATTGTTTAAATCGTTTGAAGTTGAAAAAATAAAATTAATTCAAAGTAAAACTTTGACGTTTTAGATGTAAAACATAAAACATACACTCTCCCTTGGAAATAATGGACTTGCCCGTTGTTTATGAAAGTAGCTAGTTCCTGATGGGTCAACGGTGTGTTATATACATAAAGCCCTCTATATTAACATTCTCTGTTGCATCGAGATCGCCTGGCAGTCACTCCTGCCAAAAACCCAAAACATCCGACTGACCGATGACACCCCCCGGGGGGGACAAGCTGGCGAAGAAAGAAGATCAAGACAGAAGAGCGCCAGAAGAGGCCTTAGCCAGCAAGGTCCAACGAGCCAGGACCCAGGGAGGTGAGCCGAAATCGTCTGCACCGCTCACATTTGTGAGTGGGGCCGACGTAAAGTAAGTTCGCCCGCCCTGCACGAGGCTGGTCCCCGGTCTACAGCGATGTATTGGGGTAAAGGGCAATAGTCCTGCCCGACCCCAGTCATCCGAGACCGACATCTTTAGCCAAGAATATTGGCGTTGAGATCGCATTGAACCTTTACGATTAATAGTGGATTGTCACCTTTTGGAGGGCATTATCTCTGTTAATGAATCGGATCGCAGTCGTATTGAATATTAATATAGCTTCTGTTGGGGCTAGCACGCACTACGATTCGATTTTTTACGGCACGATTTAACTATTATAGTGCGCATATAAAATATGGCACTTAATTTTTTTTTTAATCGTTACGATTATTTTATCGCTTGTGAGCGTACAATGATACATTTCTATGTATCACATTTCTGCGGTAAAATAATCGCGCTGTGAAAATCGTAATGCATGCTAACCCCAACTGTTATCAATTTTTGAACGTCATATTTTTATTTATGAGTTGTGTTAAACGTTATATTATAGATGACATCGACCTCTTTACGATCTCATAACGACCTTTTAAGGACTTAGCGTCTTTTTACGAATATCATAATATGATCTTCATATGACAAGAAATTTCGATAATCGTTAGTATAACCTTATAATGACCTTCATATGACCTAAAGTCGTTACATTTATGTTAAGGACCATTTTACGACTTATTTGGTCATGTGGACAAAAAATTATGACTCAAACTGTTATTCGGGCAGATTTTTTTTAGCTTTATTAATGAACTTTTAACCTATTAGAAAGTTTCACTCGTAAAGTCGTTACATTTATATTAAGGACCATTTTATGACTTATTTGGTTATGTGGACAAAAAATTATGACAAACTGTTATTCGGGCAGATTTTTTTATTCTTTATTAATGAACTTTTAGCCTATTAGAAAGTTTCATTCGTTAATTGTATGCAATAAATAAGGGGACCGAAGAGGAGCACGTTGTTTTTCTCTACAGAAACGCTCCAAGTTGCACCTCGGCAAACCATTTTTTTTACCTACTTACTTTTCCAGCATTATTTTTCTGTAACTTGATGAGGTAAGATTTTATATAGCCGGCTCCCGTACTATAAGAGGTAAATGTGCGGTCCGTTTAAGTAAATACAGTCGTTATAGAGGCGCGTAAATGCCTATTGTCATAACATACGAGTACTCCCCGAGGCCCTCCTCGGTTATCTTGGCCGTGTTTAATACAAAAACCTGACATAATGAGCCGATCGCTCGCTTGGGCCGCCTGTCCCCGCCTAAACGTTGTTTATCTTCTTATTTACAAGTGCTCTTCCTTATCTCTATGCCTGCACTCTCCATCTAACCGGTTACAGAAGAGCAGACGACATCTCCATACCTCACAACACTCGAATTTCACCGGTCGGGTTTATTAAAATTTGGTAATGGTAACTATTAAATTTAATTCGAATTGCGTTTCCTTCAGATGTAATTAAGATAATGTGACGATAACGTTTCGAAGTGCCTTCCAATTAGATTGACTTTAATCTCGAATTTTGATGAAAACACATTTGGGTTCCTGTATTCTAGGTGGTCACTCCCTTATTTTGTTGTACATCCATATGCGGTTATGCCCATATGTCAGTGATAACATGTATTTGTATATACTAAGATGTTTTTGCTAGTTTAATTATTACTGGTAATAAATAAGTTTGAACTTACTTATATACATATCTACATTTACCAACTAAAAAATTAAAAATGACTGATAACAATTGCAGATAACAAGATATTATTAATATCACCAATCTATTCTAAAGTTTTTGAAACTCCGAATCACAGAGATCATTTCATAGCAGCTCCAAATCATTAATTTTCTCTCTCTCTCTAATTGGTATGCCTCAACCTGTAAAATGTTTATCCTTTATTTAAAAACAATTGATTACCTCAAGGATCAATCTTAGGCCCACTTTTATTTAGCATGTATGCTTCTGACATTGCCTCCTTTTATTATGCGGTAAACCGTTAGATCATGGTATAAATGAATTGTCTATATACACAGTTTATTGTTCGTAATGTAGAAATAAGTAACGTAGTTACAGAGTGAAAGTAAACATCTAAAGATATTGCTATTGCAGAGTCGGCAATAAAACATTCGCGACAGGCATGAATTTTTAACAAACTATATTGTTCAGTGCTGTGTGAGTACCAGTGTGCTATTTTACTATTCTGTGTTGGAGTCTGACAAATATGACATGAAAATAAAGCTACCATAATTCTTATTTACAATAATAATTTTTATAGTAACACCCACGAGGAAAAATTATTAAACAAATAAAATATTAGTGTGGTGATGTATTTACACGAATTTCGAAAAACAACGAATGAACAAATATTCAATATATAATATATCCTTTTCCAAGTCCCAAAACCTAAAGGTAATAATCAGATATCACTCGATTCTTTTCCAGTTAAAATGCCAAGAAAAAGTAGAGATAGTTCTCCAGGTTTTTTGACTTTTAAATGAAGAATATACTTTTTTGAGTGCTCGTATTTCGCGAGGTCAGTACAATATTTTGTTTGAATTTGGTTTAAGAGGGTTTTTGATGATGCTGATTCTAAAATCAAAATTTCTATAAAAAAATCGCAACTATATATATTTTTTAAATTAACACCGATTTTCCTCACTAGTTTCGCACGCTAATGATCGATATCAAAGTTGGTTGTGATTGAGTTTATACAATTTGAAATTAATCCTGTTTCTAATTCCCGAAATACAAGGTGTACTGATGAAAAGTGCATCATATCGTATTCGGATATCATCTATTTGTCTTGCATAATTATTTAAAATTCAAAAACAAAATTTTAAATATAAATCCTATAAAAATGCGTAATAGTCATAAGAGAGGTAAAAAAAATGTATTTTGACAATATTTTTATAAAATCCCGAAACAAGTCTAGAACCGTGTGAAAAATCATAAACAGTTATAAAAACCGCTGCTCAACCACTACTTCCACATCCAGATTCTCTATCCAAGTCACT
This sequence comes from Rutpela maculata, assembly GCA_936432065.2. Classification (NCBI taxonomy): domain Eukaryota; kingdom Metazoa; phylum Arthropoda; class Insecta; order Coleoptera; family Cerambycidae; genus Rutpela; species Rutpela maculata. The sequence goes on from OW386286.2 coordinate 254,936,154, forward strand.
CACAACGAAAAAACTTTGTATGTGAAAATAATTGTTTATGGAACTTTAACAATATAATATTTGAAATCCTCTACCCCAAAAACCCATAAAACGATACCCCACATCGGTAGTGGGGTGGGGGGTGGGTGAAGTAAAAAAATATTTTGAGGTTTCTGGTTTCTGGTCTCAATCCGGCTTCCAAACCGGATATTCGGCTCCGGCCGGATATGAAAAAATATCCGGTCAACATCCGGCCAAATAAAAACTGTCCGAAATGCATGAAACTTAAATGTTATTTATTAATAATTGTCAGTTATATATCAAGATATTTATAAAATTATAACAATGAACTATACTACCCTAACTGTCCTTACACCCCCCCCCCCCCCCTCCCCGAATCCTTGGGGACAATGTTTTTCATAAAGATTAAAGCCTAAGGAACAATTCAAGACAAAAAAAAACTGGTTGTACTTTCAAAATGGCGTCCGTTTAAAAAAAAATTTGCAAATATTGTTTTTGTCATTTAACACAAAGACTAAAAAAGATGGAGAAAAACTTTCTGCACAAAAAACAGAGTGCATAAAATTTTCTACAATTTTGTTCCTATACAATATTTGGATAAGCGCTACCATTTTCCAGATAAATGATAAAATAAAATGTCCGTGCCCCCGTGATGTCATTATCAACACTTTTAACCCTAATCTGTTCATAACCCATTGTTACCGTTTTCGAGATAAATGTCTGCAAATTATAATATTATTATTATTTATTATTATTAATTCTTTTCAGTTTATTTTATTTTTTGTTATGTTAATAATATAAAGTTATATTATACGTCTTACAATAATTGTCAGTTATTTCCTCCAAGTGATTTACCGATATATGAATTTCCATGTTTTCTTAAGTTCACTCATTTATCTGGAAAATGGTAACTACTCCTATCAAAATATTGTATAGGAACAAAATTGTAGAAAATTTTATGCACATTGTTTTTTGTGAAAAAAGTTTTTGTCCATCTTTTTTAGTTCTTGTGTTAAATGACAAAAACAACATTGGCAACAGTTTTTTTTAACATATGGCCGCCATTTTGAAAGTACAGCCAGTTTTTTTTTAGGACATGTCTTAAATTGTTCCTTAGGCTTTAATCTTTATGAAAAACATTGTCTCCAAAGATCGAGGGTGCACGTACAGACTACTAGAAACTACAATCAAAATAAATAACAAATATAAAAAAATAAGTATTAAATTCTTCGCGAATACAATAGTGGTGGTAGTGGTGGTAGTGGTGGTAGTGGTATGTATAGCTATTTTTCTCCATTGTATTGCTAATGACAAAAAAGCAACTACTAACGATCGTGAGAAATTACTTTTTAATTTGATGTGTAATTACACAAAATGCATCTAATTTCAAAATATATATGCCGGTTGCTGGTTTTTCTGAGAATGAAGTTCCTTAGAAAATCATAATATTAATAAATACAAAAACACCATAACTGTGGATAGAATCAAGTATACACATATAAATATTTATTATTAATTATTATTAGTTCTGTTAGGGTGTACCATGCGCATTTCGTGTAATTATAATTACTTGCAGCAATGTGCAAGATTGGCAGGACAGGACAATACAGATGCGACTTGAATTTAATTGTAAATATCGCGTAGATAAAGCGACTGCTTGAAAAGGCAAGATATCCGGCCGGACCGGATTTTGAACTGGCCGGATATACTGTATCCGGTTATCCGGCCAAAAGCACATCCGTCTCATCCCTACAATTTACCCCCCAACCCTTCGACGGAACAAGATGAAAATATAATCTAGTTCTAGATTTCGTTAAAGTACATATATGTACCAAATTTCAAGTCAAATATCTTAAACGGTTCCAGAGTAAACGTGCGCACCAAAAAAAGTTAGACAGACCGACAGACAGAAAATTTTTTTTTCGCTCAAACTTAAAATCTCGACGTTTCATGACATTTTAAGCCTATTTGGACAATAAAAATTTAAAAAAATTTCTTTTGTCGTTACTATACTTCCACTGGACGTGGAAGTAAAAATAAGCTAAATATGCATCGTGGCTTTGGATGGAAATAAAAGTGAGACCATCGTAGGTAAAGAAATAAATTCCAATGAATTCAACAACTTCTTTATTAGTTTGCCAAAAACTTGAAAACAAAAAGGTAATATTAATTCCGTACCAAACATTTCATTACCTGTCTCTGATAACTTAATTTGTCTAGAACCTGTCACTCTCCCTGAGACAGTTGATGTGTGATAAATAACTTGAAACTATCAAATTCGGTCCAAACGACTCTTTTATAGAAATAATCATATTATTAAAGAATGTTTCAATAGTGGTTCTTTCGCTAGCCTCTTAAAACTTTCAAAGGTTATACTTCTATTAAAAAACAGAGACAGTAAATAATATTTCAATTACCGTTCTATATAATTATTAGTATGTTCTGAAATGTTTCAAAAATTATTACCTAAACGTATATTTAGATAACCGTAAAAAATTGGTGTATTATTTGGGTTTAAGGTCTAATGGGCAAGAGGCGGACGTTGGAGTTCCCCAGAGGTGTGTACTGGGGCCTCTTTTGTTAATTTTATATACAAATGACCTGGGTAATTACCTGATTACGTTTTTTGTGCTTTTGCAGATAATATATCAATCATAGCTAGTGGTAATTCCTTAACTGTCGCAATAAACTTGTTAAACACTAACTTCTTAATTTTGGATTAAGAATGATAAATTTTTTTTATTAAATCACAGTAAAACTTTTGTTTCTTAGTTTCGTTCTATTGGATTATATACACACACGTCACATCGTTCAAATTATTAGGTTTAAAACTCATGTAACTTATTTGTAAGTGTACAAGCAGATGCTTCACATTGAAAAGTTTAGGAACCGTTACAAATATAAGCATGATAAAAACTTTTGACTTCTTCAATACAGAATCACTTCTCCGATTTGAGATGACTTTATGGGGTAATTTAACATTGGTAAATAGAGTCTTTGTATTGCAAAAAGGTCCTTATGTGGTATGTTCGGAATAAAATTTAGAGAATCTTATGTAAATTGATATTTAGATAGTAAGAAGTTTAGTCCACCATGTTTTTATATTTTTGAACCTTTGCAATTGGCAAAAAATAATTTAGCTAACTATAATTCTTTGGTTCTGATTTGCAACAAGACATACACACACTTGAACTATATAAATCTAACCCAATTAGATGGGCCCTGTACTCAGGCGCGCAACCAGGATTTCGTTCTTGGGGGGGGGGCTAAAGTAATATTAATCTATGCTTCTAAATAAAAACGAAACTTCGCTTATTTATTTGAATTCAATGTATGCAGACTTACAAATTTCATAAATTGAATTCAAGTCGACGTGGACCCTCGGAGTTGAAGTTCGTGAATCATTTCATCGATTGTAACCAATATATAGTTTGTGTGATAGCTGTCTATTATTTTAGACCCTATATACATTGCTTGGGGGGGGGGGCTTTATCCCCCCGTAGTTGCATAAAAATATTTCTGGAAAAGTTAAGAAATAGGTAAGAAACATCACAAATGCGTTTTATTTTGTGAAGAAATTTCTAACGTATTCATTTATTCATTTCATACTTGAACACATTTTTATTTTGTAATTCAGTTTTACCGTTTCATTTTTTTTTCTTTCATATATGTATATAAGTATTGTTTTTAACTTGTCTTATATCATGCCATTTTATTGGATGAATAAATGTATTCTATTCTATATAACTAAAATGCAATATTTAGAAATGCATGATCTTGATATTGTCCTACACCTTAGTAGCAACTGTATCGCCTTTGTGGTGCAACATAGTTTCTTTGCAACTTTTTGTGGAATCAAATACCGTTTGGTCTATGTGAATTTAGTTAGAAATACAGTGTTTTTTAATCATTTCTATGCATCAAACAACAGTCTTCATTCTAGTGAGAGCTTTGGCAACGTCTATTTAGGATTTATTTATTTTTTTACCCGGACCGATGATCAACTCGCTCTAATCCACATGCTTAATCCTCCAAAATACATTCTTGAATGCCATTACTTACGAATCTTACGACTTTGTTTGTAACTGATCTCGTGGCACACACCACACTAAATATAATTTATTATACATCTGAAGACGACGACAATATTTTAAACAATTTATAGAGTTGGTCCTGGGCCTGGCGTATGCATGCTGGGAGCATGGTGATGTATACGTCCATAGGCCAATAATTTAAATACTATAATGCTCCACTCGGCTTAAGTTATGGAGAAGAAAAGACAGAAGAACAGCATAGAATGGGAGAATATACGTTATAAACCAGTCTTGATAATGTGACACCAATGGACAACGCCCGTCACTGCTACTCTGTTCTTTAGTACCGGTGATGATGTTTAAATTGAGGACTCATGCTTTGAAATAAGCACTGGTGTATAGTAACTCAGAAGTTATCAGAATATTTACATTATTTATTAATATAATTAGTAAAGCTGTAAAGACGGCAAAACTTAGGAATTTTCGTCCAGTGAACCAATCCATCCATGTGTATGGTAATGTCTTTTTTAAAGACTGTGTGGAATAGTGTTAAAATAATAATAATAATTTATTAATCCTGTCGATCGTAAATACCATGATATAGGATAAGTCAGGTAGTACATATCACAGTTTATCTGTAAATAGAATGTAACAAAAATAAACACAAATAAAGTAGGTCACTAAATAGTAAAAAAAAAAAGTAAGAACAGCATAGAATTGGAGAAATGTATGTTTAAAATACCTACGAAAGTAAGGAGCAAAATTGCAAATGTGCACAGGACAACACCTATAATATAACATTAAATTGTTAAAAAAACACAAGTAATAAATACAGGCAGTAAAAAAAAAATTAGAGAGAAAGAACAAGTCATAAAATAATATCGTTGTAATATTCATTTAAGAAATAATAACTCTTATTTATCAGTAATTTTTTGTGCTCTAATTTAAAGTATTTTATCGGCATATTTTTGTATTTAGCAGGTAAGTGATTATATGCTTTTATAACCAGGTATTTTGGACTTAGTTCATATTTTGTCAATCTATGCATTGGTATTTCAAGTATTGCATTATTTCTTGTATTATGAGAATGACAATAATTATTAAGAGTCTTCATGTTTTTCGTTCTAGCATACATTAATAAATTCAATAACAAAGTACAGAGTAATGTTAATATTCCCAATCATTTAAACAAAGTTCTACAGCTATCTCGCTTATTTAAACCGGAAATAAATCTAAGTCTCTTTTTGCAATTTGAAGACTTTAATACTATCGCTTGCAGCTCCCCAGGCAATTATGACATATGATACTATAATATTACAGAATGAAAATGAGTATTATAATATATAATTAGGATTGACCTGCCAACATCACGTAATTGGTTAATACAATAACAAACTGGAGCAACTCGTTTGCAAATACTGTCAATATGTATAGACCACGCAGTTGTGTGATAAAAATAAACCTAGAAATTTAACAGTCTTGCATAATACTACCATTTTTTGCTTTTATCAAAAGGCTTTCCTCACAATTTTTCCTTGAAGTATTAAATCTTAAGAAAACAAATTTTTGATTATTTAAATCAAGGATATTTTCGGTAAATCATTTGTGAGCTTGTGAGAGATTTACATTAGCTTTACTTATCGTATGTTCTATATTCGATTCTGATATTAGAAAAGAAGAATCATCAGCAAGTAGTATAGAGTCGTTCACAATAAAGTCGTTTACATAAATTATACACAGTAAGGGACCCAAAACTGATCCTTGGGGTACTCCTAATGAAGTTTTAAGAACATCAGACCTGGAGTTATTAATTTCAACACAGTGTGCTACCACTTAGCGTAGCTTTTAAACCAATCTAGTGGTTTACCTCTTATACCATAGATCTCAAGTTTTCTTATAAGGTTAGCATAGCATACAAGATCGAACGCTTTACTCCAGTGAAGAAAGATACTTTTTACGTGTTGACAAGTTCTCATACATATGGTTCAAAATGTATATAATAGCAGTTGTCGTAGAGAGGCCAACGCGAAAACCAAATTGATTGCTATGAAACAGCTTATGTTTATCAAAGAATTTTGTAATTTTTTGTGTCGCATATTTCCCTCTCACTCTGCAAAAGCCTATCCTCAAGCTTACTTTAGTAGGTTTAGCATTAAAGATACTGATGAAGGCAATGATATGATTATTATATTTTAGGTATTTCATTTTTACAAAGTTTGAGAATTAGATGAGTTGGTCAACATGTGTAGTGACTTTTAGTAATACCAATCTAGTTCTCACCATGACACTTTTCACCAAACTTTCTAACGTGAATAGGTCAGTTGACATCGTCCTACAATAGGGGTTCTAGATTCAGACTCAAGTTTAGATCAGACAAAAGCAAAATATAAAATAATCGAGATGTTAATATTTAAAGTCATTGTTATTCTGGTTAGAAAACCAAAAACTAAAAATTCTGACACTAAATTATTAATATAATTATGATATTAACGAAAGTTCTTTTTTAAATATTACTGAGGTCTATTCGTATAAAGTAGGAGCTGCTTCGTCTTCCAGTCAAGCATAAACGGAACAGTTTTACTAGAAGATATATTACATATGTGTTTATGTTTATGTTTATATACAAACTTTTAAATTTAACTTCTTTTGTCCAAACCAATTAAATACATTCGCAAGATTATTTTTCAGCGTAGTACAGAATCCAAGGAAAAAGTAATTTTAAGTTTTTTAAGATCGTCAGCGTAGAGAAAATAGGGAATTAAATATGAGTTTCAATGCTATTAATAAATATGTTAAATGAGAAATGGCCTAGATTTGATCCCTGCGGAGCACCAGATGTTGTAAAATAATCAATGAAGGTGATCCCGTGATAAATCACAGAATGACAGAATCACAGAACATAAAGTTATGTTAGGCTGGCAGATAGGAAGCAATTATATCACTGATGTTAGGAAACTGTTGTTGATTATATGCCATCAAATGTCATAATCAAGAAGAAGAATGTTAAACAAATCTTACAGTGTGAATAAACAAGTTTTTGATTTGACACTGGCAAGCTATTCTTAGTGAAGGTACAGTTTTAACAGTATTCGTGAAAAACCACCTGTGTTTAGGCTACCATCGCCATTCTCGTTTTATTATAGGGGTGCATGCGGTAAGAGATCCGCAGTGTTTTACACATTTTTTATGTAAAATATTTTTTATTAGCTTTCAGCATATATCCCCTCTTAATACTTCTTTCCACTTTCGTAGTTGATTAAATATTATTGTAAAATATCTCAAGAAATGGTGAAGTTCCCCAAGGCAGTGTTCTGGACCCACTTCCATTACTCTTATATGTAATTCGACATTAAAATATTGTATTATTCCAACTTTCAATATACAATTGAGTATGGAGTGATATGCTGGGGCAATGCTAGTCTCAAAAAAACGTACGTTTTATGTAAGTATGGTCTCCAGTATCAGGAATCCTGCAAAAGACCTTTATTATAAAAAACGTATTAACGTTATCTTATTTATTTATTAAAATGTTAAATATTGTAAAAGAAAATTTTAACACATTCAGTTTTCAGAATATATTACATAAAACACAAATTGGAAATATATTAATCTAATTGTTATTATGTTGTATAATTATATATTAGATGTAAGCAAAAGAATTGTAGTGTAAAAAAGTTAGATCTGGTGTTAATACAATAAATTCCTGCTGTAGATAAATATTTAGCTTTATAAATTTTCTCGTATTATTATATCTAATGAGAATAGCTCTTATCTGACATATGATTATAATGCACTAATGATAATGACTCATTATTTTACTGACAGCCAACACAATCTTGATTTCATGGATATATCGCGCCTTAAAGATTTTACTTACACACAGGAAATATTCGACAATTTCCCTAGAGGAATGTTCGGGTACCTATAGAATTCATTTTACAGGCATGCCAAATATAACATGGACGCAAGATATTTTCAGAAAATGTTCTCTGCCGTTTTTACTCGTGCCACAGAAAACTGCCACTTGCGCTTCACCTTTGCGAAGTTTTCATAGCAGCAAACACTTATATAGTAGTGCGAAAAATATCCCTCCAAATTATATTTTATATCATAATTATTAATATATTTCCTTTTGGCGTATCCTGTACCATATATTGAATAATGAAGTATTATTAATTCACAAGGTAAAACCTGCTCAATGTTGTCAGATTGCTCCTTACACACCTTTTTTAGCAATTAGCGGTCGTCGACGCATTACCAAAAGTCCGCCTCGTTTTCAACTGCACCACCTAGGCCACAGTCCACATTGTAAATTTATAAACTTCCTACGCGGTCAAGAACATTGCTGGGGTTATCGATGGACCATGGTAGACATGCTCTCGAGGGCGATATTGTCCAGAATTCTCATAAATACCAAGGTCTTATTACACTGGCTTCTACACTGACACCTTTTGCGCCAATAACAGGGAAGTGTTATCGTTGCGACAAAAAGAATATTTTATTGTAACTGCACAGAACTCGTAAATATTCGATTTAAGTGTATGCAAGTGTGTGTACGACACAGCAATAATCTTTGATCGGCTGTGGCGCCGTCGCTGCGACAAAAAATCTTCATCTCTAATTTGTGTTTTTACCAGGTATGACTGTCGGGTAGGTTAAACATTTGTTAACATGCTGTTGGTGTATCGAATGTCACTTCCATAGTGAATATTAATAGGCAAGTAATTAAGCCTACAAGCTTACTAGTCCAGGGAAATGAGTAAAAAAAGTACCATGTTCGGGACTGTGACTCATCCAGGCAGAGACCACGATTTTTAGGTAGTATAGGTGTCAATAAATGAGACCTATATAAAATCTGCGGTCGATTTTCTGCATATGTTTATTTACAGCCATTTTAATGCAAAAAAATGGAAAAAACGTGTTTTTTCACACTTTTTCACCTGCCAGTAAAAAGTAAACTATCTTACAGATAAATCAAATGAATCACCTTGTAGGAAATTAAAAAAGCTTTAAAATGGCGGTTGTTAAATGTCGATATAGTTAATTGTTGCTAAGATAATTGCAAAATGTGGAATTTTATTCAATAAACAATATCTTGTGTAAAAAACAATCTACTGTTTTGTCCTTGCGTAAATAGTTGACTCTCATAGTGCTTAATATCTGGTAAAAATTTCAAATCGATTCGTCAAATAGTTTTTGCAAAATTGCATTAATTTATCCCAGAGACCTTTTTTTTGCAACCCCACCACGTCCAGAGAAATCAAAATACAATGATTCTACGGCCTCCACCTGAAAGGGAAAGACTTGATTTACCAAAATGCTTTGTTAGATATCGAAAAAATTAATTTTCAGACCTGCAAAATGACGTTGCAAAAGAACTCAGATTTTTACCTTATAAACAAATAGAATAATTTTTTAACAATTGATTGTAGAGCATCGATTTTTCGATATTTGAAAAGCTGATATTTTTACACGAATTTTGAAAAAAAAAAGAAGGTCCTAGGTCAATTTGGGGCAAAGTTAGCAATTTTTTTTCAAAAATTCATAGCTCCTTTGTTTATAATAATTAAGAAACGTAACAAGCGCCATTTTAAAGGGGAAGAGTTCAACTTTTAGTGTGTATGTGAATCGACAAATATTCTGTATTATTATAAATTACAGCGTTATTTATATCGAACAATGTGTTTCTTTTCACACTTTACAAATTCTATTGTTTATAACTTAATATAACAGTAATTTATATATTTAATTGTACACAAACCTTTCCTATAATTTTCAATAAGAATAATACAAAAATTTTGATAATGTATAAAAATATTTTTTTGTAAAATGTTTAAACAAATTACAGGTAATTATTACTCTCTTATTATTTTGGAGCAGATGTGTTGAACCATAGAAAGTTTCTACTGTATCATACAAACCATTATACATGACAAACGCTGTCACTACATGTACATTCACACGCGTGTTGTATACTTCTACGAAGGAAGTAATGGTTTGTTTTATTATTTATCAATAATTAATAATACGCAAATTAATAAGAGCACTTTTCATAAATTGTATGGTAATTTTGCATTTGAAAAATATCTTAAAAATGTAAATTATATCGAATAGAGTGTTTTTATTTTAAAAATTTGAAAAATTCAATTGTTTATAACAATAAGATATATATTTACATGTACATAAGCCTTTTCTACAACTTTCAACAAGAACAAAACAAAAAATTTTGATATTTTGCAAAAAAAAAAAAATTTCTTTTAATGTTTAAACAAATTACATTGTTAATATTGATGTTAATAGTTTAACAGATTGAATATTATTAACGTACGCAAAGAGGTACCCCAAATTGTAAAAGGAAACATCAAAATCGGTTAACAAACACCAAAGTTATGACTTATGTGGTCAGTTTGAAGTGCTGTTTCAATTTTTGAATGCGTGGATTTGAGGGTTCATTGAGAAAATGCAATCATTTTCAATTTTTTTACACTAAAAGTTGAACTCTTCCCCTTTAAAATGGCGCTTGTTACGTTTCTTAATTATTATAAACAAAGGAGCTATGAATTTTTGAAAAAAAATTGCTAACTTTGCCCCAAATTGACCTAGGACCTTCTTTTTTTTTCAAAATTCGTGTAAAAATATCAGCTTTTCAAATATCGAAAAACCGATGTTCTACAATCAATTGTTAAAAAATTATTCTATTTGTTTATAAGGTAAAAATCTGAGTTCTTTTGCAACGTCATTTTGCAGGTCTGAAAATTAATTTTTTCGATATCTAACAAAGCATTTTGGTAAATCAAGTCTTTCCCTTTCAGGTGGAGGACGTAGAATCATTGTATTTTGATTTCCCTGGACGTGGTGGGGTTGCAAAAAAAAGGTCTCTGGGATAAATTAATGCAATTTTGCAAAAACTATTTGACGAATCGATTTGAAATTTTTACCAGATATTAAGCACTATGAGAGTCAACTATTTACGCAAGGACAAAACAGTAGATTGTTTTTTACACAAGATATTGTTTATTGAATAAAATTCCGCATTTGCAATTATCTTAGCAACAATTAACTATATCGACATTTAACAACCGCCACTTTAAAGCTTTTTTTAATTTCCTACAAGGTGATTCATTTGATTTATCTCTAAGATAGTTTACTTTTTACTGGCAGGTGAAAATGTGTGAAAAAACACGTTTTTTTCATTTTTTTGCATTAAAATGGCTGTAAATAAACATATGCAGAAAATCGACCGCAGATTTTATATAGGTTTCATTTATTGACACCTATACTACCTAAAAATCGTGGTCTCTGCCTGGATGAGTCACAGTCCCGGCCAAAACCTCATTTCCCTGGATTATACCTCTAAAGAGTGCCACTTACAATCATAAACTGAACTGGATCCGAAAAATTTTAAAAACATCTTGAAGGGAAGCGTCATTCTTCAGGGTTTTGTCATAAGAAATGAAATTTCAACGAAAGCACTTACAAATTCCTGGAATATTGCATAGTTTAATTTCTGATTTGGTGTTCTTCAAGTTTGATGGCTAGGTACCTAATGAAACGAGTTTTCCGGAATGGACACAAACGGTAATCGTTTAATGTTACTCGGTAGTTACTAAACTACTCAAAAATTGTAGTGGATCGGTTACAATTAACTAATCTGTATCAGTTTTGATATACGTACGGGTGCTATATAAAGTTTCGATTCATTTTATTGAAAACGCAGCTGTATTTTCTTTTTGTAGTGGACGTTTAAAATTTTAACATTAGAAGAGAGAATAGCCATGGTTAGTACTCGAGTGTTAGGGTTACGAACGAGCTAGAGAAGAGTTTACGCTCAAATTTACAAAACTAACAGGTCCCATAGACTTTATTCTGTGAATCAGACATTAACTTTAGATGTATCTTTCCGTCGTTCATTTTTTAAATTTTATTACAACAGATACAAATGTCATTTACAGAGTAGGGATTAGACAATATACATAAAATGCAGAATTAACATGATTAGTAATTACAAATAAAATATTATAAACAAAAATTGCAATAAAAAACTGTATATTGGTCTAATACTGTAAATTTAATTTATTTATTCGATATATAGTATTGCAGTTAAATATATCAAAATTGTTGCTAAACTTGTTACATTGCATTATTGCATGTTCTAAATGGAGATGAGAATTTCGAATTTTTTCTAAGCATAGTCAAACAAATGTAACATAAACATAACACATATATTAGACAACCATCAAATCCAAAACCATGGCTGCCTAAAGGGAATTACGCACTTGAAAAAACGCAAACACCATCCATTACCCACAGACATTGCCAGTGTCGAAGTTCATGGGGATCGAACCCAGTATACGATAAACAATGTGACTGATCAGGTGTAGATTGGTTTATTATAATTAGTGTGTATCAGTATATAGAGTGGGGGTTAATACTTGACATCTCTCCTTTTACAGAAAATAATTATATACTTATTAATATTAATGTTACATAAATATTATCACCTACTTTCGTTTTTACAAGCTTAACTGTAAATATTTTATAAAGATATAGATATACCTATACATTACATTAAACAAACCTTAGAAATCTGTAGAGAAAAGAAAATTAAATTGAATAGGGAAAAATGTAAGATAGCAATAAAGGAAATAAAATATATGGGGCACATATTAACACAAGAGGGTATAAAACTAGACGATGAAAAAATTAAGGCCATTAAACTCTATAAAGTTGTCACAAATTACAGAGCCTTTATGGTCTTTATCGAAAAAAGGTACAAATTTTCAATGGCATACAGAGCAACAAAATGCATTTGAGAAACTTAGGCATATTTTATCAACTACTTGTTATTACTCTGTAAATGATCCTACCGACTGCGGAAGGATCATCAGAATCACATAAAGATCAGGCGTAGACTGGTTTATTATCATTAGTGTGTATCAGTACATAAAGTGGGGGTTAATACTTGACAGTGAGCAATCGTGCTCACCAAACAACTCGCTGTTGGTCTAGAAGTTATTTTTGAAATGCTTGGCCTGTGTGGAATTTCATTATAATAAGTTAGACCATAAATTAATTACTTTCTAAAGAAAAATTAAATCAATCATGATCCATCGGTTTCCAATAGGAAGGTGAAACTGGAAATTCGTTAAGGAGGTTCGACTGCGGAATGCATATATCATGATACATTCTACTCTTTCTAAAATGAAAAAATTTAAGAAAATGCTGTTCAATACTCTCAAGATTATTAATAGCATAGCCACCAAATAATAGATCTTAGATAATCAAACAGCAGTTTAATTGTATCGGGGTTGTCGAAATTATGTCAATTTCTAGTTATAAAACCTAACTTCTTGCTAACCTAACACTCATCTGTTGTATGATTTATGTGACTGAATTAAATGTAACACCAAGGTCACCAATTGAAAATGAATTAGATCTGGGTAAAATAGAATTATTTATTTATTTATTTGTTTATTTATTATTACGATATCCAACAGGGACTAGGCCCAATTACAGGATAAAGAGAGAAAAACTACAACTACAAATGAATTACGATACAAAAACATATAAAGATATAAACAAAATTATACATACAGTAGGTATATAAACTTATTTTAGAGTAATATAAGAGGATGGTAAAAGAAAAAAAAAAGAAAAGTTAAACGCGAAAAAAAAAACAGAAGTGAAAACATGGCAGTCTTTAGGATGAACAATCGTTTCAATTAAAAACATATTTCTTTATTTGCGATGGGATGGGTTAGTGCAAAATATATCAAGTCGACTTTCCATGTTTGTGTAGTTAAGGTACATTTGAATAGCGGTGATGACATAAGAATATTTGTTTTGGCAGTGGGAAGATGAAAAAGGTTGCAATTTCTTGGGGAAATTCTCTAAAGCATAGCTAAAATTAAATTATTTTTCTTTATGGAGAATGATATGACATTGCTTGTTTACATTTAATGACAGCTTATTATTACCATGTATGAATTTTTTAAAGCTCACTTTGCAAACTTAGACAACAGGGTCGTCTGCATACAAAAGGCGATGAAAGTCAATATCAATAAATATCATTAATAAAAATAAAAGTAAGGAGCTTAAAACAGAGCCCTGAACCACTCTCAAAGTTGTAGTGAATTCATCTGAGCGATGACCTTATCATTCTACAGAAGGTGAACTATCTTTGGGCTTCTACCAGAGTAGTATTATTATGAGATGCTCGTGGCGGAACCAATGTGCGCGAGTATTGTTGCCAGTGGCAAAACGTTATCTAGAGTATAAGGATGTGTAATTGCAATAAAATTTTCATGATCATATCTCCGATCCATCTGATCTTACAGACTTCTAAGGAATCTCTTTTTTTTTTTTTTCGTTATATGATATAGTTTAATTTTATCTCTAGCTTAATTCCCTGGCAGAGCCAACATGTAAAAAAGTAGTTTTATCTTACTATTTCTTACACATTTTTAACCTAATTTTGAGCTGTAATATCTCGGGTTTAAAGGTGTTTTTTTGTCCCGGTATCAAACTAATCGTATCATACTTTTTCTTTCGGTAAATTTTTTTGAAAATAATCAATGAATCTTAACCGACAAAGAAAATCTGTTCTCCAAAATACGAGGGAGGAGACAGGGCCAGCCTTTGGAGGGGGGGGACCGTGCCCCGCACGAGGGCGCCTCCCCCCTCTACCCCCCGCACATTAATTTTGAGATGGGGATTAAATTTTTTTTATATTACTCCCGCTCATCAATTTTGAGATGAGGACGAAAAATTTTTTTTGGATTTTAACTCCCTCGCTCATCATTTTTTTTTCTGACTTGACCAGAAAAATTGGCGCCTTTCAAAATTTCGCACGAGGGCCCTTGAGGAACTAATGACAGTCCTGGGAGGAGAATACGTAGGCAGCAGCTGTCTCCTCCACTAATATAACAATTCGATAAGGTTAATAAAATGATATTCTTTTTGTTTATATTTTTCATAACAAAGATTTTAACAATACAAAATATATGTTTTCCCGTCTGCTGTACAACGTAGTTCGATATTCTGGTATTCCAGCACGGTTACCCTTAAATAATCGGCATCGAATTAGTTAAAACACGTCCAGCGTCCACCCCCACACAACACGATGTCACAAATCAGTAGGACATCATGAGCAACATATGTCTTGAATAATGTACTGTATTGCAGGGAAACCGAAAGCAGGTCCTGGGACGTGGAAACGTCACACCATCACTCACTCAACTGACAGACAGACAGACCAACTCAGCCGTAAATCAGTCGCACCTGAGACAGACTACAAGGCCCGACTGTCCTGATAATAGAGACATATGCCGCATAATTGTGCCCTAATTACCATACGACTACGAACCATCGAGATACGTGCGGAAGATTGCAAAGTGTAGTTAGAAATATGCGAATTAATGTTTTATTTATACATTCGCCGGTGTTTATTTAAATTTCGGTTTTGGATAATTAAGTTTAATGTTTGTAGAGCTCAATAAAATCCATTGGTTAAATGTTAGCGTGTTTATGAACATTGAGTAGATTTTGAAGGCTATACAGGGTGATTAAAGTGACTAATACGTACTTTACCAGGAGGTAGAGGAAGCCATTTTAAACAACAAGTTTTTCATTCACCAGACATTCTCCAGAAATGATTCCGTACTACCCAGAGAAACATAGTTTTGTCAAATTTTGCCTAAAGTTGTGGAACAAGGTTGTGTTGCATTTTTTTTGAATAATTGCAAAAATTTCAAAGAGAACTGTTGAGTCACATAAGGGGCCTATCTAACGCTATAGGAGCACACTCACTTCTGGAGGTCAGTAGTGACGATATGGTATAGTAGGTTCCGTATATAATTCAGCGATATAAAAAAGATCGCAAAAAAGTGTAAAGGACACCGACCGCTTTTGGTTAGTATACCGCCGGCGTTGAGTTGTGCAGTACACAGGACCGGACTTAAAATGTATTTTCAGTTTCAAACAATGAATCAAAAGATTTGAATTCTCGTTCAATTGTAAAGTTGACTACACAATTCTTAGGCGTGTAAAAAATGCCGGCGTCTTTGATCTTTACCCCACCACCAGGGACGCCGACTTTTTTATAAGCTTAAGAATTGTGTGGTGAAATAACACAGAGTAATTACATAAAATACAATTAAATCCACGTTTTTATCAGGGTTGGCATGTTTAAAACAAAATGTTTTAAACAGGATGTTTAAAACATGTTTAAAACATCGCACCATGTTTTAAATAAATGTTTAAAACATATTTAATACACAGTCAAAACAAGGAAAAGTGTCGATGATGGTCCTTTCCGATAAATAATTCCGATATAAACAGTAAACACCCTCACAAAAAAGTAGCCTCTGTAGTCTTACTCACATATGTCAAATGGTCAGTGGTCACGTGCACTAAACTGAACATTTTATTTGTAAAGTGCTGTAAAATCCGTTTAAGAGAGTCATTTGCTGTCAAGTAGTAGTAGCACACAGTAACTTGGCACCATTTAATTTTAGTTTAATAGAGTTTTAAACGTTTTAAACCTGTTTTAAATATACCATTTAAAACATTGAAAAAGCTGTTAAAAAAACTGTTTAAACCAAAAAAACAGTTTTTTTTGTTTAAAATGAAAAAAAAAATGTTTTTTTTCAACTCTGATTTTTATGCTCATCTTACTCAAAAACTAAAACTGGTGTTCTTTTAAGGATATGTATAATTTTTTTAAGAGTCAATAATACAATATTTCACATCAGAACTGTAAAATAAGTATGTTTACAAAAATGTATACAAACTTCAACTACACGAGTTTTTCTCATTGCCCAGCAAGAACCAACGAGGAGGTATAAGCATATCTCTTGCCAGGATAGGATGTTGACAGGATTGTTAATTAGGGAGTAAGAGGTTAAAAAAAAAAAATAAATAAACCAGCATTTTTCAGTTAAAAATAACTAACTACTCTACAAAATAACATAAAAAAGTTTCAAAGTAAAAACTGAATAAAAATAAATAAATAGCTAAACTCAACAACACAATATAAAAAAACCTTAAATTAGTAAGAAAATTAATAGCATTTTTCTACAGTAAAATAAACAAAAAACATTTCTTAAAATGTTGCAAACAAAACATGTTTTAAACTTACCAGAAATAGTAACACTTTTCCAAATTAAAAATAATATATCATTGCCACTGCCACTGTCATAAATGTACCCACGGAACGTTAAATATAAACAGTCAATTAAATAAAAAGAGAAATCTTTTCCGTTATTCGAATTCTTCGCCATTGTCATTGTCCCCTCCCGCGTCGATGATGAATTTATTTTCGCTATTTGTAAAGATTTGGCCCAGTTTTCTGTAAATCATCTTCATCTTTGATTACTTTGTGAATTGATTTTCTCCAGTCATCTTCTCGTATGTTGGAAATTTCACTGTGACTTAATTTGGTGATTTTTTTTTTTGTCAAATTTAGGAAATGTGTTTCCGACGAATCCACCTTTTTAATTGGCCCCTGACCTGACCAGCTCTATCGGATAAAAATACAAAAATAGGGAGGTAGTCTTAAAACAGAATGTCCGTATTTTCGACAACTTATTTATTTTTTTTCAAATGTTTTGGTACTCAATACTTCCAATAATTGTATCTTCGCATAATATTCTTCAAAGTAGAGATCGTGATTCATCAGAAATATTTGAATGATAAGATGCATTATTCATAACAGATTCATAACAGTCACGCTGTTTGGTTTCAAATTTGGAATTAGCGTATGCTCTAATCATTCCTCAAATATATCAGATTCCATATTTTTGTGGTAATCAACGTTGCATTCTCCCATTTTTTTCCACATAATGTCAGTCCATTTTCAACCCATCACGTGGTCTACTTCCATAGTGCCGAGCGTTCTTTCACGAATTAATTAAAAACCGTTTCATTACCCTTCATTTTCATTTTATCATCTTTTTAACAATTATTTATTTTTGTAAACTTTAGTTTTACTATTAAATAAGATAAACTATTTATTTCAACAGAAAGATTTAGTAAAACTCTTCATTAAACTTTTATGACGAAGAAACAGTTAGTCCCCGTTGACTACATGGTTTATTCCAACCTATCATTAATCGGCTAGACCAAATTTCAACCAATTATATTCAGTGGGATTGGCCTACATTCTTGTTAGGAAATATGTATGACCATTTTTTGTGATGATAATAAAATAAGTCGAACAACTTTGTGGCCTTTTTTGTAAATAAACAAAGTGTTATGTGGTCGGTACCCTTTACGGTTTTTTGTGAGCTTATTTATTTCGCTGAATTATATACGGAACCTACTATACCTCCCTTCTCAGAACTCGCTGAGGTTGTCATCCTAAAAAGGGACTAGAGAAACTAGAACCCACTTGAGGACATACTCAGACCTGCCGATATCGTCAGGTTCACAACTGTAAACAGGATCCCTGTGAACTTGGCCCATCCAGCTGGGTCAAACTTCTCTGGGTGTCTGGATACAGTGACACTGAGGATAACGGTCAGATGCTCTTGCCAGAGGTGCTCTCAGCGGCTCCTACTGGGTCCAGAGTCGGCTCTCGGTTACCCTAGATTAAATGCCAAAAAGGCAATAGAGAACTAGACTCGTTCCCAGTTCTTTGACTTCTGGACCTCCTACCCAGGACTTCGGTAATGGTAGCTCCTTATCTCGGTCCTGTAACTAAGCAGGAAACATTCCAGAATCGTGGTAGATCGTTTGACGACACGGCTCTTTAAGATCTGCACATTATTGGGGTGGATGGTAAGACCGACTGCAGATTCTGCAGGGATGAGAAAGAAACTTGCACCCACATCCTAACCTACTACCCCAGTCTTGAGGCATACATACTTCAGCATTGAATTTCCGATGCTGAACGAAATGAGGGAAGGATTTTGGCCTTTGAGTTAAAATCCAGCCTGAATGGGAATCCCCTGATTTTGTAGCGGAAGCACAACAATTCACGCAGATATTTTACAAGCATGTCTTGTGATTATTTGATATACCTCAGAGCGCTCGCCTTACAAAAGAAATGACAGCAATTGTATACTGTATGGAAGATTTTCGTTAGAAATTATTAATTAGATAATTACATTCATGAATTATAAGTAACAGTATAACAGGTTTAAATGGTGTAAAATAAGTTACACTGTTAGCAGAACAAAAAAAATGTATAACATGGAGATTTCAAATTAATAAATTGTGGAAAACTAAAATCATTTTCTTTTGTTAAATATTTATAATAATCTTATTGCATATGCTACTGTTTTTTTACATGTATTTTTAATTCCTTACAATTTTTCCTATATGCTAATAGATGCGCTTTTCGCCAATCATGTTAGCATCATCTGGAGATAATTAAAACTAGATTTAATAATATCCATATGATGCTAACATGATTAACGAAACGGGCGTTGGCTGATAGTATTGGATACAGTATTCAGAAACTGATATATACGTAATTGCTTTATATCCACTTACTTTCATGATATCCTGGATAATTAGAACTAGAAAAATATTTTACTTACTTAAAATTAAAATTACAAAAATAATATTTGCAAATTAACCATGAAATACTTTGTAACAATTTTAAATTAACATCTTATCGCTATTTTCGTCTTCACTTTCATTAATTTTGGTTGGTTCTTTGCAGGCATTTAGACTAAATATAAAAACAAAACATTATAAATTCACTAGGACGACCACCTATTAAAATAGTTGAAAAGAAAAAACATCCTTATAAAAAATGTATAAATATTCCACATAATCACATAACGGCTATTAGTTACTTTTTTTTTATGCTAAGTTGGGGTTATTTGCATATTTTTGAATGTTTACGATGACTTAGTCTACAGCTGGTCTTAAATATACTCAAATATATTGCAGATGAATTAAACCTAGCATATCTACACTTCACCAGTTTCATTGTAGTATTTATGTACATTTTTTTATACAATTATGAAATTACTGTGTGGGTAAGAGTCCATAGGCGCACTACGAATGCGCGAATCTGAGGGGCAAAACAGTAGACACTGACACTCGTAGACAGGCATTTCTTCGATATTTGACACCACTAACTCCACTAATAGTAACTTTTAGAAGACATCTGTCATTTAATTAATATCTCTATTGAGGTAAATTTACATTAAAATGAACTGCGAAAAAAGTCCGGTTTTATAACCTTATATAATGTACGAAATGCTTTACGAATAGTATGAAAATTTATACATTATAAATGTAAATCCATCACTCTTTAGTATACTTGTGTATTCTTCCTGGAATTCTTAAACAGAGACTGCTATAACCAGACGTCAGTTTACGTACAACGATAGGAAAATAAACTAAAAACGAGTAGAAGTTGCAGCCAGCCGTGAGCGACTGCGAATACCTGTTTAATTAAAATTTTCCTCGAATACGACACAATTCACTTTTAGGTAGTGCCACTGAGATTAAGTACATAGCCAATATCTTTTTAACTTTTACTGTTCATATCGGTATTCATAATCGGCAACGCCCGAATAATAATCTGTATTTTAGCTACAACTTCTTGGCACTACCTTTCTTCTAGGTTTTTTAATTTGTTTTGTTTAGATTTATAAACTGTAATTTTTAAGAAAAACGATAAAAAGTCAAGTTGAGTTAGGTCCGGTAATCTAGCTGGCTACTGTAGTGAACCACGCCTTTCAAATCATGTCTTTGTTAAAACTGTAGTATCTAAAGCATCAACCTATAGTGAAGTGGAACACCGGTTTGTTGAGGTCAAGTGTTACCACTAGATATGTATTTTCTTTATTTCTATATATATTTGTTATAGTTGTTTTCAGATCTACTCTGCACTCAAAAAATGTCTTTACCGTGTAGTCAACTATACCTACTAATTTCAATTGAAATTTCTCATGGAACTCAAGTCAGGCCAAAGTCTTTGAACACGACGGTAAACTTTTAAGGTCTCAAAAAAATAATAAATGACATTATTGATACACCGTTAACTTACCTATATTTTATTTTTTTAAGAAGACACTATCGGTAATAAAACGCCAGACGAAGAAAAATGAGCAAGAGCAAGACAAGAAATGAAACCACGTGTATCTACAAACTTAGGGGCGGGGCTGCAATCATTCTCTGCTCGAATAGGCGCGAGAAAAGGTGAGATATGCATTTTTCTTTGTTTGGCATTTTATTGCCGATAGTGTCATCTTATAAAAATTAAACTATAATAAACTTAATTATTTGCAAACGAATATTGCAAACATATTTGCAAAAATTGTTCAAAAAATAAAAATAAACTTCCTTGTAAACTTTCTTAACAAATATAAGATTATATTCAATATACAATTTGGATTTAGAAATTATTTATTACCAATTTGTACAGATCCAACTATTAAATGTGTATTTATTGATTTTGCGATTTAGGTTTTTGCAAAAATTTGTTAAAACTCTTGGAGAGCTACCGTACAACTGGGCGCAAGGAGTTGAAATAGATAGTATTATGAGTAACCCACATACAACAAAATACGGTGTTCCGCAGGGAACGGCCCTAGTGTTAGTCTTATTTAACATCTATATCAATGATTATATAAGATATAACTTATTCGACAGGAAGGCTGTTCAGTGACACAAAAAATTAGGTTTGCGGCAATTGTTTTGTCAAAAATTATTAATTATTATTTAACACACAAATTATGAAATCCAGAAAACATACTGAAAAGCCTATCACAAAAAAATCTATAGAACAAAGAAACCACGCCTATCCTAGCCGTAAGATTAATTGAGTGCTACCTCCTTAAAATTATTAAATCGCATTGTATACAAAAGGAAATTGAATGTTGGATAGATGCACACAGAGAATATTCGTATATCAGATACTTGACATAAAAAAAATTTGAAAAAATATTGGACCGCTTTCAAAAAATTATAAAATAAAATTTCACTGTCTCCCAGTTAATTGAACCTTATTTATTACCTAATATCGATATTGAAGTTAGTGTAAAAATAACGAATTCAGATATTTCTAGTTGATTTCAATATTGATATTAGGTAATAAGTTTCAATCAACGGGACAACGGTGAAATTTCATTTCATAATTTTTAGCAATCTCTCTTGAAGACACTTCCAATTTTTTTTCAAAAAATTTTTACACCTTTTTTAGTTGCTTCCATATTTAGCTTCTGCACGGTGAAAGATAACATGTGTCGTTTTCAAGTTTTACAGGTTCAGGATTCGCTGTCAACTACTACTTTTAAAATACCTAACTAACAATTTAATGCAATTCCAACGAAATTTAACTTTTTTATCACTGAAATCAATTTTTCATTATAGTAAGGCCCACATATAATTCAGCAATATAAAAAAGCTTGCAAGAAAGCGTAAAAGACACTGACCGCTTTTGGTTAGTGTACCGCCCGCCGGTCCACGTTGACTACATAGTTTATTCCAACCTATCATTATTTCGGTAGAGAAAATTTTAACCAATTATACTCAGTGGGAGTGGCCTACATTCTTGTTAGGAAATATGTGACCATTTTTTTGTGATGATAGTAAAAGAAGCCGAACACCTTTTTGGCCTTTTTGTAAATAAACTGAAAGTGATATGCAGTCGGAACCTTTTACGCTTTTTTGCGAGCTTTTTTATGTCGCTGAATTATATGTGGGCCTTACTATACTAGCATATTCGCCAAATTATCGACTACAAAGATATTGTAACGCAAGCAAAAAAGGTGACGTATCTTGATGAAATGACTGTGGGACCATCGCCATCGCCGAGATAAACTTGCAGTTTGAGAAAGAGTTCATGTTGGTAATAAATAAAAAAATATTTTAAAATGTGATGTCTTTTTGTGTCCTGATAGTTACCTGATTGAGATAAAAAAGTTGTGTCAAAGCTTCTCGAATGTGACGATTATGCACGAGGCGATCTAAAGGCGATCCGAGGGGCGAAGTTTCGCATGCTTGCGAATACATTTTCACCTCTCAACAGGTACCTTGTACTTGTAGGAAAATTCCTTGTTATTATAAATCATTATTATTATTATTATTATTATTAATAATTTTACTTAGTAGTATATACTTCGATCGTATAGTTAAACTATCTACGAAATAAAAACCATGCCAAGTGACATTAATCACATACCCGCAAAACACGCTACAGCATTTCAGACTTAATTCAAAAATTTTGACAATATATAATTAATCAACCCTCCTAGTAAAAAATACCCATTTGATATGACTTGTTACCTAAATGTAACATGTTATGATGTGCAGACGTCAGCTCGTCACAGGCTCTATTATTTAATGTAAACAAAGGCTTGCTAAGAGTGGAGTGCGGCTTGGTGTGTAAATGAGTTAAACCGGCTAATTAATATTCGTTTGCCGCGATCGTCAGTTTACAAACGTAAACCGGTCTCCGTTTAACAACACAACACCTCATGGGTGTCCCAGTGAGGGGGGATATTTACATTGCTCAGAATTCGGATACTGAATTAGCGGAAAACCGTTCTTGTATATTTTGACCGAAATGTGAATAATTCTGGTAGGCCAATGAATACATAGTTGAAACAGAAAAAAAATTGATACTAACATTTTTAGTTCAGTCAGTATACAGGGTGCGCCACTTAAAACTCCCCAGGCTTGTAACTTTCTTATTTTTTAAGTGACGACCATGTTAGGTACATCAAATTGTAGATATTTTTAAGGCATTTAAACATGTGTACAGTGATTTAAAAAAAAATTTTTTTTGAAAAAATTGTTGACAGAAAACTTAATTTCCTTGAATATTTTTTTACCTCACCCTGTACATGAACTGCGTTAATGTTTTCTTATAGAGGTTTTAATTAGCTTCAATTTATTTTATTACGTCATAATTCGAAATTCTTTTTGGTTTTAGAGAAAGGAATTAAAAACACTCTTTCCGATTCAAAACTGATTTTTTTTAAAATAACTGAAAAGAATGTAAATAATAATTTTATGCTTTATTTGTAAAAGACATATCACAAACAATATTCAACGTAACAAGACAGTAACAAGAAACAAAAGAAATAAATGTTTTTAAAAACAAACATATTAAAATGTACTAAACAGGAAATTGCAAAATTTTTATTTTTAAATTTTTTTTTATTTTAATAACATAAATTGAAGCTAATTTAAGCCTTTATAAGAAAACATTAACACAGTTCATGTACAGGGTGAGTAAAAAAAATATTCAAAGAAATTAGGTTTCCTTTCTTAACAATTTTTCGAGCAATTTTTTCAAAAAAAAATTTTTTTTAATCACTCTGTATGCATCTTTAAAGGCTTTAAAAATGTCTACAATTTGATGTGCCCGAGTCAAAAACATTCAGCATAAAATTGTCTACAATTTTGCTCTGTAGCATTTTTTTTTATATGATCTATAATTTAGGAAATACAGCTTGATAATGAAGTCAGCATATACAAAAAAAAAACGTTTTGTTTGTAAAATGTCGGGAAGTCTTGAAATTTAGCAAGGATATAGATTTGGATGTTCTGAATAAGCCCCTGAATTTTACGAATATGACGTCGTTCCGCTCGCGACACCATTTTGAAAAAATGGCGCCGATAAAAAGAAAAATGGCGATATTTTTGTAACGGTACAGTTTATCAATATGACACCTCAAGCCAAATACATTATCCATAAAATTCTCTACAATTTGGCTCTGTAGCATTATTTTATACGATCTATAATTTAGGACATACGTTGGCAGATCCGAAAATTCGCAGTACTTAGGCCTATCGGCCCATTGTACATTCGCAAAATGATTACACATATATGTTTTAATATTACTCTAGAAAATATCACCCAAAAAATCCGCTGCCTAAGGAATCACTACTTCTACATCTAAATTCCCTATCCAAGTATCTTCGTATCTAAGTCCCCCACCACCATTATTAAAGAAGGTGGTAGATGCCAAAAAAATGTTAAGGCCTTTGGTTCTTGTACAAACACTAAATCACAATTTTATTTTTTACCCCCTTGAAAATGAGCTGGGGGTAAAAGTTGGGTGTGGCTGATCCCAAAAAAAAATTTGAGGCCTTGGTTTCTCGTACATACACTGAAGCCCAATCTTATGGACTCTTGCTTGCTTTACCTATATACTCCCATTTGCCCCCCAGCCCTTTAACAGAATAAGATCAAAATATATAATCTAGTTCCAGATATCGTTATAGGTGTACCAAATCTCAAGTTGATATCATAAATCGTTCCAGAGTAATTATAGGCACAAAAGAAAGTTAAGACAGACCGACAGACAATTTTTTTTGCTAAAACTTGAAATTTCGACATTTCATGACATTCTAAGCCATCTGAAAAAAAAAATCTTTTTTTACTGTTACTATACTCGTTACTTACTATACTTCCACTCCTCTACTTGAATATGGCAGTAATTCGTTGTGATAAAGTAAACCAAAAATTAAGAAATAGTTTTTTATTTATTTTTGATTTTTTGATTTCACAAATTATTTGTTTATAACAATAATTAACCTGAGGTCTAAAAAATGTTAGTGTCCTAGTATAGGTAGGCATTTTCAAAATAATATACAAAATCAGAAAGGCCAGTTTTCGACACTTCGACAACTTCATTTTTAAAGAGTTGCTTTGGAAGGAATTAGATGTAAATAGTAATATCAAAATTTCATTAACTTTATATTAACATGATTCCCATACATTTTTCTATTCCAAGTATTATTCTTGGAAAATTCATTTTACACGCTTTTCTAGTTTTTTTTTAAACCATAAAGAATTGTTTTTGGTCTGCCCTTGATTTTTGCCCGCCCAAATTATTTTAATGATAAAACAATGGAGGCAGATGTTACACCGACCCACAAACGATAAAATTTATAAAAAAGTTGCAAAATATTTTCAGATTCAGGAAGTCTGCCGTTTATTCTGGACTGTCCAAATTGTCTGCCGATTTATTTTTGAGATCATTGAGGGAGATATTAAGTGATTTTGAAAAAAACAGCTTCTATGATTTAAGTAAATAATTGGAAAAAATGTGCAAGTTCAGGACTTCTGCCTTTTATCCTGAACCGTCCTAGTCTACTGATTTTATTCTAAAATGTTCACCAGCTCCCTAAATAATATTTTTGTCAATCTAAATTTTGGATTTTGCCGAGTATATGCTGTACCTCCTAATCAGCTTATCACACGTTTTATGCAGAATTTTACATAAATAACAAAAAAATATATAAACGCTAACTTTTACCGTTTTTCCTGTATAAGTGAAAACCACTAAAATGTTCCTTTCAAATGCAGCTATATATTCTTTTTTCTACTCCCTTATGTAAATTTGCTGTTTTCTGTACAGTCTGTAGAATGGATAAGTAGACAATTCAAGTTAACTGAACGGATATATTTCATATCCTATCTAGGATGGATATGAAATCGACCAATCACAGTTTGTGTATTAAGTACATAGGCAACTATTTGTTTTTAAAAATTCAAGTTAGTGCGTGTGCTGTCAAAGTAATTGTCAGTGTGTATTGATCATTTTCGGTTGACGTCACGCTGTCGGCGTGGAGGGCACACAACTCATTATTTTGTTTTTTAGAGATGGGTGCAAGCTGTTATTTTTTAATAACAGGTTTAAACTGCTTCTGCTGTTTTGAAATATCAGTTTAAAAATAAAACAGATCGCTGAGAAGTACTGGCATTCGCATATCGCAGTGCGCAGTTTGTAGTATGCAAATTTTTCGGTCACGTGAATTTGACGCAGCTGTCTGAAGGGCATAGAAAACCTCACTTATACTACATCTCGCCAGTGAGCTGTTTAAGTCCATAACATCACTGGGAGACTGTACAATAACAAAGGAATGCAAATGAAAACAATGAGTTGTCTACTCTCCATGCAAAATGGCGCCGACGACAGGGTGACGTCAACCGAAAATAGTATCTTGGTATCTTGGCTACTGCTATCTGTTATTTTCGAACAGAAATAACAGTCTGGTAATGCTATTTACAAATAACAGTTATAAAATAATAGGTTGTTAAATAGCAACTCATCTCTAATTGTTTTCATTTGCATTGCCTGTTATTGAATGAGGTTTTGTGTGCCCTCCAGACAGCGGCGTCAAAGTCACGTGATCGAAAATAATCAATTAGGGCATCTGCACGTGACCTCAAAAATATATATTTCTTAAGATTTACAAGTATTACGTAGCTATTATTAAAATTTCTGCCTGGTTCCTGTTCTTTCAACCAAAATCTAGTTCAACGTAATGTTTATGAAATTCTAAATAGTTTGTCACAATAAGACACATTTTGCAGGTTAGGAATCTAACCTATAATTAGCAGTCTATTTTTATTAATCGACAATATTGAAAAATTATTTGCGTGAATTTTTAAATATTTTTATAATATTTTTTTAATTATTGGCTTATTAAACATGAGAATAAACTTAAGAAACTTAAAATTTGAGGTTATGTTGGTTATATGATGCACATGCCCTTATTAATGTTTAATAAGTTTTTAAAAATCTGTAGTTTTTTTCTTAAGCTGGTTTTAGAAAAAGTATACTGTACAACTCGAGTGGATTATCCATGTGGCGCTCGCCTACGGCGTCGTGCTCAAACTTCTTTATCGTGCGATTTGGATATCATATCCATTCTTGTTGCACAAACTACTATAGTATTTTAATTTTTTTTATTTTATCCATAAATACTTTATGAACTACTTTCAGAAATTTAATATTAGTATCAAGTTTTTCCCTGTTTCAATTACCCTTTTATATATTATAAATTTTTAAAATCATCGCAGATATTACACGTAAAAACTAGATGGTTCTCACCTGCAATCACGACAACATCTAAGCAATTTGTTGTTTGAATCAGTCGACTAAGTTTATATTATGTTAATTTTTATTCAAGATAAAACTAATTTTAGAAAGCATCATTATCTCAAAAAGAAAATTCTTGTGGTACAATGCTAGTTTTGCGCCAAAGTGCACGTAACCACTCCTTGAAACGAAGTGATTGATAATTTAATAAATAATAACAAAAGGTCATAGACTTTATTGTCTAATGGCAAACATTCTTCGAGTACTTATCCAGAATTAGTCATGCGTATCTGTGATGAATATCTCTTCTGAACATACAAATCTAATTATGTTCTGTTATATTCTTTTGATAACTTTTTGTAGATACCGGCTGGGTATTGGTTTGCAGTTCGTTTCAGGTTCATTAGGTTTGTAGGTATTTATAGAGCACGCCGAATAAATTGGTTCATTTAAATAGCTTGTTGACTTTTTAATCTTGTGGCGGGAGGCGAGTAGGCCAATGGGCTTAACGGGAGCTGGAGGGTATTGAACAGTATTATTTGCCGCGGTTCAACTGCGATTGAGTCAATAGAATCGGAAGGACTAAATAAAATAAAAGTATAAATGTAAAGCTTACGCTACTAATCAGATTTGTCCTTAGTCTCGAATTCATTTTTTAATTCTCTTTTTCATATCGACATTGTATCAACAACACTCAACCGCATAAAACGGCATATTCTATATGCAGTATACACCAAAAATAAGGCAACAAGTTAAAATTTGAAGTTGGCATTAACAGCTCAGTCCGCGTTGTCATCTAGAGAAACGAGAGCAAGCGCGGATTTACGAAATTTTTCAGATTTTGTTTTTTTTTTACATTTGGTTTGAGATTATTATCTACCAGTGTTGCGTGTGCAACCAATAAAAGCGTATAATCAGAACATTTAACAAAGTAGAGTTTACAATAGCACTAAGTTCGCGCGTGAGAGGTGAAGCCGTTGAGGTTTGGAATACGACTGAATATCTGGTTACACAGGTACCAAAATACAAGGGATGAGTAATGAGCGGGATTTTCCTGCTTTAATTACGGTCGTCTATTATGGTCGTTTATTACCGCACATTGAACTATCGGATTTCTTGATCTTGGGCTTAAAAGTGCCAATATTATAAATTGTGCATTTAAATAGTTAAGTGGTGGAAAATAGTGTACTGGATGTTTTAAAACGGTAGTTTATTTGGTATTTAACGTCAAAATCTTTGAAACCTCGTATATCAACCCCCATTTTAAATTTTTCAGATTTAGAGTTAGTTTTAAGTTCATTATCTAAGAATGATCGAATGTAGAACTATGATAGTTTAACGGTGATGTTAAAATTTTTGAGCCCCCTGAATAATGTCCCCTCCCAATATCTTTAATTTATATTTTAAACCCCATTCTGGCCGGTTTTCCCCTGTTTCTCATGGTTAAAAAAAATCCTGACCTGATGGAGCAAAACTGACATCGGGATCGTGTTCAGCGGTCAAAAATACATGGAAGTATATATGTGAAACCTCAGAAAATTTACACTTTTTTTATTTTATGTGCCTGTGTAGTTAAGAATAAATAGAAATAAGAAGGTATCAATGCGGAAGTTCGAATTTTATTTAAAATATTTGCCTCACCTGTACGTCGCCTTATAACCCGGAATTTATTTATATTAATGTAAAATTCATTCAATAAATAAGAAATGATATTATTTGTTGTGGATATTCCAAACAGTATGTATCGGTAACGCTGGTTGAGACCAAATCTCGGCTATTGCTTTCCGCCTTACGTGCATAATTGCCTGATTGCCTCTAATCTTTTTTCCCGCACCGTGCAACCCTCTTAATTTAGTTCCTTGTCCTCAAATTAGCTGAGCAAACTCCGGCGCAAATAAACAAGTGCAAACAAGGCCGAATTACAATCAGCACCAGCTTAGTCCTGATGTTTTCATATCGGTCCGAAACCTGTGTACTTAAAACTAGTGGACACGGGATCGGGCGATAGGGATGAGAAGGTCGATATACACGTAGAAACCCGCCCCCCTTTAATGAAGTTGGAGGGAGGTGAATTGCCATCATCCACCCTTGGCAAATATACTGCATATTGAGGTATTAACATTTATCGAGTCCCGGACCATCAAACTCCGACGCTTTTACGTTTCTTCGACACGTACGCCGTTCTCACACAACTATCGGGATAAATTGGGATCATGGGAAAATGCCATTTTTACATTATACACTTTCTGTGTAAATAGGGGTATCGCCGTATTATTTTTAATATATCATATCATCGGAATTGAAGTAGCTGCTCACATAACTTTTCAGTGGGCCGATAATTCCGCTATTTTTACGTGGTGTTGAGTGTCCTATAAAAACTAATTTTATTCCTGCCAACGTTCTATACTATACCTATAGCAATTTATCAAGGCGACCAGCAGGGTATAATTTGTGTTATAAAATGTAGTCCAGCCGACGAAGGTATTTACCCACAAAAAGTTGCAAACTGTGTAAGCTTTTTTTTAATGAGTTCGTGAAAGTGTGTAGAATAATATCCTGAAAAGTCTACATTTCGCTCGGGTTCAGAACATAAAAAAAAATTTAAAAACAAAATTTTTTTCATCCATTTTTTCAAAATTTTGAAATTAAATCAAGCTAGAAAAAAATTTAAAAAATACAGATGGATAGATCACGTATTTATAAACAAAAAATATAACAAAATGTATCGTTAAAGCCACGGTTTTCCCGGAAAAAAATAGTCAAGTGTAACGTTATAACTCGGAGCGAGATCCATGCGTGCACGCGCTTGAATACGCATGACTGTGACACCGACGCACTGAATTACATGTCACTAAATCAGAATTTGTTCAATCTACATAAGTGTTGGTTCATTTAAAAGATGGAAATTGTAGCTTTCTGATGCTTTTTTGTTTCAAACTACAAGGAAAGGATGGATGGAAAAAATATGCTTATATATATTATTACGCCCGAATTCAAACGTCGCAATAAAAAATATAGAAAAAAATAAAAGCTCTTTAAAAAAATTCTTTCTTCATTGAGAACTGTTAAAAAGTACGTACACTTCATGATTATTATGGTTTATTAAGTTGTAGTCATTTTAATTTAATTGCTTGATGATTTTCTTGATAAATATATATATTGGAGGCTGTAACTTGCCGAGAAATTGACCCATTGGAAAAAATAAATTATCACTATTTCGGAAAAAAATATACCTTTCGAATGTCCAAACACAAATTCGTTTACTTCTATGCATTTTTTCGAAAATATGATTAATTATATCATGATAAAAAATTGCGATTGTCACGATCTTATCCTTATAACTATGAAAATATCTTTGATTGTTTTGAATATACATTCTGGAACTTTTCCAATACATTAACAAATGTATAAGGAATTCAATGGATATAGTTGAAATGTAGACAGGTGTATCTGTAATAAATACAATACAGTAAAGGCATGTAAAAATTCATTCCAGCGATTCAGCGGCTATGTGTGGTGTCTGTGTATGCTTTCATAATTATATATTTTCCCTCCAGACTCACGATTTATCCTCTTAGTCGCTAAGTAAAATGTTAAAAAATGTGTAATCAGAAAGAGAAAAAAGCTTTATTTTACTTGTTAGAACTGCTAAGAATTTTTAGAGGTTCCGTAGTATGCATTTAACCGTGCGCTTGGCCGAGCAGAGTGACAAAGTTACTTCACTATTTTTTTCCGTGGCTTTAGCGATAAATTTTATTAGGGCATTTTTTGTTCAGAAACACGTGGTCTACCCACCTGTATTTTTTTTTCTAGCCTGACTTGATAAAAAATTTTTTCACTTTTTTTTTATGTTTTGCATCCGAGCGGAATGTAAACTTTTCAGGATATTATTTTATACACTTTCACGAACTCGTTAAAAAAGAAATTATTCAGTTTGCAACTTTCTGTGGGTTTTACTATAAAATGATCTCTTTCGTCTGGGCTAATGGCTTAATTTGCCTTAAAATGCATGAATGTTTAATAATAATATATGCACTCTGAGGCGCTGCATTAATTATGTTTCGAGTTTTTAGTTGTTGACGCCCGTTATGGGTTATTCAGCAATGTTCTTCTTATTACCTAGCCGCGGTAAATCGGAGCATTGCCCCTAGATGGCGTAATGTTGCTGTCTACGATCTACATTCATTTTATTGTTGTTTAGCACTTACACGTATTAGTACAAGCTGGATCACTGTCAGTATTTACAGATGCAATTATTGAATCGTTACATTGATATTGTTATGACTATAGACCATCATTTATTTGCATAATTTTCAATATTTTAATATTCTAAAAGGCAAAATAGTTAATTCTGATATTTGTCAGCTTGCAACTTCTGTTAAAAAATCAAATCGTTATTATGGAAGAAGCTTATTTCGATAGTGCCTAGCTTTTGTAGTATAAAGAAAAGGGGAGAAAGACGTTTTTGGGTAAAGGATTGGTTAATGAAAAGAGAGCAGTTACACCTTTTAGACGAAATAAAAATTAAAAATGCTGATGATTATCAATAGCTATTTTTGTATTAGGAGCGCAAAGTGCCTTATTGCCGCTCGATGGTATAAGTTGTCAAACACTCGATAGTGACGATGACACTTTACGCTCGAATTACACACATGATTTTATCTATAATCATTTGAAAATATCAAAATAAAAGAAATAATTAATTGAATTTATTGTTACTTTTTGTAAACACCCCGTATCTGACCATATGAACTGTACTAGACTGTTCATTCTGGGTTTCTCCATGCCTTTATGTGCCCAATATTCTCGATTATTCTGTAACTTTCTGGTAGGCTCCCTAGATTTAGACACCACGCGCCATCTGTGGGCCAATTGCCAAACTAACTTTACTACATACTTATCCGTATTACTTGTAGGAAACTTACATAGATGTCTCTGGAGGTAACATGTAACAGTATTACGAGTATGCCTTACATATGTGATCAAAAGAAACAGACGAACAAAACACAATCGCTGTCGATTTATTTAAGTTTTTATTAATTATTATAAAGTTCGTATTCTTCGTATAAATAAATCGGGGAATTAATTGTTACTCTTACATCAACTCTCATTATTTTAACAACAGTTTTGTGGCATTATTATTTCATAAAAATACATGGTCAATGTTCGCACCAAACTTGTGTAAGGACGGATGCACTCGAACGAACGTAAAAGTACTTTGCCGCTCGTGGGAGTCGAGCGGCAAAGTAACATTATTCACGGCTCCTCGGCAAACGTCAACTTTGCACTTTCAAAATGTGAGCAAAAAAGCTTACTTTATTGTAGATAAAATTATTTTCGTATATCTGAAGAGTTATTTAAACTTGTTAGAAATGGTTATTCCATTCATCAGGAAAAGTGATACTGTAGAAAGACTGGCAGCTACCAGTAGTTTTATGGCTTGAAATAGTTTGTCTTTCTTCATGTCACAGAGCTGTTCCAAATTTCCGGGAGAACTTCTAATTGACATTACAACTTTGGCTCTCATTTCTTCAATATCTTGGCGATTTAAATTCACAAAGTGAAAAAACGCATGTAATCACCTCTACACTCTACACTGATGGATGGTAAGAGTGAATAATAGTAATAATATGCTTTTAAATGGTAAGAATGAAATACTAATTTGTTCACTGATATGGCTCCCTCGAAATTCCCAAAAAGAATTAAAAAACTGGGGCAACGTTTTGTAGTTTCGTTTTTGATTATTCTATTTCTAACCTGAGCTTGAAAGTTGTTTTAGTAAGTCTTTAATTTTTTTTTCTCATAAAATGAATCCTATTTTAGCATGCTCAGAAATAGAACGTCAATATAAATAAAAAAACCGCTGCCCAAGGAATCACTACTTCCACATCCGGATTTTCTATCTAAGTCACACAACGAAAAAATTTTGTATCTGGAAATAATCGTTTATGCAACTTTAATAATATAATATTTGAAATCCTCTACGCCAAAAACCCATAAAACGATACCCCACATCGGTAGTGGGGTGGGGCTGGTGACAGGGGGTGGGAGTGGGGGGTGGATAAAGTAAAAAAATATTTTGAGGTTTCTGGTTCTTGTACACACACTAAATCACATTTTTTTTCATCCCCTTTAATAGTGGGTTGGGGGTGGTAATGGGGGTGGCTAATGCTAAAATTTTTTTTGAGACCTTAGCTTCTCTTGTCTATTCTAAATATCAATTTTATGAACTCTTACCTGCTTGATTTACCTATTTCCTCCAAATTTACCCCAATTTACCCCCCAACCCTTCGACGGAACAAGATGAAAATATAATCTAGTTCTAGATCTCGTTAAAGTACATATGAGTACCAAATTTCAAGTCAATATCTCAAACGGTTTCAGAGTAAACGTGCGCACAAAAAAAGTTACAGACCGACAGACAGAAATTTTTTTTTCGCTCAAACTTGAAATCTCGACGTTTCATGACATTATAAGCCTATTTGAACAATAAAAATTTTTAAAAATTTTTTTGTCGTTACTATACTTCCACTGGATGTGGAAGTAATACTAGAGTTCAGTTTGGAAATTTCTTCAAAAAAACATAAAATATGTAAAATTTTCATGTCGAGAGAAAGGGTATGTACATTGTATCTTTACTGGTATAAAGCAAAAAAAAAACATTAATCATGTTAAATTTCGGTTCTCTTTGTTCTAAGATTATTAGTCTTTCTCTTAACACCTTTTAATGTGTGTTTTGGAGAATTTATTATTAATGCAGATTTATTGGAATTTTGAAATGTATATAAATTAGTAATTAAAAATAAGCTACCTATTTCTTAATTATCCTAGAATTTGCCTACAGCCTTTCTTTAACTGTTTTGTGGCGGATCCAAGGATTAAAAGCATGTAAAATACTTTTTAGGAATCATTAAAATTCCATTATCTTTAACATGATTAACAACTGACACAACAAAATATTTCCAACGAAATTAAGAAATATGCGCCATTATATCCGGAAATTTCCATGCGTGTACCATCTGTTAATATACAGTAATGTCATACTTAGTTCCATTAGGTATATGTTATAAAAATCAAGTAGTAAATTGGTTGAGTTGAGAAAAAGCTTTCTACTAAAAGTGTCAAGCATCTTGGGCGGCCAACATCACATAATTGCCAGTGGCTAGAGCGACCTCAGGTAATCTTCAAATATAGTAGTTAAATGGCGAGTTAAATAGTGAAACACTAAGACACTAACGTGCATATCTATTTTGTTTGTATTTAGTGCCAAAGGCGGATTTAGCTTTCTGTCATGGGGGAGGGGGTAAACTCCCCGATAAGTACGATTTTTGACTAAATGCAGCATTAAAATTAAGCAATAAATAAAATTTAAACTTTTTTTTTATCAAGCGTTCAGTAAAAATTTTAATTCAAACTGAAAATACATTAATTAAATAACAAAATCCGTTATCTTTGTAAATCTTTCGCAAATCCGCCATTGTTTAGTGCCAGGCTTTAAAAATTCATTTTTTAAACAATTCTGCTTGGGAAATGTAGTTTTATGTATGAGTCCTGAGATAAACGAGCGTAAGAAAACAGATAAATTAGGAAAAGAAAAACGTATCTACTCCCACTACAATGCACAGGCGCACAATGGACCGGATTACTTATTTAGGGGCTCATAAATAGATTTTTGATTAATCAACAAACAAAACCAATGGTGTTAATGGGTTTACAGATAACTAAAGTTAAATCGTACGTAGTTATTTTTTCAAAAAAAATACCGTATTCGTTGCTAAGCCCCTCTAAACAGTAGGCTCCAAAAGCGCGCATAACAGTGGTTAAAACTAGTCACAAGTTGGTGTTCACTGTGAGGAGATATGGCGATTTAATTAGAGAGGTACTGTGAAGTTTTCTCATGGCAACTATTACTCAACGTCAGGGTGGATATGATTTAAATCAAAATGATTTAAATCGTGATTCAAATCATTTCCAAAATGTTATATAAAAAAAATCATAAATAAGAAAAAACTGTTTATATTTTCCACAAATCATAAAAAACGTGTGCGTTAAAGTGTAATCAGTGGAAAATTAAAAAAGATCTACAGACGAACTTGTTGGGGCCAACTTAGATGGTATGCTTTGAAGTTTGTCGGTAACTCTCGGTCGGCCTGACCAACTAAATCGGGGGGGAACTTTTCAGGTATTTATTTCTAACCCTATCTAGAGTACGCCTCTCAAATATTATTACTTTATAAATTATTTCTCCTATTCAGTGTTTTTTAATCTAATTTGCGTGTACTATTATTGTTAAAGTGCACATCAGGGTCAATTATTGGCTCAATTTCTCAACATGGAAAATATTACCATTCAAGTTAGTCGGTCATAAAATATTTTCGAAATAATCATTATGCAAGACCTGAGTTTTCTTGTAGAAATGGCTCTGCCTTAACATTACCAACAGAAGTTCACTGTAATTCTATTTGTGACTTCTTGGAATCATATATAAAAATTGAAATATTTTAATAGCCATATGCGAGGATGGAAATGAAAGAGATAACATTGATGTCAATATTAGAAGGTGAGTGACTGATCTCAATTTGAAAAGAAATTGTGAATCGCTTATAGAAAGACTGAAAGCAGTAGCCGTTTGTTTGGATAGGCTGCAGAGGGAAAATTGCACATTATCAAATGCAGTATTTTACTGGAAAAAAATGATGAAAAAGCTCGAGAATATTGTTTGAAAAGTTGCAAATTAAAGTCAAAGAACGTTACGAAACAGCTGTTACCCCGTACCATTTATTAGCATTTATAATCTGTCCAAAATATATGAATAATAATCCCGAGAGCCAGTAGAAAGTAGAACAAATAATGTTAACTCCAGAAAAGAAAAAAGCACTATGTTGTGCAGAAGAACATTTTTCGCTGGGATTTTTTCAACTCGTTTTGAGGTTTCTTTCCAAAGCTCAGCAGTATAAGGACTGCAAAATGATTCTGCATGGTGGATTTGTCATTTCGAAGTCCACAATCCTGAAAAATTAATAATAAAGGAAGCGGTTATGCAATTAACCACCCCTGTTGCATCTTCAATTTATGGTTTACTAGCTGACCCAGCAAACGTTGTTTTGCCATATAAATTATAAATTTTTGTCCAAAAAATAAAAAGAAAATTTCTGGATAGGGCCACCCTAGGGGTATAAAAAATAGCCTACGACCTATTCTCAGACCTACCTAATATACACCAAAAATTTCATAAAAATCAGTCAAGCCGTTTCGGAGGAGTGTGACACGAGATTTTTATATATTAGATTAAACAAGTTTAATTCAAAGAAATTAAAAAAATCTGATTTAAGCCGCCTAAAAAACTCACGATTTTTTTAAATAAAGAAACAATCATGATTTTTTTTCACCCTGCTTGTCGTGTGAATGTAGCCCCGTCATTAAACAGAATTTTACTTTAAAAAATTGTAGTAGTCCGTAGTAGTAGTGAGAATTTTACATTAAAAAAGGAATTACGTCTGTTAATTTAGAAGACGAATAATTAATTAACCATGTTTAAATTAATATTGACAATTAAAATGAAATATTGCAAAAAGCAGCAACAAACTCTAATAAGTTACCATAAATTAAGATAAATGTCACTTGATTATAATAAAGTTGACTGTTTCCAGAAATGTCAAACTAATATTTCAGAGATCTCTTTGTGTAAAAGAATTTCTTAAAAAAATGTTGTAAATGCACATTGATTTGTAAACATAAATTTCTTGAGAGTGGCTGAGTTTATCGAAATGCAATGACAATACCTTTTTTATTTCTAATGATGTACTATAAACCACAGAAAGAGATGACTTTAACAAATGTTTGAAAATTAATTCTGTATATATGTTTTGATGCTTTCTAGATGTGGATCTGGAAACATTTGTTATAGTACAGCAGCCCGCTACCAAGATTCTCGAGTTACTTTAGCGAAGATTTCCCATCAGTTCTGGGAGAGCTGAGAGGAAAAGTTCAGGGTGATGGAACGTTTTACCTAAAAGGTTCAAATCGAGCTTTGAACATGTAAAGAAAAACCGTTCATCTCCGTCTTCGCAGCGAGGTAGTTTCTTTTGTCTTCTTGTCAAAGGAAATAAATGTAATGAGGAAAAATTGAGAACTGCTCTTTTGATTGAGACGCCGAGATACAAAGACCGAAATAATGACAAATAGCCATCGATCAAAATTCTGGTTAGCACGGAGAGGCAGTTCTGCTCATTATCGAGTAGTTTCGATGTCTCTTGACCACAAGAAAATTCGAACGGAACTTTTTGCTAGTTCAGTTACGAGTGATTACATTCGCATGTTGCTTAATTTTGAGGGCTGATCAAGTCATCGAGACGAGCCAGTTCTCCACTTCAGCCTATTCCAAATATCTTTAAATAGGCGAAAAAAATATGAACTGAACTTTTTCCCAGTTCACATTTGAGAAAAATTATTTCTGCCGCGACAAAAAAAAAGTAAATTAAGGCGGTTTGTAAGCACAAGCTCTCATTCCGAAGCACGCATATACATACCAGGAGACTGATACGAGCTGCCCGGACCGAGGATTCTGCGTTGGCACTATACTTATTATACCATCTCTGCATAACGACAACGCAGCATCCTCGGTCCCAGCAGCTGCTATCTTTTATTTACGTATTTACGCGTTCTATACCTTCTGGTGGAGATGCTACATGGCTTCGGATGCACTCCATGTCGTTACCATAAGCAGTGAAGTCATATAGCATCTGTATGTCCTCCGTGCGCCGCTGCGCCAGCACGCCGAACGTATGTATATGCGACTCCATTCGATTTCGCACGCTACGGCCAACGGAAAACGGCAGCTCACATTTTTTTATCGTTTTTATACATCCCCTCTATAAATAGAAAAAAGTATTAGCCTCGCTTCTTTGATAATTTTAGCCTCCAATTTGATACAACTTTGATTGATATTATTGTAATTTATGCCAATGAAAAATGGCAGTTCTCGATTAATTCATGTCATGTTCATCACTTTTAGAGAATTAATCGAGAACAGACAGACGGAAAGTCGTTTTCCAGCCGCCCGTATCGTTTTGTCATATGAAAAAGTGTCTTAGACTTTCATAATCTATAGAGTTTCCCAGCTGTTTTGATAGGGGTTTTTGGTAACGGGCTGCCGTACTGTTATGAATTTGTTGGATAGCTCACCATCACTTCTAACAGTCAACCATGACAGATGGCATGATTCCGTCAGACATGTGATACATCAAAGGGAGACCAGCTAGAATAATGCACAAAACGCCTGCTTACATGTTGTAAATAAGAAGAAGATAAAAATATGTAATTCCACTTTACGCCTACTTTCCTCGAAATAAACCAATGTCAATTAAACTTATGTTAATCAAAAATAATAATGTCAAAACAAATTTTTTTTTGGTTTAACAACCTTTATAATGAGCCTCGAGTAAGTCTCTTCTATTTTTCTTATTTTGTTAATTACGTCACTTAGATTTATTGCAATTTAAGCAGTTTCATTTGCTTAATTGGGCGATTTTGATTTTACCAATTAATAAAATGTCACCGTTCCAAACCTGTTTATGAACGACTCCGTTGTAAAATATTTGATTTCATCTCGAATGTGACTTAAAAAGGAACAGTTACAAAAATTATTAAGCAAACAACCTCGTCACGGTCTAGGATTAATTAGTCTGTGACAATAACATTTCTTCAGTGAGATTTATTGCAAATGGCAGTGGCGTAGTCAAGGTATCTTTTATTTTACATTTGAGATTTACAAACACGGTTTGCTATTAAATTTAACCTTATGTTTTCCTACATTTATTTACACAAATACGTTATAAGTTAATTCAGTTGCCGGTGGGGCTTATAACACCTCATCTAGAAATTTTTAAAATGCATTCAAGTTGTCTTTAAATTATTAAATTAAATTTTATTTTCAGAAGAGGCCAATCAAAATAATAACCACGCCACTTGTTTGACATAACATGACGATTTGCGTTGAGGTTTTTTTATAAAGTACAGGACCTGTAAAATAATATGGATTAGATTTATACAGTTCAAGTCTATGTATTTCGTGTTGTAAATCAGAACCAGAGTTTCATGACGAGTTTGATGGCCGTGGTGTGTATTTACAGAATTAACTTATTTTCTTTTAAGTTTCAAATACAATATATAAATATGGTGCAGTAAACATTTTTGTCGTTACAATATTATTTCATAACATTCTCTAAATTTTATTCCGAACCTACAACATATGACTGTCTCACATGAATTACTCGTAGAAAAGTTGAAACTTTATGTGGTTCATGGGAGTCCATTGGAACTACTACGCTCCTATTTATGTAACAGAAAACAGTGCGTCAGCGTAAATAATATAAATTCGGATCTTAATCCAGTAAAGCATGGAGTGTCTCAGGGCTCTGTCTTGGAGCCACTCCTCTTTATTATATATGTCAACGGTATATTTTATTGCCACACAGGTGTATTGCTTATGGTGATGACACCACATTGCTAACTTCCCCTACTAACCTTCACGTTTTACATCAACAAACTTCTTTAATTTTTGATCAAGCTAATACCTGGTTCATCACTAATAAAATGAAAATGAATGGGGATAAACCTCAGAAGCTTGTCTTTTCCACGAGTAACACAGTAACAAAGGGTGACAGTGTGAAACTCCTAGGTGTCACACTGGACGATAAACTAAACTGGTTTAGTCATATTGATCAGCTAAGCCACAAACTGCCAGACAATATTCTTACTCCGCCAGCTAAGAAGAAGGAGTTTGGAAACCTTAAAAGCGATTTATTTTTCACTTTTTCATTCACACATTAGTTATGACATCACTTTATGGGGTAATTCATGTCATACTATAAAAATATTTCATCTACAAAGGAAAGTGATTAAAATCATTGCCAATGTAGGAATAGAGACCATTGTAGGCCTCTATTTATTTCACTGGGCATTATGCCGATACCTTTATATATTTATCTTAGTTTACTGGATATTCACAAAAATTTTAGTTCATTTGAAAGGAATTCAAATTTTCATAATTACAGCACTAATAGGGCCGATCTACTAAAGCCAGCTAGGCATCGACTGACAAGATCGTCTAAAAATTCGCCGCACCTGAAGTTATATAATTTTCTTCCAAATTCATCAAAATTATTAATCTATAACCATTTCAAAGGCATACTGAAAAAAATATTTTTAAACCATTCTACTGGCAAGTTCGTGGCGTTCTTGACAAACCCCGAAAACATTGCTGATTTAGTGGCATCGCACTTTCCCTGCTCCTTCATTTTCTTGCTCTTGTTGAATATGCAACAACAATGTTGTACGGCCACTTATTTTTATTTTGTATTTCGTCACATATTTCTCTGTTCTCTTTTAATATGTTTGTTTTGTATTGTATAGAGTACAATAACATTGTCTGTCATGTCTGGATGTTTTTATTTTTACTTTTGTTAACGTTTGTCCACTTATAGGTTTATGCCTATTTTTTAACTGACGTGCCATATATATATATATATATATATATATATATATATATATATATATATATATATATATATATATATATATATATATATATATATATATATATATATATACTGTATTGTAATTAGTGACTAAATGATGTAATATGATATGATAGATATATAATATATGATATATGATATGATATGATATGACCCTTTTTTCTAACATAAAGAAAATTTGCTCATGTTGAATTACCACACATAGTAATTTCATATCCGAGACGTGATTCAGTGTTGGAGAAATATTTGCATGGTTCGTATCTTTTCAAAGTGAAGCAGCTGCTTGCACACTCACCACATAGATAAGTTACATAAGTTTAGAGGTTATCAACCCAGGCCATTTGTGTATAAAATAAACAAAAGAGGGACCAGTACACTCTCTTGGGGAACTCTTATATCCACATCCAGTTCTTTAGACCTTACGCCAAAATAATCATCAAATTGTTTAGTGTTACCTATATACGATTTTAAGGATTTATTCATGTGCCTTGTAGACCATAACGTTCTATATTTTTTAATAGACTATGATTAACACAGTCAAAGACTTTGGAAACATCAATAAATAAAGTTATATCTTTGTTTTCTCGGTCTAGATTTTTGTGCGCAAAATCTAAAATAAAGTGCTGAGATTCATCTCTACCGTCTCTAAAACCTCGTTGATTTGATGATAATGTGCCGTAGTAAGGAAACATAATTCTTTGAAAGGTGTTGATGACCAGCACTTTTTCTTTCCAACAATTACTTCTAAATATATCTTTCTATTCTAACAAAATTTTTACTTGTATAGAGTATACAAAGGCATTTCTTGAATATTTTTTTAAAATTTTTCTTAAATAGCTCACTGCTCATGGAGGTTGCTACATTCACTCATGTTTTCTTTTTTAAATTACTTTTTATAGTATATTAAAATTGCATAAAACTTATAAAGGACTATCAACATAACTACCATTTTGTTGTCGGGCCTTAAATGATAGTCAACCGGGAACTATGGATGTGGACCATTAAGACTTTTCAAGTTATGCGGTTAGGAATTGTTTAAAAATTGTTTTATTTTTGTTTACACAAACTTGAATACATTTTGATAGTTGAAAGCTTTATTTTCTATTTTTTAG
Source organism: Rutpela maculata (assembly GCA_936432065.2). NCBI lineage: Eukaryota > Metazoa > Arthropoda > Insecta > Coleoptera > Cerambycidae > Rutpela > Rutpela maculata. The sequence continues at coordinate 254,978,639 of OW386286.2, forward strand.
TGCATTTTTGATAAAAGCTTATTTTTAAGAAGCTTTTTATATATTTTCATTTCATTTATTGTGTAAAATAGAAATCAGTTTTATAAAAATTTTTAGTTACATAAAGTATTTATAGGCGAAAATAGAAGAAAAACTTAAAATTTACAATTCAGACCTTCGCTATAAACCCTTTCTTGGTCACCGATCATATGCGAAGATAAAAGATTCATAGGTAGGTATAACATACATTTGTTGATTGACATATAATAGAAAAAAGTTTGAGGCGTTACGATTTCTTTTCACTGGAGACAAAAGTAATCAAATACGATACCTAATTCCATAGTACTCAACTATCGAAGTTAAACTCCTCAAGCTTTTATGTATTATATGTCATTTAAAAGACGTATGTTATACCTACTTATGAGTCTTCTATCATCGCCTATGATCAGTGACCAAGAAGAGGCTTATAGCGAAGAAGGTTTGAATTTTACATTTTAAGTTATTTTTTACTTTTTAATACGTTTTTATTAAATAAAAGCTTGGTTTTAAAAATATATTTTTTTTATATTTTTTGATTCATTACCTAAATACTGTTTACGAAAAAATTAAAATGCAAAATAATTCCCGTGACTAAAAATTTTTCACTCTTGGCATACCCACTTTAAGAGATGCTACGCCACTGGCACTGGAGCCAATACTTTTAAAACTTATAGTAAGGGTAATTAATGTAAACATTCGAAAGGCCAGATGCAATTGGATATCTAAAATTTTGATGAAACGATCTCCTCCGACAAATATATTTCTAGAAACTTAACTGCAGTGACGATTAACAATCTCAAGTGACACATTTCGTATCTATTTATGAATCTCGCATTAACATTTCCGCGTCTAACAGCCTCTTTGTCATAAATCTATCAAAGAATATTATAATTAAAAACGAGTATTGTGTTATTCCCGACTGTTTGTCATGTTTAAATTCAGAAATATGACACAGATGTCCTATAAACCATTCGCGTAACGCCGTCATTAAATTATTTAAATAATACCGATAAATTATAATAGTGTTTCGTTGCTCAACGGTTTCCCCTCCTCCGGACGTTTTAATTGCAGACACAGGAGCCTAGATGAAATCATTAGAAGATCGTAAATTTATATTTAAATTTGAAGTGCCCAAAGTACGGTTACTTTAACCGGTTTTTTACTTTTATTATGGAAATGGGGATTATGGGGAATAATTTATCCCACCCTTAGTATAGTCTAGATTTCCAATAAATCTGCAGTTCTATATTTTACAAATCCTGGTAGTGAGAAGAACAGTAAAGAACAATTATGTAAAATAATGTAAAATAAAAAAATTTAAACAAAAAAAAACTAATGAAGCAACTCTCGGGTATTCGGTAATGTTTGTTCAATCAGTACTTATAGGTTCGCTTAAACGATTTTTTTGAAGTCTTCTCAAACCTCGTCTCAAAATATAAAGTATGGAACGGCGGTGGCCCCCAAATAATAGGGGACACGCACAAATTTTAATATCAGTAAAATAAGATTCTATTTCTATTAAAACAACCATTTTGATTATTAATTTCAATGAAATATGTTGAATTTGGCATAAAATTGAATTTGAAAGAGAATTTGAAATTTTACCCGCGTGGGAAAATGGATGTGACGTCACTATTTAATTTTGACGGTTGACATGCCAGTCATGACGTCATGTCATTTATTTACGTTTGACGGAGCCGTGAATGTCCGTGATACGGTAAAGCGTTTTTAATGTTTATTCGGTCATAAATTCGGTCGTGTGTAACTTTTGATTTTTAAGATGCATAAATCTGTAATGAAACAACTAACTCCTCGAATTTCTTCGGCATTAAAGCAATCATTCGAGGGAAGGAACTCCATCAACATAAACGAACAACATTGGGTAAATTGTCACTTTGTGCTTTCACAAAATCGCTTTCTGCCATTATAATATTTAAAAAACGCTTCTTTTTTTATCTTTTTATTTAACGTCGGCCTATTTCCGCTACCAGGGCCTATCACCGACACCTGGAAATTTTGCCGAACCTCTTCTCGTAAGAAGAGTAGGGATCTTTTACTTGCCTAACATTTAATAGACAAGGGACCGCCTACATTACATCCTCTCCGAAGGATGGTATACCCACTATGTAATCCTCGTCTTGAAATTACATAGCTTCCGCGTATACGCTGATATTCAAGCCGCTAGTAGTGGGACGAGATCGCTGGGTTTCCCAAGATGAATTTCACCCATCCAAGTTTTAACCGCGCTGAATGTTGCGTCAGTGGAGTATCGAAATACAATCACACTCAAGATGCCTCTACGCTTGCCTCAAAAACACTTCTAAATTAATAATTGTTGTTTTTTTTAATGTGTATATTCGTTCAAACACCTTATAATAATCACAAAAGTTCACACTTGCCTAAAACAACTAGTAAGTATGGACAGCCGAAATGAAATAGATAAGGCATCATACGTTACGCGCGGATCGGATAAACTCGTCAAAACTCGCCAGTTGTCGTTCAAATAATTTGAATTTCAATTATTATTTATTAATTATTGGATGTGTAAACAATTTATATTATGACATACTTATACATTTTCAACCGTAAACTATCTGATAAAAACACTTTTGGGTCTAAAAACTGACATTCGCGTGTCCCCTATTTCGTCAAGCTATATGTAATATAAGGCGAGCAAATAAGAAAAATAAGATTATTTTAGTTGAAAAAATCGAGATTGTGCCAGTGATAAGAACAATGTAATATTGCGATAACAAATTCAAATTTCACTGGAATTACATTAAAATTGGTAGTTCGTTGGGTATTTTAGGAGTAGCTGATAACAAATCCGATGGCAAAAATTGAAAATTGCGGATGTGGTTGCAATAATTGCCATATTTTTGCATATTTACATGGAGTTTATGATACATGGCGATTTTAAGATTTTCTGATAACGAGTCTGGCGTTGAAATTTAAAAATTCAAAACGACGAATATTTTTTTTACTGCGTAGAAGCTAAATGAAGTGGCCACTGGCAAGAAAGAAAAAAAAGCCCGGCTAAGATCACAAAAAATTCCCACCAATACTGAAGCAAGAATTACAAATGGTATTTGGTGCATACTTGACTTTATCAATATTTTCCTGCATATTAAAGCATATTTTATATATACTTGTTAGATTGCTAGTAAAAGACCTTCGGGATTTAATAAACTCAAAATGGCCACAGACGAAACAGAAACAATCTTTCATTCCATTGCATGGATGCTGAGCTGCCGTAAATTCAGCATCAATTCTAGATATCTTTAAAATTGGTAAACTTGTAGCATTATACTCAGTAGCCAAGCCACCCACGACGCCTGCGAGCCCGCTTGCTGACCAGCCGCCGATACTGTACTTGCGAAACCCTGCATCGCATTATCCTTCCTTACCTGTTCTTGCCATGAAGGCTTCATATGATTAGCCAGGAACTCCGCCAGAACAATTTTGTTGCCCGCCTTGTGTCCTGGTCCCAGAAACAAGCAAAAATGGACCACAATAGTCGTGACGTCATGCACGATGCGGTTAATTTGAATTGCTTTCCATGTAGTCTTTGAAGTATGCCTTATGTACATATGCTTTAAGGGTCAAAATAAATTACCTACAAATGTATCTAAGGATTGGTACGTTATTTTTCATATTTAACTATTGAAACCTAACTACTGGTATAAAAATAGAGGTGGATTATAAGTTTTTTAGATGTGGAAATCAAGTTTCTCTATCCAGAATAAATAAAAAAATGTTTTCTACACGGCTATTTCTGCGCATGCGTTCTACAAGTCTGAAAAATTATTGAGGACGTAGCTCGTTGATTATTTCCACATTATTTCTTTGTGCTCTCACCTCAAAGCCTGTTTTATTTATTTTTATATGAATTGCTTTCCATTATTCAATAATTCAATACTTTATCATAGATTTTCATCCTCTAACTCGTGTTTAAATATTTATTTGTAAGTATTTTCACTTAGAAACGCAAATAAATAAAGAAATTACATATTGTATCATTTATTCAGAACTTATGTCTATTAAATCTATAAACGATTAAAATAGTTTAAAACTGAACTGTCTAGTAAATACGACATATTCCATGAGCATGCTTCATCTGTTAGGGTACGAACATGCCGAAGATGCTACGCAGCTAGAAGTTCAGGCCGCAGTTTCAGTAGAGACATCGAAGCTATCAACGTGTAAAACAAACCTATACGTTTAAATGTGACACATACCGTGAATGATAGCAGGGTGAACTGCTCCTAGCTCAAATTGGTGGCTTCAATGCATCGACTGAAACTACGGCCTGAACTTCTATAGCTGCGTAGCGTCTTCGGCATGTTCGTATCCTTACAGAAATATTATAATGTGCAAAGAAAGCCAGAGCAGCCATATGATGTCATAACCATAATCCCCTTGGACAAGTACGTTCAGCATCTGTTATATTTTTATCGTTATTCAAAAATATCTGAAAATAATTAATTACATTAAAACTAAAACATATTTATTTAAAAAAATGCACACACCTCTACTTTATCTACTTTATAGATTCTATCGCTCATGCCAGCTGTGGCGATCAGTTCACTTACTAGTAAATACCAGATTCTAGGACTTCAAGTAGAATCAAAATAAAAAGAAAAAACAATTTTGAAACTTAAAAATAATATGTATTATACGAAAATGTTAAACTGAATCTTTATTTATTCTTCGAATATATACATTATTTAACATGAATTCGAAATTATTATTATAGATATATCATTTTACTAATCCTAATATCTATAAATTGGTGACCCCGACGTCTATAAATTGGTGACCCCTGACGATTCCTGCAAATTGGTTCTATAAATTGAATTGGAAGGTCTGAATTGGATTATACAGCGCGATGACGAAGGTATTCTTGCCCCATTAGCCTTCTTTTCACGAAAGCTTACCTTGGCACAGACCAAATATAGTTCCTTTGACAAGGAACTTCTTTCTTTATTTACAGCGATTAAACATTTCAGATTTTTACTTGAAGGTCGCACATTTATTTGCTTTACTGACCATAAACCTTTGGTCAAAGCATTATTCACTAAAACTGAAAGATCTCCCAGGCAAACTAGACATTTAGAATTCATTGCTCAATTTGCCTGCGAAATCAGACATATCGAAGGGAAAAATAACATTGTTGCAGACACTTTATCACGCAAACATGATACGTCTTCTTTGCAACACTTTATTTCCCCAATCGTTACTCAAAAGTCTAACCTAGTTGATACTAACTTTGACTTAAATTTATTGAGCGAAGCTCAAAAAGATGATTCTGACCTTAAATTTTTATTATCAGATACTTCATCGAACACAAAGAGAACTTTTCATTTAAAGAAAATTAAAATTCCATATTCTGACAAGTTTATTTGGTGTGACGTTTCTCGCCCTAAACTTCGTCCTTACGTTCCTATTGTTTTTAGACGGACAATTTTTGATATATTTCATGGTTTGTCTCACCCTGGTATCAAAGCGACTAGAACATTAGTTTCTACACATTATTTTTGGCCTAAAAGGACTTCAGATTGTAATCTCTGGGCAAAAACTTGTATTAGTTGTCAAACTAATAAAGTGACAAGACATACGAGGAGCCCGATTACTGACTTCGATATACCTAAAGGACGATTCGATCACATACATATAGATTTAATATGACCATTACCTCCTTCTAAAGGTTGTTCTTACATTCTCACTGTGATCGAACGTTTTACTAGATGGCCCGAGGCTTATCCACTGCAGGATATTACTGCGGAAACTGTAGCGCGTACGTTATTTCAGAATTATGATTGTCGATTCGGTGTCCCTGTCACAGTGACAACCGACCAAGGCGTTCAATTTGAATCAAAACTGTTCAAAGAATTTTCAAACTTTTTGGGATTTCATAGAATTCGTACGACGCCATATCATCCTTCCTCGAATGGAATGATTGAAAGGTTTAATAAATCTCTTAAAACTGCTCTGAGAGCTAGGACTTCTACACCACATTGGGTAGATGAACTTCCTATCATACTATTAGCTCTCAGAACTATCCCTAAAGACGATTTGCAATGTTCTTCCACAGAACTCGTTTTTGGTCAAACATTACGAATACCTGGTGAATTTTTTATTAAATCATATACTTGTCCGGATATTCCTTATTTTATTGCTAAATTACGTACTTCATTTAATAATTTAACGTTCATTCCACCAGTTCACCACGTTAATTACAAATCATTTGTCAGCCCAGACATCTCGAATTGTAGTTTTGTTTTCGTTCGGAAAGAACGTTTTAAAAAATATTTTACTCCGCTGTACGATGGACCTTTTAAAGTGTTGTCCCGTACAGATAAATTGGTTACTTTTGTTAAAGGAACTAAAGCCGTCACGGTAAACATTGACAGGATTAAACCAGCATATTTATTATCTGACAAATGTAATGTCACTCCACCTTTAATTAAGAAAGTTCGTTTTGCTATTGACGAATTGAATGACTGACTGATCTTTTTCTTAGCGGGGGAGTAATGTGGCGATCAGTTCACTTACTAGTAAATACCAGATTCTAGAACTTCAAGTAACCAAGGAGAATCAAAAGAAAAAGAAAAAACAATTTTGAAACTTAAAAATAATAACATGTATTATACGAACATGTTAAATAGAAACTTTATTTATTCTTCGAATATATACATTATTTAACATGAATTCGAAATTATTATTATAGATATATCATTTTACTAATCCTAATATCTATACCAGCATTAACTTCTCCCTTAAAAATCAGTACTTCAGAATCATAAATCATTCCCTTCACGTGGCCCGCTTCAACAAAACTTTCTGCCTTGACCATGAGTTTTTCTTCGTCTTTAAGAAATTGAGCAATCGCAGAAAAATGTAATACGTGTTTTTGTACCATTTTTCAATGCTAAAAATAGGTAAGTATATGGATAGATACGTATTTAAAAATCACTTTGTTATAATTTTAATCACAAACGTACTTACGATACCGTTACAATATATTACTATTGACTCCAATACAAATTTGGAATACAAACAGTTTAAATACTGTAAAATCCTTGAAAATTATGAAAGAAATAATCCACTATACATAACCTTAAACTTCGTCTAGGAAAACAAATAAAAATAAAAAGATGGAAATATTCTCGACATACGTATTACGCGTGCGCAATAAAAGAATAATTTTTGAAAAAATTTCAAGAGAACTTTAAAATTACAGTATTATTACAAGAAGGCGCAGCTTTTAAAGTTAAAACATTAGGATGATAATTCAATAGTTAAATATTCATAGATTTTCTGAAATTTCAAATTCAATTTTAACCATGGTCTTATGTACAGTGGCAATAAGGTCGATGTGAGAAATAGGATGGAATAGTTAGAGTGGGAGTGAAACGTCACACTATTTCGGTCCATTCAAAGAAATAAGAAACATTTATGTTTTCATTTCAAAACCATTTTCATGTTTAATGAAAGCGCTGTGGAAACTCATCGTTATATACCAAATTCGAAATTTCATAAAAATTTTGAAAATCTAGCCGCACAAAAATTGAACACATGGAATATGTAGAAGTTAAACATAATGAGATTTGTCAAAAAAAAAACAAATTAAAGCAATATGTTAAATATTGAGAAACATGAATTTTAAAAACTAAAGAAAATGGTTTAATTTTTAAAATTCATTTTTCTCAATATTTAACATACTGTTTTAATTTGTTTTGTGTTATTGTTAACGCTGATTATAAATCATAAAAACATTTACTTAACAAGGCCACATAATTTATTATTTTATTAAAAAAGTTGATCTCTGAGAGTGAAAACTGTTATAACGGAAAACCTTGGTACACTAGGGGTTTAATAACACATGATATACATGTTTCATTGACTTGCGCTTTACGACCTGCAATTTTCATAAGATTTGTCTGTTACCTAATTTTTTATGCGTTGTTTTCGTTTACGTGCGAAAAAGTGCCTTCAACTTGAAAACCCGGCCATTTCAGGCTCGTAAAATATTTTATGGTATATTCAATTTTATTTACTCTCCTTTTATTACGCTTTCACTTCTTGCTTGTATATTTGCCCCACGCAAATCGATTTATAAGCAATGAAATATTTGTTACCTTTTATGGGAACAATTCGAGATTTGATTTTCGCAATTGAATTCCGAACAGGATAATTTTAGAAGTACACCCTTATTTTATTTTGCTACAAATGCCCACACAAAAAATATTATTCGTTGATTTATATTTTTATAGAAATTTAAATCCTAAAAATTATTAATTATATATTAAATAGTATAATAATAAATGGCATTAATTACTGTATAATGGCTTTGTTGGCTAATTTATGTTGCATCTGTATAAGTGCTTCGTCAAAAAGCAAGGCTGACCTTATAGGCCCAGTTACAAACCCCAACCGGTCACAATAATTTTTCCGGTGAAAGAAATTAATCCTAGTATACATCAATAGAAAGGGTGTGATAGCGGGCGTCATTAGAACCTATACCACTATACAAAGTATCACAGATATTGAGATATTGGCCTTTTTAGATATTGTGACCAGTGAGATCCCCAGACTTCACACCTCTCGACTTTCATGTCTGGGAACGAATAAAAGAACTTGCTTGTGAGGTTGAAATCACTGACTTCGACCACCTAACTTAAGAACGAAGCAGGTGCAACAATTAAGGAATAAGTGAAATCTGGCTCTCCACTACCGAAGTGAGAAGAAGGGCATGATTAGAAACGGTGCACAGTGGAGTATTTGGCCAATCTAGCTGGCCAAAATTATTTGAGCTTTCAAATGAGGTCATATTGGCCTGATAATTTTATTCGACGGTTACTGAAGTCATTATGTGCTCACTTTGATAAAAATACGTAACTTTTTCTGAGATATCTTTTAAAATATCAATTTGCTTAGAACATAGTGACTTGGAAATTATACATATAATTATTATTAACGTGAAGAAATGTCTTCTTCATCTGAGAAGGTGCTTTCTCCGTCCGAAATTATGTTTTTGTCCAAGACCATGTCTTCTTCGTCTAAATGTACTTCTTCTTCTAATCTTGGAAGAGCACTTGCATTTGGTGGTATATCTAATTCAAGAAACATATCCAAAGTTTCCTTTAAAAAGGGCTTCGATCTTTTTCTTGGAATTTGTCTCATTCCACTGAGGAGAGGATCTGAAGTGAGGAGTAACCTATTAAAAACGTCTTCGTTGCAAGCAGTCCTGGAAAACTTTCTCGCAAAGTTTTGTCGATAAAGCCGAAAATGTTTGTTTCTAGCCTCTGCGGCCTCTTCCGACAGTAAACCTATAGGCAGCATAGCATGCTCCACAATGACGGGTCCATGGACTAATACTTTATGCAATGTAGGTGTCATTGGATGCCAAGCATATTTCTCGACATATAATTTTGCAGTGTTCATGGTGTATGTTGCAAACTTTTCTATGTGAATTTTATGGCCGCTTGATATAGTCTCCAGGATTACTTTTAGGCGATAAATTAATTGAAAGTCTAAGCCAGTTATTTCTGCTGCTAGCTCTGGATCCATGAAAAACCTCCTGCTGGTATTGCCATCATTAGTGTTTCCAAACCCAGCCTTGGGAACATCCACAATCAGACCCATTCTTTGTCGAAATTCTAGCTGTATTTTTGTCTTTGTTTCGTTTGCAACATTTTTGTCGTTTTCGTTTCTCAGCTGCCACTTTTTTAGAGGCAATTTGTAGGCTAAGTGGAGCAAACTTTCGAAGAATCTTATTCTTGCGTGCAAGACTGATAAACCAAATCTCAATGAGTCTTCAGTTATGTCTTTCTTCTCGCTTAGGTCATTAAAATCTTTTGATGTTGCACCACAAATATAGCACCTCATTGTTGATTTTGTCGAAGTTGCAGCATTACATACTTTTCCGTCAACCATTGTAAGAGCCATATTGTGTTTAACATAATATACTCTATCTGCCAACTCTATCTTCGTCTGCTCCAATTTTGCTGCGGCATCTTCGATATATTTAATTTCTTCATTGGTAATGTCTGTCGTCTCTTTGGTAAAACGTATTCTTATTGGACGACAATATCGGGGTGAAGAAGGTGTTGGATTTTGCCAAATTACTTTCTTTTTCCCTGAGTCCAAATTTACCAGTAGTTGTAACGGCACAATCGAACTTTGAAAAATATTGCAGTCTGAATCTTGATGGTTTTCAAACTTTTGTTTGAATTGGGACTGCTGCGAACCATCACATCCCCACTTATAAATTAAAGTAAGTTTATTGCACTCTTCTTCAGGTAAATATTGTATGACTTCCTCTAAATAAGTGAGCAGCCTAGTAGCAGTATGATTTAGTAAACTCTATAGATTAGCTTCAGCACAATTCTCAGTTACGTGAATTGTATCTGGATATGACTCCAACTTGGTTTTCTGCAAAACTGTGTAGCACGGAAGATATGGAAGGAAACTTCTTATTGTTTCATACTGATTTTTAGAAAGCCCAGCCTCAACAAACATTGCTAAAGCTTTCAGAGGCGACAACTGATGTGAAGTAGTTTCATCTTCCGTTGATTTTGAAAAAGCGTTTTTGTACTTGGTTGCTCGTTGTGGGCTAGAGTTCAGGTCCTTTAATATTTTGGAAGCATCTCTTTTTCCTTCCACTTGAAGTTTCACCTGAGCAGCGTATAATAATTCTTGCGACTCGTTACTCTTACGCAGCGTTTCCGTTTTGCGTCTCTTACTTCTTTCGCTGGAGTCATGAAACGTCTTTGATGGACGCCCACGCCCCACAACCCATGATGATTTAGGTAGGTTGAATGTAGTATTTAGCCACGCATGGTTCTTCCCCAAGAAAGTATCTTCTTTATAATTTGCTTCTGACCATCTTCGCTTAAACTCTGACTTTAGCCGTGAAAATCTCTTCACAATAGCCTTTTTGTCATCTTTAGTAAAATCGTCTCCATTAATTAAATAATCCTGAACAAAATCTAATTTTTCATTAATGTTCATTTGATTTTGCTGTTGCATCATGTTGAATATTTCTCGTTTAGTGAATATTTTACAGCCAGATGGCTCTGAAAAAAAAAATTATTCCTGTTGCTATTAACAAAATAGGTACGATAATTGAACATAAAATACGTGTATGACATAAGCACAGTAAACTTGCTCAGAATTGCGATTTCCTATACATTTTTCCGATTATTGGACATTGGTTTTTCCGGAAAAGCAGCTTGAACAATATAAGTGTTTTTTCTTTTTCTTTTTATTTCGAATGCAAATATCTCAAAAGCTACGCTAAACGAACATAGTTAAACTAAAAAAAAAAAATAAAATAAAAAAACACGAAAAAGCATATAATATACAGATATAGTTCAAATCGCTTTTCTGGAAAACCATTGTACAATAATCGGAAAAATTTATAGTTTTTGTAGGATTTTTGTAGTAAATCGTATTCTGAACAAGTTTACCTATGTTCGTTGAGCCTTAAAATGCGTACTTATCGAGATCTATACGTTCAAATGAAAAAAAAAACAAAAAAACGTATATATAGTATATGTATATATCTCAAAATGTCTTTTTTTTCTGCGCATAAGCAAAAAATTATTCTAAAAGTTGAATACTAACTTCCTGTGCAGAGAAACTGCTATTTAAAATTTTTCCGTAAAACGGTGTTTTTTTTTCCTAATTTAAGTGGAATATTAGGGCCCTAATACGCAAAAAATCGGAAGAATCCGGAAACGTTTTCAGCAGATATTGAAAGCTGAAGCCTTTTAGTATTCATTTATGAAAAAAAAAGTCGCGGGACTCCTCGGGAAACCTAACAAAAACAATTTTGAATTTCAAAATATGCTTTAAAAACATCTCAAAAACTCACTTTCTTTAATGTCACCATATGAATGTGGAAAACAGAGCTTAATGCAACAAAAATAGTATAAATATATTCTTACTTACCCCCCTCAAGATGTTCCATTGTTTCAAGAATATATAACTTTTTTGCAGGTATGTAAATCACTTTTAATTGTACGCAATTTTCAATTACACAGACACCAGCAATGTGCATTCCAAGCGAACGTCAAGTTGACATTAGTACTATGACATTACAGCTGACTCTATGTCACACAGCGTGGTGATTTTATGTCCCCCCATTATTCAACTTTAAGAGGCGATACCTAATTTTCATCGATAATGACTTTTTTGATATTGATTTTTGGCCAGCTAGATCGGGCAAATACTCCACTGTGCGGTGGTTCGCTTTTTGAACTTCAAAAGTTTGTAACGCTCTTTTATTGCGGTGTTGTAAACTGCACCCCAAGTTTTACTGGTTTTAACTCGAGCGTCAGTTCTGCAGTTATAGTGTTGAAACTCCACTTTTCTCCGTGAAGAACCGTATTTCCAGAGACTCAAGATATTTTGGACCCTAATTTCTTTAAGAGTTGGGTAGCTACTCTTGTAGAATTATTAAGTACAATCTACAGAAGATAGTATCTTGTAAGAATATGAATTAAACAACATTCATGTAGTAACAAATGTCATGAATGTACAACAAATTACACAGCCCTACAAAAAAAAGTTCGGATCCCTGAACGCGCCCATAATATTTCCATGTATTTTTCGACGCTAAATCCGAATTTGTTCACCTACAAATTTTTTGCGCTACCGCCAAACATAACCCCCAAAATGGGGTAAAACCACCATATACATAAGGATAGCGACTTCTTTCATTGCGTACTTGTCAGGCATTTTAAAACAGCCTTTGGCATGGTACGGAGAGGGTATAGTCGCTATACGGAACTGAATAAGGCAACAAAGACGGCCACCAAAAAGTTAGACATGATGTGGCTGCAAGAAAGAGAAATTCTATCCTGGCATGGCTGAACCTGAATGAAACGTTATAATAAAAACATAAAATGGCAACAAAAACATATCAAATAGATCTCATAATGGAGGAACATAAGCATAAAGTACTAAGGTTGCCCCCATACCATTCCGAACTTACCCCAATCGAAAAAATATGGGCCATAGTTACAAACTGGGTAGCCCAAAAAAATATAACGTTCAAACTAGATAATGTCCTAGCTCTCGCTGAAGACCAATTTGCTGGCATTACCGCTAAAGAATGGGATGACATTTGTAAACATGTAGACAAGGTAGAAGTAAATTATATAGAAAAAACATTTATTTGACGAAGTTAGTGATGCTAATCTACGATCCACAGTTACAGATTCTTCTGATGAAGAAAGCTGTGAAGAATATGATGTAGAAGAAGAAGAGAGCGATTTTCTGCATGGAATAGAGCCTCTGGAAGAATCAGATTCAATCGAACCATAATCGTGCGTTTACAGAGGTGCGGGTGGGTTTCGAAAAATTTACATTAGCGATTTTTTTAGAAAAAATCTAATCAAATATTCTTAAGCAGCACTTTTGTGTGGCATTGCTTCGAAGTTTGTTCAAAGGTGTTTGAGGTATAAGCTATTAAAATAAGTTTTTTAAATGAAAAAAAAAATATCTACAAAACGATTAATCATATTTTATGGAAAAAATATATTCTTAACTTTTTCTTCTGAAAAGTGTGTTACACTAGTTTTATTTAGTTTTAAAACATAATTCTTATTATTTTAATAATGGAGAAATTTTAATATTGAACGTAAATATGTCAAAATATTTTGCCAAATGTAAGATCATAGACAAGAAAAATGGTATTAACAACTTTACAATAATAACGAACTAAAAAACTTTGCATTTCTATGAAATCATCGTCATTACGAGTATGTCAATCCTTCTTGTATGTCGTATAACTTTTCTCAAAACTGTTTCTATGTATAAACGTACGACTATGGTGAATTTCAAAGGACAAGGGTAGATAAGGGCCTTTTTTCGCCCATCAGCCATCATTATATTTTCCGAGTAGTATATGTCTTGACAAGTAATAAAAAACAGTTCTCTGGAATAGTACATTGTGTATCTAGTGGTAAAAGCAATACATTCCCGGACGACGCACAGTGGGCCCAAATTGACTTTTTTTTTTCAAATCAGTCTGTAGGTCTTAATAATTAAGCAAACGGAATATTTTTTTAAATTATCGTTTTTTAATTGTCTATTCGATTTTTGTTCATGATTTTTCAAATTTTTTCAAAGAAGTTTGAATTGTTATAAAGAATTTTGAAAAATCAGGAAAATAAATCGAATGTTTGGCTTGACAGATCGATAGGAAATTAAAACACGAAGATTTCAACAAAATAACTTTTCGATTGCTTAAGTAATAAGACCTGCAGATGACTTAAAAAAAAATCACTTTGTCACTTTGTCACTCGCTTTGTCATAATACTTAAGCAATCGGAAAGTTTTTTTAATCTTCGTTTTTTAATTGCCTATCGATCTGTCAAGCCAGATTTCTGATTTTTGTCTCTGATTTTTCAAAATTTTTTATGAAAATTCAAACTGAAAAATTTTGAAAAATCAGGGACAAAAATCTGGAAAATATGGCTCTACAGATCGATAGGCAATTAGAAAACGAAGATTTAAAAAAAAAACTTTCCAATTGCCTGCAAACTAATTTGAAAAAAAAGTCATTTTGGGGCCACTGTACGACGCTGTAAATTGTTGGCCGAGGTGTTAAGCCGAGGAAAACAAGCATTGAAATCCGGGAATGTGCTTTTACTACGAGGTACATATACTTTTTGTTTCTGAAATCACAATCAATATTATTATAAATTAAGGAATTTTTTAAATGCATAAAAAAAAGAAAAAGTCATAGATTCACACTTTTCTGATAGTTGCTTAGCATGGACTAAAATACTGGAATAGCGTATTTTGGAATCTGAAATTACTCCAAGGAAGTAGACATTCTTGACCGATTTCAGAAAAAAATAATTTTATTCAATACACATGACAATATGTGGTTTTGAGCGATGACACGTTTAAATTCGCACGCAACGTCAACACCACTACGACTCCCGCGGAAACGATTTTGTCTTTTATATATACTCAACAATGTAGTGATGTATAGATTTTCTTGATTCATCGAGCGCATCTAACTGAAATATACATTTAAAGTTCGGAAAAACGTCAAAAATTCCTAAAAAACTGCAACATGCTTACTTTGAAATGCTATTATTACAACTTACTGTTGTTTTTCAAATGCAAAACGTATAGAAACACGAAGATCATATAAGTAAATAACGTTTAATGATTTTAAGGAGAACTTTTTTATGAAATTGGTGGGCGAAAATATATAGCTTATCTACCCTTGTCCTTTTACTACGCTGTGACCAAACAGCCAAATTTCAAAAATAGCGCATTCTTAACTTATGAGATACAAGAAACCCGCAGCACGCTGAATACCTACCGAGATACCTACCTTTTAAAAACTCCATCAAAACACATTTCTACATTTACGTACTTATTATACTCTTCGCAAAAACGAAGAGTACCTATATTGCATTTGATCGGCACATTTCTAAAATCGGAAATATGGCTCGTAGAGAAAAAAATTTCATATCATTGTGTTAGTGAACGAACTTTCAAAATGTCCGTCTGTCTGTCTGTCCGTCCGTCACGTTCCTTGTAAGCACGATAACTTAAGAAAGAAAAATCCGATTGTATTGAAATTTGGAAGGTAAGTTGTGTTAGCTAGAGGAAGAATTGTTTTTGAAGAAAATCAATCAGTAAATAAGAAAATTATTAATCATTTAATTTAAAAAAATATATATTTTCTTAATTTTTGTCGCTTGCACTAAAATAGAAATCTTGCGAAATGTTATCTCTATAATATATTTTTTTTTGTTTCTGAATTTTACTAATATATATTTTATAATGATATATCTAATGCGTCGAAATATGATTCTCGAAAGATATAGATTACAGACAATCAATTTTTGAAGTAATCTATGATGGTGCAGTGGTTAAAGTTTTGTCTTGCAATCCAAAGATTCTGTGTTCGAATCCCAGACAGGTTGGATGTTTTTTTTTCAATTTTGTTTCATATATTTTTTTTTCACAACAATGTTGGCATCACAAAATTCAGGCTGTCCAAAAACTAACATTATTTACAAGAAGAGTATCCTATAGAATGTGTAACAATTATATAAAAAGCTCAAGTAAATTGGCGAAGAGTACCTACTTTTTTAGCTTGTTTATTACTCGTTACTGTTTTTATGACAAGAGTTGTCAAGTATCAAAGTTCGTAAAAAAAACAAAAAATATATTAATTGATTTATCAATTAAGTAATAAATAAATACTCCATACTAAAGCAACTAATTATGTGGCAATTTTATTTTTTAAATATTACGTCAGTTAGGTGACCTACATTTTCACCAATACACATTATCTAAAACGTTTCCAAAATTTTCGGAAGCTGTTGCGAAAAGGTCTTGGTCTACATGTACAGGCGCAATCTCTTTACGAATAACACGTTTGAAATTTTATTGGTTTTTACCATTTCCAACGTACCTAAATAACTAAGATTCAGCACAATTGTAGTTTTTGAAAAACTTGGTAAGCCCTTTGTGAATAACAAATGACTAGAGTTCCATATATTTTTTTGTGGTCTCCATTGTGTGAAATCTAGATCAATTTATTGTCAGGTGTTTCATCAATAACGATTTTACTTGTCACATATCAAGTTTTTAACGATACCAGAAGGTGTCAACATTTAGTTAGTATCTGGTGGCGATGAAAGTTTTTTTTTTAGCTTCAAAGTCAGCGTCAATAACTCCATCAATTCCTTAGCAGCTTATCACACAATCAGCCTCATGGTGCAGCAGGCCAGTATCTTAATTATTGTTTAATAAGATAATAAGAAAAGTATTACACATAATTAAACTATCTTTTTAACGACCAATAAAATTAATTTCCTAGAACAATCTCTCCCTAATATCAATTATTGTTGACTCATCAAAAGTAAAAGACCTATTCAAATATTTTATGGGCGGTCACTATCAAATCCATCATATAATTTCATTGTTTTTCAGAAACTAATTAGCATTCCTACCAACATTAAATAATACAATTTATTAAGCACGATAAAATATTCTTACTGTGTGGTATGTGATTTATGAATAAGAATTCTACCTACGCGATAACGATTTTAATGTTTTGATAAACACGTCAATCACAGATATTTAAAATAAAAATAACATGACATATTCAATAAAAAATGCAGTGTAAGACATTCAGGAATATTAATGATTTATCAATGTTAATGCCGATAATAGTAATTACCATATCTCTTTGAGTCAAGTAGTTGTAATATTAAGTGCAGAAGTATAGACATTGTTAAAGCGGAAGAAGATTATTTAAAATATTAAGCATTTAAACAAAATTAACCACCTCCAAAACAAAAATGTTTCTAAGTGAAATACGAGGTGAGATACATGCAAATTTCTAAATTAAATATTTTGCCACTTAAATTCTGCCCTGTGGTTTATTTACAGTTTTATCAAAAAAAAGCTATGCAATATGTTTTAGCTACATTTTTTTTTCAATAATAAAAAGTCGGATTTGGTAAAATATTATTCCAAAAATATGGTTTGGTCGCCCAAAATGAGATCCGGTTAAAGATGAAAATGTGAGTTTAATGAAAACGTAATTTTTAACATTTTTTTTCTCTTGGTGGCTTTCTCTAATACAAATAGTAAAGGAACTATTAAAAGAAAAAATATATATACAGTGTGTTTTGTTTTGTGTCTTTATTTTCGATATTTCGAAAATAAGTTATTCTTTATAAGAAAGATTTTAATTTAGAAATAAATTAATTTAAATTTATGTCTGCAAAAGAAATGATATTTCTTCCACTGTTCTAAATACAGAGCAGCAAACGACAGATTATGTAACAACCTCATTAATTGTAATATTCAATCTCCTTTTAAAATACCCTCTCTCCTCAGCAACATAATAAACAGGTTTTTGAAAAAACGAAAATTTTATTATGAAGTTTCTGAATGTGAATGTTTGCTTCGTATCCTCTGTTGTATTCCTCTGTTGCATACTATAATCTATAGTGGTCCTCTTATTTTATTTTTACCAAAAAATAAATGTCCTGTTCTCAAGACGAGAAGCGTGTATCCCTGTATTTTTCTCCCTTGCTTATCTTCACAATTTATTTTTCCTTTGTTGACATAGGTTACTTGGAATAAATGATGTTTAGGGTAGCAGTTGGCTGCATCGCTACTGACCAAATGCCAATAAAAAAGGTTTTTTTTTGTAAACATACTGTATATTAAAAAGAGGTACATGGCGTTCTGGCAAGGGTGATACGTACCACCTATTACTACCTGTTTTTCAATAAACATTAATTAAAAAAAAGAATTTAACATCAATTCCAGTGTAATTAATCTGTGGTAGCAAATTAAGCACATTCTAATATTCCTTTCAGCCCAGAAATTAAAACTTATTGCTACATTTTTAACAAAAACACATAAAGTGTTACATAACTTTCTCATCGACGAGATTAACCCTTCCATAGGGATTGACTCCTAGTATGAACTATGAACTAGTGCTAAAAGCAGAGAACGAAATCCTCCGACGTGAAGAGAACATAAAAATAACTCGTTTTGTGTCAGCCGCTAACAGGTTCTCGTTTTAATCTGATTTGGAGCAATTACTTGGCTTTATGCTGTTTCATTTAAAAGTTCAGTGTAAAAATTTTCTGGGTAATTAATTTTTGTACGATTCGACCTTCTATTACATATTCATGATGACTTGTTTGTTGGAATAACACGTTAATTATGTATGGCTCACATAGAGCTCTGGATTTGATGAAATATTTACCCTTATCTATGAGTTGGCTGCACAGTTTAGCGTTTTGTTTCCACGTTAACATTGTTTAAAGCCAAAACGGCCGTGAAATTAATTATGCGCAGTTCTTTTATTTAATCAATGCATCACTAAGCGGCCTTGATTCTTTTACGGTATAAATATAATTTATGAACAGTATGTTGAGTTCTCCACCAAAACTTAATTTATTAAATTCGAATGCATATTCTATCTTTTGGTGTTAGAATACAGTCTAAATAAAACACTAGAGTAAACACAAAATAAAATAAAATAAAAAAAAACTACAATTGAATTTGCGTCTCGAGCTCTACCTTCCGATTTCAAGCCTAAAACGTACTAGAACGCCATTTATGACTTTCCTAAACGTTAACGTCATAATATAATGTGTCTAACTGAAAGTCACACTTCGAAAATATGTAAATAAATAGTGATAGGGAATAATATTTCACAAGATTTCTGATCAATTACAAAATATAAAAAATTGAGAAAAGTTTTTGTAAATCTAAATGATTAATAATGTTTATTTACTGATCTATTTTGTTTAAAAACGGAGTTCTTCCTCTAGCTAACACTAATTTTCTGTCCAAATTTGAATATCATCGGACTTTTCGTTCTTCAGTTGTAGTGCTTGCAAGAAACGTCACGGACGGACGGTTAGACGGGCAGACGGACATTTTGTTGTTCAGAATTCGATTACTAACACAATGATGTGAACAGCTTTCTCTACGAGCGATATTTGCGGTTGATGTGCCGATTAAATTCAATATAATCTTCGTTTTCGTGTTTATGAAGATTAAAGTCTCAATTTTGAAAATATAGAAAACAACAAAACAAAATAAGACATAAAATGAAAGTGAAAGGCAGTGACTTTACTTCTGATACTCTTGAAATAGCGAACAGATTTATTGATTGTTATAGTACCATAGGTAAAAAACTGCCGTCTAAGGAATCACTACTTCCACATCCATATTTCCTATCCAAATATCTTACAGCGAAAAAAATGTTTATACTGTATTTGCACTCCACTATGTGGAAATAATTGTTCATAGAACATTAATAATATAATATTTGAAATCGTCTACCACAAAAACCCATAAAACGATATGCCACATTGGTAGTGGTGGTGGAGGATACCAAAAAAACTTTTGAGGCTTTTGGTTCGTGTACCCACACTAAATTGCAATTTAAGAACAGTGGCGTGGGGATGGTAATAGGCTGATACCAAAAAAATGTTGAGACCTTTACTTCTTGTACATACACTGAATCCCAATTTTATGCACTCGTACTTACTTGCTTTACCTATTTACCCCCCCAACCCTCCAACGGAATAAGTTCGAAATATAATCTAGTTCCAGATCTGTTATAATACACTAAACTAGTCCAAGTCAACCGTTTCAGGGTATCATGCACACAGGCAGAAATTCTTTTTGCTCAAACTTAAAATTTCGACGTTTTATGACATTTTAAGTCTATTTGGACAAAAAAATCATTTTTTTTTAAGGTTAGGGGGCGAGCGTAGAGGCGACTTCAATGTGAATGTCAGTCGATATTCCGTTGAAGCAACGTCGAGCGCGGTTAGTACTTGGATGGGTGACCCATCTTGGGAAATACAGTGTTCTCGTCCCACCTTCTAACGGCTTGTATATCAGTGTATACGCGGAAGTTACGTAATTTCAGACGAGGATTACGTAGTGGATATACCATCCTTCGGAGGGGATGTAAAGCAGGCGGTCCCTTGTCTATTAAATGTTAGGCAAGTAAAAGATCCCTACTCTTCTTAAGGGAAGAGGTTCGGCAAAATTTCCAGGTTGGGGGTAGCTCGTCTCCTGGCGTCGGTGATAGGCCTTGGTAGCGGAAATAGGCCGACGTTAAATAAATAGATAAAAAAAAAATAAATAATTTTAAAGGTTAGTATACTATTACTATAAAAAACCGCTGCCCAAGGAATCACTACTTTCACATCCAGATTTTTTATCTAAGTCACTCACAACGAAAAAATTTTGTATGTGGAAATAATTGTTTACGGAACATTAATAATATAATATTTGAAATCCTCTACCCCAAAAACCCATAAAATGATACCCCACATCGGTAGCGGGGTGGGGGTGGTGATAGGGGGTGGTAGTGGGGGTGGATGAAGTAAAAAAACATTTCGAGGTTTCTGGTTCTTGTACACACCCTAAATCACATTGTTTTTCATCCCCTTTAATAATGAGGTGGGGGTGGTAATGGGGGTGGCTAATGCCAAAATTTTTTTTGAGACCTCAGCTTCTCTTGTATATACTAAATACCAATTTTATGGACTCTTACCTGCTTGATTTACCTATTTTCCCCAAATTTACCCCAATTTACCCCCCAACCCTTCGACGGAACAAGATGAAAATATAATCTAGTTCTAGATCTCGTTATAGCACATACGTGTACCAAATTTCAAGTCAATATCTCAAACGGTTCCAGAGTAATCGTGCGCACAAAAAAAGTTACAGACAGACCGACAGACAGAATTTTTTTTTCGCTCAAACTTAAAATCTCGACGTTTCGTGACATTCTAAGCCTATTTGAACAATACAAATTTTTAAAAAAATTTTTGTCGTTACTATACTTCCACTGGACGTGGAAGTAATTACAATTTTAAAAACTGAAACTTCCCCAAATATACTAGAAAACAATAAAAATTCAATATATCCTAGCTTCTACTAATGCGGCCGAAATCAAAGAAACCATTATGGAATTAAAAACCGGAAAAGCACCGGGAGATCTTCGGAAAAGCAAAGAAATAATAGCTGAACCCTTTGCTTATATAATCATTTAAATAGCTTATTTCCCGAAATTTCAGATGAGGATGACTCGGATGGTGGATCACTATCCACCATCCATGGTGGATGGTGGATGGTGGATGGTGAATGGTTACTTATTTTGAGTAGTATTGTAATTGAAATGTATAAAACTTTTTAAATTTTGTACAATTATGGTTATTCCTATATCACTAAATACTCCAAAAATAGCACATTAATTATAATTTTAACACAAAATGTATATGCTTTGACAATTTGAATTAAAATTAACTACACTTCTTTATATACCTTTATACAAGAAAAGTTGCAGAAGTTGCAACGCCTTGCCTGCTTAGGGATTACAGGAGCAATGTGCTCTTGTCTCACAGCACCTATGGAGGCAATGCTAGATCTACTTTCTCTACATGTGCATGTAAGGAAGGAGGCAGCACTTATGGCCCTGCAGCGGGTACTCCCTTTCAAATCAGGCGATCTGGTTGATCACTTAAGGATTCTGGGTTCAATTGAACTGGAATCTATGACCAAACCCACTGACTCAATGCCAATCAAGCGGGACTTTGACTGTCCGTTTGATATGCTAATTGAGAGCCGTCAGACGAGTTGGAGAAGAGATCAGTCATCAGGTACATAAATGGATCGAAGATGGCTGAAGGGTTGGCGTGAACGGGGCCTAATTGCAGGCTATCCAGAGCCCTAGGCAAGACTCCATAAAAATCTTCTAAGCTGAAATCTATGCTATATCATACTAACTAACTAACTAACTAACATTAATAAAGAATCATAAAAAGAATTTCAAATGTCAATTTGAAAAATGTTAAAAATTGAAAAACTGACCCTTTCATTTTCAATGCCGTGGGGGCCCAGCTAGATATTAACCGATTTGGCTAAAAAGGCCGTAGCCGGGTAGCTATGGGGAATCGGCCTTTCCATCGATTTGATTGATTTTCATCTCAAAAGTTGCTTTTTAAGCGAAATTGAGAAATGCTAAATATCAGCTTCTAATTGTTGATATTTACTGAGAAAAAAATATTTTTCGAATTTAAAAGAAAAATTTTTTTCTCAGGAATCGCTGTTGCGAATTCCATGGGATTGAAATATGTTATAGAGGTACAAAAGATCTACTTACGAGATTTTTTGTAATTTTCACTATACAGAAAGTCTGGGAAACAATAGAGAAAATATTTTAAACATTTAAAAAAATATCTTATACTCGGAGGGGAATTACCATTTTTTTGTCATATGTTCCTCATATGTTCCCCTATAATATGATATCAAACTCAAAATTATCTGAGGGGTATAACATATAAATATTTATAAAAGTTTTAACTAACAAGCATTCAACTGTGGTAATTATTTAATACACAAAAATACAATAAAAGTTTATTTTTAATAAACTAGCTTGAAAATGTATTAAAAACGGTATTGTTTAATCATCGTCACTGTCCTCTTCAATAGTAACAGGTGTATCATCGTACTTAAATAGTTTAATTAGGGTTTCAGGAAGTCTTATTATTTTTGATAAATATCTTGCATAACATAGATAATATATGATCGCTGCCAAATGGGAGCAACACCCAATTATTCTCATACCATTAGGACTTTCGAAATTATGTCTTAGGATTCCAGAACCACCAGAGCTATGTGGGTTATAGTCCAAAAAGCAATGGTATGTTTTTCTTGAAATGTGACGCGATGGAACTTGAACTTTTAAAATATTAGACTTGTCTTTAACAAAGTACATGTCTATAGAGCCGTCTTCCTTCATCATTTCAGCCAAAAAGGTTATTTCTTTTCGATATTGGTAAGTACCCGTGAAGAATATTTGGAGTTCAGTTTCGACAGTATTTGAAAAGGTAGTTCTTTACGCAACCAGCTCTTTCGCTCTACGCTCTATTTCAGCTGCTAATGTATTTTTTTCGTTTCTTCGTGCAATCATACGATCAAGAATTTCAGCAGAGATTTTTTCATCAGGCACTAATTTTTTCCCGAATTTGCTCAACAAAAACGATGCAGTCCGGTAATACCTTTTCACATCTGTCCAGAAGTTGAAACTTTTTTAATTCTTTCGTGTACAAACTCAACTGCCCAACGGGTTTTGGTTACAAATCGAGAAGCATTCGCTTGTTTGACAGTTAATTATTTTTGTTGTCCTTTCATTAATACTTTGAATCCTCTATTTTCCAAAACTCCAAATATTTTTCATGGGTACTTACTAATATCGACAATAAATATTCTAATTTAACTGAAATCATGAAGGAAGACGGCTCTAGACGTGTACTTTGTTAAAGACAAGTCTAATATTTTAAAAGTCCAAGTTGCATAACATCACATTTTAAGAAAAACATACCGTTGCTTTTTGGACTATAACCCACATAGCTCCGGTGTTTCTGGAATTCTAATACATAATTACGAGTGTCCTAATGGTATGAGAGCAGTTGGGTGTTGCTTCCATTTGGCAGCGATCATACCGTGCGTGTAGCGGAGCGCTAGGCATAGGGAGTAAAATTACAACATCGCGCGTGCCAGCTGGCTGAAATGAAATAACAGAGCTGGGACGCTCCGCCCGACGGAGGAATTTACGGCAGCTGTGTTGTCAGATCTCTCGCGCTACGTGAATGTACATGCCTAATGGGGAATTACACGCACGGTATATTATTTATGTTATGCAAGATATTTATCGAAAATAATAAGACCTCCTGAAACTCTAACTAAACTGATGATACACCCGTTACTATTGAAGAGGACAGTGGCAATGATTAAGCAATACCGTTCTTAATACATTTTCAAGCTAGTTTATTAAAAATAAACTTTTATTGTATTTTTGTGTATTAAATAATTACTACAGATGAGCGCTTGTTAGTTAAAACTTTTATTAACATTTATGTGTTATACCTCTCAGGTAATTTTGAGTTTGATATCATATTATAGGGGAACATATAAGGAACACATGACAAAAAAATGGTAATTCCCCTCCGAGTATAAGATATTTTTTTAAATGTTTAAAATATTTTCGCTATTATTTCCCAGACTTTCTGTATAGTGAAAATTACAAAAAAAATCTCGTAAGTAAATCTTTTGTACCTCTATAACATATTTCAATCCCATGGAATTCGCAACAGCGATTCCTGAGAAAAAAATTTTTCTTTTAAATTCGAAAAATATTTTTTTCTCAGTAAATATCAACAATTAGAAGCTGATATTTAGCATGTCTCAATTTCGCTTAAAAAGCAACCTTTGTTATGAAAATCAATCAAATCGATGCAAAGGCCGATTCCCCATAGCTACCCGGCTACGGCCTTTACCCGAATTAGTTTTAGATACATAGTAACAAATTAGAAACTAGCCCATCTGCAAATTCAAATTTTCGTGTTTTTCGACCCACCCTAACCTATATATTATGAAGAGATCTGGAACTAGATTATATTTTGATCTTATTCCGCTGAAAAGTTGGGGGGTAAATATGTAAAACAAGCAAGTAAGAGTCCACAGAATTGGGATTTAGTGTATGTGCGAGAAGCTAAAGTCTAATTTTTTTTGGCATCAGCCACTCACCACCATCAATCAATCACGTCATTACTACACCATTATTAAATTGGATAAAAAATAAAATTGTAATTTAGTGGGTACAAGAACCAAGGCCTCAAAATTTTTTTGGCATCAGCCATTCCCACTACCGACGTGGCAAGCATATTGTTTTATGGGTTTTCTGTCATTTCAAAACAACGTCAGCTTAGCTTTACTAGCCGTGCGGAGGATATATTAAAATTATCGTTGAATGAATGTTTTCCTTCCATCAAATAATTAGCAAAAGTAGACTGGTTGTTATTTAGAAACATTATGTGTTCTTATATACGTTTATTAAAGTTTCTGCGTGTTTGTCTAACATAAAAAAAAATCAGTGTATTATTAGATCATTCAGCAGTAATAACATGGATTTTAACAACCAAAAACCTTAGTCGAGT
Organism: Rutpela maculata; assembly: GCA_936432065.2. Classification (NCBI taxonomy): domain Eukaryota; kingdom Metazoa; phylum Arthropoda; class Insecta; order Coleoptera; family Cerambycidae; genus Rutpela; species Rutpela maculata. The sequence goes on from OW386286.2 coordinate 255,004,195, forward strand.
TCTGATATTTTTATCTAAGCTTGTACAAAATCCCGAAACATCGCTTGTTGCTTGAATTCTATCATAGTAAAAGTGGACCCTAAGAAGCTTATTCTATCACTTCATACCCACATATAAATTTTATAATGAAATATACACGGGAGAGGGAGAGAGGGGAGTAGTGTTTAATGTTTGATGACGTTAAATCATAGAAATGAATCACACTTTGCATGTATCAATGTCGTCAATCAGTCGTCACAGTTGGATCAGTTCGGCTGGCTCACTAATCCCGCATGAACTGTATTGAAAATGAACAGCCAGTATCGATTCTCCATTATCGCGACCGAAACGCGCTAGACACAAAGAATCGTACGAATTATAATCCAATTGTATTCGACCAAAATAATAAATTACCTCACATTACATGCTATTACAATATATAATAACACTATTATTCCATAAAATTTTATTATTGTGGATAAAAAATAGTGTTCCCTCCGTCCCGCGTCCATGTGAATGCGTTTTCACACATGAATTATTTTTATTAGATACGTTACACCGGCAAATATTCATATTACCCGTATAAAACAAAATCCCCTTTATAAATAATAATCTGGATCGATGACACAAACATGACTAGCATGCTATTAGATTTGAATCGAAAAAAGTTGTGTTTCTTTGGCAGTAAAGTGCTGGCAAGTTAGACGTAGAAAGTGCTTTACTTCGAATCATCTAAAAATCAATTGATATGAAACCTTGCAATGTGTTTTCATTGTAAAATAGATCAGAGTTTGCCACTTTTTTAGGCTTGCTTTTTTGTTAATTTTGAAAAAACTCAAAAAACAGGCAATTTTGTTAAAATTCATTTGAAAGGGCTCAAGTATTTTATCGAGAAAACTGCATTTAAGAAGTTTTTGAAGCCGCTGATTGCGAATATGATGTAAAAAAAAACAAAATCATGAAACATTCGGAAAAAGCCGAAACAAAATACATAAAAGTCTCGATAAAAGTATTCGATGAAGATTTTGAAGTAACTTATGGTAAGTTTGATGTCTCGAAGTTGAAGACAGCCGACATAAATTTAAAAACCGCTGCCCAAGGAATCACTACTTCCACATCCAGATTCTCTATCCAAGTCACTCACAACGAAAAAACTTTGTATGTGAAAATAATTGTTTATGGAACTTTAATAATATTATATTTGAAATCCTCTACCCCAAAAACCCATAAAACGATACCCCACATCAGTAGTGGGGTGGGGGTGGTGATAGGGGGGTGGTAGTGGGGGGTGGATGAAGTAAAAAAATATTTTGAGATTTCTGGTTCCTGTACATGCACTAAATCACATTTTTTTTATTCCCCTTTAATAAGGAAGTGGGGGTGGTAATGGGGGTGGCTAATGCCAAAAATTTTTTTGAGACCTCAGCTTCTCTTGTATATACTAAATACCAATTTTATTGACTCTTACCTGCTTGATTTACCCATTTACCCCAAATTTACCCCAATTTACCCCCCAACCCTTCGACGGAACAAGATGAAAATATAATCTAGTTCTAGATCTCGTTAAAGTACATATGTGTACCAAATTTCAAGTCAATATCTCAAACGGTTCCAGAGTAAACGTGCGCACAAAAAAAAGTTACAGACAGACAGACCGACAGACAGACAGACAGACCGACAGACAGACAGACCGACAGACAGACAGACCGACAGACCGACAGACAGAAATTTTTTTTTCGCTCAAACTTAAAATCTCGACGTTTCATGACATTTTAAGCCTATTTAGGCAATAAAAATTTAAAAAAAATTTTTTGTCGTTACTATACTTCCACTGGACGTGGAAGTAAAATTACGAAACACTCATAAAAAAACTGAAACAAAATACATAGTATTATACAAGTGTTGTATAGATGGTTTTTAAGGTCGCTGAATGTGAATCTGATGTCTAAAAATCGAAATCGAGACCGTTACTACATTTTCACTCTACTACGTGAATGTAGAAGTAATAAATAACCGGAACAAAAGAATTTCAACATTTTCTTATCGTAGTTAGCTTAGATCTGGCTTTAAAAATGTGACGTTTTAAAAGAGGAATTAATATAAAAAAACTGCTGTTTGGCAATTCGTAAATTTTCCATTCCATTTTCGAATTTGACTTATTTTATCTACTTGTAAAAAACACCAAAAATTCCGATATACTATCTAAAACTACACCTTTTAAGTTTCCTCGTAGGTATATAAAATGTTAATATCTCATTTATTAGCGGAGCTACCTTTATCAAAAGTTCGGGTTTCAAGAAGCAAAAAGGAATTTTTCAAAGGAAATTCTACAGGATTTCCTCATCCTACGCATTTTATAAGGTAGTAATTTGAGAGTACTATCCTACTGTATGACATAAAAAATTATTTAAATGCCAGGTGTTTGACTGAAAAATCGATATTTCTTAAATTTAACTATCGATTATTAGCAATTTACATTTTTTAAATCGTACATGTACAACGTACATCCTGCATGATATTTTTGAACCGTGCTGATGAGGACCAACAATTTTGAAACATAATATCCGTTTCTGTTCGTAATTAGCACATTTTTAATATATTATTTTTAAAAAATTGTTATGGACTTGTGTGCTATGATTAAAATTAGTTTACATTTCCTAATGAAATATCGATAAGTTCTAAGTAATTAACAAACTTCATTTGTCTATTAATAATATGAAATGATGAGCATAATACATTAATTAACTAAAAGTGATTATCCTCTATTCCTAACAACGTTTTGTAGAAGGTTTATTATTGATTTTCATTTATATAATTCCTGTTAACCTTTCTCTGTTGTGCAGTAGAAAAGCATTCCGGTTAGACAGGAGCAATATGGACGCTTTCTGTCCGTCATAATGAGTGCTTCAATCAATGCCACCGGCTCAAATGAGGGTGAAAATGACTGCCTTTCTATGCCATATAATCTTCGTTCCTTTATTAAAATACCTAAGAGTTTTATTGTCGTCTTCCTGTGTCCGTCTCATCAATAGACATTGTGTCCCGAATTAAAAAATAATTTGATGAACTCTTTGTTCTAACGAAGAATGCTGAAGGGGGTAATCGACGTCTATGTTGTACACTTGTATAGCTTATTATTTCTTTAACTCAGAAACAAGACAAGTGGCAATGTTGCGGATGTTTATAGTCTGTATGCCTCAGTGCTAGTCTCTGAATCTTCAAACTAGAAACAGGAAAAGAAAAAGCAAACTTTTGTTATTTATTCGTGGGAATTTCAAATTGCGAACGACTATGAAATAATGTGGTTACTACACATTAGTTATTGGAAGTAAAGTGTGGTCTCGCGGGGTTGGTAAGCTATTAGAGGGGCCGAGGTTGCCTAAACGACGTTTCGGCAGAATCCTACGTGCCATCTTCAATCAGGTTCTCGCTGATAGCTGCCTACTTCTGCTTCTCGGACAACTAGAAGCAGCAGTAGACAACTTCGTACTTAAGTATGTGCAATGGTATAGAGTTAAGAAACACTACTCAAGATGTATTACACGAGCTTGTGACGTGGTTTCTCATTAATAAATTAATCGTAAATCAAAATAAAACATATTTATACTTACATACATATTGATAGATAATTCTTTGAGTTGGGAATATCAGATTGATGTGCTCTGTAAAAAAGCTGTGTTCAGTTTGTTTTGCGTTATACCGGTTAAAAGATATTGTTTCAAAATGCTGTAAAACTTTTACTGCTTGAGCATTGTTTTTATTTTGACTTTTTGAATTATATGTTTTAATTATTTTCATTCTGCAATTAGTCTAGTCAATGGGGGGTTTCACCTTAACTTGAGTGCTAATTAATGGATTTTGATGAAACCTTGTGCAATGTGTTTGTAATGACGTTAACAAAAAAAAGTTAAAGAAATATTAGAGTAGGAAATGATCGGAAGGGGTAGAAAACACCCCTTTTACCACGGGTTCCGTAACTTGTAGAATTAGGCCAAAAATGAAAAAAAAAAAAACAATGCATTTACATTTTTTGGCCCAAATTAGGATGTTTTTACTCCCGTGAATTTGTTCGAAAAATGCATATTTTTCGAGATATGGCACTCGAAAATTTCTAAAAATGGGGGAGGGGAAATGTAAAAGTTAAAAAAAAAATTGAAAAAATTCAGGTGAATGTATCATCGAAATACAAGACCTTTTTTTATTTGCAACTTTTCTGTAAAATGCGTTTTCTTCGAATTTTTCCCGAAAAACATGAAAAACTACCCGTATCTTTGACATTGTAGCACTTTAAAAATATATAATTTAAACATTTGAAAAAAATCAGATATATGCACTGAGGCCTTCTAAACATTTTTTGTCTCTTGGAATTTTTTTGTAACTTGCTAAGTTTCCGAGTTACAGGCAGTTTTTCACGATAAATAATGTACCACATTTTTTGCACATGAAAATTAGAAAAATGAGCGTGATTTATATAGTTTATTATAAAAAAATACGAAACCCATATAGATATACTATTTTTAAAGGTTCAATATAATTTTTAAATTGAAAATGGGAAAAAGTTTTCCGGAGAAATTTTTTAATGTGCAAAAAATATAGTACATTAATTATCATCAAAAACTGCCTGTAACTCGGAAAATTAGCAAGTTACAAAAAAATTCCAAGAGACAAAAAATGTTTCGAAGGCCTCAATGCATACGTCTGAATTTTAAAATTTTTTTTTTTTGTTTAACGTCGCTACCAGGGCCTATCACCGACGCCAGGAGACGAGCTACCCCCAACCTAGAAATTTTGCCGAACCTCTTCCCTTAAGAAGAGTAGGGATCTTTTACTTGCCTAACATTTAATAGACAAGGGACCGCCTGCTTTACATCCCCTCCGAAGGATGGTATATCCACTACGTAATCCTCGTCTGAAATTACGTAACTTCCGAGTATACACTGATATACAAGCCTCTAGAAGGTGGAACGAGAACGCTGTATTTCCCAAGATGGGAGCCCATCCAAGTACTAACCGCGCTCGACGTTGCTTCAACGGAATATCGACTGATATTCACATTGAAGTCGCCTCTACGCTCGCCCCTTAAAAATTTTTAAATTACTTATTTTTAAAGCGCTACAATGTCAAAAATGGGAGTAATTTTTCATGTTTTTCGATGATACATACATATTCACCTGAATTTGTTCAGATTTTTCTTCAACTTTTACATTTCCCCTCCCCCATTTTTAGGAATTTTCGAGTGGCCATATCTCGAAAAATATACACTTTTCGACAAAATGCACAAGAGTAACAACATCTTATTTTGGACCAAAAAATGTTTGACCTAATTCTACAAGTTACGGAACCCGTGATAAAAGGGGGTGTTTTCTACTCCTTCCGATCATTTCCTACTTTAATCTTTTTTTAATCTTTTTATTAACGTCATTACAAACACATTGCACAAGGTTTCATTAAAATCCATTCATTAGCACACAAGTTAGAGATTTTAGTCATTTTAGCGCTCCGTTGACTGGACTAAATATACTGATAATAGTGTGTTTGTATAAAAATTTGTTCGTTATTTATTATATTTTCATTTTATTAATTGTATTTTTGTAATTTACAGCACAACTTTATATTAATTTTACCTTATTTAATTTTGTTCGTATTTGATCTGTCCTGTCATTTTCTTGTATGATCTAACGGACAGTAAACATTATTATTATTATTATTATTATTATTATTATTATTTGACGTAATACACACTACCGGAGTATTCAAAATCCTCATAAAATTAGCTAAAGAAGGTTTCAAACCGTTGGATTTAATGTAATTGTACTATTCGACCATTTGTTTTTCATGATAATTTGAACGGTGCAAATTATTTGCGAATGTTGCAAGAACAAATATTATCCAGTTCCTCAAACTTGATGTAGAAGAAATTAACCAGATTTGACTACATCATGATGGTTGTCCAAGACATAATAGTAACAGAATAGTAACAAAATACTTAAGAGACAAATGTTCTGTGGCCAGCCAGAACTCCTGATCTCATACCTTTGGACTATTTTCTCTGGGGCATACAAAAAACGAAATTTATCCATTTGAACTACTAGAAAATATATAAGTTTTAGAAGAACATATAAGAAATACTTCGGCCTATGGAAATGTATTAAGGAGAGTGTGTAGTTCAGTATTAAAGCGATATCAAAAGTGTTTCGATGAACAAGAACGACATATGAACAATTCATTTATGTTTATTTTAATTATTATTTTTTTTTAATTTTAAATAAAATGGAATATTCTAAAATAAATTTTCTTCATAACCTACTTAGAAAACTGAATATTTTCAATTTTTTTTCTGACACTGCGATACATCGTTGAAAAAGGAATTAAGAGCACTATTAAACTATCAAAGCATCAAATATGGCACTCCTAATAAAAACCAGAGTGTCGTATTTACTCAAAAACAAATCTTCTGGTAATGTCAACTAAAGCTTCTTAAAAATGTTCTCTAACAATTTATTTATTAAAATACCACCAGTCATCTAATTAGGCAGATACGGACAGTTTTTCAAAAAAAGCACTTCTGTAGTTTTTGAAAATATCTCTAAAACGGAGATACGTAGATCAAATGTAAAAATTCTGTCGAGACAGTCTTAAATTGAAATTTTTTTTTAAAAAATACTCACCTTTATCCCTCCAGTATCGACGACTACAATGTAAGTTATTTATTCACTTTTATTACAGCATTGCCAAATCTGCATAAAATGATCAAATTAAAAATAAAATTCAAAGTGGAAACACATAAAGATGATATTTTATTTAGTGAAAATATCTGCAGTCCTCTAAATGTAACAAAGCACGAGGTTTGTAAATTCTCCATTGTTAAAAATGTAAGAATGAATATTTCAACATTGTCACATGCTTCTGCTGTTTACCTATTGTATTTCTTTTTGCGCTTGGCACCTGCGCAGTGAGGATGCAGAACAAGGTCAGATGAAGAATGACTACCACATAGAAACAGCGTTATTCTCTCGTGTTAGGTTAGATATAGACATAGGATATTTTATCATTTTCACATACTTATCCAATATGTACATGTACATTTAGAAGAACAAAATTTCAACCGCCCAACACTATCAGAATATCTAATCTCGAAATTAAATATAAAACTTCAGTTAAATATCTAGGAGTCATTTTAGACAAGAAACTGAACTGGAAAGAACATATAAATTATATCTGCAAAAGAAGTGAAAATGCACTTAATATTTTACGAGTATTTAGTCACCAAAAATGGGGAGCTGACCCCAACATATGTCTCACTTTCTATCGTTCTCTAGTAAGATCTATCTTCGATTACGCTTGTGTCTTTTACGGATCAGCAGCAAAAGTTCACCTTCAAAAAATTGAACAAATTAAAAACAAAAGTCTCAGACTGTGTGTTGGATTTCTTCAAAGCACCCCCTTGAATATCCTAGAATCCGAATGCGCTGAACCTCCTTTACACCTCAGAAGGCAAAAATTAAGCGATAACCTACTACTGAAAATCTACAGCAGAAATAAGGATGTTGTTGAAAATATACACAAATTAACCATACTGGGCCACACAGCAAAGTACTGGGAAAAGAAAAAATTGCCGTTATTAGTGGAAAGCTATACATGGATATCTCAATTTAAAGAAGAAATACATCAGTCGGACATTCTTCCTTGTTTCACACCAGAGTATTCAAATTATGAAAAATTACCCAGAACATCATTCATAGATCTTCAAGATAACGTACTGTTAAACAACATAATATTTAAATCAAAACTAAACACTAACTGGACCAACTACGAGTATATATTCACCGACGGCTCACTCAAAAACAACAAAACCGGCTGTGCTGTTTACCATGAAAACGAAAATATATCTAAAAAGTACCTCTTACCAAACCAACTCGTCTATTTACACAGCAGAACTAGTAGCAATCAAGGAGGCAATTAAATATTGCTCAGAATATGAGAAGAACAATAAATTTGTTATATTCACAGACAGTAAGAGTGCAGCGATGAAAATTGTAGAATTGTAACCCAAGGTCTGACGCAAACTATATAATAATTGATATTATAAAATATTACAACCAATTAGTACAACGAGACAAGACCCTTGAACTAACATGGATAAAGGGACACGCAGGTATTACACAAAATGAATATGTTGACAAGTTAGCAAAGGAAGCAACTGAAACTGGTAACATCATCCCTAACTTTAAAATTCCCAGCACAGATATTAATAGGCTGATAAAGGGACGACTTAGAGAAAATTGGCAGCAGCACTATCTAAATTACCCAGCAGGAGAAAACTACAAAAAACTTCAGACAAAAATTAAAATCAGACATCCTTGGTTTAATGGTGAAATTAATCGAAATTTCGTAAGAGTAATGTGTCGAATTAGAAGTTCACATTGTCTTTACCCTCAATACAAATACAAACTGAATCTCAAAGAAGATCCGTACTGCACTTGTGGAGAAGAAGGCAATTTACAACATCGCTTGATGGAATGTCCTTTAAAGTTCCAGGAAATAAGTGAAATGTTTTTTAAACTTGCCCGCAACAATATTTCACTACCTACAAATCTCCCCAACTTATTAGCATTAGAAAACAAATATGTGTATAAAATACTCTATGAATTTATAATAAAAAACAAAATAGAGCTGTAAACCAGTTAGGTAAAAGTATATAAGTAAGTATGTGTATATATGTGAATATATACGTATGTATGTATATAGTGTATATATTATATTTTAGGATAGTAATTGTCGTAGGTGTTTTGAAAAAAAAAAAATAAAAAATAAAAAAAAAGGGAAATATTAGCATAATAGAAGTATAAAGAAGGCACAAAAAAAAACAAAAAAAAAGCAAAAAAAAAAACAAAAAAAGGGAATATACTAATAGGTAATAACTGTGGCCATGGAGGGTAATTAAAAAATAAAGAAATAAAAATATTAAAAAAAAAAAGTTTAAACAAAAAAATATTTATATGTGTATATGTATGTAGATTTGTGTATATATATGTATGTATCTGAACAAATATTCTGTAACAAATGTTTGAAAACAATTCAGTTTATACTTGATAATTATTATTTGACTGTAATTTTTAAATGAAAATGTATATTAATTTTATTTATTACATATTTTAATAGGTGTAATTTTTATTCCACTCTCTCTTGATTATTTTTAACAATCCGTTGAATAGACAACAAATGTCTGGCTATTTGGTTTATGACCAGTGCCATTTAACATATAACAAACACACACATACTTATCATAGTATTCGTGTATGTTGTATAAGCAACAAATTAAGTTAAGATTTTAATTAACTTTTAAAATAATTGCGGCTGGCAGTATGGTCCTTGACCGAACGCCATAAAAAAAAAACAGCGTTATAAGCGTACTCGATAATTATTTGCAATATTCAAAATTTATTTTCTTGGTTATTTTTGGATATTTTGATAAGTAAATATTTTTGCGTATATCAGGAGGATGTGAGTATTTATAGATCTGAATATGTGGATGTATTTCAAAAACACCCTGTAAAAGTAGTAGTGAGGTTAGACGCAAACCTAGTAGATCATTTTGGAACTATTTTTCATAAAAAAAAAACCATCATTAAGAAATTTACATTTAATTTAGTATCACCCTGTACGTACTAACAGACAGTAAAGGTTATTATTTTTATCAGGTTATGAATTTTTCATAGTTTTCACGTAACGTCGTTGAAATTCCGCCAGAAATAATTACCTATAATAAGTGGCAATTACCTATGCAAACACTTTTAGCCAATTAATTATTTAATATAAATAAATAAATGCCTCTCGGCATATAATATATCCAGATGGCTATCGGCGCATACATCATTTAACTGTTTGTTATATAAAACTATCGTTGACTTGTAAAGTAGGTGTTTGTGAAAAGCAGGTGCATTATCAGTAAATGTGTCAAAAGTATTATTTTCCCGGCAGAATAAAATGTAACAAACCATTATCAATGAGAGATAGAACAATATAGTGGATGACGTCCTTTGGAGCTGTCGATAGCTGGACATCTATCGACTACTCGCATTGTTACTTTGTTGGTATTTTTAGAAAACCTACTTCATTTTTTCTGCGAACAATGTATAGTTCTTGTTGATGAAAGTGCACTGTGGCCTATGCATTTTTAAATCGATATTTAGAAATTAAACTGTGCGGAAAAGGTTTTGGTTCTGGTGGTGTTTTGTAGCGCTTGTACGCCAGTGGTAATGGTCGACAGCCATTTAAATGAGTCATTTAATAAGTGTACTTCTCTATTTGTGATTGGATTGTAGCAGTTTTTTAGGCTAGAATTGGTGGTCTGATCAGAGCCAATAAATTGGTAAACCAGTGGACCTTATGAGTTACTAAAGATAACATAGACCTATGTTTTCTTTTTGAGTTGTTTTCTGCAATGTTATCGAGATATGACCGGATAACATATGACCCAAAAACTATGAAATCTTAATAGTGTGGTCAAAAAATCTGAGAAGTGAATTGTCTGAAGAGGTCAGTTTTTTGTTTTAACCTGCTTAGGGGATCGAGATAATTTCAAATTTTTCGGTTACGGTGAGGTCGGGATCATCTTAATTTAAACAATTTTAGTAGCAAAATACGTTTTTTATCGTTTTTCTTTAATATCTCTGGTTCTATAAGTTCGATTGGAACAAAAAAGGTTGAAATGTTTGTTATAAGTTGTACAACAAATCTAGATAAACATTATTACGTTAAAATGTATTCTAGATTACTTGGGACAATTCCGTGATACATATAAACGAAGAAGAAAATCAAAATGCTCTGAACAGATGATAATTACAAAACAAATATTTAAAAAGTGTGAACATAAAATTGGTGATTCAAGATTTCTACAAATTCTACTTCAGTGACAAATAATAGTCTGTACAGACAAAGGTGGACATGACATAGAGCCATGACAATTGGTAATTTCATTGTATTTATATTGTTTGGGAATGTGTCCCTTGATATTCACAATATATTATATCTACATGACAAAATGTGACGGTTCTTGGGGCTTCCATCAAAGCCGGATGCTTTCCCTGGGTTGTGGTGTAAGAGTGTGGAAGTATAGTAACGACAAAAAAATTTAAAAAAATTTTTATTGTTCAAATAGGCTTAGAATGTCATGAAACGTCGAGATTTCAAGTTTGAGCGAAAAAAAATTCTGTCTGTCTGTCGGTCTGTAACTTTTTTTGTGCGCACATTTACTCTGGAACCGTTTGAGATATTGACTTGAAATTTGGTACACATATGTACTTTAACGAGATCTAGAACTAGATTATATTTTCATCTTGTTCCGTCGAAAGGTTGGGGGGTAAATTGGGGTAAATTTGGGGAAAATAGGTAAACGAAGCAGATAAGAGTCCATAAAATTGGTATTTAGTATAATATACAAGAGAAGCTAAGGTCCCAAAAAAAATGTTGGCATTAGCCACCCCGATTACCACCCCCACCCCATTATTAAAGGGGATGAAAAAAAATTGTGATTTAGTGTGTGTACAAGAACCAGAAACCTGAAAATGTTTTTTTACTTCATCCACCTCCACTACCACCCCCACCCCGCTACCGATGTGGGGTATCGTTTTATGGGTTTTTGGGGTAGAGGATTTCAAATGTTATATTATTAAAGTTCCATGAACAATTATTTCCAGATACAACATTTTTTCGTTGTGTGACTTGGATAGAAAATCCGGATGTGGAAGTAGTGATTCCTTGGGCAGCGGTTTTTATGATGATGGCGAGGGTTGCTGGGTTGCTTGTGTTAGTATAATTGTTAGTGTCAGTTTACTGGTGATGATGTTCTATGGTAGCTTTTAGCTTGTGATAATGTTGCTTACAGTTAGTGAGTTTCCAATAACAATATTTTGTTTTTTATTTGTTTTTAAAATGTTTCTTGGATGCATTAAAAATTTTTTTTTCAATTTTCAAAATATAATCTATTTTCATCTTGTTCGGTCGAAGGGTTGGGGGGTAAATTGAGGTAAATTTGGGAAAATAGGTAAATCAAGCAGGTAAGAGTCCATAAAATTGGTATTTAGTACATACAAGAGAAGCTAAGGTCTCAAAAAAAAATTTGGCATTGGCCACCCCCATTACCACCCCCACCCCATTATTAAAGGGGATGAAAAAAAAATGTGATTTAGTGTGTGTACAAGAACCAGAAACCTCAAAATATTTTTTTTACTTTATCCATCACCCACTCCCACCCCTGTCCCACCCCTGTCCCACCCCCACCCCACTACCGATGTGGGGTATCGTTTTATGAGTTTTTGGGGTAGATGATTTCAAATATTATATTATTAAAGTTCCAGAAACAATTATTTCCAGATACAAAATTTTTTCGTTGTGTGACTTGGATAGAAAATCCGGATGTGGAAGTACCTAGTGATTCCTTGGGCAGCGGTTTTTATGATGATGGCGAGGGTTGCTGGGTTGCTTGTGTCAGTATAATTGTTAGTGTCAGTTTACTGGTGATGATGTCCTATGGTAGCTTTTAGCTTGTGATAGTGTTACTTACAGTTAGTGAGTTTCCAATAACAATATTTTGTTTTTTATTTGTTTTCAAAATGTTTCTTGGATGCATTAAAAAAATTTTTTTCAATTTGTACTTTTTTATTTTGTTTTAATTTTGTCTTTTTAGTTATTAAATATATATAATATAATTAATTTCATATGTTTTCAAACTAGAATTTACGTAAAAGTCGCTTTTGAGATTTATCAATGAAATCCGGGCATACTAACACGTTGACGCATGCGTATAAAAACGTGTCCTTTAAATCAGGGTCTTGCCCTAGGCTCTCTTTTCAAGTGTCTTGTCTTTATACTATTAGTCTTTGGTAAAAACTATGACCAATATTAATTAATTACTCTGTATATTTTTACTTTGCCCGTCACACAAATATATGGTTTGCATTCATTATTATTGAGCATTTTGTTACTTTCCATGAAGAAGAAACAAGGCGAAACATGAACTTAAATATTTATGACAAAATTGAACACGGCGATGTATTTAGTATAATAAAAATTAAAAAACCAAACCAGACAATTCCATTCAACTTTTATTTTGATTCCATTTCTAGTTTGTAGTATTAATTATTAAATTAATCTATATTTTACTTCCTGGAAGTATAAAATTAATCTTTTTTTTGTTCAAATATATTTTGATCTTATTCCGTTGAAGGGTTGGAGGGAGAAAACGGGGGTAAAGCAAGCAAGCAAGAGTCCATAAAATTGGGATTTAATAGTCGGGTGGGGGTGGTAATGGGGGACTTGAATAGGAAACCTGAATGCGAAAGTAATGATTCCTTAAGCAACCGTTTTTAACCTTAAAATCGACTATACCAGATGACAACAAGGCGCCATTTAATTGTCTTTTAAGGTAGAAGCTTGAAATGAAAAATAAAAGAACAATTAAATACCACTTCCTTTTTTTCCGAAAATTGGTCTGTCAAGAATTTTAAATGGAACCCTGTATATTTTTCTATTTAGTTGGATAGATATTAGAATTCCTTTTTCAACGACATATCAAATGTTGCGATTTTTTTTTTCAAAATGGCAAATTTTTTTTCTAAATGTAATATGTTGGCAGCCTGGCGTTATTAATGAAACTGATACCAAACAACTTGTTAAGATAACAAACAAAATGTGTTTCCTTATTGGTTTTTAATTAAATTTGTCAAACTTTTAATTCGTCACAAAATGGGGTACATTTTAGATATTGTTTAAAATGTCAATGTTTTTCATTTTTCCCGAAAATTTTGATTGGGGACCACTATTAAATGCTAACATTAAAGTGTGTCTTATAACCTACAGAAAAATTTGTAATACAATGCACTTTGGTTTTTGGCTTTGGAAAAATAAAATGAAAAACCTGGAGAAGTACATTTTGCATTATAAAATAACTATAAACGCTGTATGCATGAAATATTGTGTGTAAATAATTTTTATTGATAAATAAATTCGCTATTCGACAAATCGCATTAATTATTAATTAGTAATAATAGTTAGCTGAAAAAATTATAATGGTTTTTTCAAGAGAGCATCGAATTGACATGCTCCTTATTTTATGGGGAGTATCGAAAAAATGCCAGAAACGCTGAAAGAGTGTACCAGGAACGCTTTCCAGATCGTGATGCTCCACATGCATATTCATATGCATATATCTAAAAAATGAAAATAATAGCGATATTAATGTTAACAATAATGAACGTTTTATTGTAAGCGAAGAAGTTGAAATAAACGTTCTAGCGTATATCGAATATGACCGCACTGCTTCCATTCGCGAATTATGTATGCAATGTAATACTTCCCGCGAAAGTGCCAGGGCAATTTTAAAGAAACACGAATTTAAATAATTTAAGTACCAAATTCACCATCACCTATATGAAAATGACTTCCAAAGAAGACTTAATTGTTGCAACTGGTTTTTAGATAATTTAAAAACAAATCCAGTATTCCATCATAATATTGTTTTTACGGATGTATCCAGGTTCACCAATCTAGGAATGTTTAACAGAAACAATACTCGTTATTGGGCTGGGGAAAATCAGAGATTAGAAGATGATTTTCAGGAATATTTTGGAGTAAACGTTTGGTTGGGCATAATAGGACTTAGTATTATTAGAAAAAATGTTTTCTTCTTAAAATGTTTTCTTAACCGCTTCTCAAGTCACCGAAGTAACTCCTTGAAAATCTAAAATGAATTTGTGAGAAACGAGGTCTTACAGCTTATAGTGGATAATTTTATAATTAAAATTATTTCGCGATGAGCAGGGATTGAACCTGCTTCGCTAGGTACGCCAGTATGCAAGCTAGACGCGCTAAACCACTGAGCCACCTCCCCAATATTGATCCAATATTTTTCTGTCGACCATTAAATGGAGAAAGGTATTTAGAATTTCTCCAAAATCAAATAGAGCCTTTTGTAAGTAACTTTCAGGAAAACGAAAATCTAGAAAGTATTAGAAGAATCAGATTGTGTCGGGAACAAGGCGGCCAACGCATAGAACATTTAATTGAATAACTTTTTTATCAATTTAATGTTTATTTGGTTTATTTACTTCCGTAATTAGTTCATTAAGCCAATATTATTGGTTGAAATAAAAAAATCTTTAAAAACTAAAACCAAAAACCAAAGTGCATTTGTATTATAAATTTTGCTGTAGGTTATAAGACACACTTTGATGTTAGCATTTAATAGGTAGTGGTTTCCATTCAATTTTTTTTTTATGAAAAATATTGACATTTTAAACAATATCTAAAATTTATCCCATTTAAAAGTTAGAAGTTTGGCAAATTTAATTAAAAATCAAAAAGAAAACACATTTTGCTTGTTATCTTAACAAGTTGCTTTGGCGTCATTAATAACGCCAGGCTGACACCATATTACATTTAGAAGAAATGGCTCCTACGCCGCCATTTTGAAAAAAAAAGTCAGTATGTGATATGTCGTTGAAAAGGGAATTCTAATCTCTATCCAACTATATAAAAAATATACAGGGTTCCATTTAAAATTCTTGACTTAGACTAAGTTTCGGAAAAACCGGAAGTGGTATTCAAGTTTTTTTCTTCATGGAAAATAAGAGCGCCGATGAGCAATATCTACAAACCAAATTTCAAGCTTCTACCTTTTAAATGGCGTCTTGTAAAACGAATCCGTTGTCACCCGGTATAGGATACACATACATTTTCATTTCCTTTTTTTCTCAGGAGAATAAAATAATTTTATATGAACTATCAAAATACCGAGAAGAGACTTGTGTTGCATATAACCGCAGGAGTTTAACAATAAATTAACATTTTAACACAAAATTCAAAACCATAATAATTAAAGCAAACAAACAAACTTATTTGCAATTGTGGAAAATCTGGAATTTTATTTTATGGACAATAAAAATATTAGAGTATGTTTTCGTTTGTCCTCTGTCCTCTATATAAAACATATAACAAATATTCTTATTTCTATAAGATGAATTATGGTTTAACCAAGATTTGAATCCTGACATAAAACATACTGGACACATCATTTTTCAGTTGCCTCATGTACAGGTACAGTACATCAGGTACATTTATATTTTCTATCACCGGATGCTGCACTTGTGTTATATTACTAGATATACACACTTTATGTGGGTCTAGGGTCGAGGATAAGAAATCGTAACTCGGAGTTACGATCTGGTAACTGCCGAGTTATGGCGGCCAAATGCTACTCGTATTGCACCGGACCCCAACAATCCGATAAATAAATAATGAGTTCAAATATATTTTCGCTATTTATGAATCTGTCCGATGAAGTAAAAGTAAGCGATTTAAGGTAAAGATTGAACAACGGCAACAAGTGGTATCTTTCAGAAAGTCGGGCTCTTAGAAAGCGAATCGATTAGGACACTCACTTATGTTAACAATTATAAATTAATTAAAACGCACAATTTTTTAATTTTTGGATAAAATCGATGGATTTTAGATAATAGAGAGACTGCTATATCCCCTAGCGCATGTTGCTTGCTTAATTATGATTTTTTTTATACTTAATCAGTGCTTCAATTCTGCTGGAATCGTTGATTTGATATTGAAATAGTATTGATGTCTTGGCGAGGTCGATCTCCTGCTGATGGCAACTTGGTAGGCAAAATTCGCTTCACATTTTACCATGTTCTTGTGTTTGTGAAAATATTTGAGTTTCAGAGCTTCGTTGCTTCAACTTAATTTTATTCTTATAATGTATCTACAGTGTGTCCCACTTAAGGACTAGCCACGGCCAACCATGACCTTTGTTTAAATGCGAAATATTGAGAAGTACTATTAGGGTTTTTTTTTTTTTTTTCGGGATATTGGAACGGATTCTTATTCAGGACCACCTATTGTACCAATCCTCATCGTGATAGTAATACAGGGTGGCCCAAAACATTAAAAATACATTTTTAAAATAACGAAATTTAAAGTAAAAGAAACATTACTTTTGTATTATTTAAATTATTTATTGATACAATTATTATTATTATTTAAATGTATATTTAATTCGAAACTTTATAGACAATTACCATAAGGAAAAGAAATTTTAAGTTCTTAGATTTGTAAGAACCTGAGCAGTTTGTGTTATTAAAATTTAGTAGGCGTGGAAAAAAAATGTTAGTTGAAAAATGGCACTATTTAACTAGTATCTTAGTTTTTTTATCAGCGACTAAAACAACTTAGTTATTACCTATTATTATAAAGAATAATAATGGTTCATTATTCTTTACAATAAAAAGTGGAAATTGTGCGATTAGTAGGTGAAGGAACACAAAGTTTTAGTGGAACTGCTGCAGAGTTTAATATGATACATCCTGATCGTAAAATTCACCATAATACGTTGCCAGTATTAACAATTTTTTTGGTCAAAATGGGACTGTAAATGATCCCCCAATCAACATAGAAATCGCGTGGTTTCAGGAAGTCAAATAATTCTTGAATATTTTAATCAGAATCCCACGCTCCAGTATTAGGGAGGCCAGTTTAAATTTGAATATCCCAATAAACCGCATTTGGAGATGTTTGACGAAAAATGGAATGAAACCCTTCAAACCCAAGGTTCTGCATACCCTCAACGTTGGTGACACGGAAAGAAGACTTCGGGGGTCGTTAGGATGTCTGGTTGCGAAATTTTACAGGACATATTGAGTTTCCTCAAAAAAAGCCGATCCAACAAGTCCTCGCATGCCTGACAACGAAAAATGGAAGAAAAGGGGTGGTTTTTTGCGTTTAGGGGTAGTTCGAGAGAGGTAGGGACCGCGCGAGTATCACCATCGTGTTGGCCGTCCTGGAAGTAGACATATTTTGTCGCTACCCTTGCACCTTTGTTTTTGCAGCTTTCGCAGGGGCTAATATTGTGATGCTCTTATTGGTGGCAAGTTTTCTCCTTGAGTTTCTTTCTTTGTGAACATCCACCACCTCAGTTCTCCATATGAACTTTTCTATTAATAGATAGTTTATCTGTATCAAGAAAATTTTCCAAGCTTCCAAGTTTGCTTACAGCTTCGAGAATGTCATCATCTACTTTACTGAAGACTTTCCAAAAGGAGGTTTTCGCTTTCTTTCCCAAAGTCCCTGTGTTCTGACTTCCGAATAATGCATGCAGATCTAATAATGCTGAAGTTTTTTTTGAGCCCAGGGAATCAGTTTGCTGAGATTGATCATTCTTTGATTTTGGCCAACTCCAGTTACAAACATAGTGTTCAGTGGAAGGAACTTATACCACCATAAAGTAAGCATGAAGACATCTGTATCAGGTGAGTAAATATGAAGCTGTGTAGCACCGCGACGACAGGCGAACATGGAATGCAAAATTATTTTTGTATCGCCTCCTCACGATTGCTTTTCAGTTCATCTGTTTCAATCCCCATTGAACACTTTGCTGCTTCCCTCCAAGGTACAAATAAACACTTGTTTCTTCTAATTGCATATTGTATTGCTTTCTCGGACATGTAAGCTGTTAACTCATCTTTAGTCTTGACATGAGATAACAATGACTTCATAGATGTGTTCCCAATGGACGTTGTATCACTGATCTTGTAGTGGACTGGTTATGTGTTGCCAGTTCTTTTCTTACGCATAGAAGATTTTAGTGAATTTTCTCTGTATGTGTCGAAGACTAAGTGGGTTTCATCATAAAGTGATAGTGTATGTATGTCTCTTGCATGGGCATCTCCAGGATCTGTGCGGTCACTCAAGCGCACTTTCAATATTTCACTATTAGAGCGTTGGACAGCTAACTTAAGACGCGCGCGACTTTGGTCTTTTGCTATGCAATACAGTCTCTCTTTGCTTTTCTCTCCTTTATCACACAAAAAAAGTTTTTATTGTAATATGCGGGTGTTTTAGATCGTAATGTGTATGTATGTTGCCTTGTCACTGCTGGTACTCGCTTCTAAATCATCCGTATGCTCACAACGCTTTCCTTTTTCGAAAAGTTTTTTGTTTCTATCCATGTTTGTCGTACGAGTCAGTTTTTTGTAACATTCTTTATGCCATTTTGCATTGGAGTCTTGTAGCTGTTGTACACTTAAATTCCCGATTCGACTACTAATATGCATATACTCTGGATCCAACCATTCTTCTCTTTGTTTCAAACACTTTAGAATGGAATCAATGGATTAACAAGAGGTAATTTACTTTTGCCTTGACACAAAATACACAGTTTATAATCTGTTGAAAGTCGGATAGGCCAGACAATAAATGTATACTAATAATTTGTGTTATGTGGTAAAACCTGCGTGTAACTCTTAAATGGTAAAAGATACGAAAAAATTGATAAGAACTAAATTTGCTCTTTGGCTCATGTTGAACAGAAAATGTTTTATGCAGATTTTACGTATGAACACTCTGGAAGGAGTAATTCTTGATGAAAAGAATAAATGTCTCGAATGGCGGCCATCTTGGATGTATAACGCCATAAAAACCAAACAGCGCAATTCTAAGGTAAACACCCAGTACTACACCATTATCTAGCATATAATAAAGAGATTCCACATAGTCGCACCTTCCCTTCACAAAAAATCCCACGGAATACATTATGCCCCAAGACTACTACTTAGGTGGTCCTGAACACGAATCCGAATCTAATATTCTAAAAAAAAAAAATCCCTAATAGTACTTCTCAATATTTCGCATTTAAACAATGGTCGTAGTTGGCCATGGCTTTGAGTTTCGGAACGAGTAGAACATGTTTCTAATGCCTTTTTGCGAGATCTACATACTTAATTAAAAAAGAAAATATCGGTTCATAAATAAAAAATTTACGGGGCTGGTCTTTAAGTGGGATACACTGTATAAATAACAAGCAATATACTATGAATTGGGTACAGTAGATTTAACATACAATAATGTCGATAGTAGACTTATTGCTTTGTTGGAACTTTTACTTCTCGTACAGTTATTAACACGCTTTTATTAGGTCGACCTGTATGTATGTATGTAAAAATCTAAGGAACCACTTCTAATTTTGTCTTCTTTCGTTTAAAGTTATTAAATAAAATTCATATCGATTAAGTACTAGATTCGGCAGGCTTTATTTAATTAAATTTGTAGTAGGCTTTGGAAGTATTGTAAGCAATTAAATTAAAGCACACAAACAACGGGGTGTGCAAAAAATCTAAGTAAATGTATAATCAACAATTATATAGGAAAATAAAAATAACTAACAACAAAAATAAGCTACGGGGGTTTAAAAGTAGAACCTTTATAGCCTCTTTAAATCTCACTCATTCAGATTTTTATGATCTTTATATACACAGTTGTATAGTAAAAGCGACTCAGGCTGTAACTTCTCGGGAAAAACTATCAGCCTCAGTTTCACCTCGCCCTCGATTGTTATGAGACCCTTACATTCCTTGTAGAATAACTTAGTTCTTTCAAGTTTGGGAAATGAAATATGTTTTCTAGCCTATATCATGAAATAACGTAATCTATGGACTGATTTTTCTGTAAGGCCAATTTATTAAAATTCACTTTGGTTTCATAATAATTTCAGTTCACATCAAATTAATAAAAATTTGTTTTATAATTTACAAAAATTGAATAGTGGAAGCCGTTACTTTGTGATAATCAATCATTATGATTTATTGAAACACTTTTCACTCTGTTTTTTGTCACTAATTTTTGTAACTGAAACGTTATAATGCAGTTGATTTGATTTTTTTCGGCGACAACATTCCACCTGAAATTTTATTGTTGATTCTTATGTATTATGCAAATTATGTATCTTGCAAACTTTAATAATTCGTTATGTTTCGAATATATACCAGTTCAGACCGAAACTATTTCAAAATTGATAAAAAAACAAAAACTGTACACTATGGGATCAGATGGTATTTCTGGAAGAATGTCGCAGTTAAGCCTCCCGCTTAGTTCTGTTCCACTTAAACATATAATCAATATTTCATTCGAGCAGGGTAGTGTCGCTTCTCTATGGAAAATGTCCATCGTAAAGCCAATACCAAAAAATATAAATCCGGAAAATTCTAACGATCTAAGGCCAATAAGTCTACTATCAGTACCACTAAAGATCGCAGAAGCTGCACACACGAACAACTAGCGACTTATGCAACTAAAAATAATGTTTTGCCACATAACCAGTCGGGCTTTCGAGAAAAACACAGTACCACCGCCGCGTTAACAACAGTCGTAGATGATATTCTCGGCGCTACAGATCAATAAAAAAAATACGTCCCTAATATTATTAGATATGTCGAAAGCTTTCGATTACATCAGTATTGATGTTTTGATCAGCAAATTAAAGTATTTTGGATTTTCCAACAATCTCTTAGATTGGATGGAATCATACCTAAGAGGTCGTCGGCAAATTGTTTGTTTGAACAGTCCAGTGGGAAAGATATATTCAGAACCAAAGGATTTAATTTCTGAGGTACCACAAGGCTCAGTCCTAGGGCCTCTTCTGTTCAGTATCTTCACCTCCGATTTGCAACAAATACCCATGTACTGTAATATGCTCTATGCAGACGACATTCAGATATATCACAGTTTCTCTATCCATGATACTATTATACTATACATATACTATGTGGACGCGCAAAACAAAATAAATTTTGATCTCTCAGAAATTAGTAATTGGTGTAAGCAGAACTCATTAATATTAAACCCAAATAAATGCAAACACATCTTATTCCACAAACAAGATTCGCACTTATCAATATGTCTGAATGGTTCACAATTGGAACCCGTAGACAGTGCCAAAGATCTTGGTCTGATAATAGACAGCAAATTAAAGTTCACTGAACATGTGAAAAATAGTGTAAGAAATGGTTATTTTAAATTGAAACATTTATTTCCATTTAAATCGGATTTGGACGCCAAGACCAAAATTATGTTAATTGAATCTTTAGTTCTTTCAAATCTAAATTATTGTGACACGATAGTAGGGCCATGCTTAACATCAGATGATAAAAATAAGCTACAAAAATGGCAAAATTATGAAATTCATTACTAATATTCCCCTGTTTGCTCATGTAACACCATATATTCGTCAGTTTGAACTTTTAAAAATGCAGGAACGAAGATTCGTTCATTTTTGTTGCCTACTATATAATATTTTAAAATTCAAATTACCTGCTTATTTAAATAGTAAATTAGTAAGACGCAATGAAATTCACGAACGTACTCTCAAGCACGTTCCAAATACATTAGACCTACCACACCATCGCACTGCTTGTTTTTGCTCTAGCTTCTGCTATTTGGCACCACATGTGTACAATGCACTTCCAGTTGATCTCTTCCAAATGTCATATACAGTGTTTAAAAGAAAAATAATAAATATGATCAAAAACAATGAACTCAGGATCAATTTGAACCTCTTTTAATGTTTTTTATTTATCTGACATCACTTTGTTTTAGTACTAAAAATTTTAATTGTTATTTTAAGATTAGTTAAATTTGTGCGTGTTTTTTTTTTGTTTTTATTGTATATTATTAAGCTGTTAGGTTTAGGTTTAAATATCAGTTTTTACTGTACCTAATACCCTTTGTGTTTTGTTTCGACTTCTAAGACACAATAAAGATTTTCTATTCTATTATGACCTCCTCATTACGAAAAAAATATTTGCGCCCAAAAATTTCTTCTGCGTCAAAAGTCATAATCACTTTTTGACGCGCTTTCGCGGATTTTCAGCTTATCTGCTTAATATATTTTGTACTAGTAATCGGATGGGGATTTTAAAAATACTGGCTTATTTGAAATAAAATTCTTAAAAAATAAAAACCTGTTCGATATGTATTGGTCAATCTGCCATCTTGGAAAAATATAGAAAACATCAAAAATGGCGTAAGAATCAAAACTGAATATCTTTTCTATAAAAAGGAGTAATTTGACCAAAGTTGGTAAAGATAAAACTCATTTATGGTCAAATATAATGCACCAATCGCGGACGCCGATGTCAAAGATGGCGGTTGAAACAAAATTTGTAATTCTTCGTCAATTATCAAGGAGGCATTGTACGTCACTTTCTTTCTTTTTCCAGTTTACGTTATTTTATGTACTTTTAGGGGATAGAGTTCATTTTTTTAATTTTCAAAAAAGTGTATTTTTTTTATTTTCAAAAATTAATTTTCTTTAATCCTCCTTTTTTCACCAAATTTTCATCGAAACAAAATGAAATGTAATGTAGAAAGTCTCGTATAACTTCAATAATTATTCAAATTATACAAGTATAGATATAGTCTGCCTTATTTCCTAAAATTATACGTTCTCTGTTTCAAGTTAGTTGAAAAGTTGTCTAATTTGCGTCAATATTATGAAGTCTTATATAATATTAAAGATGGATGATACCATATTCTTTAACTGAAAGTGAATTGATTTCAGGGACGGCGCCAGACTGGCCAGGCCGAGGGGGCACAATTTTTTTTTTTTAAGTTTGTAGGGGGGCACAAATTTATATATTGTATAGTAGGACAGGAAATAGGAATTATAATTATAATAAAGCAAAAATATAATATTTTCGTTAATTCAAATTATTAAAAAATCTAGGAATCCAGGGCACGGGGGGGGCGGGGCGCAGTTCGTTTTTTGGGGGGGTGGGGGGGCACGTGCCTCTGCAGACCCCCCCCTGGCGCCGTCCCTGATTGATTTGCATTATTTTTCAGTAAATATTATTAACATAATAATAATCAAATCATTTACGTGTCCTTCGTATTTTATTGCATTATTATAAAAAATTTAAAAAATAGTAAATTTATGATATAATAAGTTTTCCTTTTATCCAAATTTTAAAAATTATGAAAGTTAAAGTAAAGGTAAATAAAAGTTAACTTAAAATGAAAGTAAATATATATCGCTGTTTGTTTGAGGTTGAGAAGCAAGCGAACTCCCGGCCGAGGCATTGGGGTTTATTTTGAAGAAGGAATTCATCCCAGTATATTCGGATACTGGGTGTATGTCCCTCGTCTTTAAATATGTAGACCCTCCCACACAAGGCTCCAGAGCCTTCCAAGAATAAAGGGGGGCGTATAACTTTGGGTGTTTATTATTATATTATTATTATTATGATGATTCCATATGCTAATTGAGTCATTATGACCAAAAGGTCACTATCTTTACCAACTATTATAACTTGATTGTCTTCGGTCAAATCAATAGCAGCTTTATCGGCGTCTTCTCTGAATATTTTAACGTTAATGTCATTATCTATTAACTCTGCGCAATAATTTTATAAAGCTATCCTTATTTTTACTATTGGCTAGAATTTTTTTTGACTAACCTAGAATGTCATAATGTCACTTGTGATTGAAATATCTACACAAACATTTTTTTATAAACGACGAATTCTCTCGTTATTCTTAGTGCTATTCTGTTCATCGGCATACCTATCAAAAATAATACTACTCTAGATATGACTGCTTGGTTCTGATTAGTGATCATATATTGATATATTATTATTATTACGCAATCTATCGTTTAAGGGAACTTACAAATGAGTGCACCGTTAGGTCTTACTACTTTTCTCAGATTGCATCAAGGTTATCTTACGGAATTATGTTTTGGGGACCATCCAGCTACAGTATTAGAGTATTCAGAATTCAGAAGCGGGTTATTAGAAACATGGTAGGTGCAAGCCGATGGGCATCGTGTAGAAATTTATTTAGACAGCTTAAACTTTTAACTCTACCATGTATATATATATTAGAAATTCTCCTTTATGTAAGACAAAACATCCACAAATTTACTAAGAATAATTTTCTCCACAACTATTCCACACGCAGTGGAAATGACTTATTAGTTCCAGTACATCACTTAAAAACCTACTTTATGGGCATAAAGATCTTTAATAAATTACCTGAAAACTTGAAACACATCACAAATATTAAACTGTTCAAAAAGAATGTTGTAAATTTTTTAATTGGAAAGTGTTTTTACAGTCTCGATGAGTATTTCAGTTGCCTCTGAGTCGGTATTGCTATTGTTATTACTTTATATATTATTATCTACATTTAAGGAGTTTCTTATTTTCTGTAAATGTTCAGTATTATTTGTTTTTACCTCTTATTGAATAATTTTATTTTAATATGTATATTTCTATTTTAATATGTTTCTGATAAATGTTTTTTATAACTATAAGATATCTGTATGTCTAATATTTTAGCATGTCGATCCACTTTCAGTGGAATCTACCTTTTGACGAATCCTATGCCTCCTTTGTACTACTTTTGTACTGGTATAATGGAAAATAAATGTATTATTATTGTTATTATTACCATGCGTATGCTTAATAAATTTCCTTTTCAGATTAATGAAGTTTCATTTTGTATTAAATTTTTGAAGTTATACGAGACTTTCAGTAGTAAGTAAATTGGGTGAAAAAAAGAAAATACGTTTTTGAAAATTAAAAACTGAACTCTCTCCCCTAAAAGTATATAAAATAACGTACAATCGGAAAAGGAAGTGACGTGATAATGACGAAAACGAAGAATTAGGGGCGGCTCAAGGTAAATTTTCCACCCGAGCGGGAGCACTTTTTGGCGCCCCTCCCTGAGGTAATCACGGAAATTTCACGGACGTACTACGTACTAAAATGCAAGGATATCCTTTTGAAGCCCGCGACCACCCTACTTTGTAACTTAACCCATGGAGTAACATACCCGTCTATACATGGTGGTCGAAAATTGTCTCTGGATATATTTATGTTGATGATAGTACATCCAAAAATAAAGGTACTTTAAATAGATAGTAAGGAAATTATACCCCTTTAAAGGGGGATTATAAATATTAGCAGCAATATCTTCCGACCGCTTTAAAATATATAATTCATATTTTAAATTTAGATATGGGCATCAATTTACATAGTACCAGTCGAACTCTCTCTTCTGATTAAAGGGTAGTTTTAGGAGGTGGCTACCAATATTTTACCCCCAAATTTCTTATTTCTACGTATTTATAAAAATTCTTATAAAAAAATTATTTTCATATCACTAGAAATAAAAAGATGTTCTTGTTGCATTTCGATAAACCATTCTCAAGTACAAACCTGCCGAGAAGGGGGTGCGGGGGTGATTCCACCGTGCCCGGGTTTGTTTGGAGATCCCGGTTTTGAAATGATGAAATTTTTTTCTCGGATTTTTCCTCTCCGTTCATTAAAAATTTTATTTTTTCGGATTTTCCCCCTGCTCATCAAAAGATTTTTTCCCACCGGGCCCGTATTTTCTCTCCACGACCCAGCTCAAGTATATCAATGTGCATTTACAATATATTATGAATAGTAATTAATTTATAATATAAATATCCAATTTTTTTGTCTATACCATCTGAACGCTATTATAATGAGAGGATCCCCGACACAAGTTTACTTAGTTTACATTTTATTGTTTTAAAATTTCATACAAAAGAAATTACCATTTATTGATTTATTTATAAACAGTAAATTAAATGTAAGATATGAAATACATACAGCTATTACGTTGCCTGCCTTCATTTATGCCAATTTAATAATCGACTGCGTGTCAGTTAATAATAGGGCAGGAGGCTTGAGGTATGAGTAGTAAGTTGTCTCATAGCTAAACAAACATATTTGCGTTACATTTTTTAATTATTTAGACGGCTTAAATGTTGATCGACTGTTCTGCATCACAATTATAAGATTATATAGATTCTAGTTTTCTTTGATATTATTTTCCATCGAAAACTATTATTAAATTAAAAAAGGTATATTAAAAAAAAAATTAACAATGTTTGTCCTCAGTTTGGCGCCCCTCCAAGCCGGCGCCCCGGGCAGCCGCCCGGGTTGCCCGGCCCTTAAGCCGCCCCTGCGAAGAATTGAAAATTTATTTCGTCCACCATCTGTGACCGTTCTATTTGACATACGTCGTCCGCGATTGGTGCATTATTTTTGTCCATAAATAAGTTTTATTTTTGTCAACTTTGGAGAAATTACTCCTTTTTATAGAAAAGTCATTCAATTTAGATTTTAATTTTTTTAAATTAATTCACGGCCATTTTTGGTGTTTTCTATTTTTTTCAAGATGACGGATTTACCAATACATATCGAACAGGTCTACCTATATTTTTTAAAAAATTTCTTTCAAATAA
The DNA here is from genome assembly GCA_936432065.2 of Rutpela maculata. Lineage (NCBI taxonomy): Eukaryota > Metazoa > Arthropoda > Insecta > Coleoptera > Cerambycidae > Rutpela > Rutpela maculata. The sequence goes on from OW386286.2 coordinate 255,031,289, forward strand.
GCAAGTATTTTTAAAATTCCCATCGGATTACTAGTACAAGATATATTAAGCATATAAGTTGAAAATCCGCGAAAGCGCTTCAAAAAGGGCATGTACTTACTTTTGGTGCACAAGGAATGCTTGGGCGCAAATATTTTTTTCGTAACCAGGTCATAATACACAAGAATCAACAATAAAATTTCAGGTGGAATGTTGTCGCCAAAAAAAAATAAATTAACTCAATTGTACTATTATTGCAATTTTGATATTCGTTTGAAACTGACACGCTTTCTCTATTGTTAATATTTTAGTGTCGAAACTATAACGTTTTAGTTACAGAAATTAGTGACAAAAAGCAAAGTGAAAAGTTTTATACCTCATGTTATATTTTAATATAAATGGCACCTCGACAGTATTCATCATACGGGTGTCTACAAATATACCCATTATGCTAATCTTGATTTATGTAGGACAAGCTAGCAACGATTTAGAATGCAGTTTTTCGAATGTTTTCAAGACATTGCACAACACGACACGGTCAGTCGTCAGTGGCAGATTGTTAGAGAGAATTCAAGCCCGAGATAAAGGTTTTTTCTTGCTGATCTGTGACATTTGCTTAGCCGCAAATCTTCTGCAGTCAGCGAGTAATAAGCGCCCTGAGTGATTTACGTCCTAGGAAGGGACACTTTTGTATCCCATAACACGTTCCGCAAGAATTCACCACCACCATCCCCTCGCAGCCGAATCGTATGAAAGTTTCGTGTGCTTTTACTGCCATATTTTCTATAAGAAACGGTTCCTCTTCGGATGAGTGTCCTTATAAATATTTATTGGGTAGATTTGCGTAAAAGGATGTGATAATTTTCTTTTTCAGTTTAGACAGTACAACTATAAACAGAAGACGGAAGAGACAAGGTTATCTCGCTCAGTTGTCGTATCAATAACACGGGTTTTACAGCGTTACAAGACTGTCATTTAAAAAATAACAAAACAGTTTTACTTTTTTTTTACCTTGAAAATTGCAAAAATGTGCAGCGAAGCACAAATTTTCACCATTTTGAGGGCTGTAAATCGTAAAATATTAATAATAGAGAAAAATAGTGATTATACCAGATGCAAAGAAAATAGCAGCTCCTGTATTGACCATATATTTATAAAAACAAACACCGATTCAGAAATAATATTACCTATAACAATTAAAACGACAGTAACTGATCATTACTTTAGATATTTACAAATTGTTCTTGACAACAAGCCTTATGAAGATCATACAAATAGTAAAAAAATTATTAAAATAAATAATAATAAATTAAAACAGCGCCTTCAGCAAGTAAACTGAAATATACTGTACCATATCGATGATGTAGAATCTGCAAGAGATAAATTTATCGATAAAATACAGAAAGAGATAGCAGAATGTACCTTAATTATTAAATACAAAAATAAAAAACTTAAAGTCTGGATAACAAACGGTATTCTAACATCCATTAATAAACGCGATAAAATATACCAACAATTACTTAGGGACCCTAACAATATGGCATTAAAATGAATATATACGATATAGAAATAGATTAAAACATTTTGATTAGAATGACAAAAATACACTACTTTAAAAATAAAATCAATAAATCTACAGATAATAATAAAAACATGTGGGATACAATAAGCGAAATCTGCAATGAAACTAAAACTACGAAAGTCATTAAAGCTATTAATAATAATAATGGGGAAATGGTGGATGACATTAAAACTATGACTAACTTATTCAATGATCACTATGTCACTATAAGTGAAAAATTAGCAGATAAAATAAAACAAAACTCCAATTCTATTAAGCCAAAAAAAGTACGTCGCCTACTACAGTCCTTCCTCCAAACCGCCACAGATGCTACAGAAGTTAGTAGTGTAATATCATTCTTAGAAAATAAGAAAACGGCTGGGATAGATGGTATGAAATCCGAGTTAATTAAAACATTAGCACCAGAGGTGGCAGCACCTTTAGCGTATATTATAAATAAAAGCTTCGAGAAAAGACAGTATCAGTCTGCGGAGATAGAGTGGAGATAGTAAAGAAGTAATTAACTATAGACCAATTTCTATAATCACCACTTTTTCAAAAATATTCGAAAAAATATTTAAGAAAAGACTATGTGATTACCTTACCTTAATAGAAATCGAATTATAATATCGGACAGGCAATATGGATTTCGTGAAGGATTTTGTACACAAGATTCGATACTACATCTAACCTCAAAGATGTACACTGCTCTAGATAATAATAAGCCGGCATTATGTGTATTCATCGATCTGTCAAAAGCATTCAATACTGTCAACCATGCTCTACTTCTGGAATCACCAGAAAACATTGGTATCAGGGGCATGCCACTTAATTTTATAAATAGTTCAGGCAGATCTCAATGTGTTAAGTTAAATGATAACCATAGTGAGTTTAGACAGATAGAATATGGCGTACCGCAAGGCACAGTGATGGGGCCTATTTATTCAATATATATCTATGATCTGATCTCAATTGAAAGCAAAGGCGAAATAATGTCATACGCTGACGACACAGCAATATTCTATGAAGCTGAAAACTGGGAAACATTAAAACTCTTGATAGAAAGAGATATAAAAAATATTAAGGAGTGGTTAGAAAGTAAACTATTAACACTAAATTTTACCAAAACATTCTACTTACCAATATGTACTAACAAGAACACATTCCCGCAATTTCGCAATCTAACCATATCAGACGAATTTAAAATAAGTATTTAGGAATTCAAATTGACAGCCACCTAAAATGGGATAAGCACATAAATTATGTTACCAAAAAAATACAATATCTCATCTATAAATTTAAAATACTTAGAGATATTTTGGATATTCGATCATTAACAACATAACAACTATATATTACTCATTAGTTGAATCTCACCTTATATATGATATATTAGCTTGGGATAGAGTAGGAAAAACTGTGTTGAATAATTTAATTATTGTGCAGAAAAAAATCTTAAAACTAATTTTTAAAAAAGATATTACTTACCCGTCAAATGCACTTTATAAAGAAACAGGTTTAATGGACCCACGACAATTATTCTTCTCTCATTCAAATATAGATCAGCAGAAAACAAAAGAAAATCTGAAAAACAATAATCATTAGTACAACACAAGAAATAAAAATCACACATACCTATCTCCCCCCATGAATAAATCTATCGGACAAAAAAGTTATACTTATATGGGCTCTAGACTGTATAATCATTTATCCAATGAGATAAAAAACATCCTTAATCCACTTTCCTTTAAAAAAAAAAAAACTTAAAAAATTTGTACTTTCGTTACCATGGGAGGTAATACATGATATGGTAGACTTAAAAATATAGCCGTTCCTGTCGTCGATGATTCCCAAAAATCTTATAATAATAAAAAAAATTTCTTCCATCCTTCACAATTTATAATTCTATGGAAAATCTTTTCTATGAAATATTAAATTATGTGCCAAAGTACCAAGATAATGATTATATCATATTTCATTTATCACCGCCTCTTTAAAACCCTTTATGATTTTTAGGATATTACATAACATGTAATGTATATGTGAGAATGTAAATGTGTTTTTGTATTTTGTATTTTAAATAATGTGTATTATTGTATCATTCTATTATTATATAGCTATATAATTTTCACCCCACGTGCAGGCTATGCCTTTTGTGGTGGTTCTACTTTTATTTACAAAACGTTACATTTTCAATTTGTAAAAAATTGTAAGCTGTAAGTTGTAAATAAAAACTTATTATTATAGTTTAACCAAAGGTCGTAGTTTTTTTCATTTTCTACAATATTGGTAATACCTAATTTTAGGGAAAGAAAATAATTGAGAAAAATCGTCATTTTTTTAATATGGCGATCGTAGCGGACACGATATTTTTATGGAAAACATCGATTAATGTTTGGGACAAGCCCATCTAGAAGAAAAAAAGAAAATCCCTTGTAGGAATCATTCGTAGGTCAAATAACAGATTTACTGTACTATTAAACCTGACATTATATTAATATTTTCCATATATACAACATCCTTAAATAAATATATATGCAGTATCGAAAAAGCCCCAGCATTATATTTTATTACTTTAAAATTTACATATAATTGTTTAAAACGATAATAAATAAATTATGACGTCTTGACATTAATTACCTTCATCTAAAATTGTCGATAATTAATTTAGTCAGGGTAATTTAGACACGGATCCTGCTTTACATGTCCTTTTTTAGGTTTGAACTGCTTAGTTGCGGTTAGTTTGTAAACAAATTTTATTGCAGTAAATGTATTAAGATATACTGTAAAAAAAGCAAGTTACAACAAGAGGAATTATACAGGATGTATGCCCACTGTGGTACTCTACAAGGGTAATAAGACACACTGTTTTACTCGCCGTCCAAACTATTTATTTTCCAATAACTTTATACTGTATAAAACACTATTTAATCACATGACTATGTAAACAACAACTATAATAAATACTCGACTATATAAAATAACAACCATATTTCGTATACACTCCGATCTGCTCTACACGATCGCCTCTCGACAACTGACTCACTGCAAGTTCCTGTTATCGCTTTATCACACCGGTCTCTACACCCACCGTTACAATTTCTGGAATGCATCTGTTGTGTAGCCTAGGTTACTTTACGTTGATATGTGAGTGTGTCTGCAATTGTCGCTCACTGCCAATTATATTTCACCCAGTAAGTTTAGTTTTATAATAATGCCGATTGCCTTATTGGGTAAGAAACCGTCTCGGTCCTCTGGCAGCGTTATCCGCTAATCCAAGTCCTGTGTAGGTGATGATTTAGTCTGCACTGCCCACTATATAGGCCAATTAGAGTTTTTATGTGTAACCTGTTTAATTAATTGTTCCTTCTTGATTTCGAGGAATAATTAATAAACTCCTTTGAATGAACTAATCCTGGTAGTCCTTGCCAGTACTGCAGTATTTTGATCTGAGTCCAGGTCCAGCTGATTATTTTCGCGGTACAGGACGGTATGGCGAGTACAAGTTCTGGTCCGATAAATTTCAATATCGTACCTTCTCTGGCTAAAGAGTCGGCTATTCCATTGCTTTCCGTACCAGAGCGGTCCACTGTCGCTACTGCTACGCTGAGGCACCGACAAAAAACAAAGGTCATTTCCATGCCTGAGATGAAATATCACGAAAGGTTAACCTATTTTTGTCAGGTTTTTAGTCATTTCTATCGCAATTCATATATGGACTCTTTGATATATAATCGACGTATCATTAAAGATTTTTGCTTCGAAATCGAGATATGTGATCGATTTGGACACTCACATGATTTTTTAAAACACCACCTGACAAAAGTTTTAATTTTCCCTCGAAAACTTTCACGTACTCATCTGGATGCCACATGATAGTACAATATCTCATTATCCATTATCTGTTAACAAATTAGAGCATTAAAAGTCATTCCAGCCACCCTATCGACTACAACTTTCGTCGTATAAATTTTTCGTGTTGCCTAAGAGCAAACAACTGTTATTTAAAGTAATACCTTGAGGTAAAAAATATGCAAAACTTCGGAATAATGTCATATTGAAAGGATTTCGTTCATTTTTGGCAGTATAATAGTACATGCTTCACAGAAAAGTTTCTATATTGTGCGGGAGCTTGCTAATTTATAGGGGGTGGATGCCACCCCTTCTCCCTTTTAGGTCGCCATTTTGTTACTCTAATTAGCTAGTAATTTAAAAAAATTATCTCAAATACAGTTTTTCTTTAAATGTAGCATTACCTAGATGTTCAAATTTTTTTGCTCAATTAAAGCACTTGCTTTAAAAATGCATTTTAAACTTTAAAGGTAATTTCGAAACACTTGGATGCAAAATATAAACTTAAATATCTCCGAAATTGTTAATCCTACATTAATAAACAAAAAAGATAATTAATTCCCACTTTGTACTTTCTGTAACTGGTCTGTAACATTAAAGTAAGACTTTTCGAGATATTTAACGAAAGCCGTTTGGAAATACCTTTTTTTAAGCTAAAATCGCAATATTGAAGTCGTTATAACTTAAAAACTATAAATTTATGTGAAAAATTGCATAGAACCTTTTCTTCTTAAAATTTGATTATTTTTCAGCTCCAATAAATATATATTTTTTAAGTGCCACCCCCTGAGAAGGGGTGGCATCCACCCCCTATAAATTAGCACAATATAGAAACATTTCTGTGAAGTATTTACTATAATACTGCCAAAAATGAACGAAATCCGTTCAATATGACATTATTCCGAAGTTAAAACCTCTAGTTACTGTACTATAAATAGTTCGACATGGACATTGGACATACCGTGCGTGTAGCGGAGCGCTAGGCATAGGGAGTAAAATTACAACGTCGCGCGTGCCAGCTGGCTGAAATGAAATAACAGAGCTGGGATGCTCCGCCCGACGGAGGAATTTACGGCAGCTGTGTTGTCATATCTTTCGCGCTACGTGAATGTACATACATGCCTAATGGGAAATTACACGCACGGTATTACCGTCTTTTGCAAGGTTTACCACAAAATCATTTTCAAAATAAAGAGTAAGAAAATAAATTTATCAGAATTAATGTTACTTCACCTTATTATGTATATTATTTTGATGCGTTGACTGGTCTTGATTTAAAACAGCGCATATAAAAATGTGATTTCACAAACTTTATATCGATATAGAAAAACTTATTTTTTTTTCTTTTTCAGGTAAGTGCTCAAAAGAGGGGAGTAACATAGAACTTAAAGTGTAAGTAAATTATTTCAACTTTTGAGTGACAATTTAAACAATGTAGGAAAGAGCGATCTTCAAATTTTATTTACAGTTTGTGTAATAATATGTATTCGTAGTTTAACGAATATGTTATTAAAATATCTCCATCCTCAGAAAGAAAATATTCGAGGTTCAATTCCACATGAAGCTCGTTGTACTTGTGGTTTTCAGAGAAATTTCAAAGATGAATCGGTAAATCATTGTAACTTTTAAGCAATTGATGTGATTGAAGAAAAAAAATAGACATTTATAAAACCATCCATTTGATTGTAGTTTTACTATGTAGGTAATCTAGAATTACGGAGCTGATGTCTAATATGGAAGAACAGATAAATCTCGTATTACTACGCATGTGTTTGCATAGTGTGAGATGAAAGCCGCAACTTGAAGAAAGTACCTGTTATAATTTTTTAAATCATTTGAGCGTTATTTCAAAGAATAATGTTTAGGAATTATAGGAGTGCCATTATTTAAGTATTTGGGTGGAAACCTTTTAAATATAGGCACTTAGACCTCACATCTCGATCAAACAACTTATTACTCTACGAGAACAAAGAGTATATCAGGCGGTATTTCAAAGACGATTTGAACACCCTTGATTAAGTTTTTTCTTATTTTGAATTACGGGTGAATAAAATTTAGACAAGTTATGTTCCAAGCCTTTTAATATTCACTAAAATATTTGTAAATTTAGATGTTAATTAATTTTAGTTTAAAACAATGCCATTAATATCGGCAAAAAAGATATTTATGATGTTGTTGTTGGCCACTGATTTAATATATTCTCAACTGTAATTTATGGCGTAATTGGTATTTCCTAAAAAAATGATGCGTATTAGATTTATTGATCTCCATTTATAATAATATAAAATCTTTTCCCCGTTGCGCACCAAATTAACAAATGTTATATTTAAAAAATCAACCAATTAAAATATTTTAAACAAATGAGCATTGATAGTAAGTAATTTTTTTATCTTGCAACTTCGATTCTTAGCGAAAACGGACCCAGCCTTTCGACCTATTTTCTCATGTAGAACATTAACCTATCAGTACCTTCAGTTACGTCCTTAACCCAGCTATCAGTTGGTATAGTTGTAGTTACCAAATTGGAGAGAGATAAATCAGTATCTTCATAATCCCGTGCGATAAGTTAATAGAAGAGCTATTAACATATTTAGAAAACATTCGGTTAAACTCTCAAAGCACTTTTGGTCTTTTTTGCGTAAATCTCCTCGAGCAAAGTTGATATATATTTTCTGAACGGACCTCTATATCCAAAACGTAATAGCTCAAGGGCTTTTAAAACTTCTTTTACTTCCACACCTAGTGGAAGTATAGTAACGACAAAAAAATTTTTAAAAATTTGTATTGTTCAAATAGGCTTAGAATGTCACGAAATGTCGAGATTTTAAGTTTGAGAGAAAAAAATTTCTGTCTGTCGGTCTGTCTGTAACTTTTTTTGTGCGCACGTTTACTCTGGAACCGTTTGAGATATTGACTTGAAATTTGGTACACATATGTACTTTAACGAGATCTAGAACTAGATTATATTTTTATCTTGTTCCGTCGAAGGGTTGGGGGGTAAATTGGGGTAAATTTGGGGAAAATAGGTAAATCAACTAGGTAGGATTCCATAAAATTGGTATTTAGTATATACAAGAGAAGCTAAGGTCTCAAAAAAAATTTTGGCATTAGCCACCCCATTACCACCCCCACCCCATTATTAAAGGGGATGAAAACAAATTGTGATTTAGTGTGTCACCACCCCCACCGCGCTACCGATGTGGGGTATCGTTTTATGGGTTTTTGGGGTAGAGAATTTCAAATATTATATTATTAAAGTTCCATAAACAATTATTTCCACATACAAAATTTTTTCATTGTGAGATACTTGGATGGAAAATCTGGATGTGGAAGTAGTGATTCCTTGGGCAGCGGTTTTTTTGTTACAACGGGGAAAGCTGGTATTGGTAGCAAAATGGCTCTTACAATACTTTTACCAATTTTATATTTTGTTTATACTTACAAAAAAAATATTTCAATGTAAATATAACCAATATTACAGAGTTCGATTTTTTTAATTAAATTATTTCACGAATTTAATTTTTAAAAAATCCAAAAACACAATGAATTAAAAAAATATTAATTTTTTACAACCCTGGCTTGGGGCATCATAACTTCAGATCTACTAATCGTAGGTTTTCATCTGTTCGTTGTTGTCGTTATTTGATGTACTTCAAATAAGGAAAAGTGGTTTAAAAATTTTAAAAAAATGTTACTATCACTGAAAACAAGTTAAAAGAAGCTGCAATCTGAAAAGAAAATGTTTGCTGTGCGACTTGATGCACTTATAAACAATCAACGATTCAATTTTCGACTTTGCTTTTGTTTTTAGGAGTTGTTGTCAACATACCTTGAAATTTGATATGACGATTTAGCTCCAATAGAGGCAGCGTTTCCTAAAATTTCGTCAAAATAGTTACATCATTGTTTAAGTTATCATCAATTGTTTAAAAATGGCTGCTCTTTGTTGTTCTTATTTGTTGCAATTAACAAATTAACCAATAAAGTAGTTTTCTTCGGAATTCTATTATGAACAATCTCTTTTTTTATTCATTGCCATACGAGCTATACAACCAGAGATATTTAAGATAAACTGCGAAAAAAACACAATTTTCAACATTTTTTTTGGTTAAACAAATGACCCACAGGGCAAAGATTGAATCCAAAACTTTTTGCTACACTTCTTTAATGTTTCCGATAAGTTCCAATAAAAAAAAAAATTGATATTGTAAAACATTCCCCACAAATTTTAATTTTACCCCACTGTTGAGGTTGTCGAAGATTTCGTACACAGATAGAAATGTTTTGAATCCTTTGTTTCATATACAGTGTGTCTCACTTTTTACCATAACTCCATCGTAGCTCAGTTTAAATCGATTTATTTTAAACTAAGGTAAGTTGTATAACTCTTCAAGGTAACTAAACCTTACCTATTTAATTTATTCCATACACGTAGAGGGGAGAAAATGGGGTCAATTTTTAGGTAAATCTTACGAGTGATTTTTTTATTAACAGATTACTACCATCTTATAGGGGCATCCTTTAAAATCTTGTGCCAAATTTTAATAAGATAAAAAAAATAAAGAAAAAAAACCAATAACTACCTAAACAATAAATGGTGACAGAAGTAAACTACAAAGCCTTAAGTTTCCATTATTGTCAAATTAAAAATCTTGTTTACTATTTTAAAGGTGACTACATTTAAAACAACTAAACTGAATAAGGCACCTGTAAATGGACACAATTTTTTTAGCGTTTTTGACTGTACCATGATATTTTTGATTATTATTTCAAATTTGTAGCAAAAAAATGTGGAATAATTTTTTTTCTAACCACCTCGATCCGAGTTAAAGGGCATTAACTTTTGACAAAACGTCATATTTACCTGTTTATAACACTGAGACTACGCTGAATATTTTAACAAAATTTAGCACAAAGTAGTTTTAAAGAATGCCCTATAAGATAGTGGTATAATTTTTTTTATGAAAAAATCCCTCATACGATTTACTTGTAAATTTACCACATTTGTACCACCTAATCCATACGTCTGTGTAGTAAATTAAATATGTTAATGCGCTTTTAATTACCTTGTGTACAACTTACCCAAGTTTAAGATAAACCGATTTGTTAATAACTGAGCTACGATGGTGTTACCTTAGAAAGTGGAACACACTGTATACGCAAATGAATATTTTTTTTATATAAAACAAATACTTTTGTTTTGTAGTAATAATAAATACATTTGTTTACGACAAACTTTTTATTTTTTGCCACAAAAGTATTTGTTGTATATGAAAAATTTATTTATTTGTGTGTATATGGTATATGTTATATAAGTATATATATATGAAACGAAGAATGCTTGAAGCAAAACAATATTTTTGTCTGTGTAGGTTGCATAACAACGAATACATGTTGAGTGGTCTTCTACCTACACCCAGGCTACAATATATTACTGCACTTAGATATTCAAATTTTAGGTGAAACAGATCTATCTATTGTTGGCCATTTATGTTTCTAGTTATTCTCTATATGAAAATAGAACACCGAAACTGCAAACTTTCTACCCTATTTTTTAAATCTGTGGCGAAGCCCTGCTTCACGCCACATCACAATGACTGACAGCAATCAAGATTTATTACTCGTTTACTTTGCTAATAATTCATTTTTCGGAAAGAACTTTTGACACAAATAGAACAAAGGATCACGTTTGGGTGCTATTCTGCACAAATTTTGCTACGGTTTCAGTTTTCTACGTTGTCGTACATAAATTTTAAGCCACCTTTTACCTAGAATTATCTTACGCTAAAGCTTAAAACCAACAGCAAGACCAATAAAACATAAAACTGTTTTAAAAACTCCTTCCCAAGTCTTTACCATTTACATCAGCTATTTGTTTTAAGAAAGGAACTCGGAAAGGAAGTTTAACTTAAAATGTTGTTGAAGCGTTAGAAACAATGATAATATCAACAAGTAACAAACAATTAAAGAAGTATATAGAAGGTTTTAAAAAGTTGTCAATGCAACATTCTTGTAAAAAGTACATAATTTTCAAAATTATTATACCTATTTGATTTAATCAAGTAATTAATGTGTAATTAATGGTAGTTTGTTATATAAACTTATATTGAAAAACTGTTAGATTGTGAGATAAAGGCTGGCAAAGAATGAGATATATAAAGCCAATTTGTGCAGTAATCAAATATAGTGCCAAGGTTAGAGTTTAAAATAATTTTTCGTAAAATAAGTAAAAACGGAACGGTAAATAAAAGAGAGAGAGAGAGAGAGAGAGAGAGAGAGAGAGAGGAATATTTCTAAAATGGCGCTTCGTAGAAGAAAACTCAAGAACATGTTTTGGTTTCCAAATTGAATGAACAACAAAAACTTGCACTCATGTTTCATGTAACCATTGGCGTAGATATTAGGAGGAAAAGAGGACGCAATACCATATTTCTATCCCACAGGAATAATATAAAGTTTTGTTCTAGATGTCAAAATGTAGCCCTAAAATGTTCTATTAAGTGAGTAACATTTAAGTTCTTTATGATGAATGGTTTTGCAATGAAAATTTCCTAATATGAAATTGTTTTTGCCACCCTCTAGCTCGAAAACTAAAAGTATTCAATATAAGTTTATATAGCAAACTACCATTCATTTCAGTCTTCTATTCCTAAAGTTATGAATGAATAAACTGAAACAACCCTGTATATGTATGCAGGCAAATATTCAACAATTACGATGATTTAAAGGGTATACGCTTTACGATTTTAAAAATAATCACTAGGAAAATAATTTTTTTATACAAAATATTTCACAAGTAAATATTAAGAAAAAAACATAGTAAATGTTCAAACTGAACAGATTTGCCTGATAATATCCCAATTGATCATAAGCAGTACCCCACAGAAACCCTACTAAAAAAAACCCTGATCTTTTACTAGAGTCTAACCTCTGATAGGTCACTACTTGTGCCCGGCACGCACATGGCACAAATATTTGTGTAAACAGTAGGTGGTTAATTGTCTTTATTGAATGAGTTAGGGATTATGTATTTTTTTATGGGTGTGCAGAATTTGTATTGTTAAGCAAATGTTTCATATTTTATTCATATATATTTTTTCTTTCTGTAGTTATCAGCGATGTAAAATAAATTTTCTTAACATGTATTTATTAATTAGGGTGTAGTATACACATAAAAGCTTGCTAGTGAGCTTAGGTGCAATAAAATAATTATTGTATAATTAACAACGTTTTGTGTATTTAATTAAAAGAGCCGCTGCCACATTGTTTCTCACTACTACATGTTGCGTGTAGTAGTGATATGGTCTGATAGTTTGTGTTTATTTTCTGGAAAAAACTTTTGTTAAAACTCTTGTCACCATATAAGGAGTTATTTTATTATTAAAAAAAATTACCTTATCTTTTTTTGTAGAAATGCTCCACCAATGACTTTAACCAATCTGACGTAACGCGGTACAATCAGATCGCCCTTTATCAGACTTGGGATTGACACTATTGACAGCAAAGCTGGAGAGGGTAGAAGTGACTTTTTGGTTTTAATCAAATCACACTACAAAAATAGCGAAACAAGTCGAAAAGACTAGTGAACTCTACAACAACAAGATAAGAGATATTTACTTAAACCCGCAAATAACGTAAAAACACCAAACTTCGGCGGCACTTTGTACCTGCCGGTGTTCTGATTGTTCGACCGAAAGCAAAAAATGCGGCACTTTGACCGCACCTGCCAACTTAACTTTTTATGCCAATTAAGGAAATGTAAACATCTTCGATATGTTCTGTCACAAGTAAGTTCATCGCCCTATTACTGACCATAGCCAAGTAACGGTAGCGTATATTTGCAAGTTTTAATGCAACAAAAATGACTAAATTACCTCGGATCACTCTAATTTTGCAGGGACTTTCCCACATAGAAGACTAGTACACCATTTTATTTTCATATCATGGTAAATCACCCTGTATAAAGGAAAATAAATTTTTTTTCTTATAAATATCTTATCTCGTGATTAATTTATACGAAACATACTAATACAATAGCTATGTGAGTGTTTTTATTTATTATATAAATGTTTATTTCATTACTATTAACTTAGTGTATGTATTGACTTTCAAACGTCTAGAGAGAGCATTTTTTGTTTTTTTTTTCCTTTAATTTGATAGCTGTTACCTTATTACAATTAGGAAATATAGTGTATTTTCTATAAGATTATAAATTAAACACACACGCACACACACAGGCTGTGTGCATTGAAATTTTTGAGATTTAACATAAAAACTATAATTAGATGTTATTGTTACATACTAACTAAAACTTATATAAAATTCATTTTTAATTAATTCTATATATTTAGTACATATATCTAAAAAGAAATTGTCACACACATTTACACCTAAAATTATCTATTCGAAAAAAATGTGGTCATCCAGCTCAAAAAATTGCCGATGATGCAAGAAATATGATATCTGTTGAAAATCAAAGTACATAGACTAATAAGTAATAAAAACTACAAAAACTTTTATTCAGGTTATTTTTTTACCTCACTTATATTTTGTCCAGATATTAACAGCTCTAACATATCTGCCCAACACTGTATATGTCTCTCAAACACATAAATAAATAAATGCGCCCAATAACCCGACAATATCTATCATGACCGGTTTTTAGTCTGCAAAAATCGTATGAACATTTAAACAAACGCCTATGATAAAGACAAGTTAATCTGAATGTTTATTGTAAACACAGTTTACATTATTTATAGACAAGTGTTCTTACATATGTAGAGACTTGTAAATTATTATAAATGGTCGATGTAATAATAAATTGGACTTGTAAAAATTCAATAAAGAAAGGCATCTGGTACGTTTCGCATGAGCAAATTAACATTGACATTTTTACAGTTGTCGATTTTTCGCAATCGGGCATATTTATGTGCCGACAACTGCGCGAAATAAAGTACAGAGTTGTGAGTACATGATGAATGTCGGTCCATTGTAGCCCTTTTGCTGCCAAAAGACGGCCAACAATATCGGCTCATAAATCAAAAAGCTGCAGATAAATCCCATATACGCAATTTGGGTGCATTTGTAGTTATGGACAAAGTTTCCTGGCAGTGGCGTCACGTCCGGTAGGAAATTAGGAGCGAACAATCCATGGCAGGATTTCACAAGGGTGCAAAGTTTTAGAAACAATTGTATATTTTAGAAGCTTTAATAATCATTTTGATTTTAAGTGATGATTGTACTTTATAAGAGCTATATGTCTCCAAAATTTAATTGAATACTATCCATTATTTTTTAAAGAACAGTGATTTGTTTAGAAACGCATAATTTTGCAATATTTAATTTTTTTTAAATAATAATAACAATTAGAATGAATTATAGTTTATGTACTTTTATTGTACAGCTCATAACGAACATTTTCCTTCTTTTTGTTGTTTTCCTTAGGGCTTATAGATTTTGAGATATTCAAAAAAACCGATGGAAACACAGTCTAAAAAATTAAATTGTTTAAATAAACAATACGCCGACCTCGCAGAAACTGCAAAACTGAACTGTGAACTTAAGTTGATCCCCTGAACATGTCAAAACAAAAAAACTGCCTTGACCAGACAATTCATATTGCGATTTTTTTAGTCCTAATTTTACTCCACTAAAGGAACTATAATAGTCCAGTAATTATAAAATTTCCATCACAAAAAATTATATTTGAGATTTTTCTTCAGTAATTGTTAGTGGAGGGGGGGGGGGGGGGGTTATACATCACAAAACCATAAAAATCAGTTCTGGAGGTGCCGCGCCCGGAAAAACTTTTCACCTTCGGTGAAAGAAGTCTTATTTTACTGATAACTCGTTAACCGTTGAAGATATAAAAAAATTGATCATCATGAAAAAGAAAGCTTGACTAATTTCCTAAAAATAAGTCCTCTTTTAATTTTCTTGTATATGCCATGGTTTTAGAGAAAATCAATATTGAAAAAAATTGCAAAATTTGTATTTTTAATGCGCGCGAATTTTCGTTTATTTGAAATTTTTTGCTCGCGGCCTATAGAAAAAATTGAATTGCTCGAGAACCAAATAAACTAGGAAGAAAAATCAAAATGAGTTTTAAAGGAGATATAAAATACTCTTTTGTGTTGCCATTATTGATGGCTATTGATATTTATTAGTATATAAAAATAAAAATATAATATAGTTATCTCTTGATTTTTGCGCTTCTAACTCCCATAAAAAATAACTGACTTTAATATAAGTTATGAATGCATTATCTTTTAGTTCAAGGTAGTACTTCAATGCAGAAAAAGGTAGGAATAAAAATATTCACATTTACAAGGACCCCGCACACCATATAGGGGGATTTCTGCCTCCAGTCAAATTTAATCTAACCCACGTAAAAATGTTTTTTGAACCCCCCGAACAAATGTTCAAATGCAGCCAGGTCCGAAAAGGTCTTCGTTTCGAGATATGGAGCCCTAAAGATCGTTCCAAATCCAAAATCGCCCAAAGTTATTTTGTCTTAATGACTAAATTCTATTGCTGTTTCCATAGAAATCAATAGTAAAACAACGAAATATTAAGTTTTATTTCACAATTTTTTTATTCATTTTTCACTTGTCAATAATGACACTGTTTTGATTCATTTAATTTCCTACTATCCAAGAACGAGTGTATTTTTTTTAAATATCGGCATTTTTTGAGTACGTGGACACGAATTACTGATAGAAATTGTTTAGGTAAGATTACCACAGAAAATTCCATAATCATAGATCAAATAAAAATCAATGGACCTGATTAAATTGCCCATTTAGTGGGCATTTAAAATAAAAAACATGACACACTCTGAAAGTTCAGATAAAAAACGAACAATTCTAATCCTAAGAAGCTCGGAGAATAGTAATTTATCATAAGATTTTGAGTCACAGAGCTTTTCATTTCGCATAAAAAGAATCACGTAGTTGCCCCTAGTAAAAAAAAAAATCTATATAAAATATCCAAATACGTTGCTTTTAGATAATATTATTGATGCTGGACATAGACCACCACAGGCAATTGAACTTCCAGTTGCATAAAAATCAGAAATACATTGTATCTTTGAAAAAATGCGAACCGCACCGAATCGCCCTCGATTTTGACCGTATCTCAAGGGCTAGAACTAAAATAAAAACGATTTTAACAGAAGTTTTTTATTTAAAAAGAAAGTGTCACAACTTTATTCTTGAATTGAAAAAACTGCAGCGAAGCCCTTGAAGACCCACGGTGTCATTAACACGAGTAAGAAATATGGTGTTATTTAAGAATTAATTATGCAGTTCTGAATTTCCATAAAATCAAAGCCAACTTTAATTTAATTTTATCAATTTTAAAACGTATGTGGAACGATCTTTAGGGCTCCATATCTCGAAACGAAGACCTTTTCGGACCTGGCTGCATTTGAATATTTGTTCAGGGGTTCAAGAGAACATTTCTACGTGGGTTAGATTAAATTTGACTGGAGGCAGAATCCCCCTATATGGTGTGCGGTATGTTGAAGCTAGCCAAATTTTGGCCAATTTTTTATTGTTTTCTAAAAATAAAAAAAAGACCCAAACATCTTGAGAATTTAGCTCAAAAAAATTTTTTTGAGTTTATATATCATATAACTATTGTTTTCAATCATTTAATAGTTAAACAATTGCATAAAAAAATATCATCAAAAAATTGAATATGCAGCCTTTTTGGATTTTTTTTTTAAATTAATCTAGCGTCCTTGTATTTCAATATTTTTTAATGTACCCATTATAAAAGTAAAGGTAAAATTTCATATTAATTGATCATACCATTTAAAATTTTACTATATTTCTCAGGTAGAAAAAAAATGCTAATGAAAGGAAGAGAATTTTAACGCACAGTGACGCTCCGTTTAAAATGGATGGAATTGTATAGTATATTACAATCTACAACAAACAACTCAAATACAACAGTTGCAAAGAAATATTCTTCTGCTATGTGCATCGTTTTACAGCCACGTGTTTTTTGATGGTTACAATTTATCGAGTAGCATCAAAGGAAACTATTGTCTAATATAAATAACAATAGTTTTTTGTCGCAAAAATTAATACAGGAAAACATCAAAGTAGTCCAGGGTTTGGATGATGCTGATCTTCTCATCGTGCAGACTTCTATTAGTGAAACAGAGAAAATGCCAGTCATGGTATGTGAAGACAAGTAATATTAGCAGCTTTAGCACCAGCAGAAAGAGAAATTTTCTTTCTAAAACTGGGAAAAAGAAAAGATGCGCGAAAAGTGTATTCCTCGAAAAGCTTGAATCATATACCATTTTGTAAGAAAGACGTTTTATTTTTACATGCAATATATGGATGTGATACAACATCGTGTTTCTATTTTAAGGGAAAAAATTCCATCTTTAAATCATTTGAGAAGGCAAGTAGCGAGGTCAAGAATGCAGTAGAAATATTTGAGCAGAAAGATCAATCGGCAGAATCAATTTCAGAAAATGGCATTTCTTGTACTTATTCTACAAATCTACAACGCAGAGAAGAAAATTAAATGCCTCAATGAGTTGAGACATGGAATTTTCTTGAAAAACATCGTCAAAGAAAAGGCTGTGAATCTTGCATATCCTCCTCCTACCAATGATGCAGCAGCGCAACATTGTTTCAGAGTATATTTACAAGTTCAGAAATGGCTGTCAAATGATTTCTTATCAGAACAATGTGGATGGAAAAAAGGAAAAATTTTAACTCCAAATATGATGACAAAACCGCCAGCACGAAGTGAAATTCTAAAAATAATGTTTTGCAATTGTAAAAAGGGTTGCGGAAATGCTTGCTCTTGTAAAAAAGCTGGTCTGTTTTATACCGAAGCTTGTGGTTCTTGCAAAAACGACACATGTACAAATACACCTCCCGTTGAACCATAAGAAGTTGATTACGACGAAGAAATAAGCTGAAGATGTAATATAAAAACAAACGTTAATATTGTTAAATATATTTTTTTAAAATTTGTAAATAAACTCAGATCAAAACTCATTACTAAAGTGTTTCATTTTGTTACTTTTGACATAATATCATAATTAGTAAAAATATAGTGACTTATAGTTTTTTATGATGAAAAAAATTGAAAAAAAAACAATTTTTACTTACACAATCTCCAAATTACAAAACATATAGGGACTTTTATTATTTTTTATGGTTACAAAATAAAGTTATTAAATGAATGTATTTCATATCTGATTCTATTTTATATATGATAACAATTATTGGCAAATACATATTCAAAAAAATTGAGAAGAAATCAATTATTACTAACACGACCTTAAAACCTTAGAAATCCAGTTACTTTTATAATTTTCTATGGTGAAAAATTGAAGGTTATAAAAATATCTTTCATTTGCTTCCTGATTTTCTTAGATATGTCGACAATATTAACGATTATATAACGCATTTTCTAAAAATTCAAATATTGATTTTCTCGAAAACTATGGCATATACAAAAAAATTACAGAAAGACTTTTTTTTAGGAAATTAATCAAGCTTTCTTTTATATAATGAGCATTTTTTTTATATATTCAACGGTTAACCAATTATCTGTAAAATAAGACTTTTTCCACCGAAGGTGTGTTTTTTTGGGGGGTGGGGGATTTTTGTGGTTTTCTGATGCATAATCCCTCCACTAACAGTTACTGAAGGAAAATCTCAGATAAATTTTTTTGCAAGCTTCTGGTGCATTTTTTACGTTACGACTGGACTATACTAACGAATTTAAATAAAAATTAATTCGCTAAAACTTTTTTTTTGTGTGTTTTGTCCTACGCTACTAGAAGGGGCGGAATCGGGGACTCTCGGCCCTTCGAAATGAATGTTTCTGGAAAAAATGGTCTTTTTAAGATTTATGTGAATTTTTTAGAAAAATGCGAAATTTATTCCATTTTTCCGAATATTTCGATAATTATCAGATTTTTTGAAAAATGTTTAGACGCCAATAAGAGAATCGATTGAGCAGTCCGACACGTTTGTTTTTTTTATCTAACATAAAAAATAACAAAGTTATGACCGAGAGAATACGGGTCCTTGTTCGATTAATAAATAATATTCTTTCACGCTTTCACAATGCCGGCTCTAACGGATGACGTCATTGACGCCAAGAAACCGTTTGCAGTCACGTGGTTGGATTTACAAATTACGGCATAATCTAAATATTTATTACAGAAAATAAATTTTATTTTGAATGTCTTTTGTTATAATCATTTTCTGCGTAACGGAAATTACAAGCAAATCATAACCCGTAGAGAAAAATCGTTATCACATAAATAATGGTTTTCATATGTTAAATGTTTGGGCATTATGTTCTTTTTTAAATATAATGTGTCGTGGATCCGGAAATTATAACATAAGGGTAACACTAAACACTATTAACTTACGTACTAATTACAACAATTTATTTCTTCACTAATATTACAGTACCATAACTCAATAATTCGGTCACTTCTGATCACTTTGTTTACTTCCTAATGTTTCTCAACTCACTATCTGTACTAAACTGTCCTAACTTGGCTTCTCCATTCCTTTGTATACCTAAATATGAGGGCTCCAGAATGTTCTCTCCTTGTTCTGTAATTTTCTAGAAAGCTCTCTGCAATTTTCAGATTCTGACACCGCGCTCCATTTCTGGGCCGACTGCCAAACTAACTAACTAGTTTAATTGTTTTCCTTTACTTATATATGGAACTTGGAGGGCCTTCCTGCAGGTGTCTCTGTGGGTAAAAATATATAACAATGTATACGTTAGTTCATGTACTACATCAGTTTAGCTTCTTTTAGAATCTGTTTTATTTTGTGTTATTAAAAGAAATACATACAACAAATACAATTTATCGGCACATTTCTAAAAACGCAAATATCGCTCGTAGAAAAAAAAAATTGTTGTAGTAATCGATTTCTGAACAACTTTCAAAATATCCAGCCGTATATCACATTTCTTGTAATTACGATAATTAAGAAAGATAAGTTAAATTGTAGTGGAATTTGGATAGTAAGTTGAAAAGTGTTGTGTTTAATTATACTATTATTTATTTGATAAGATTCTACACAAAAAAACCGCTGCCCAAGGAATCACTACTTCCACATCCAGATTCTCTATCTAAGTCACTCACAACGAAAAAACTTTGTATGTGAAAATAATTGTTCATGGAACTTTAATAATATAATATTTGAAATCCTCTACCCCAAAAACCCATAGAACGATATCCCACATCGGTAGTGGGGTGGGGGTGGTGATAGAGAGGTGGTAGTGGCGGTGGATGAAGTAAAAAATATTTTGAGGTTTCTGGTTCTTGTACATACACTAAATCACAATTTTTTTCAACCCCTTTATTAATGGGGTGGGGGTGGTAATGGGGGTGGCTAATGCTAAAAATTTTTTTGAGACCTTATCTTTTCTTGTAGATACTAAATACCAATTTTATGGACCCTTACCTGCTTGATTTACCCCAATTTACCCCCCAACCCTTCGGCGGAACAAGATGAAAATATAATCTAGTTCCAGATCTCGTTAAAGTACATATGTGTACCAAATTTCAAGTCAATATCTTAAACAGTTCCAGAGTAAACGTGCGCACAAAAAAAGTTACAGACAGACCGACAGACAGAAATTTTTTTTCGCTCAAACTTAAAATCTCGACTTTTCATGACATTTTAAGCCTATTTGAACAATAAAAATTTTTAAACATTTTTTTGTCGTTACTATACTTCCACTGGATGTGGAAGTAATAATGCACAGTATACTGATTAGCGTTTTGCCAATCAAGATGACATCACCAGGAGATGATTGAAATAGGAAATGTAGCAGTTATACTTAAAAAATAATTTATTTTCAAAAAAACGACGAAGAGTATAATTTTGATAAATTTTCGTGAAACGTTTGGTTTGTACATAATTTGTATTTTAACAAATTTCCATTTATTGAAATATACCAGATTTTATTGAGTCCTTGTATTTTTCCTCGTAGAAACTCCTAGAGTAGAAGAATTCATATTGAATATTAGAGAATGCTATTTCTTTTGATACGCATTATCAAAAATTACACGAATTTTCTCTCAAATTTAACTGTTAGAAGTAAGTACTTTATTCTTTAAATTTTATTTACCTTTATCTAAATCCAATGTAAGGGGAAAAGCCGTAAAATATACACGCCAATGCACCCCATTATAGATCCCTACTCGCCGTCATTTGTTTGATTGACGTCGCAACGTAGCACATAAATTTTCAATAAATAATGGCTTTTGAACAATAACACGTATTAGTTTTTATAATAATAAAAATAACAGTAAAATATTATCTACAAAAGCGTTATTGAATGTTAAATTGATATATATGGATTCAATGAAAGTTTACCATTTTCCCCCAATAGATAAACTCTGTTTCCATCTGAACTCGTACAGTCACTGGAATATAAAATAACATGTAAAGAGATTGTTTGTTAAACCTGTTACAACATTTGTCAGGGAAATTTCAAAATGTAGTAGTGTCAAGAATTAATTTATATAATTATTTATACATATAATTTACACTCATGGACAGAAGTATCGTATCAACTAAAATTTGCCATGATTTTGAAGTTGATTATTTTCTAAATCGTTTGTTCGATTTTAGTGACTTATATTTTGTTTTGTAGGTTAATTTTTCTAGAATGGAAAGCCATGTTTAATTAAAAAATATTGTTTTGTTTAAATACGAGGTGTAAAAAGCAAATCATTTTTAAAAAATTTCAAAACACCCTACGTGGGAATCACCAGCAGCGAAATTAAAATCCAGTTTAGATCAAATATAGGTTTGTAGCGTACTAAATTGCCTACCCAACGATACAAAGTTCACTCAAATAGATTAAGTAGCAAAAAAATAATATCCAATTATTATAAGCACACCACACATATTCCAAATCCAAAGCCAGAAAAGTAAAATAGTTATTACTTCCACGTCCAGTGGAAGTATAGTAACGACAAAAAAAATTTTAAAAATTTTTATTGTCCAAATAGGCTTAAAATGTCATGAAACGTCGAGATTTTAAGTTTGAGCAAAAAAAAAATTTCTGTCTGTCGGTCTGTTTGTCGGTCTGTCTGTCGGTCTGCCTGTCGGTCTGTCTGTCGGTCTGTCTGTCTGTCTGTCTGTCTGTAACTTTTTTTTGTGCGCACGTTTACTCTGGAACCGTTTAAGATATTGACTTGAAATTTGGTACACATATGTATTTTAACGAGATCTAGAACTAGATTATATTTTCATCCTGTTCCGTCGAAGGGTTGGGGTGTAAATTGGGGTAAATTTGGGGCAAATGGGTAAATCAAGCAGGTACGAGTCCACGAAATTGGTATTTAGTATATACAAGAGAAGCTAAGGTCTTCACCTCCACCTCTTTATTAAAGGGGATGAAAAAAAATTGTGATTAAGTGTATGTACAGGGACCAGAAACCTCAAAATATTTTTTTACTTCATCCACCCCCCACTACCACCCCCTATCACCACCTCCACCCCACTACCGATGTGGGGTATCGTTTTATGGGTTTTTGGGGTAGAAGATTTCAAATATTATAATATTAAAGTTCCATAAACAGTTATTTCCACATACAAAGTTTTTTCGTTGTGAGTGACTAGGATAGAGAATCTGGATGTGGAAGTAGTGATTCCTTGGGCAGCGGTTTTTTTGTATCTAGGGTGCAAAATACTACTTTGGTGATCGAGAACGAAAGTTCGAGTTTCGAGATCACCAAAGTATTTTGCACTCGAGATGCAAACAATGTTTTTTCTACAACTTTCATTTGATTAAACTAAAACCATTAGTTAAAAAAATCATACTGTTTTTAAAATAAAATAATTTCAAAAATTCTACTTTCAGTTGATTTATTTGATAAAACAATAAATATTTTTGAACTAGATGTTTGTTTAATTCTCGTGTATACATTAAAAATGATAAAAAATAGGCAATAATAGTATGTGCAAAATATTTTGCACCTTAATGCGCAAAATATTTTGCGCACGGTGTCATAGCAACGCAAAAAAAAATAATGTTAATGAAAAAATGTCTCATTTTAGACACTGACATTAATGCGCAAAACTGACGTAAGTGTCAAAACGTTCAACTTTTCATCACCAGTTATGAAAAGTTAAACTTTACCTAACCGGTGAGGAAAAGTTCGTTATATCATCAATTAAGAAAAATGAACAACTCTCAAAAAGAAAAAGAAACAATGTTTATTCAACAGTAAATTCAGGTTTGTAGGATTTTTTTTTTTAATTATAAATATTTACAGTACAGTTTGTGTTGTTTTTTAGTTTTTTTTTTTTCGCGCCACTTTTCAAACTTTTCATATTCTAAATCATATTTCGCTTTCGATTTTTCCGGAATTAATGACAAAACACCATTTCTTGCAGCTTCTTCTATATCGTATATGGTATATCTAAACCAGAATCAGACATTTTTTTGGATAAAATACAAAAATATATGCTATCAAATTAGAATTTTAAATAATATTTATAATTTGGCTAAATAACGTTTGTCAATTTTAACATTAATAATATCACCAATGGTAACTATGAAAAAGACTACTTAATTTTTAAGGTCTTTAAATACACCTATTTCATTTATATTAAAGGGTTTTTAGACGTTTAAAATTAGAAAAAATCTTGTATGTAACACGTTTTGAAAGACAATTTTGTGTAACTCGGGTTGGCATGTTTAAAACAAAATGCTTAAAACATTCAATACACAATACGACGCAACCTTTTGAACAATTGTTTAAAACATAGTTTAAAACGCAGTGCGATGCTTTAAACAAATGTATTATTTTGGAGTTTGTGGAAAAGCAGGAAAAATATCGATGATGGTCCATTCCGGTAAATAATTCCGATATAAACAGTAAACACAAAAAATAGCCTATGTGGACTTACTCATATGAGTAAATGGTCAGTGGTCACATGCGCTAAACTGAGCATTTTATTTGTAGAGTGCTGTAAAATCCGTTTAAGAGCGCCATCTGACATCAAGTAGTAATAGCAGACACAGTAAGTTGGCACCATTTAATTTTAGTTGAATAAAGTTTTAAACCTGTTTTAAACATACCATTTAAAACATTGAAAAAAATATTTTAAACAAAAAAAACCTTTTAAAACCAAAAAAAGATTTTTTGTTGAAACTAAAAAAAAACTGTTTTTTTTTCAACCTGCCAGAAACCTTCTTTTCGGTTAACAGATCCTTGCCGGCTCTACAGGGTTAGCCAAAAAACTTGATTTGATTATGGATAATTTCCAAATATTTTGAAAATATTTTGCGAAAGGTTTTTAAATGTGATATTTCTTTAGTCACTAAATTGTTATATAACTGTCGTTTAATTTGTGATAATCAGATTTTTGTACCAAGAGGAATAAGATTTGCTCATTTAAATCGATATTTAATAACACCTTGGAAGTCAACGATGATTCAGATCGTTTGGACTTTTGTTTGTGGATTAGGGAAAATATTAAAGTGAGACATTTTGTTTAAAACATATTTTTTCCGATAAGGTAACCTTTTGTACTAATGGGCCAGTTAGTATGAAAAATTCTAGATATTTTCGTAAACAGTGTAGGAGATAATATCCGAAAAAATGTCAACGTTTGATGTGGACTCACATCCTGGTTAAATAATCAATTTGAGGATAAATGGATCGGAACATACGGACCTGATACCTTGGCCCCTAAGAGCCCTGATCTCAGTATAATGGACAAAAAGTGTATTCACACAGGATTCATAATAATGCCGATCTCTTAAATGATATAATATGAGAGGCTATTGCAGATATACCACTAAACCAAATTCCAAAGAGTTACCGGAAGCTGAGAGCTCAAGTAAAACTAAGTGCAGAAGTTGGTGGTGATACTTTTGAATAGCTTTTTATTAACATAAACACAACACATATAGTAGACAACTCTAAATCTAAAGCCAAGGAAATCCGGAAGGAGGTTACACATTTGGAAAAAGCAGACGTACATTCATACCCCCTCGCATTGCCAGGGGGTGGAGATCGAACCCTGTACGCGATCGACAGTACGACCAGTGTATTTGCTACTCAGTACGCCTTAGCCGAGTAAACTACCGTGCCGGTTATTGATGAGTTGAAAAATCTCGATTTTTAATATGGATATGGAAAATTATTTTTTTCGTAATATATATAAAACGTCATTTTAAAATAATTTCGAAAATATTTTCAAAATACTTGGAAATGTTCCATAGCCAAATCAATATTTTTGGCTAATCCTGTAGAGCTGGAAAGGATCCGATAACCGAAAAAAGGGATTATGGTGAAGCAGACTTTTTCATCAAGAATTACTTTTTTTCGTAAAATCAAGAATTAAAAAGTTTTTACTTATCTGGACTTCAACCGTAGACACACTGTAGATCATAGGGTTAAATAATAAACAAAAATTATTAGCCATGAACATTGTTCCACAATATCCAATATATTAATGGGACTGGAAAATGCTCGATAATGGTCACACCACATATGCATGTGAAATGTATGTATATCTGCTAATTACCGGAAAAAATTAATACACTAAATTACGTTTATTACTCTGATTCTTTGACAGTAATTAACCACTTTTAACGGATTGAGCGGTATGGGATATACCTAAGACCGAAGAGTATCACTTAATATGAAGTCTCTAATTTCGGAGAGGAAACATAAATCCTCGGCTGCGTCAATTATACCACATAAATATCCCCGTCCTTTTCTCTCATAACCAGTTCGGGATCGAAAAATATGAAGATTACCGAGTTTAGCGAGTCATCTCGCCCAAGGTCGTCTAAACGAACAGTAAAAAATAAATAGTGGAAAAAATGTGATCAGTTTGATAATGTGCAATAAAATTTGCATATACTTTTGTTCTTCGTTGATTGACCGTTGATTTAAAATGTATAGTGAAATACTGGGTGACTCAACAAAGACGTCAAAAGAATTTTAGAAAAAACCAACCGACTTCCCAATTAATTGAATTGTATTACCTTATATCGATATTGAAGTCAATTAAAATTACGTCTCAATTCGTTATTTGTTTCTTTTTACACAGAGTTACAATTTTTTTACCACTAGCCACTTCGGCCACTTCTGGCGGAAATAGTTGTCTTAATTCAGAACCGGCAGGGTCTATGGAAAAACTAGAGGAAGAAGAAATTAAAAGCTAAATATTTTTTTTTCTTGCTTTTAAATATACCATAGGTATTGTAACGCATAGACTGGTCTTCACTGTAAAGAGTTCTCGAGCACGCTTCGACCAATCACATTACGAGAAAATACAGAAAGATCATTACTGCATTTTGCCAATCTCCCACCATTACGTTCTAAGGTTGCCGATATCAGATGAAATATTCTTATAGTACCGCCATCTAGTATCGCTACATTAGAATTAACTACGCTTTCCAATGAATTTTTCAAGAATTACTATATTAAGGTGTTTATTAATATTTAAGAAGTTTAATTAAGTTAAGGTTCGCTTGTTTAAGCAGAGAGAACTTTAAGTACAACGAATTATAATGTATAGGGCATATTTTTGATCTTCCGAATTATTAAGGTGTTGTTACTTTGTGATGGATTATTGGACGTAAGTACATTTGTAATTAACATGAAATAATTGATTTGCCTGCTTGGTAGGCATTTGTGTTTAATTTTAGTTGTGATAATTATTTTGTAATTGCGTTATTATGATCCACTGAAAGCTGTGTTTAACTTGTCCCTAGCCTATATATTCCAGACAGCCTTGGCTTTGAAATTGGGAGTTGTAAATCCTCGACTAAAAAAATCTTATTTTCAATTTCTACTCACCTTCTTACACTGGACGCATCTTGATGAAATTATTGTGGGACAACCACTGAGCCATACCTTGCAATTTAAGAAAGAATTTTAGGTTTGGCTTGTAGTGGGGTGCATGTCATTTCATGTTGATGCAAAAGTTTATATTTTGATGTCATCTTGCAGGTTAGGGTCTGTACTACATTTTTGGTCCGAGTGTACAACGATTTACCCCCAGGGGAGTAAGAGGGAGATATAATAAGGGTGGTCAAAATTTTGAAAACACATAAACATACGTGTGGCGTATAGAATTAGAGGTAAAATTCATCTAAGCTTCAATATGTTATTTGTTTTTCAAAAACACAAATTTTAGGGAGCTAGATGCCTAAAAAAAGAGGTAAAATTTTGTAATGGGACCAAGTAGAGCAACTGCTGTTGAACAGGTACGCATTGCTCCTGTGGTTCCAAGACATGCTGACTTATGCAATTTTAACAACTTGTTCTGTGTCATTTTCTCTTTCATTTTTATCCACCATACTAGTGATGCATAGGTGATAGTGGATCCAACAACCATTAAGTATGACCAGTCGATCATTGTTGGTTTAAAACCCCAAGAGTCTTCGGTATGTCTAAAACGCCGTCGTTGCTCTTTCGGTGATTTTTGTCAGGTCAGTATTCCAGAATTGAAACTAGATATTTTACCTCACCGGAAAACCCAATTTGCATGTCATTCAACGTTGGGGCTACTAACGAGAGCTTCCTTCTTTTATTGAATGGTGCTATGATTGTTTTGCTTGGGTTGACTTTTAAGCTCTCCTACAAGCACTAGTTTATAATGAGGTTGGGAGCAATTTGCATTATTCCCATATCCAATTAATCTTGCCTCTTATTGTAGCTACTAGGTCATCACCATGACCTTGGACATCAAATCTATAGTTGCTTAGTTTTATAAGAAGGTTATCGCCAAGAAACGTTGATAGAACATATCCTTGGAGACAACCCTTGATGGTGGTTAGAGTCACTGAATCACTTCCCATTTCAGTTGTTATTTTTCGATTGTTTAGCGAGTGAATTCGTCTTACCGTTGCAGGCTCGAAACCTCTTTTCTTTATTGCTCTTTTTATTAATACATGTGAGGTATTACCAAAGGCTCCCTCTGAATACGCAAAGTGCTATTTCTTTTGCCACAAACGTCTCTTGAATTCTACTTACAAGGCTATGTGAGGCATTTATTATGGATTTGCCGGTTTGATAGTCAAATTGGATTCAATGAAGCGGTGCTTTTGGTTCGGTGCATTTGGTTGGTTTGGTGATTTTGGTTTCATTTCTTAGGTTTTGATTTAGAATTTTCTCCATTATTCTCAGGAGAAAGAAGGTCGCTTGATAATTTTCCTGCCTTTGTAATGAACATCACTTTTACTTCCCTTCAGGCTTGGGGAATATAGTCGAATTATACTTGCTTTTGAAAATTTGACCCAGCAATGGTAGTATCTCTTTGATTCTCTGTTGAGAGACTCTTTTCTCGGTTTGTGAGGCGATGTATGTCCATTCCAATCCAGTTTTCAGTCTCTTTTTCTTCGACTATGGTAGAATCTGTAAAGCGAGTTTGTAAAAGCAATCTTCCACTTTCCTCTCACAATTATTATTATTATTATTATTATTATTACTAAATATTTTCACATTTGCTATGCATTTTAGGTTTATTTTGGTTTTGTTTATGTATGTCAAATGTAAAGTTTTTGTTGGTGGTAGTGTGAAGGATTATAGTTTAAAAATTTTATTTTGTGGACTTGTTGGTGGAAACATGTAAAAATATAACAGTATTACCATTTTATAGTTAATGTATTAAACTGAAAAATGTCTCGCTCTAATTCTCTATATCAGTGCGGTTGTTTATTGTTATGTCTTTTAATTGGTACTATTTCATGTACTCTATTCGGTATCACCGAACCATTGATTTCTTTTCTAAGATGTTAATATTACTAACAGGATTGGAAAAAAAAACAGTTTTTTTTTCATTTTAAACAAAAAAGCTGGTTTTTTTATTTTAAACAGTTTTTTTCAATATTTAAGTGGTATGTTTAAAACGTTTAAAACTCCATTAAACTAAAACTAAATGGTGACAAGTATAGTTTGGCCCATCGGTATTACAGCGATATAAAAAAGCTCGCAAAAAACGTAAAGGGTACCGACCCACCTTTGATTAATGTACCGCCCGCCGCTCCACGTTGACTATCGCTAGTCCACGTTGTCCACGTAGTTTATTCCAACCTATCATAATTCCGGTAGAGAATATTTCAACCAATTATATTCAGTGGGAGTGCCCTACATTGTTGTTAGCAAATATTTGACCATTTTTTTGTGATGATAATAAAAGAAGCCGAACACTTTTATGGCCTTTTATGTAAATAGGCTGAAATTGATACATGGTCCTTTACGTTTTTTTTGCGAGTTTTTTTTATATCGCTGTTATAAATGTGGGCCCTACTATAACTGTGTCTGCTATTACTACTTGATGCCGGATGACGCTATTAAACGGATTTTACAGCACTCTACAAATAAAGCGTTCAGTTTACTGCAAGCGACCACTGACTATTTGACTCATAAGAGTGAGACTACAGCGGGTATTTTTTTGTGAGTGTATTTACTGTTTATATTGGAATTATTTATCGGAATGAACCATCATCGGCACTTTTCACGCTTTTCCACAATCTCCAAAAGAAAACATTTGTTTAAAACATCGCACTGTGTTTTAAACTGTATTTTAAACAGTTGTTTAAAACATTGCATTGTGTATTAAATATGTTTTAAACATTTACATAAAACATGGTGCGATGTTTTAAACATGTTTTAAACTTGCCAACCCTGATTATTAAAGTTAAAGCTACGTTCTAAAGCAGGTTTTGTAAGTACTGTCGAATTTTAATGTGATATTTTTATATTATAGTTTACAGTTATGTGTATAGTATACGTATAGTTGACTACACACTTGTTATGCGTGTAAAAAATGTCGACGTCTTTGGCGGTGCGGTAAAGATCAAAGACGCCGACATTTTTTGAGTGCTTAGTAGATCTGAAAACTATAGACAGTAATTGCAGTTTATTTTATATTCGGTGTTAGTTTCGCCTTTTGGTTGCAGTTTAAATTTCACAAAACTCAAACCTAAACTTCAACTAAAAGACGAGATTGCAACTCCCCTCCCCATCCAGGATAGAAACACAAAATCAGAAAATCTAAATAACTATTCCCAATTTACTTTTTAATGTAAATAGCACATTTGAAACAAAGCTGCGTTAATATGTTCGAATAATTCTTCGGCAAAACTGACGTGGTACGCATTCACCGGCACTCAAATAAAACACACGTAGACGATACTTAATCGAAGTGCATTTTTAAATCAAACTTAGCTGGGCTCTAATCGAGTGCTGGTAAGTTGTTCGTCCCGCATTAGCTTCACCATAAATCTCGAGATAAAAAACGGCCGGCAATGTCGCTGTATGCAAATAAGTCGGCGGAGCGGGATCGGGGGGGCCGGTGAGAGCAGCCGGCCCGTGATATATGGGGCACCGGGTGTCAACTGAGTGATGCATGGAGACCGGCATCTCAGCCGGCATTTCGCAGCCATCCAGTTACACAAGAAATACAACAACACTCTCGGTAATTGGAAGCGGCATCAACACTCCGATTTGAAACATTCGCTGATAACTATTAACAAAATTGCTGTTTATCTCCAATTTAAGTAACTGATTTTAAGTCTCGTGATTTACAACTAATTTACATAATTTAGGTTAGGGGCGTTGCCGTGATGCGTGAAAAAAATCTCTAAGATCTGAATGAGAAATATTTAAAAAGGTTAGTAATAAAAATAACATTTATTATGTAAAGCTGTAAGTACATTATGCAGATATGAAACATCAATAAAGTACATATACAGGGCGCGCCACTTAAAACTCCCCAGGCTTGTATTTGTTATTTTTCAAACGACGACCATGTTGGCGCATCAAATTGTAGATATTTTTAAGACATTTAAACGTGTGTACAGAGTGATTTATTATTATTTTTTATTTGTTAAGAAAGAAAACTTAATATCCTTGAATATTTTTTTACTTCACCCTGTACATGAAATGCGTTAATGTTTTTTTATAAAGGTTTTAATTAGCTTCAATTTATGTTATTACGTCATATTCGAAATTATTTGTGGTTTTAGAGGAAGAAATTAAAAACACTGTTTCCGATTCCAAACTGATTTTTTTTAAAATAGCTTTGAAAATAATGTAAATAATAATTGTATGCTTTATTTGTAAAAGATATATCACAAACAATAACAAAACAGTAACAGAAAAAAAAGAAATAAACATTTTTAAAAACAAACTTATGTATATTAAAATGTACTAAATAGGAATTTTTATTTTTTTTAAATTTTTATTTTAATAACATAAATTGAAGCTAATTAAAACCTTTATAAGAAAACATTAACATAGTTCATGTAGAGGGTGAGGTAAAAAAATATTCAAAGAAATTAAGTTTCCTTTCTTAACAATTAAAAAAAAATTTTTCAATCACTGCATGCACGTTTAGGCTTTAAAAATGTCTACAATTTGATGTGTACAACATGGCCATCGCTTCAAAAATAAAAAAGTTACAAGTCTGGGGAGTTTTAAGTGGCGCACCCTGTATAGTACCCCAGAGAAATTAGGATATTTCTGGGGAAAAATTTCCAAGCCAAAGCGTTTGTACTTCGTCGTTTAAATAATATGTCAAAAGTCTCCATCGGTGTGCTAAAAATTTTACAGATAACTAAAGGTCAGAAAAAACAGTTTTTCGCAAATATTTCGTCATCTGTTAGATCTACAACAGAAATGGTTAATATGAAGTTTAGATTAAAAAATTATGTACAGAAAAGTACTATAAACTTTTTGGTTGGAGAAACCATTTCGGAGATGGTATATCATGTGAATTTTTAAATGGTAACCTATGCACTTACGTCGGGTGGGTTATTTATTAAAGAATCGACATTAAACTTGGCATGTGTCATATGTTACCAAAACGAGATTTTTTTTATCTCTGTCAAGTTTCTACTACTTTCTGTTTCACCAGAAGGGAAAATCTTCTTTATTTTTGCGTTTTTGGACTTTAGAGGTCCTTCTACACATGTGTGTACTAATTTCATGAGTCTTACAGAAATGTTCAATGTTGATAAAATCACTTTGTAAACCGCAGTAACGAAAAAAAAAAAAAAAAACGCATAAGCAATTTTTTGTGGATAATTTTCTAAGCTACAAATATAATAACTATTTATCTCGTAGAACTAACATATGATTCGCCAAAAATTGCCTTTTTTATTTTGACCCTCTGGTAAACTTTTAGCAGGAGCCACATCAATGGGTACTTTTGACAAATGGATTCAAATTACGAAATAAAGGTCCATACAATTTAGCCTACTGGGAATTTTTCCGCAGATTTGCCATATCCTTTTCTAATTTTCTTGGAATGTAGATGCAAGAGTCGCATAATGCAAACAAAATATGAACAAAGGGCAAATAGTAAAAATTACATTTAAATATAACACGTCGCTAGTCAAATTTAAAGTACATGTGTTAAACAATAAGTAAAATTGTTACGGTCGATTTTCACATTTAATAATGGCCAGAAATTTATGTACTAATTTTCGTTATTTTCCCAAATTTTATTGTGCATTTGAGCCTATTGATACCGTCTCTCGCCAATAGATATTAATAGAGTATAACTGGTTGCATAATAGCACTACCTGGTTCATGTTGGCCATTGAATGTGTTTTGTTACAGGAAGTACGGGTGAGTACGTTCAGATATTCATTAAGAGAGTGCATTGCAAAAACGCCCTTTTAAAGCTTCTACAATGGCTAGTATTGTTGATTAAACCTTCTTTTGGTGGGTAGATTTATGAGGGGACGGCTTTCAAAGTTTATTATGATAATATTTGTGGATATAAACGAAGTTAGAAAAATCTATTCTAGTTGTGGGGTACGCCGTGGAGTGGAAATTCTGAACGTACCGAGACGGAAGACAAGAACTTGACATTTTGATAGAGGACATTTTCTTGGTCATTTTTTCCTTTTGCTGCTAGAAGATTGAGTCGTCTGAATACGAATTTTAGCAATATTGTAGTTTTGCTCCATTTATGGGATTTAGTATTCATCACGACAAGATTAGTTGTATTTTCATTTGGTTTTGAGTATCGTTTTGGGGAAAATGCAGCTACGGATTTCCGGATAAAGTCAATTTTCAAAGCACGTGGCATCGTCTGAATGCAAGATTTTGGAGTGGCATTTTGACGGCAAAGGACCTCTTTCAGCCCACATCACATCTCAGCTACGTCTCTGAAAACCCACTTAAAGTTGAAATAGATTTGTAATTTAGGTTATTTATTTTATTGCAGGGCTGTTTGTTTGTTTGTTTGTTTGTTTGTTTGTTTGTTTGTTTGTTTGTTTGTTGTTCGTTTGTTAGTTGTTTCCTTGCTAAGTATATTACAAGTATTGGGATCTATTTGTTAGTTTATGGCTATTTGGATTGATACCTTATGGTTTTACTTGGATCTGTTACTCGTCTTCTACTTGAGCTTTGTCACATTCTACACTTTACGAGGGACTTCCAGTCTGACTCTGGTTTCAACTTCTAGTCCAGATTTTGGTGTCTAGATGTCTAGATGGTGGATTATTGACTGACATCTTGTGTATGTATGGTACTGGCGATCTCGGCACGTTACCTCGTAGATGGTCTACCACCTGCGGCTGTTATCACCTGAACTACGCTACCCTGGTAGGACAGGAAAAGGTATTCAGACACTACCAAAGGTAAGCGGAATCATATTCTCTTAACGAGGGATCCGTTACATCAACTCAACGTCTATGGGACAGTAAAATAAAATTTCAAAGAATATTGGTAATATTTTGCTCGTAACGTAAATCTCAGTAACATTCTAGATTTCAGTAATATTTGGTATATTTTGTATATCGTTACTTCACTAACTGAATAGTTTTGCCTTATTTTACAAATAGATGTCAATAATTTTAAGTAATTTTTTGTTTTACCGTACCTTGGGTCACTTGTAGTTTTTTTTTGTCTCGCTTCTGGCATATGACCTTTTGTACATTTAGCAAAGATTTATTATTTTGTAAGATATTTTGTGTATATTAGGTTAAGCGTGTGGGCCCCACTTATTAGTTCACTTATTAGGGTATATTGTGCTACTTGTACTGCGTATTGAGTTATCGGTAATACCTAATTGTGAAATATTTTGTACTACGTACCCTTATATTTTATTAAATGTTTAATTAGAACGACGTTGTCTTTTATATCTGACCACCTACATCACCACAATTATCGAAGCCACCCCCAAGGACCTGACTAGTCGGCCGTGTGAGACTCCCTCCTCACTAGTGTATTGCAGAGGGGGTACTGCACGTAAAATATTAAAATTTTGTTCAGGGCACAGGGTGACTACCCTACAGCCTTTGGGGCCCCCTTTTATAAGTGGGCCTAGGCCCTGTAACAAAATAATATATTACTAATTAACCAAAGGACGCAGGTAAAATTTCATCCATACAATAAAAACGTCCATTGACCATAATTTTTATTTTTTTTAAGATATCATAACTCGCCATAATTTTTAAATTTAGGGTAATTCATTATATAATTTGATGCAATTATACTTTGGTAAATGTTTATATGTAGTTGTATTAATTTAATGGAGTAGGCTCTAAAAATAATAAAAAAGGTTTGAATTTGTTTATCAATGCAAAAACAAATGTTGGTTAAACATTTATATGATGATGAAAGTTTCACTTTTCCCCTTTGAAATGTTTTTTAATTAGAATTCGTTAATTTTTTCAAAAGTTTTATGAAAGTTTTTGTGACGAAGCACATGAGAAAAGGCTAATTAATTTTGGCTTTCATGCGTTGGCTGATGACCCCATAACTTTACGATTTTTTGTATATTGAGTTAAAAATTATTTCCAAAAAAACAAAGTTTGGGAGTTTGCCGCCATTCTTATATCGCAACCGAGGTAGCCTTGAGAACTTTTTATATTTTTTCATTAGCAAAGACGTATTTCTATGCAAAATTCCACTTAAGGATGTCTACATCCCAGCTCAAAATGCCTGGGTAATGCGCTGCTAGATTATTAGTAGAATTGGCCTTTCCCACGTAATTAAACTTGATGTTTATTTTGTCATAAATCATTTATTAACACCTAATAAATATTGTATATACACGTCATATCGTATAATATTTTAATTTTAGATAGATATTTTAAAAATAAAACTATTGTCTCCTTCGCCCCATATTTCAAACAAGTAAACGCGCTCAAATTACGTCATGGACGGACCCTCCAATCAAAATTAAACAATTTCCGGCTTCATACGAACATTAACCGAACCTGTTGACATTTCTGAATTTTACATCTCGTCTGGAAGCCTGCCGATGAAACTATTTCCATGTTGCCTAATGTATATGAATGTTTAGCGTTAGAAGAAATGCTTTTATTATTTCACTAAAGAATGACTACTTCTAATCTCCGCTTTTGAAAATAATGATTTTCCATTGAATATACTATAATAAAAATGATGAAAATCAACAGAAGAAACACACTTTATATGTGGGCTCTCAACAAATAACAGACACTTGGCAACACTGATGGAAATAAAATGGGTATTAAATAATAATAGATAGGTTATGTTCTCTTATTTACGCTGTGATCGTACGTATCTAGTTATTAAATTCAATTATGCTAGAATGTGTATGTACATACATTGTTTTTTTTTACAAGAAGGTGTATTCTTACATTAAAATGATCTTCACAAACTCTGTCTTCCTGAATTCGGTATGTTACTTATATTCATCGCCATAGCCCCTGCATTTCGAATGATTGGGTTTTTGGGTATTAAAATAAATAACAGAACCAGCGTTTACACTTGTATTTTTACAAGATGGTACAATTCAATGCCTTGCCACCATTTTTATATGTAGTCCAAATAAAATTCACAATAACAAATAAAAACACTTTAGAAAACAAAACTACATAAAACGAACTGATTTGATGAGGTTATGTTATCGAATGTGTCACACGTTGGTTACACGTCACTGGAACTATAACAAAACTTGATGTCATGTATGTCAATCCGGTAAACCTAAAAAGAAACAAACACTTATACTTACAATCTGCTCATATGTAGCCTCTAACAAGGATACTAGAGTATACTGGTTGGTCCGTTCGCCGAATGAGTCATTAGTGGAGAAGTAATGTCGTCAATTTTAAATTCATTTAACATAATAATTTTTTCTGTAGAAAAGAAGCAAATTTCGCAAAAAAGAAAAATACGGGTGGGTTGTTTTAAAGAGAACTTCTCAAATATTCAATAATAAAAAAAAAGTGGGAAAGGCCCATTAAAAATCCGCTTTGAAATTATTCTAAAAAAAATCACTATGTCCGTTTAAAAAATACGATTGACTTTCAAATAAAAGGATTACATTTCGCAAAGCATTTGATTACTACTATGTTTTATCGTATCGCATATTTTAAGTTGTCAACTCGCTGTCTGCAAAATGTTGAATTAAATTTATTTGTCTAATTAGACACGATGGATTTTTAAAAACACGCTCGTGATGGAGTGCACCGTATTTTTCGATCAGTGTTGTAAATAATATATGCCTCTGCCTATCACTGACTGATACCAACGTCAACATATTTATCACGACCAATAATCTGAGAGAATCATGATGGACGGTCAATCATTATTTCAATATCACCAGCTAATCGCGCATCGAAATTTATATCCTGGAATAAAAAACAACTACCTACCTATCGATATCTACTTCGACAACTCCAAATCTGAAATAATTTATTATTTTCCGCTGCTGTGTAATTTGTTAAATTTCAACCAGATGTATGTGATGAAAAGGCCATTAGCAAATCATTGTTAGAATCGTTAAGTTCTGCATTTTAATTTGTTTTAATATTTTAAAATTAAAAAAGACGACTATGGTAAACAGACTTCAGGTAAGAACAACATAAACCCTGTAGCACAACATATTGTGTTGGCAAACCAGATTCAATATTAACATTATTTAACCAATATTGGTGCAGTGTGCAGAAACTAATATCGATTTTCAAATATTGGGCAAATATGATTCCCTATTTTTGTGTACTTATTTATTGACAAATGAGCGTCGACACAACGAGGCTTCAACTTTAAAGTATACAATACATACGCTATGATGTTTTTAATCAACTAGTTGCTCAATGTTGAGTAGCCTGTCTAACTATTATACAAAGTGCTATTAGTCTTTTTTGTTGCTATAAAAACAATTGATATTTCTAATTTTAAATTTACCGCCCATAGCAAATTCAGAAACGATGGCACATTCGAGTTTCGGCCATGTTGCCGCATGTCGATTACAATAACGTGTTGGTGCTCCATAAATTCGTCAATTTCCTTAATAAAAGACAGCGTACAGCTTGTGACAACTGCAATAATCTAATAGATAAGTATGCATGTTCCCTTTCAAATGGTAAGTAACAATAAACATCGTTTAGGTTTTGGCAATTTTCCATATTCTTACAAAGACTTGGCGTATTTGACTCCTTTCTGCCACGTTCAGTGTAGAAATTGCGGCACAGCGTGTGTATAATATCTAGGATATTTTTGCAAATCACGCATATTTAGGCACTACGATATTTACCACTACATACCTGTACCTTATATTCAATCCATTATTTGATGATGATTTTTATGATAAGGATACTAAAACCTGAAGATCTAACAAGCACATTTTTTTGTACAATTATTTATCTATACATATAATGAATCTGTAAAGTTGGCGTGTCTGCACATTGAAAATATTTGCAAAAAACTGATCTGGGGGGATGTAAGTTATAGAATAAAGATAGTTCTTGTAATTTTTGTCTGTTTGTCTGTTTGCAGGGCCCCCATAAGAGGAGGGTCAGTAGGTACCGCGGTACCCGAGCCCGGCCACGGCCCGGTTAGACCATTAAACGCAATATTCGCTCATTAATTATGAGACAAAAAATTTTATTCACATTTCTCCCCCCCGCTCATCAATTATTAAGCGCGGGGACCCGCCAGAGATCTTGACTTTTTTTAATTTCTCCCCCCCCCGCTCATCAATTATTAGGCGCGAGGGCCCGCCAGTGAATTTGGTACCGGGGCCCATGATTTGATGTGGGGGGCCTGTTTGTTTGAACGCGCATCACGCAGAAACTACTGAACCAATTTTAATAGTTTTCACAGGTTTTATCTAAACTTGGAGTTTTGTCGAAATCGGCCTACTCTAAACCACGTGGTTTAGTAGAACCGGAGATACAGCTTGATGCCTACAATAAGCGTATTTGCACGGCATAAACTTTCATGATTAAAGTTAGAGAATATTATTTAGGTATTATGCAAATCACAACTTACACACTTTTTATTTATTATGAAAATACCTACTTTCTGTATATTGTTGCCCTAATCTGGGCACGCTAATATACTAGTCAGGTAAATACTTTAAAACACTCATTATTGGAGAATCAATCAAAACAACTACTCTTCTAGCTAATACTGACGAAGTATTGAATTACATGATAGGATTCTTAGCATTTTAAAGAAAAAAATATATTGAAAATACTTAAATCATTTATTCAAATTTAATCATTCACACTTTTTTATTTAATATGAAATTATCTACTTTCTGTATATTAGTGCCTTAATCGGGTCACGCTAATATACTACTTAGGAAAACACTTTAAAACACTCATTATTGGAAAACCAATCAAAACAACTACTCTTCTAGCTAATACTGACGAAGTATTGAATTACATGATAGGATTCCTGGCATTTTAAGGCAAAAAAAATATATTGAAAATAGTTAAATTATTTATTGAAATTCAGTCATTCACAACAATGATTTAAGTATTTTCAATATATTTTTTTCTTTAAAATGCTAAGAATCCTATCATGTAATTCAATACTTCGTCAGTATTAGCTAGAAGAGTAGTTGTTTTGATTGATTCTCCAATAATGAGTGTTTTAAAGTATTTACCTGACTAGTATATTAGCGTGCCCAGATTAGGGCAACAATATACAGAAAGTAGGTATTTTCATAATAAATAAAAAGTGTGTAAGTTGTGATTTGCATAATACCTAAATAATATTCTCTAATCATGATCAAAGCAAATAAATAAAAAATAATTTCATGATTAAACTTCTGTAATATTCCAGAAAAAATCGAGAGCATTCTGGAACATTCCAACATCTCTTTGTACATGTCCCTGGTGATTCTACCTCAAACGTCATTCACAAAGAAGCTTTATAGTTAATTTCAAAATTCCACGCGAACGGAATCGCGGGCGCAGCTAGTTATTAATATGCAGCCTTCAAGAAACCTGTAAATAATTGTTTGTTGAAAATATGCATCATGTACAAAAATATATATGAATTGTTTTATAGCAACTAAAAAGACTAATAGCTTTGTATAATAGTTAGACAGCCTGTAGTATACTTATGTAGCGCATCTTAACATAGGAAAATCTGTCCTGGGCCATTAACCTAAAATAATTTCTCTAGTATGTGAATCGATTTACCACACTTTCCGTCTTCGGTCCCTTCAATATTGACATTCGAACTCAAAGATTACCTTCAATCCCACATTAATCCCTATTAAATCTGTATTACATTTATTGTTACCTATCTAATAGAAATTCCTAGATCGCTTTCTTTGGAACGTTATATTCCGGTTTGCACACAACGAGTTCAAAGCGTCATCCTCTTTTAACAACAATAATTAAATTCGCATCATAATAAAAAAGCATCAAAGATGAGTGGTTGATTTGAATGACATATCGGACAGATGCAGGCAGACAGGATTGAGATCTGTTGAAGCGCAAAGGCACAAAGATGAGAGGCCTAAACAATATTAAAATGTAATCTGTAGATCTCCGGCGATACCAGTCTCTCTTGAATGGAGAGTAATAATAGTGAACATTGTACAAGGAAAGATTAGCGTCCGATAATACGTACTAAAACGAACTTTGCCCAGCGAATATAACAGCTTTCTACAACAAATTACCAGCCATCGCACTCGAAAAATGTTTTATCAGATATTGTGCGGCAATCTCTCTAACGTTATTTGTATCAATATGATGGGAATCATAAAACATAATGTCCTTTATTGTTATTGGATATTATAATAAAGTCAAGTAGATCCACGGATAAGATATATGACATATCGATGAATGACAACACGGAACCTTTTAATTATTTCACGAACACAGAAGTAGTCGTATATAGTCTGACCGCGGAAAGACGAGTGAACATGTGTTTCTGAATTACCATTAGTGGAATTCCATTTAGGGCGACGATGCTTGTCAAGTGTGTTCAAAAAGTGTAGAGGTAGTAGTACTGAAACAGTTTCTATGTGGACATTTTTATTTAGCCTTGTGAAAAAAATTAACTCATATAAACTCATACTGTACCTATATACAATGTGTTTCTAAAATATATTCATATATTCATTTATAAATATTTACATTTTTTTTATGTAGGTACACATAGTAGATTGTTTAACAAGTGAAGAAATGTGGTAGTTTTTTTTTTTGAAGATTTGTAATGGGTTTCATAGTAACAATAAATAAACAATATTTCATTTGATGAAATTGGCCATCCAAATGACGAGTTTTCTGATATCTCAAAAGAAGTTTCAGAAACTAACTCAAATTTATTCCGTAAAGTCAAGAGAAAAATTCGAGAAATATTACGAGTTGTTTTGCCATTGGAGAATTGATAAATGCTTACTTTTACTTTACCAATATTACTAGCCTTTATATATTGTTACGCGAGTACGCTGCATATTAACGAAACTATAATTTCAGTTCAAAAAGGTTGCTTGCATACCTAAAACTCAAAATGACTGATATGTGGCAAAAAAAAATCGAAGGTTTTGATAATGGATCATATCACAAAATTTTCGACTGAAGCTCCTCATTAATCATTTCTCTTCATTAAACTTGCATTTATTTTTGCTCCATGCTACATGTCGGAGTGATGAACTACGTATGTTGAATGTTGAAGATAGCGAAGATACCGGTCCTGTTTTGGTTGTAACATCACATGACACAAAAACAAAGAGAAACATTGTTTTTGCAGTTATTTTAGAAGTAAATAATTTCATCGAAAATATTTCAGTAAGACCAAGGAAGTGGCTATTTGTACGTTATAAAAAAAGGCAGATAAACTGTGCAGCCAATAGGAATTGTTAACACTTTCTAGAGTACGACAAGAAATATTGCAGAGTACTTACTTTGCAAATGCTAGTAACTACACCGGGTATTGTCTACGAAGGACTTCTGCAACTTTACTTGCTGACAGTGGAACTGATATCTAAATATTGGAAATATATAGAGGATGGCGTTCGAACACCGTTGCCGAGGGATATGTTGAGGAGAGTATTAAAATAAAGACTTGAACAAGCATGTTTAACCGCCTGAAGAACGTTAGTGAGCAACCTTCTTCTATTGAAGATTCCTGCGTCCAATTAACAGTAGCATCAAGCACGCTAATGGGAGTTTCCTTACTATTTTCTGATATTCAGTCAGTGGCACATTTTTCTTCACTGTTTTCTATAGAAAGAAGTTCTTTTCCATTAAGTGCATTTTGCATGTTCCTAAAGAACGAACCTTTGTATCGATTGTACAACTTTTAAGGGACTATGGGCTTTTTCAACCGGAGGATATGAGTCTTACACACTCTCGTAGGACAATGATTGTGGAATAATTGCAAATTTTAGAAGCTGTCGATAAAAATCCTGCAATAAGTATCTCCTCAGGATTTCTACAGAAATTGGACCGTCGGAGTTTGTAGTGTAATTCCATTTTATATTCATTCGCACACAGATACAAACTTACAACTAAATATAGTAAATACACAAAATATACAAAAATGTTACAAAAGTGATAACTTTTAAATGAATTTGAAATGCCGGAGGAAAACTAAAACAAATGCCAATTATTTGTTTTGATATATGTACGCAGGATCTAAATGTATGATTTAAGATCAAAATCTTGTAAGCATTGTATATGCTTCCTCAAAACACAATATGAAATCATTCAACTAGGCTGAAATGTCCTCCTATAACTCCTATAGTTTTCAAGATAAAATTCGTCGCAACATAGTTCATTGGATAGAATCTAATCTAGAGGCACGTATTTTGGTCATTAATATTAATGGTTATCAAGTCAGCTGTGTACGATGTTAAACTTGGTGTTCCACAAGGATCTA
This sequence comes from Rutpela maculata, assembly GCA_936432065.2. Classification (NCBI taxonomy): domain Eukaryota; kingdom Metazoa; phylum Arthropoda; class Insecta; order Coleoptera; family Cerambycidae; genus Rutpela; species Rutpela maculata. The sequence goes on from OW386286.2 coordinate 255,073,804, forward strand.
TACCAGATCCGTTACTGTTTTCATTATTTATTAATGACCTTCCTAATCATATCACGGAGAACTTTGTTGCAATGTTCGCTACTGACACAATTAAACTCTTATCAGCAGAAGCAACAGCTATCTGTGATTTAAACGCTGGGTGTTAAAGAAACAGACTTGTTTTGAATAAAACCAAAATGAAGTGTATTAATTTTTTTGATAAGAAGAGGTATTCCTAGTAAAACCAAACTAGTGATGTGCAATTTTAAGATACAACAATGTCTCTAGGTACTTACATTGATGACGGATTTACCTAGGATGTTCACATAGACGGTGTTTGTAGAAAATTAAAAGCGTGTTATGAAAATTTAGAAATGAAGCTTATCCTAACTGTTCCAGGACTACCACATATAATTAGGTGGGGATGTGAAAGGGATTCAACAGAATTTTTGTAACTCTAGAGGAGCTTTACTTTTTAATATGAGGTACACTGAAAGTTGTAGGTAGGTTTTTAGATAATAAAATTCTTACGATCCTATCAATTTAAATCTACAGCTGGGCAACATTATTATTTATTCGTCTGTTTGCATGACTCTCGGCATGACTACAGTGCACGGCACGGTGAATTTTTGCATATTCCACCTCATAGATCATCTCCAATGCGAACTAATATTTAGTCTGCCTGGTCAGGCGTAATAATTTTCTGTCGACCTAAATTATCATGTTTAGGCCCGGTACTTTCATCTCCAGTTAAATTTATTCTCCAGATAATTTCCTTGGATACAATTGTGTCAATAATTGTTTCCATGGGATTTATCTGTAGAATACATTTAACGAGGGATGAAAGTACCGTACTTTCGTCTAATTTCCTGAACAGATCTTGAAATAGTCGATGAGTTGCAATCTGTAAATCTCCTCAAATGTTCACGTTGTGCAGCACGTCCATTGTAATTAAGTTGGCAATAACTGAGGATCATATCGCTCATATTTGAGTTTGAAAAAAACTGATAAGTACTAACCAACAATGGAAAAATAAAATTGGAAAATGTTGTGATTTGCTGTCTCGTACAACTGATTATGTATATTTGTATATCTAGTATATTATTTATGTCATTTCCCATTCTGTAATTGGTACTTGTACTGTTGGATGGTGTATTTCTAAAAAATAGAATAAAATGTACCTGACCTAAGTATACATTTGTATTTCTCTCAAGTACAATACTTTTCTCATATAGAATCTGTAGAAATTTCTTTATCTGCACAAGCCGAATTAAATCGATTTTATTTTATTTATTAACACTACTCCTATCCCTTTAATAACGAAGACGACGGCATTTTGACTGGTCCAAATATTCAGATACGACCCTGAGTCGAGTTCACGTCATGGACGACTAATTCCATCAATTACGGACAGATGGTCTCATTATTTTCAGACAGTGCAGTATTGTTTCTAAATTTATTACCCACTTTCATAATTAGAACTTTAAATATTATATAGCCGATATCCCATAAATTAAGTGGCCGTGGGAGGTGGATAACAAAGGAACATCCACAAATATTAACGGGTTTGACATATTATTTTGAAGTCTGACAGGATTATTGGACATAAATTAATTCTGCTTTAATTAATACCAGGCACTTCATTGTTTCTGTCCATAACATTTTTTATTTAATGCACTTTATGCCGATTTTAAACAAATGAAAGTAGGTGAATCAGGGGAAGCTTGCCATTACAGCCTAACATCATTAACTATTGTAGGTATAGTAGATTCAATGTAAGAATCCGATTCAGTCGGCACTCAAGTTGTCGGTCAGCAGCATAATGCCAGATGCGTAGGAAAATATTCTGGTAAACAGGGTTCGAACTCAAATGGAATACCTGAAGAATCGGGAAAATTCAGGGAATTTTAAAAAGCTTTAAAAAATCATGGGAATCTCAGGAAGAATGCTTTCAATATTTACAGAAACATTTCTCAAACAGGTCTGATGCAAAACTAAAAGAAGGGGGTTCGATGGACCGGAAATTCGAACAATGTTGAGAGATGAGAATTTAGTTACACCAATGAATAACAATGAAAGAGCTGCATGAGCCAGTTTTAAGAAAGTTGTACAGAATTTTCTGGAGAATCATAAAGATGAAAATTATAGGGAAGTAGACGCTGATATGGTGGAAAATGTTGGCAAGTTAGTATGTTGATGAACCTCAAGTTACATTTTCTACATTCACATGTTGAATTACTTCCCAATGAATTTAGGAAATTATACTAAGGAGCAAGGAAAAAGGTTTCATCAGAAATGGAGCATGGACGATTTTGCTGGGCTGTAAAGTAAGAAAATGTACGAAAGTGAGTGCAAGGCAAGAGAAAGCTACTCCATAGATCTTTTGGGGATAAAAGAGTCCGATATCATAACATAATGGATATGTAATAATGGGGTATATATTAGTACCATTAAAGTAGGTAACACTACAACATTAGAACCAAGAATGGTGCACTGGCTGCACCAATAATAGCCTATACCTATAAAGGGGACGCAATGAAAAAACTAGGAAAGATATAAAGATTGACCTGTCTAGGCATCACAGGAGAAATGTTAACAACGCCTACCGCAGCCATAGAAGCACTACTTTATCTACCTCCACTACACTTAGTCGTGAAGAGTGAGGCACTGCTAGAAGCGGTACAGGCTGAAAACAAATGGACACGGGACCATTCCAAGAATAGGATACCATACCGAAACATTTCAACAGATAGGAAAAAATCGAGTACTAATCATACAGTCAGATAGAATCAGCACAAGCCACAACTTCACAGAGACCTTCAGAGTATACTTGTTACATAAAATTACACGCTATCTTATTAAACAAAACAAAACTTCACAGGTATATCATATTAAATGATAACAGCTTCTCTTATTAATCGCTTATTTTTAAGATATCATATTACATCTTTGTTTCCATTACTTCTACTGACCACGGAACTGCATGTCCTTTGTTCTATATTTTCTTCACAGGTTCTGTATGTTATAAATACTACTGAAGACGCTTCATTGAATCAGGTATTAAACTCAGTTAGAATGCAACACTTCTAATTTATTATTATATTCCTTCTCCAAGAGCTAACGTTGGCTTCTTTAAATAAATAAATCTTTTTTTAAAAAGTCATTCATGTAAACAGTGATATAACATAGATATCCAATAAGGAAGAGGAAGAAACAAGGCAACTGCTAAGACATCCAAATGATACCATATAGTATACTGACGGATCAAAAATGTCAAGAAATATTGGAGCAGGTGTTACGAGGGACCAATCAGACAGACATTAGTCTGAACCTGAGGAATACCGCAACGGTGTTCCAAGCTGAAGTCACAAGAAAGAAATGATACGGAGGTCATGTACTGACAAAAGAATCCGTATCATCACTGACAGCCAAGCAGTCACAGATGCAGCAGACATACGTTCTAAAACGGTAAAAGACTGCCTTGGTTCCCTGGCGAAGCTGGCGGAACACAACAGTATACAACTGGAGTGGACGCGAGGACACCAGGGCAATGAAGGTAATGAAAAAGTATATAAGCTGGTCAAAGAAGACGCAAATGCAGCCTTGATGGGACCCGAGCCAACCCGCGGGATATCATATAATGCCGCAAGAGGAATGGTAAAGGAACTATTGAGACAGAAACAGAACTCATCTTATACCGGAACGGCAGAGTTGAGTCAATTGCGTATGTTCATCACTGGCGGACCATCCAAGACAAAGACCACTGAACTGTTAAAGCTGAGCAGAAAACAGCTGGGATGTGCAGTGGGAATTTTAACAGGACATTGCACAGTGAATAGACACCTAAACATAGGCGTGAAGGACAATCCAGAATGCAGGTGTGTGGTGAGGAAGAGAAAACTCCTCACTAGATACTATGTGAATACCCAGCCTTGGTGGCTGGAAGGCTTTCATACCTTGGGGAACCATTCGTGACCCCGGAAGAAATAATCAGACCGTACACGCCTTTTGGAGAAGAATGGGGCTAATAGGATAACAAGGCAACAAGACTATGGGTGTTACTATACTAACTATTAGTGACTATAAATGATTAAAAAATGTTTTTATTCCTTGGATTGATGTTTTCTTTATTAAAATTCGTCTGCTACAAAATACGTTACTCATACATCAAAATGTGAAAAATATTAAACTGACAGATTTTAATACTGCCAACTGGTGGATAATTAAATATGGTACCATAAAATTGTATTGACTAGGGTACATGTTATACGTAGAACTGAGAGTATACTATCATGTCACATGAAACTTGTACTCTCTCATATATGATGTCACATCATCAGTTGTCATTATAGATAATTTTATTATTATAACTGCCGATTTCATCGATTTAAAATGGTATATGCAAGAAACAATATTTTGATTTGGTATATGATGAAGCGAAAAAAGTATGCACACGTATATGTATGAGAAACTGATTGAGTATCACCGTCTCACCGTCTAGTTCAGGGTCAAACGGATCTTATCCGAAAAATGTTTAGAGGATGTACAACATAGATCAATGTAAATGCGATAGCGCAGAGAATAAAGGAAAAAAAAAACATTTAAACAACATTTATTTGCAAACCACCGGTGTATCTGGCCGATTGTATTAAAATAAAACCGCATAGAAATTCTCATAAACAAAACTAATAGCGCAATTTTGAATATCACTTTTAGGACTTGAAATTCAAAACGAGGGCCTCAAAGAAACCCCAAAGGCTAAGTTTCGTAAAAAACATTGAAAATTTTTCATGCAGGACTTCTCGTATAACTTAATTATATTATACTTATCTGATCGATACCGCTAAATCATGAAGAAATAATTGTCGAGGACTGGTGTTAGAACTTTTTTCATGGTTATTAATGAATCTTCATTTAATAAGTTTCATGCAATTTTAAAGTGGGGGCAAATTCCATATAATTGCGAGCCATATACTTTTTACGTCGGTTCTATTAGAATTTTATTATAATTTTTAAGGCATCTCCTCTTAAAGTTTTTCGGATGTACTTGAGTCGCCCTGGATATTACACTATACAATTGACTTTTTCTATTTCCTATTCTCGAGCAAAACCACTCGCGGCTATTTTTATGTTTCTTAGTTTTACGTTGAAAAAAGTCGCACAAGTAAACATGTATATTAATGTAAATAATAAATCATACGTATGTCTGAGCCGCCGCCTTCACTAAAAGGCAACACTGTGGGAAGGCTGTTGTCCAAGCTGTTTGATTGAAATATGCCATAATTAATTACATTGTCATTTTAATGCCATGTAATTTTCTAAATGTTCTATAGTTAATAGTGAGTGGAGGTGTTAAGTTTTCAAATATTTTAGATTGTTGTATTCTAATACGATTTAAATAAATTGTTTGACAGTTACTTTAACGTGTGTTTATTGACAAAACGACAAAAAAAAGTTATAAGATACATCGCCAACATCATGAAGAAAGGGATAAGCAATGTATATAACAGGATACATTACCAATTACTCAGCAAAAAAAACTATTCAGCCTAACATTTTTATTGCCATATTAACTACAAATATACAAAAACTATTGATTAATTGATGATTAAAGTAAACGATACAAAATATTACGTTACTGTTAATAAAAAAGTGATTTTTAATCGAAATTGTGAAATTCATAAAAACAATTTCTCACAATTTTGACACACCCAATGAGTTTCTCCCTTTTTACAGTGTCTGCACCTTCCCTTTGTTCCATAGGTATGAAAATGTTTGTTTTGTCATTTCTAACATCCATATGGGAGCCTTGGAATAACTGGGCATTTATTATTTTTTTTTTGTTGAACATTCAACACTTCCTGCAGATGCCCTTCTTCTCTTTGGTTTATTTTTCATCTTCAAACATTTCGCTATTTCATATCTGAAGTCCTTCAGTCTAACTCCTTCCTTTACCGTCAACTTTAGGCACATCCTCTCTCTTCGGCATAATAGACATGTGTTGTTTAGACAGATAATATCCAGTATTTGGGCAAATATAGATAAGCCACTGACGAGTTCTGAGCGTTATTCTGTAAAGCAAAACTAACATATCCATTATATCACTCCCCCCCCCCCCCCCGTGAGTATTGCAATGTTTTACGTTCGGGCTTATTCTTTTTAGTTTTGTTATACCTCTTCGCAGTTAAAACTGGCCTGATAGAAACATGTGCTGGTTAATATGACGGGTTTGTTATCAGTCCATTTTACACAAGTAAGTAATTTTGTTTTCATTATCAGATTTTGCCTAAAGTGAACTTCGTCCCTTTTTGGACAGTAATTTATCGTCTTTCAGTTCACAGTTTCGTAACATCTTGCTTTGAATGGTATCCAAAGACTAGATGCCATAGTTATCCCGAAGAATGTATAACAAATTCAGAGATGTAAAAAATATATCAAAATATAGAACTGAACACGCAGGATTTCTAATACTTCCTAATCCCAGTATACGTTCGTCTTGTGTGCTATCTAAACGTATCATCGCCTCCATATATTATGAAATCATGTACAATTTCTGAAATTCCTGCCCTTAAAAATATTTTATAGCCATTTTTGTTGGGTTTTGTCTTATGTATTGTTTTCAGGAACCGGCTTTTTGTCCTTTGTAAGAAACCATAATTTCATCAATGCTTTTTTCATTCTCTGTGCCTGAACAATTTCTCCGTACTATGTCTAATACTTGTCTTATTTTAAAGTATCTGTTATCATTTAATTTATCGTTATTTACAAAATGTATAAATCTTCTTATCTGCTGATATCTTTTTAAAGGTATTATTTCAGCAACTTCCTCACATCTCCATTTATAACTCCAGTAGTCGAGGTATGAAGGCATACCAAATATTCCCATAAAAATGTGGATAGCAATAAAATCCCATATTTCACTGGTTGTTACGTTTACTGATTTTCCAGTAACTTGTGAGGAATATAAATTTGTGTTTTCAATGATAAGCTTCGTTAAGGCCGTCACTAAAGAATAACTTGAAATATTCTAGACGCGAACGTATATTTTCCGGTAATGAAAAGTTATCAAAAGGGACATCCATAGGAAAGCTAAAATCACTATTTGACCAATTGTGCTCCAAAATATATTTGTCTTATAATTTTTTTTCTGTTTATTTTGTCCATTTTTGGTTTTCTCTTTATCTGAATTTGTGTTGTTTTTGGATGTGATGTTATATCGTCTTCAGTTTCCTTTGATGATGTAAACCTTGTTTTTCTTGGTGTAGACAGTTTTATATTTTGGAGATACGTCTTCTAACACACCAGCAGCCTCTACTCTCGAGGGAAGTTTAGGAACTGTTGTGGAAATATTATTATGAAATTCGGGTGAAAAATTTGTTTGTGACAAATTGTTTGTGATGTCTTCTAACACTCCAGGAGACTCAAGTAGTGACGAAGGTTTAACTCTGCGATGGGCTCGGTAAGGAAGGAGCTGGTGATGAAACTTCGGAAGAAAAATTGTATTTAACATTGCTTTTAAAAAAACTTCATTTTCGTCATCACTAGATATGTCCTTATCAGAGTAACTTTGTTAACGACCCTAAAAGGAACAATATAATACAAAACCAGACCAATAATTCGTACATTATTCTTTGAATAATGTTAACTTCCTACGTTATAGTAGTTTAGGCAATGTGGAAAATATGATACAAACTAAACAAAAGCGACATGCTTAAGAAATTGGCAATGTAGACTGGTTTTTTATATACAAAAAAATTTCAGAAACTTACCTTTGGCATCAAACATCTGCTGCAATTGGCATCCATCCAATAATTGCCACTAGATGGAGCCACAAATTATTTTTGCATTACCTTTTGATTGATTTAGGAGGATCCCACCCTTTAATTAGGTAAATGTTATGATCACTGATATTTTGCAGGTGTACAAAAACAATGTATCCCTGTAAAACACATTATCAAATTAAGGGCTAAACCGAGAAAATGGGCCAAAAATGGCCATTTTCTCTTGTTTTGGGTGGGACGCCCTGTATATTTCATCTCCAAGTCAATTTTTCAATCCCATTACCAGGTAGCCGGTGTTTAGGAGAGAGCTGTCGTCGATATTGTACGTGATATATCAGATCCATCAATCCCCCGAATAAAAAGCTCATATCTAGTGAACGATGTCCGTCATTTACCCCTTGCTAAGTGGCGAAGCAGGCCTTGGAAACTATAACTGCTATTCGGTAGCCCTGAACGTTCACCTCTAGCCCGGTGACTCACGTATGATGGTGATTGAATGACTTGATGGATATCTGCCATTAGCAGTGACAGTTTTAAGACCACTCCGTCTCCCCCGCACTGTGTCCCGTCCAACCCACAGCTGCCCTGCCCGTCACCGTGCACACCAACTGTCAGATCGTTCGTCTTTTTAATGTGGACGCTGAAGAAGACAGCACCGTTATTATAGCGTGATGATTGCGGATGTCGCTGCCCCGAAGGATGTCAGCATAATAGAAGTACATTTAGAGTAAATGCGAATTCTTTTATTAAACAGCTTGTACATACATATCTACACAACTAATCAAATTTGGGAATGTGGTTCCTTGCGCGACAATGAGAAACGAGCCTGGAAGATATAAATACACTTTAAAAAACACATTTTACACGAGCTGTTCTCAGATACTGCCCACTACATACCGGGTGTTTTCGAAACATATGTATGTATTCACATCCACGAAGACTCACATCTTTCTGGTATACGCAAAAAGAATTATCTATGAAAATACCCAAAGATAACCAAACAAATAAATTTTGAGAACGCCCATGCTGATCTTTCTGGATCTAATCCTGACCTTGTGGCGCATCGTTCAACAGGTAAACCGTAGTAGCAATAGTGCAGCGTTTACTGCTGTCAAAATACATACTGATCGTAACGCGTACGTGGTTATAATGAATTGTAGTGGATTGTGTGAGTCGGACAAAAACCTAACTATTGTCTAATGCAACCAGATTCGTTCTCCTCCCCGTTTGCTGAACACCGTGGTGGTGGCAGAATTTCTCGTTGGGTTGACCACGACCGTCTTTAATGTGAACAGGCCGGAGTGTACGATGTGGCAACGTTGCAATCTTAAACTCTGTCAGTCCTACTAATAGTCTATGTAATGAAGGAAAAAATAGCGTAAACATTTCGTGCCCCGTTTTCGAGGGTGCTGAACATGATGGAAGTGGTGGGAGAAGTCCTTGACCGCCCAACCCCCTGAAGCGGCCAAAAAACAACTCTTTTAACCACCCCTTTTATGTATCCCTTTATGTTGTCATATATAAATTGGTCTGGGAAATGATTTATCGACGGGTTATACTTGAAATTATATGGAAGAGGGTTATAGGGTAAGTGGAATCCAGACAGCATGAAAATATTTTTATGACAAAATAAATTATTTGCTTACAATTAATTTAAAAAACCTAGGTCGTTAACAAACAGCATAACAAAATGCACATCGCACGCGACCTCTTCTCCATCATCATCGCCCCAGCGATAACTGGTGGATGAGGGTAAGTTTCCGTTACCCGGGGCACTGCACCAGACACTAACATAAACTTTTTCATTTCTCTCTCCTTCCACACACCATAAGCACCTTTGTATAGTTCAGATTTGGATATTGCACTGTCATAAAAATGTTTTATACACACCACTGAATATTTTGTAGGCTGCCAATTTTTCTTAGACATTCTCTTCAGCCACTGTTTCCTCAGTTCCGGTTCTTTGGGAAATCTAAAGGCCCGGACATAACCTTTAGATGAAGAACTGTAATTGGTTGTACAGCCAGGTACACAACATTTATCTGGCATGTTGTTATTGTTTTCAGGCCCCAGACCTAGAATTAATTAAAATTACTTTATTGGTTTTGGTAGTAAAAGTGAATTGAATTAAAAATATAGCTTGCATAAAAAGTAAGGTTATAACGTAATTTGACGCACAAAAAGTGATTTCAGGTGCGATAGATACCCATATAATTAATTAAAAAATAACTACTTACTTTATAAAACACAATTTGTGAAATTACACCAACAGAGAGGCACTTTTTATGTATTATAATGCGAATTTATTCGTGACAGATTACTGCCCAACTGTTTGAAAGAACTGAACCACATGTTGCCACATTTCCATATTCCGGCCTGTTCACATTAAAGCCGGTCGTGGGTTGACCCATCCCCGCAAACGGCCAAAAACCATCCCCAAAACTATATCCCCGAACTATAGTTGTTTGAGGAACTCTTACTTGGTGATACCTCGTTTTCGAGGATGCTGAACACTGTTGTGATGGCAGAATTTTTCGTTGGGGTGACCTACCCACGCAAACGCCCAAAAACCACCCCCAAACGGGGGTTAACGCGTATTATAATTGTTTGAGGGACTCTTACTTGGTGATTCCCCGTTTTCGAGGATGATGATCACCATGGTGATAGTGGAATTCCTCCCCGGGGTGACCCATGGCCAATAACAACCCTCCATAGGGATGAGAGTGCGTTCTCAGCATACCGAAGCGAAGAGGTATTTTTTTGCCATTGGGGGGGGTGAACGGGTATCAAATACTCAATTTGTTGTCCTTTCGGTGTTCGGCACGTTCGAAAATGGGAGGGTATGTCCAATGGTAAGAGCACTCTCTCACCCCTTTGGAGGGTGGTTATTGGCCGTTGAGGGGGTCGGCGGGTATCAGGCACGCGTCCCAGGGTCTAGTCGAGTTTTTCGGGTCTTTTTCCGACTCACACAATCCACTATGTTGTGTTTTTACTTTTAACATTGTCAAATTTTACAAACATTGACTGAGCAAGCATTGTGCTTTGTTATGGTGTGGCCGGGGAAAATGCACGTCTTATTCTCTTGTAAGATGTTGTGAATACGAATCAAAACATCTTGTATAATTATATATACTTATATATACTGAACAAGGATACTACAGGGTGTTTACTTTCTGGAAAACGGGGAAAACCTAGAATAGTCAGGTAATTTCATCTTGGTCGGGGAAATCAGGGAAAACTCAGGGAATTTATAAATTTATAAGGAAAGTCAGGGAAAGTGTATTAAAACTACTTATATTCAAAGTTGTTGCCATCTTGCCCGCTTATCAATTTTTATTTCCGAAAAAAAATTGTCAAAAATTTTTTTGAGAGCTTATAGCTTCTCTTGTATATACTAAATATCAATTGGACTCTTACCTGCTTGATTTATCTATTTACCCCAATTTAGCCCCCCAGGATAAGAGGAAAATATAATCTAGTTCCAGATTACGTTACAATACATACGTGTACCAAATTTCAAGTCAATATCTTAAACGGTTCCAGAGTAATCGTGCGCACAAAGAAAGTTAGATACAGGCAGACCGACAGACAGCTTTTTTCTCTAAAACTTAAAATCTCGACGTTTCATAACATTCTAAACCTATTTGAACAATAAAAATTTTCAAAATTTTTTTTTCGTTACTATACTTCCATTGGATGTGGAAGTAAAATACACAACGGAAAAATTACGTCCTTTCCTTGTAAAAAATCTAATTTATTACGAATTTAGGAATAATATGCTGCATACATTGCTGCAAACAAATCAGTTTCCTTCTATCCGATACTGCCGAGGTAATTCTAGTAAAGAATGCGAGTTTATCTTACAAATTCATAATACTTTAAATGTTTATGAAGTTCCTTTGTGTGTCTGCACGACTATAAACCCATCTAACCTTAAAGGTGCATAGTCCTTTTGTTTCCCTGCAAACAAAATAAATTTAAGAAATGTTTCTTATTTAAAATTAATAATTTTGTAATCTACAGCACAAAAGGTACAGCTGATGTTTTGCCTTGTGGCGTTCCATCTCAAAGAAACGGAAACATTTGATATTCTCAGAAAATAATTGAATACGAAATGTAATTCTTAACTTCATCAGCATTTTCTTTGTGTCTTTCATCTGACGTTTCGATAACTCTTAGTTTCTTTGACTCATGTTCTCAATTTAATCGTTCTTAAAGTTGGAATTAATTAACGGGCTGGCTCGAGGTGTTTTTTTGTCATTAATTTAGACATTTTACTGACAAATATTGATATTTCAATTTTCAAATGGTCGAAGAACGAGACTCGACATACGCTATGCAACTCTCGAGCATATAAAAACAGACAGTTGATTCTTACGTAAAAACACATCACTAACATATTTTTGAGGTTGTCATAAAAAAAACTTAATATATTAGTATTACAATACTCCAACGGTGTAATAATATTTCAGTTCAGTTCAAGTTTTAACAAGGAAAATCACAGGATTAATGATAATTTAGAAATATTACATTTAGAAAATAAAAGATCAAAATTAGATTTATTAGAGTCTTTAGAAATTGATAAATTAAAAAACTCAGGAATAATTTTAAATGGTAAAAAAAATACGAAAAATTCATCTTTGTTAAATTTGTTTTTATATTGAATTTCTTTCCTATGCTAAGAAATTTTAGGAATACATATTAATCAGTTACTATGAATAATTTATTATAAGTTCTTAGTAATAATTTATACCTTTATTAAATTATCGTATTGGTTCCTATATAAACCCTTTTGTACATTGTAATGTTAGTTTAATACTCACATCCGAAGAAACCACTGTGTGGCGAAACGATTGTCATATTTGTTTAAATAATAAAAAAATATATATACCTGGTGATTTTTTGAAAACGAGCCACCCTTAATAACTCGAGAACCGTTAAAGATTTTTTTTGCAGTAAACGGCAATTTCTTGAATGTCAAAGGGGACACATTTTAATGAGAAAAGGTGTGATTCAAAACTCACCCTCAGCCACCCCAAGTTTATAATTTCAAATGGCACCCCCAATTTTTTTCATCGACTTCTAATAGCGGAATGTTGATACCGTGCGTGTAATTTCCCATTAGGCATGTACATTCACGTAGCGCGAGATATTTGACAACACCGGCAGCCGTAAATTCGTCCGTTGGTGGAGCATTCCAGCTCTGTTATTTCATTGCAGCCAGCTGGCACGCGCAATGTTGTAATTCTTCTCCCCATGCCTAGCCCGCGACTACACACACGGTATAATGCAATCGTAAAAAATAGTGTGACCTTGAAGAGGAAAATTTTTGAGAGGAATGCAAAAAACTGAAATTTTTATGAAAAGGTGATAAAAGCCATAAAAAATCTAGGTAATGTGATATTACATTTGGAAGGCGCACACTGGCAATTGCCGGCATGTTAAAAAAATCCTCATTGCCCTAAACTACCCCCACTTCAAAATTATTTAATGTGATACCAACTTATTATTGAACTTTTAGGTAATTATTATTGTAAACATGAAACGCAACATCATTTTCAGACTCATAAGCTATTTTACTAACCTCATAATAAGTGTTCGCAAGTACACAAGTAAATATATTTAACATCTTCTATAATTATGTATATACTTAGATGAAGCAAAATATGGTATTAGTCGCTATACCCCCGATCCTTGGGGACAATGTTTTTCATAAAGATTAAAGCTTAAGGAACAATTTAAGACATGTCCTAAAAAAAAACTGGCTGTACTTTCAAAATGGCGGCCATATGTTAAGAGAAGAACTGTTGCCAATGTTGTTTTTGTCATTTAACAGAAAAATTAAAAAAGATGGACTAAAAACAACGTGCATAAAATTTTCTACAATTTTGTTCCTATATACAATATTTTTATAGGAGTTGCCATTTTCCAGTTAAATGAGTCCAAAATTAAGAAAACATGAAAATTCATATATCGGTAAATCACTTAGAGGAAATAACTGTTTGAAGGGGCAAGTGGATGAATGTGTTATGTTACCAATACTTAATTTGCCACAAAATCGATTTTAAGTTATTTTTCTGTGAATTTTACATTAACAATGCCCGGGACTTCAGTTTTTTTTAAATCATCCTTCTGAACAGTTCTGTCTTGATAGGTATGAAATAAAATTATCATATTTTCTAGTTTTTGCTTTAAGAAATATTTATTGTACATAACATGTTCTTCCATGCAACACAGAAAAATAAATGTATACCTATGAATGGAAGAATGTGCTATAAGATAATGATTTAAAAAACAGTGAATAATGAGACTATTTGGTCCCCTCTTTTTTTGTTTCTCTGGTTATTGTAAGCTTTGATTCTTCATTTTTACTTACACATCCAGTGGAAGTATAGTAGCAACCAACAAATTTTTAAAAATCGTTATTGGTAAATAGGTAAATCAAGCAGGTAAGAGTCCATAAAATTGGTCTTTAGTATACAGGGTCCGCCACTTAAGAGTCCCCGGGCTTGTAACTTTCTTATTTTTGAAGCGATAACCATGTTGGCCACATCAAATTGTAGACATTTTTAAAGCCTTTAAACATGCATACAGAGTGATTTAAAATTTTTTTTTTTTAAATTGTTAAGAAAGAAACTTAATTTCTTTGAATATTTTTTTACCTCACCTTGTACATGAAATGTGTTAATGTTTTCTTATAAAGGTTTTAATTAGCTTCAATTTATGTTATTACGTCATATTCGAAATTCTTTTTTGTTTTAGAGAAAGATCTCAACTTGATTTTTTTTAAAATAACTGAAAAAATGGAAATAATAATGTTATGCTTTATTTGTAAAAGACATATCACAAACAATCCCCAACGTAACAAAACAGCAACAAGAAACAAAAGAAATAAATATTTTTAAAAACAAACTTTATTTAAATGTACTAAATACTAGGAAATTGTAAAATTTGTATTTATTTATTTATTTTTTTTAATAACATAAATTGAAACTAATTAAAACCTTTATAAGAAAACATTATAAAAAAATATTTAAAGAAATTAAATTTCCTTTCTTAACAATTTTTTCAAAAACATTTTTTTAAAATCACTCTGTATCCATGTTTAAATGGGAGGGAAATATGCGTTTACTTTGGGTTTATTATAAATATTTAAAAAATCATAAATGGTATAATCTTTAAAATAGTTTCAGATACTTCCCATTGCTCTAAGGAATACAACCATATACATATTTTGTATATGGTTAAATGTCATACTCTAATAATGAAATTAGGAACTATTTTCATTGACAAACTACGATATTCAAGTACAACAGAAATTTACAATAAAAAAAAATACTTGTATTTCTTAGAACAATAGCAATTATTTAAAACAGTTTTAAGATTATATTGTGTTTGGTTTTTTAATTACTTATAATAAACTGAAAATAAATGCATATTTCCCTCTCACTCTGCAAAAGCCTGCCCTTAATTTAGTTTACTATTTTGTCTATTTATTTTTTATATCATGGTACCTCAGCATGATGTTTTATTACTACGATGTACAGTGTAACCCATTTAAAATGGAAACACCTTTATACATTTTTTATTTTTTGTCCGAGTCATATTATGCATTTTTTTTTATCGGAAAACTGTATTAATGAAAGTTGTTTAGAATTGTCCAAAAACCTAAAGTCCAAAATTTCAGCAATATTAAAAAATATTGAATTTTGTTTTTGAAGTCCAAAATTTCGACAAAATTAAAAAAAAAATACAAATCACTTGACAACTACCTGGCAGCTTGCGTTTAATTTCAAACAAAATGTTCATGGCTCAATTTTGTAAAGAAAAGAAAACCAATTAAAATGATATTTTCGGACTCGGACATTGTTTTAAACAAAATTTCAATATTTTTTAATATTGCTAAAATTTTGAACTTTAAGTTTTGGGTCACATTGTATGTTTGGTTAAGTTTACTTAAGTTCAGTTTATTATTTTATGTATTTATATTTTATACCATAGTGCCTGGGAATTAGGCTTTGTTTTAAGTTTTTCACTGTGATGTATGTTTAGTTAAGTATAGTTTAGTGTGTTACTTTGTGTAGGTTTTATACGGTAAAACAACATGTAGTTTTTATTACATACATTATACATTTAATTGTGCTAAATCAGGGAAAGCATATACTTCTTTTTATATACAATTGCATATTGTATATATGTGTCAAATTTATTGTATATAAGTATAATTTAGGTAGTTTTGAAATGTTAAAAAATATGAAAACGTGTTTTTTTTTTATTTAAATCACCTATGAAACGGTTAAATACAGAAACGGGTGTCTCTATTTTATAACATCTAAATTATACTTAAAAACAATTTTGAGCTATTCATATTCACTGAAAATCACATGCACTCTGTAAATTTACAACAAAAATTGTCAGGAATTCGCGTAAAATCACGTTGTAAAGTTATGGCCTCCATGTACCTATGCAAGCAAAACCCAGAAATTCGTGTAAAATCACATTGTATAATTACGGCCTTCATGTGCAATTACGCCGAAGAATTATAAGGGGATACGTGAAATCACATCATATGTATTTTTACAACAGATCACAGAACTACATGAAGAAGCAGGTAAAATTACACATCAAGTACTTTTTTCAGCGAACGCTAATTTATAAAAAAAAAACATTTAAAGTGGGTAATACATTTTCATATCAACAAATATAAAGAAAAATCCATTTCAGTATCGTATTTAAGCATCAAATTAATCTATTATACATAAATACAGCAATACAAATGGACCAACACGTTTTATTCATAAATAAATGCATGAAAAATACTTCTGGGAAGGAAAACATATCCCAAATGAGAGAAAATGTGCGTGAGTTTGACGGATGGCCTACTAAGGTGGACGGACACTTCGGTGTGACAATGATGGCTTACATATTAGCCTGACCAGGTCCCCGGGGTTTCAAGGGAGGCGCAACTCGCTCCATACGCAAATGGAGAGATATTTCTTCCATTTCCACACTCGGTCTTAATGCTCTCGTCAATCCATCACTTGGACATGGCCCACTCAATGTCATTTACCAACATCAGGGGAAAACACAACCGTCATTATTCATATTCTTTAACACCACTTTTTGCAAGAACTTTCTGTGTAAATACCCAAGTCTGGGATTTTAAGTTTGCCGTTGGCATCTGGGCGATATTAATATTAGCAGGATTTCTGGCTTTCATGCTGATCTCTGATTAAATTACTTCCTAATACGAGAATGTTCATGAAGTATGACTATAATGACTAAAATTAAGAATTTATAAAAAAAAGTCGAGTTTGTATGAAAATCTAAGACGAAGCGAGGCGGTATACTTTGAATACTTACGCTTCCGTGCAATGAAATTCCGTACACTTGAAAAATAAAGTAATCCAGTTCTTACTAATATTGAGTGGTGTAAATCGGTCTTTTTGATTTTTTATTATCATATAGGTTATAAAAAACATTGACTCTGAAACGTCATAAGTAAGGTATTTGAATAATGTTAATCCAGAAGTTTTTTTTTTACTTTTTTACATTCGATGGGAATGATTTCGATTTATAACAAATGTAAAAATTGACTTTAAAAAATCACAGATACGACTGCACATAACTGCGATTGTATTTATTGTGTAAAGAATGTAACCTAGTATTTTGTCATGGCTCTGTTTCTTTTCAAGACGTGATTAAATCTTGACATAGGAGCAATTGGTCTACGACAATAGTTTTCTTTTTCCTTTAGCTCCTCCCAGCAATTTTCAATGGCCGACCACAATTCTTAATAATTTAAACAAAACAGAATGCTGGCTTGCTTCTGTTCTTCTGTTAATATGGTCTTCTTGGCACCTGTACTGTTTTTTAATTCCGATTTTCCTATCTTTCGACTAGCTGTTGACCTCGATGCTGGAAAATCTGTCATGAACACAGCGTCTCCTGCTGTTTGAAACGGATTTTCCCTCAAATAGCCAAGGGGTGCTTCATCTTGAACAAGATTTGAACTTCTCGATCGGCCTGAACCGTCTTTTCTCTTTACGCTACCTTCCTCCTCCCACCGTTTTTTCACACTCATAACAGTACTTTTATTTAATTGATAATGGTTAGCAACTGCTCTGATAGACCATCCTTCTTCAATTTTAGAGAGAATTAAATTTTTTTTATGTTAATTTTGGCATTACGAAAATATGACGCTGACACTGACAAATAAATAAAGAATGATTTAATATAGCGAAAAATAGGTGTACGGGATTTCATTGCACAGAAGTGTGTACCTTATATTTTCAATTGGTCCCACCTTATTAGAAAATTAAAAAAAAAATGGAACTTTATTACCTAATATTGATTTGAAATCAGTTAAAAATACATTTAAATTCGCTTTGTCCATTTTTACACCGATTTCAATATCCAATATCCTTAAAACCCTGGTGTATGAAACTCCCATTACCACTTTAGAAGATCTAAGAGAGCGAATCGTTGCCTCGTGTGAAACAATACGAAATACGCCGGGAATATTTGAACGAGTGCTCAATTCGATGCGAAGACGGACGGAAGCATGCCTATTTCCAATAATAGGGGAACTTGTCCATTTTTTTTTATTTCAATAAATGGAGTGTTTATGTATAAAAACACGCCACACCGAATATCGGCTCTTAAATCGCAGTACTTACTTTGCAATAGATAATTAATGTTGAGATCCTCGCAAAAAACATTGTGACGTCACTTCGAGAAAACTAGTCTCGCGTGGTGTCTATCAGACGGCATATATATCAATCGCTAAAACTAAATTTAAAAAAAATGGAAAATACCCCATTGTGTTAAAAAATAAAAAACTATTCACTTTAAGTAGTATTTTTTTCTTTTTTTTTTTGCTCAAATGCAATGAAAGTTGGCATATGGCTCTAACTTTCAGTGCAAAAAATTTTATTCAAATAGAATTTTTCAGTAAAATTAACAGAAAGACCGGTTTATCTGCAATGGTTTATTTTCTTCTTAGATTAACTCCGCGAGTTAGATCCCATTTTAACTGAAATTTGGTAAAAATCCATTTTACGTCAAGCAGACCGAGACTGCAGAAAATGAAAGCCGTAATAATTTTTTTGGTAAATTACACCTATCGCAAACAAAATCCGGGGACACACTGTATAGCTTCGGGACAAGTTATATACACACAGCTTTCAATGGCTGATAATACCCAACGTAATTACAAAATAATTTTCACAACTAAAATTAAATATAAATGCCTACGAAGCAGACAAATCAATTATTTCATGTTAAGTACACAAATGTACTTACGTAGGATAATCCATCACAAAGCAGGTAACAACACCTTATTCGGAAAATCAAAACTCTACACTAGCACTATACATTATAATTCGTTGTACTTAAAGTTCTTTCTGCTTAAACAAGCAAACCTTAACTTAATTATTAACTTCCTAAATTGAAAATAAAAATTAAATACAAAAATAGATTAATTAATAAATACTTTAATATAATAATTAATTCTTGAAAAATTCACTGTTTACACAGTTAAGCTAGCGTTACTAGCTGGCGGTACCAGTTCATCTGATGTCAGCAATCTTAGAACATAAAAGCGAGAGATTGGTAAAATGCAATATTGTCTGGCTTTACTAGTAGTGTGATTGGTCGAAGCGTCCCAGAGAACACTTTACAGTAAAGACCAGTCTATACTAGTCTAAAAGTTACAATACCTATGGTTTAACATATATTGTTTTTCTTGATTGTCATTACATAATTTATACCTACTTTGTTTTTTATTAGGTGGGTCGCTTTGGAAATGCACTTTTATGTGATATAAATGAAAAAATTGAAAATGAAGGTCAGTAAACTCTAAAAAGTGACACGAAAACGTTGTTCATAATAAATTATTTATTCTTGAAATATTCTCCCCAAATACCACTCGTGCTTTTAAATTTTATCTATAAATTTTGTCTCAAGCCAAGTTGCCAAAAGGTAATATAACTCGTGTAAATTAGCAGTTTATTATCAAAGATTAAATCTCTCCCGCTAAAGCGCTCGAATTTAATCAGATGATAATAATAAACTGTCAATTTACACCCTTTATAATACCAAGCAACAACGCTTTCGAAAAAATTTTACCGATAAAATTCTAAGCACTACTGATATTTACATACGATTATACCATTTATGGTTTC
This sequence comes from Rutpela maculata, assembly GCA_936432065.2. NCBI lineage: Eukaryota > Metazoa > Arthropoda > Insecta > Coleoptera > Cerambycidae > Rutpela > Rutpela maculata. Next base: position 255,093,749 of record OW386286.2, read on the forward strand.
TTAAAGATTTAAGTATAATAAACCTAAAATAAACGCATATTTCCCTCTCACTCTGTAAAATCCTGTCCTTAAATACATTCCGTAGCTCTTCCTTAACTTCAGATCTCAAACCAGGCCAATGAACGTTTTTATTTTCATGATAACGGGTCCGGTATCTTAAAAAGAATCACAACTTATTCTCCTCAGTTTTTCGCTCAATGCCAAAGAACCTGACCTGAGTGGGAGTTGCAGTAATGCAATTCCTAAATAATCTATTCTGATTGTCATTCAACGACTATTTTAATTTATAGCGTACAATCAAAAAACAGTTAACCCCATTTATCAGTCGCATTTAATTGAAATGCACTTTTTTTCCATATTCAGATGAGTAATGCACACTACAAGTTAATTGAAACAATGTTTGTTTGCTATTATAATTGCTAATAACACAACAAATGTTTAATAGATAACAAATGCAGTGTAGATATTGTTTATCGCGTTTTGATGAAAATTTTTAATTAATTCAAATCAAATAACAAATTAATAATTATAATTTAAAATTATTCTCTGTGCGTAGTTGCTGGTTGCTCTCACAGCGATTTGGCTTATAATTAGTTATTAGTACGTCAGTTTGATCAACCATGGATTAAATTGCATTGTTTAAATCGTATGAAATGACACACAATATGTGCACAGTATGTGCTTCTGGATTTCAAATTTAAAACAGGTATTTGCTCAGTCATCTGTCAAATCCTATCCGCATGTGAAGTATCAAAGAAATTTGATTTATGCATCATTATCATTTAAACGTTCACGGGTCCGGAAAATTGTGTTCAAACGTTAGTTGATACTTAATTTGAGCCTCTAATTTACACAATTTTCATATAATTACGAAACATATGTCGGTAACAATTGTTCTAGTTTGCTGTGTTATTGATGAAGCCTTTTACTCAGAGCTGGGTGAGCACTGCTAAAAAATGCTCGCGAGTACTATAGGCACTCAAAGAAGTACTTTATTTTTCGAGCACTTAACACTGTTAATAGTAGAGTATTCGCAATTACTAAGCACTCTGAACAAGTGCTTTAAATTCAGGAGCACTAAGCACTTTTAAATTTAAATAATGGAGAATCTATTGATTGAGGCTAGAATTTCATTGAATTGACGATTTGCACGAAAGAAAGTGTGGTAAAAAGTGTCTAGATTGTTATCACTGTAATTCACTGCACATGTTGACCAACTCGTCTAATGTCCAAACTTTGCAACAATTAAATACCTATAATATAATAATCATAACATTGTTTTCATTATCTTTAATGTTAAACCTACTTCCATGAAATAAATCATTTTATTAGTTTGTTTCGTAGTCTACAATATTTATAAAAATGTCGAATTATGCAATTTGTCAAACACTGTTTCCAACTCTCAGTTTAGAAGAATTGGCAGCAGTGATTGACAAAATGTATAATTCGACATTTTTTAAATATTGTAGACTACGAAACAACCTAATAAAGACGATTTATATTCAATGGAAGTAGGTTTAACATTAAAGATAATGAAAACAATGTTATGATTATTATATTATAGGTATTTAATTGTTGCAAAGTTTGGAAATTAGACGAGTTGGTCAACATGTGCAGTGAATTACAGCGATACCAATCTAGACACTTTTTACCAATCTTTCTTTCGTGCAAATCGTCAATTTATGTGTTATTACTAAAAAAGTCAACAAAGACAACCTAGAAAGAAATTAAGAGTTTTTTGAGAGGAAATATGTTTCAGGAGAAAGTTATTTCTAGTGCCAATGAAATTCAGATATGAAATTTGAACGTCGTATCTCAAAATTGATATTTTTGCCAAGAGTACTTCTGACTAGATCAGAATATAGATAATAATATGATAAATGATAAAATATCATTTTTACGTAAATTTGGTAAGTATGCTTATTGTGCTTGTAATGTAAAATGTAATATAATATGATGACTGATGATGATGTATGAATGACTTTGAGATAATCCCAGCCGTTTTCGAGCAAAACTGAAACAGGAAACCGTCATTGGCTTGACATACCAATTTAGAAAAAATTATCTGAGACTATTTAGTCGGGGAGCCCTCCCTAGCTGTACGTGCACCCCCCTGATCCTTGGGGACAATATTTTTCATAAAGATTGTAAAGACATGTCCTAAAAAAAACTGGCTGTACTGTCAAAATGGCGGCCATAAGTTAAAAAAAAACTCTTGCCAATTTGTTTTTGTCATTTACCACAAAAACAAAAAAAGATGGACAAAAACTTTTTTCACAAAAAGCAACGTGCATAAACTTTTCTACAACTTTGTTCCTATACAATATTTTGATAGGAGTTACCATTTTCCAGATAAATGAGTCCAAAATTAAGAAAACATGGAAATTCATATATCGGTAAATCGCTAGAGGAAATAACTGACAATAATTGTCAATAAGGCGTATAATATAACTTTATATTATTAACATAACAAAAAATAAAATAAACTGAAAAAAATTAATAATAATAATAATAATATTATAATTTTCAGACATTTATCTCGAAAATGGTAACAATGGTATCTGGAAAATGGTAACTCATATCCAAATATTGTATAGGAACAAAATTGTAGAAAATTTTACGCACTTTGTTTTTTGTGCAGAAAGTGTTTCTCCATCTTTTTTAGTTTTTGTGTGTTAAATGACAAAAACAATATTTGCAATTTTTTTAAACGAACGCCATTTTGAAAGTACAGCCAGTAACGTACGCCATTTTGAAAGTGCAGCCAATTTTTTTTTGGGGGGGACATGTCTAAAATTGTTCCTTAGGCTTTAATCTTTATGAAAAACATTGTCCCCAGGGATCGGGGGGGCACGGACACTTAGGGTGGGCTCCCGTACTAATTTTGAAAAAAGTAATGAATGAAAACAATTTATTATAAAGCATTTTATTAAGAATTATTATTATTGCACGAGATGTGATGTAAATCAAATTTTGATGTAATTATTTATACATTTTTCTTCGTCATAAAATAAATTTTCTTTAGTCTAAAAAAAAATGTTTTTCTAAATTGAGTGTGAATTCACTTTGCTTTCGAAAATTTTAAAGTGCTCACAAGTCATAATGTGCTTAGAAGCTTTTGGAGTGCTCGCAAGCATTTTAGTACTCACGAGCGCTAAAGTGCTTACGTGCCTTTTCGAGTGCTCGCGAGTACTTTACGGGATTACGAAGCACTAAGCCCTTTCGCAAAGTGCTCGAAGCCCTAAGCACTAAGCACTGATTTTAAGAAGTGCTCTTAAGCACAGTGCTCCCGAGTACAAAAGTGCTTAGAGGGCTTAGACAAGCACTAAGCACAGTGCTTAAGAACGGCTCTGCTTTTACTCTTCAGACATTCTTACCGAAAAATTAAAATTGCTGACGATGTTCTACTCTAGATAAAAAAAAAGGTGCAAAAATAAGTCGTGGATTGTTGGGTTTTAAAAGAAAGAAGCTATAAAAATAAAAATTCTGCACAAGTTCCTAAATTGCAGACCAGCCTCTCTATTTCACACCTTTTAATTGTTTACAATTTTCTCTGTTGGATGACCACCCTATATTTATTTTTAAACTAAAAGTATTATCAGGGTGTCTTCCTGGCAATAATAGTAACAACTATTTTCCAAACATTATTTTCTTAAACAATTATTTTTAAACCACCCTGTATGTTTTCCACTAAACGTATATCAGGCTTTATCCCCTAATAGGGGACGTGAGCTGGGTTTAGACCGTTGTGAGACAGGTTAGTTTTACCCTACTCATGACTCGTCGTTACGATAGTAATCCTGCTCAGTACGAGAGTAACCGCAGGTTTGGACATTTGGTTCACGCACTCTCTCGAGCGGGCGGTGGTGCGAAGCTAGCATCCGTGGGGTTATGCCGTATCCTTTCTAGTCGAAGGTGACAATGATATCTCTTGGAGTTCTGAGACTCAAAACAATGTGACTTGCAACTAGCCCTATTCGCCGTCGAGATCAATGGTAGATAATAGTGTCGACTACAATCGAAATATTATTTTTCACCATCGTTTCGTAATTATTATTTTTTGGCTAAAGGTATACTAGGTTTCTTTCTTGACAATTGGTCCATTCAGACATATAAAATTTTCAATAATTTTTTAATATTATGACAGATCTTATCAATGTAGAGGCAGATTGAAAAAAATAGGTCGATTGAGTGAAGAAAACCAGAGATATTGAAGCCTAAAGTTCGCCCCGCCCCTGATTCTCTAGCGCGGCCTACGTGACGCCACATCAGTCGAATCGAAGCTGACGTTGATTTCCGAGACTGTTTTTATTACTTCCACATCCACGTGGAGTGAAAGTACCGTAATTGTAAAAGAAAATTTAATTTTTTTCGTTAAAATAGGCTTAGAATGTCATGAAACGTGCAGATTTTAAGTTTGAGCAGCTGCAACTTTTTTTTGTGCGCACGATTGCTCTAGAACGGTTTATCATATTGACTTGAAATTTGGTACACCTATGTATTATAACAAGATCTGGAACTAGATTATATTTTGAACTTATTCCGTTGAACAGTGGAGTGGTAGATTGGTAAAGCGAGTAAGATTCCGTGAAATTGAAATTTAGTGTATGTACGAGAAGTCATGGTCTCAACATTTTTTCAGTATCAGTCATCCCCATTACCACCCCCATCACTTTATTAAAGGGGATAAAAAAATCAAATTGAGGTTTAGTGTGTCTACAAGAATCAAAGACCATAACATTTTTCTCAGCATCAACCCCACCCCCCACTACTACCCCCAGTCACCACTCTACAACTGATGTGACATATCGTTTTATGGGTTTGTGCTATTAAAATTCTATGAACAATTATCTCCACATAGGGAATCTGGATGTGCAAGTAGTGATTCCTTAGGCAGCGGTTTATTTTTTGTGTTGCAATGGTTTTATTAGAGCCTGATTGTATTAAAGGTAGTTCTGGGCATTTACCATGTGTACACTTCTTAATGGTCATGGAATCTTTTGATAAAAGTGAGATGCTTGCCAAATGCTTGGTACAAAGAGAAATGGGCAAGAAATTAACATTACCACAAGATGTTACATAGAATATAGTTTCCGACTGCCTTGGGGTTTATGTCACTGAATGGCCCAAGTTGGGGCAAATCTGTGAAGAAAACAAAGATGTCATTGATCCACTGATTTTTGAAAAAGTGTCGAATATTCAAATCAAAAGAGTGGTCAGACTTTAAAATTGCTGAAACCAATTTCACTGTGGCACTTGACAGAATTCATCGAAAAGGTGCCAGTTTGTCCCTTGCAGTTAAGGAATGGAAAAAAACTGAGTGCTGTTTTTATAGTTTGGAAGATGAGGAATGTCAGATATTTAAAAGAAGATGATCAAGCTTTAACGCCATTTAACTTTTTGGCATATTTGCTAGATCCTATCAGAAATAAAAACAAATACCCACTGTCGAAATAAGAAAAGAAGGCTGCTTTAGATATAGTTTCCCAACATTTTTCTGGCACAGGGTTATTACTGCCGTTAATAATTAAGTTGGAAGTGAAATCCGATCCTCTCCAAGAAACAATATTTTCAGAAGAAATTTTACAGAATATTAATGTAGTGCAGAGGTGGAAATCTCAAAAAAATATTAACAAAGTAATGATAATTCCCTTTCTGTGTGCCGTTGCTACTTCTGCGGACGTGGAAAAATATTTTCTTCGTGTGGACTTGTTCAATCAGATTTAGGAATAGCATCTAAATTAGCATTTCTCTTTAAACGTTATATTACTTAATACCTATGTCTTGTTTTGTACTGTTTTCAAAAAGAAATATTTTTATCTTTAAATGTTCTTATGTTAATGTTTTAAGCCTTTCAATTAAAGTTTTATTTTTGCAAATAATTTTATCCTCCTAGTTTTCATTTATCCACAATGGCGGCATTTCGGAATTTTTTCAATTTTTGAAATTTTGACAGCAATAGAACGGAAAACTATGAACAAAATATACATGGAACATCTGAAATACGAACGGATATGCTTCTCCGAAGCTTTTATGGTCATTTCGACCCAAATCTGCGACTTAGGCTATGGTTGCTCCTCAAAAACAGGGAAGTCGACGTGAGAGAGTAAGGGACTTTTTGGTACGTGTTGTCCTGAACTAGAACTACAATCCTGCAAATTTTCAGCTTTACAATAATTAATTCCGGGTAGAAGCGATATAGTTCCTTGAGGTTAACCAGAAAAAGGCAAAAAAACCAAAAGTTCTGCGGAGAATACGATGGTGACAATATTTTCCGACTTACCGTCCAACCACTACCTCCGAATCGAAAAAACCACCCCTTTTTCCGATTTTTCGGCGCTAGGCTTGCAAGGGATTGTCAGATCGGATTTTTCTTAGTCAACTTGAATAAAATAATTAAATATTGACCACAGGTGACCTAACCCACCCCCAGGGTTGAAACTACTTCCAATAACGAAGTGCCACGGAAACAACGAAAATCAGCTGAAAAGCGGTATACCCCCGTTTTCGAGGGCGAGGAATACAATGGTGATAATATTTCTCGACCTCCTCTCCACTCACTACCCCTATCCTGAAAACTACCCCCTTTTTCCATTTTCCGGTGCTAGGCTTGCGAGGGCTTGTCGGATCGGATTTTTTTGTCAATTTGAATAAAATCGGTAAATATTGACCACAGGTGACCTAACCCACCCCAGGGGTTGAAACTACCCCCACCCCCAATAACTAAATGCCACGAGAACAACGAAAATCAGCTTGAAAGCGGTATGCTCCCGTTTTCGAGGGCGAAGAACACGATGGTGAAAATATTTGTGCTCACGATAACTCTGGAACCGTTTAAGATATTGAGTAGAAATAAGAGAAGCTAACGTCTCCAAAAATTGTACCCCTACCAGCCCCACCCCATTGTTAAAGGGGGTGAAAAAAATAAAATTGTGATTTAGTGTGTGTACGAGAACCAAAGGCCTTAACATTTCTTTTACTTCTTTTTTACGTCGTAAAATATTGTCACCATCGTGTTCCCCACCCTCAAAAACGGGGGAGTTAATGTCTTACGGTCGGTCCGGTCGCAGAACTTTTGGGGTAAAAACTTTATCTCAAGGAACTAATATATTGACTAAAACTCCTGTGCTAACCAACTTACCTGTAACTCTTAAACTCTTGAAATCAACGAAAAGTTTACCTGACAGTCACAGTGACCTAGTATACATCCGTCATCATATACAGAATTTATGCCCGAATTTTAGAAAATTGTATTTCCAAGATGTGTTTAAAATTAATATATTATAAACTGAAATGTTAGGGTTTCAGTGTAAATTCATTTCGTTAAATGAATAAACAGCAACGAATTTCCCAAATTATACTAATTATTCGAATAATTCTGTAGTTTGTTTGATGTGATCGTTGGCTCATTGCTTTTGACACGTAGAATTTCAAAGACAGTTGGAGATGTGGCATTATTAAAATGTTCAAAGACCAGCAAAATCAGCCGGCAGAAAGCTAAGCAGCACGCGTTTCATCGATGCTGCTGATGGAGCCGTTCACAAAGACTTCGCCCAGGGCCAGTTCAGTTATTTTTGACCTGTCATTAATAAATTGGGGTGGATTAACATTCAGAAGAGACGCGTTATGATGCGAGGAGCCCGCGGCTGTCTCTCTGCTCCAGATGGATTGTGCAATTTCGCTTTGCGTTTGTGTTGCCTTTCATGTTTCGTATTATTGGCAGAATATAATGCTATGCTCTAAACATAACTTCTCTCTTCATCAAAGCCATTTTAATCAACTGACATTTGAATTAAAAACCAACAAACAGTAGTATATTTATTTGCGGACTGATAGCCAATTTAATTTTTAACTTGTCAGAAACATAACTGCCTTTATTTCAACGCATTTCTAAGTTTTTCGTAGGAATAAGGTGCTCGTAGATACTACAAATACGATTCGTTTCGCGCCAAGTGCATGGTTACTTGAATTATATTGTAGATTTTGAAATATAGTTCCTGTTTAGCCAGACTACATATTTTAAAATTATTTTGGGAATAAAGTCAAAAATTGGATTCAACTCATTGTGAAATAGACTTGTTGCATGTGCCGTGTATTTTAAATTAATTTATATATATATTAATATAATGTTAATAAACATTAGCAATTATCAAATCAGTTTTCATAATTTCTAACTGGAAAGTATTTAAATCACCGACTAGTATCCGGGAGAAGGGGCAAATCTGAGATTTCATACTCCTACGAGTACTCCTACGCCAAAAGACTACTCTAGCTAATTTAAATATAATTAAATTTGCTAAAACTCTTTTTTTATTTTTTGGATTCCGACAAAAATTAGGCAGTTAGAGGAAATTGGCTTTTTTTTTCGGTAAAATTTCGCCATTTTGTCACCGTAATTAATCGGTAATTAACTAATATCGATCTCATATACGATGTCCTAATATCATGTATTACCCAGATGCTTATTCATTAATCGCCCTTCAAAACAAAGATTTCTGCCAGTTATTTTTTTAAGATTTACATCTGGTTTTCGTTTTTTTTTTTTTCGAAAAATTTGTAGGCAACAAATGTAAAGAGCATCTTTAATTCAATGCTTTTTTTAAAATTTAATTATTCGTGCTGTCTTTGAAATATGCAACTTTGCCAATCAATTCCAACAGCTGTATTATTTAGACAAATGTAGGACTTAAAATTGATTAAAGTTCTAATAACTTTTATATTAGACGGACGATTTTTTCAAGGTTTTAACAGAGTGTTAATAAGAAACTATTTAATGTTAAGTTGGTTTTTGAAGCATATTTCTAAAAAATTGTGGTATTAAGAGCGAAAATTAACTTAAACCGAGCTCTGTTAGGTCAAATAAGGCATCTTTGCCTATGAAAGTAAAATTTTCAGAATCGATTACTCCGAAACTAAACTGACGATTTTATTTTTATTGAAAATTCAAGTGTAAAATCACTTTATTTATTAGTATGCTAAATTATATTTAGAACTGTAAAAGTTTATTTTATACAGGTACCTTAAAGCAAAAATAACGTTATAGGATTTTTTTTTGTGGTAGAATTCGACAATCTACACATTCTAATAGTCACTTTTTTTTTCGAAACCCTTAAGTTGGGGTGAAAGTCACCCCCAACGGAAAAGCACCCTTATTCCTTTTTAATATTTCATATTTAACATTTTGAATGAAACTATCCAAAAATATTTGAATTAAAACTGCTGTAGAATTAGTTCAAGTTACTGTACTAGTAGGTATATAAATGTAAACATTCTAATGAATTATAAACAAAAGAAACATTTAGCCACATCGTTTTCAAAGTATTATAAATGCTCGTATTAATATAAAATTACATATAATATGGTATTCAACACAAATTTCAAACGTTCTCGATTAAAACTGTTCTTACCAAACCAGGAATATCCCCGTTTCCCTTCCACCCAGTAACTGTATATTTTCACTGGCAAAGCCAAAGTTTGTAAATGAGTGATGGATACGGACGCCACAATCCATCTTGTCAAAGACACTACCTTGCTCATATCCGTCACTGTCCACAATTTTCGTCTCCTGTGAGTTACGTCCGTCATCCTGTCCTTCCTCATCTCTTCCAGGTCTTTTACTTTGCGATCGATATTTTCTGACTGATGGCCAGAGTATATTGCAGTTTACCTTTGTCGTATCCGGTTTCACCTAATTAGGGCACGATTTCGAAGCAAGGGCGCCCGCTGGGGTAAACGTAAACCGAGAAATGCTTCTTAAATAAAAATAAATAGACGCCAATTGTGTGTTTTAATATTCGTTAAAAATATATTATAATACTAGCTGTGCCCGCGATTGCGTTCGCGTAAAATTTTGAAATGAACTAAAAAGCTTTTTTGTAAACGAGGCACAGAGGAATTTTCGTAATCTAGGCAGACAAAATTTTTTGGCAAGTGTATGATATTTTAATAAACATCTTAAAACCTGAAAGTAAAATGAGCAAACTTCATAAGCATTTATTTATTTTTTTATCAGCAACATTCAAAACATCCAAACAAGTGTCGTAAACTGTCGCGTTTCCTTGTTCATGCTATAGCAAGTAGGGATAAACTGAATTGACATGCTTCAACTTCTTAAGTGTATCAATTCAGTTTATCCGTTTATCCGAACGTGAACAAGGAAACACGACAGTTTACGACACTTGTTTGGATGTTTTGAATGTTGCTGATAAAAATATATATATATATATATATATATATATATATATATATATATATATATATATATATATATATATGCTTGTGAAGTTTAATCAGCTTACTTTCAAGAATTAAGATGTTTATTAAAATATCAAACACTTGCCAAAATGGTATTTTGTCCGCCTAGATCGAAAATTCCATACTGTGCGACGTTTGAGGTAGAATCACCAGGGACATCTGAAAAGAGATTATTTGCGTCACTGACACGGGAGAGAGCCACGTACATCTGGCCGTGGAAAAGCAACTGACACTGAGGTCCACACCCGCAACGCGCAGCTGGAATGTTCAAGAATACTCTGGAATATTACAGAAATTTAATCATGAAAGTTTATGCCGTGCAAAGATGCTTTTGTACTAAACCGATTTTCATAAAACTTGGCCTAGTAGGCCGATTTCGATGAAATAGAAACTAAATGTTACTCCATGCTTAGATAAATTTACCTGTTTAAATTGATTCAGTAGTTTCTGCGTGATGCGAGTTCAGACAAACGGACAAAAATTCCAAAAACTATCTTAATGTATTCTATTACTCATCTTATAGATCAGTTTTTTGCAAATATTTTCAATGTACAGACGCGCCAACTTTACAGATTTATTATATTGTATGTCTAGATATGGAGCTTCAAAAAAGCCGTATAAACATTTCTATATTAAAAAATAAGGGGATTTGCTTAGAAAACATATGTTCTAATATGAACAGTTTTGGAGAGGTGTTGGCACTCAGTTTTTTTAGAAAAAAGTCTACTATATGATTTCTGTTTCGTATACAATAAGATTTAATCTTCTGGTATTATGTTATTTAGATATTATTTGGATAAACAAACTGTGTTTTCCTAAGTCGATATTTCCAGAATGTTATTGATTTCTTCAGAAATATTGACGAAATAAGTGTCCAAATCATCAGGATGTTTGAAACGATCTCAAGAAGGAAGAACAATAATTGCAGATACCACCGCGGCTACCAGAACTTGCTGTAGAGTCTTTAGTAAGACTTGAGCCCTGAATTCGAAAATAATATACTGGTGTTGTCTTTCGGTTATCAAACCCTTAGTGATCTATTATAGATCGTGTATGCGGTGGTCAAAAGATTAATATAAGCAAAGTTGCAGAAATTGCAACGCTTTACCTGTTCAGATATTAAAGGGGCAATGCGTTACTGTTACACAAATGCTATGGAGACAACGCTAGAACTGCTCTCTTTACGTTTGTATGTGGGGAAAGACAACAGCACATACAAAAACAATTATAATCAAATAATACATAAATCCAATATGGCAAAATCAAAGACACCGCTTTTTCTTCAGGATTTTAAAGATTAATGCATTTCATCTGCATACTTTTGCATGTGGAAATATTGTGTGTGGAAATATTGCGATATTTGATGAGAGCCGTGTAAGCGATAACCAACAATTGCTTTTTACATTTAGTTCTCTAAGACTGTAACAATTATTATCTAAATTTAAATCAGATGATCTGGTTGCTCTCCTAAGAATCTTGCACTTAATCTAAATAAAGTACGTGACTAAACCCACTGAGTTGATACTAAACAACTAAGACATTGATTGCGAATCCTCGGATTATCAGGCTCGAGGTGCTGCGATTTAAGAAAGTGTACAGAGGTGGATATAAAATGGTTGAAGAGGTAGTTGTAGGCATAGTAGACTATTCAGGATCTAACCAATCAGCATTAAAGGCACTCAAGTCATATACTCTTAAGTCTAAACCTGCCTGGGAGTGCAGACAATCACTGGCAACTGGAGAAACAATAAGACGAATGTTAGGTCAAGAAGGAATATCGGGCAAAGAAACTGATAGAACTCTATTTTTCGGACCTGAACTACGTTATGGTTTATCGAAAGGACACAACGGGATAGTTCCAAAAATAGTTAATGGAAATAATATGTCCTACTGGAGGAATATTACAGGCCAGAGACAAATGAAAAAGCTCATGTGTACTACAGGGCATCTTAAATTCCAAAAGTCCAACCTATGACTGATGATTATTAATCATTGCCATTGACTTTTGAGATATTTAAAAAAATTGGCAGAATCTGATATTTTTCAAAAAAATTATTAAAGAATATCGATATTGAAGTTGGTTTGACTTTGTTATTTGTTTCTTTTTGCACCGATCTCAATATAGTATTAATTTCTGCTGTACAAAAATTATAAATCTTAAATTTTATCCTATTTATTTTTGTCTGAGATATGTGTTCAGTTAAGCAATGTAATGTTTGTCTTAATTTTGCGTCTTGTATGTCATCTCTGTAGGCGTAATTTTAATTATTCAATATTTAAAAAAATTCTTATATAAATCTAATAAAAAAAAAATACTTTAATAGTTGCAATATTTTTCCCATGCTCGTCTGAATCACATCATGCTATATGCATGTTATTGTTGACTTGTACAGGTTTTATTATAATGTAATAAATATTCATATTTTGTTCCTGGAAAATTAAAATGTTGTTCTGGAAAGTCAGGGAAAATCGAGGAAGTTAAAATTCCAATGTTTGTGGGAACTCTGAAAAATGCTGTTTTCAATTTTTGCTAATCTTACACTAGACGTATTTTGATGAAACTATAATGGGACCATCTACCAGTCACAGCGAACAATTTACAAAAGATTGTATAGACATCGGTTAAGTCAGTCCAGAGTAATAATTGAAACATATATGAAAAAATATACATACCAGCCAAGTCGAGAACCTCCTTCTTTTTAGTTTTTTTTTTTTTTCGGTAAAAAATACAAACATTTTTGTATTAAATCTGATTGATGTCCTCGGCAATACCGTTTGAAATTTAATTTCAATTAGACTCATCTTCCTTTACTGTTTATTATTATTATTATTTAAAGCTACCCAAAATCTAATCCCATTTCTTAACGTTTACTTCGATTAACAAAAAATTTGTTTCTAAAATGAAATCGAGAAAATCTGCCCGTACGACTATGCCTTTTCCTTTTCGATTCGACTTCGACAGGCTGAAAATATTTTACGACTTTTACTCGTTATATCATCTATCTGTGAGGTCCAATTATATACCTTATGTTGCAGTTTTTACAATAAAGTATATTTATCAACTCATTTATAATGCAAGAAAGTGGCGTTAAAAATGCATTTATTATGTTTAAATTTAGGTTTATTAGTAGTTCCTTAATAAGTTATTCGAAACATGTTTCGAGCAGGATATAATGTATATTCAAAGAATTCTAACGCAGTTATCATAAATATATCATTATCTTATGGTAATTATTTATCGTGATAATGTCCTTTTTATGATTCGGGCCATCGCATCGTGGATTCAAATATTTTAATAGATTTGTTAGTAAACTGTCGTCAGAGGTTTTTTCCTTCGCGATTTATTTTAAAATCATGGAATTAATAAATAGAAGTTCGAATGATTTATAAATACTTAAATCGAATATGAATTTATGGGAAGCGAAATTTGTGATTAATTAATTCACAAGCTAACCTTTATACCTGTGTATTTTATTATACCCATTTGACAACATCCTGAACTGAAATATTAAAAGACGGACTATACAGGGTGATTGCCAAAAATGCACAATATTCTTAACCTATTAGAAATATATGATTTTTTAAGATATCTCAAATGAAAACCATTTTTATTTTTCTTCTTCTTCTTCTTCTTATTCACAACTTTTTTATCAGTCGTTTTGTGATCCATGCAGTATTCTAGTTAGTTTACGATTGCCTTAGAGCACATGTGACGTCATCACGCCATTTGTCGCGGTTTCCTGTTGGGAGCTCTTTGATGACATCGGCTTAATGTTTTGAAGAAAGTCCTTTCGTCTCTAGCAATCTGGTTGTCGATGAACTATCAGCCATTCTATATTGTCCTCTCTCCGGTTGTTGTGGCCAAAAAATGATGGGAGTCGGCAGAATACGCCGCTAGTGAGTCGCTTTGGGAGACGTATTTCTTGGAGAAGTAGGCATCACGTTCAAACCAATTTTTTCATCGGTACTTTGCGACCAATCATATAAGAAACTGTGGAAACAAAAAAAAATGGTGTGCTTGGTGCCAGTCGCTACAGTCATTTTTGGAAAGTAGTCTATAAAGCACAACAAATGCCTAAATGAAAAATAGATTGTATTGATTATTTTTGGCATTCGTAATTTTGGGTCAATTTTTAATTTCAAATTCAAGATATATGAAAATAACATAAAAAACAACTTTATTTCATAAAAAAATATAATAAACACAATAAATAATACAACTTACTGTAGTAGATGTTCAAAATGATCACAATTTACAACTTACATTTTTTTAAACGTTTATTGAAATACTGTCTAACAAAAAATAAAGTTTCGGGATAATTTTTAATAACATTGGCAACTCCATTACTTTTTACTTCGAACTTGGTGTGGATGGCTCTATACGCTAAAGACTACATATAGAGCTTAACGTAAAAATTCAAAGGATTAAAGTCTATCTACGAGAGCTAAGAAAATTTAAAGTTTCAATTTTTCCCCAAGTACTAACTTATTTGCAGATAATGTGTCATTCAAATTATTTAATATTTCCGCACATTTCAGTAATGAGTTTTTGAAAATAGTACTGTTATCATCTGCAATTAAAGCCAATTAAACACCAATTTAGAACTGTCAACTAAATCGTTGAGGTAGACGAAAAAGTACAGGGCCAAGTGTTGATCCCTGTAGAACACCACATTTTATTTATTTATTTATTTATTGTTAATATTTATTATTACCTCGTTTTTAACTTTACATATATTTTTCCATTACCTGAGCAATACTGGAACCAACTATAGTAGACTGAGAGCTGGCTCCCATCTGATCTAACCAGAGAGATCTAATTCTGTTTAATATTACAGTTTCGAGTATTGTCCGCATGAAATGGAAATCCGGCGGTCTGGCACTCCAAAACGGTCGGACATTAAAATGGGATTTCGAAAAAAATACTGCAATTTAACCGGGAAGATCTATTTTCGTTTTAGAGTTTACTTGTTAGATTACTACCTCCTAAATTAATTTTAACTGGTCTGCCACTCGAAATCGGTCGTAAAATGGCGGCCAGATCAACTTACACTTTAAAAAAATTGATGTCAATTTAACCGAAAATATCTAGTTTTAATTTTTCAACCAAATTACAGGTCAGTGCGTGGCTTTAACGAATTGCTCGGTCTGGCAGTAAAAAACAGCCGGATCCAAGATGCCAGATCGGTTTTTGTAAGGTAGCAAAGCTTATTAATCGTCGATTACGAGTGAGCTACATTATTTTTCGGTTGATGGTACATTAAAAAATTGATGGAAATGTAATTTTATTGTATGAAAAGTTTTTCGTCAACATTAGTTTTGACATTTAATTAAAAGATAGCTTGAATTTCACACTCATAGATTTGTCAGTGATGCTATAAAATCCAATTATTATCGTAATATTTTCTGTTCTCTACCACGTCACGAGTATTTTCGTTATTCATCGTCTTCGTCCCCGCCATCTTCCGAAGGGACATCAGAATCGGTATCTTCGTCGTCTAAAAAGAGTTAAAAATTAGGTAATTATTACTATATTGTATTCAACATACCTGAAGCCTCCGCAATTGCGTCGATAACAACAGATGGAGCAACGTCTCCATCAAACCACACAGGTTCGTACATCCCAGAAGGACCCATCTTCCAGCCATAGTCTTCGGGATTTAATGTCTGCATCGGGTCCTGTTTTTCGGCGTTCATCCATATATATGTTTGAAATATACTTCTTTTCACATGCAGCAGCAGTGATGTTTGGCACGGGGGAATTGATAGGGAATCAAATGTAGCGAAGCTCTTAATAAGAGGCTCATTCATTTTTCTGGGCTTGTAAGCCATCTCAAATTTTCTGTACCTTGCTTCATAACAGACGTTGTTAAAATGCCGGATCGGTCCAGAGCAACAGGTAGGGGAGAGCGAGGCACAGTGATCACTTTTTTCATTTTATTACTTTTTCAAAGGCACTGTTAACATTTCTGCAACTTTTTTTGAGCAAGCCTAAAGTACCATGTAATTACAGGAATTTCCTATAATACCACTTTACATATGACAACAAAATAACATTTCTTAGAAAATATGACCAATGTGCCCCGCAATCGGTGCCCCGCAATCGGGGTACACTGGCCACATTAGTGGGGTTCACTGGTCACTGCTTCGATAAATAAAAAATTAAAGTTGTATGGTAGGTATTGTTATTTTACTGAGCAGGTACAAAATTACGTTTACAGGTTGTTCCACCAGTTTGCATAGGTTTGGGTGAGTGACAAATAATATTACATTTTTCTACAACCCGCTCTCCCCTACATTGTTTTGTACGCAGCCAGAGAGTCGTACGTTATTCATCGTTCAATAAAATACAGCG
The DNA here is from genome assembly GCA_936432065.2 of Rutpela maculata. Lineage (NCBI taxonomy): Eukaryota > Metazoa > Arthropoda > Insecta > Coleoptera > Cerambycidae > Rutpela > Rutpela maculata. The sequence continues at coordinate 255,110,358 of OW386286.2, forward strand.
TTGCAAGAAATTTGATCTGGCATCCAGTATCCGGCTGCTTTTGATTGCCATACTTAACAATTCATGAAAGTCATTCAGTGAGCTGTAATTTGGTTCAAAAATAAACATTAGATACTTTCGGTTAAATTGACTTTAATTTTGTTTAACTTTGGATTGGTCTGGCGGCGATTTTGCGATCGATTTCGAATGGCAGACCAGCTCGAATTTATTCAGGAGGTAGTAATCTAACAAGTAAACTCTGAAACAAAAATAGATCTTCCCGGTTAAATTGAAGTAAATTTTTTCGAAATTAGAAACGCCGCCAGTTTAACGTCCGGCCGCTTTGGACTGCCAGACCGCCAGATTTCTATTTCATGCTAGCTCCAGACTTGAGTAGTATACGTAACTGTATTAGATCTTTCCGGTTATATCAAATGGGAGCTACCTCTTGGACTATAGTAAGTGTCCCTAAAACCACAGTTTAATTTTTCTAGTAAGTATTGATGATCAACACTGTCGAACGCTTTGGTTGTTTGGTTGGGTTGCCAATTTGTCATTCATGGTTGTGTGGTAAACTACGTATTATATAGAGCCCTATTAGGAAATAATATTGCCCTAAAAACTAATATTGTATATTTTGGTGCGATGTAAACTATAGACAAATTTCTGTTTTGTTAAGCACATTGTAGCCATAAGCCTGTAACATTCACTACGTAGACGAAGACTTGTGGATGAATTTATTCTAGAATTTCTAGATATCCAAACGAAAATATATCTAATTTTAATTAAGAATATTTTAAATTCTAGTAGGAGTTTATCAGTTTCGAAAACTTCTAAAGCTTCTATTTGAAATAAAATTCAAAATTGACTTTTGTATTGTATGACTAATTTTACACATAATGATTCGTTTTAAGCATATTTTTTTTATTTTCAGGTAAGTCACTGTTCTACAAATCCATCATAGTTTACATAAGGTAAGAATTGAACGATAGCTACAAAGTAAAACTATGCAAGCATGTTGAATCATTTTATTTTACATAATATATATATATATATCAACAATACATTTCTATCTAATTTTGATTCCGTGCGAATTTCACTGAAATCAGTTACTGCTTGAACCAATTACCCACAATTATTATCTTTATAATTTAATTTTTTTTTATCGCTGTTCATCTGACGTACTGAATGAATACTCGTGTGTACATGTAATTTGCCTCCATGACAAAATAAATAAGAATCACAGAAGAATACTATACAGTGCAGAATACAAAAACACTACGCACAATTTCTCCTCAAACAGACTGAAAAAAGGATCGAGAAACTACTAGACTACCAGAGATAACGTTCATCAAAGGTAGATTAACGGACAAACATATATGCTCCACCAAAAACCAAAAGAGGAAGTCTGAGATGAGCTGAGAGGTTCAACTACTCGCAAAAATAATAGAACCAAGCAACGACAGAAAACGTCAACATTAATGTGAAGAAAAGCAATAATGAAAAAGATAACAATATATGCAATAAAGTGAGTACTGGGGACATGTCCAAAGAAAGCGCTCATCATATTTACTGAAGAAAACGAAAATACTGAATAGCAACATCTAAAAATATAGAGGCCTTGCTACACTGGGGCGACAACAATTGAGAGGACAAAGCTCACTGAAAACGAACAGCAAAGAAAAAAAGGGAATCCCATAAAAAAGTCGCAAGTATATGCGTTGCCATAATCCGAAACGGAGGGAACAGAGGCGAGAAGGAGAAGAGCTCTAGAAGCAAAAACACGAATAATGAAGAACATACACTCCAAATAACGCATTTCTTACACACTTACACTTCCCATCCTATATTTCTATACCATGCTCTATGTGGCTCTCGCTACTGGCAACAGGCATGGCCCCCATATAGAACTCATACTTTACCAATATTTTCTGGATGATGTCGCAAGAGATCCGTTCCACCACTCCTGGGGGAAGAACGTCACACTGAGCCAATGATGTGGTTTTAAATCAGATAAACATGGCGAAAATTCTGAATTTTTAATGCCTTTAAAATGAATCTTTTAATGGTTGATGATCTTTGTTTTAATTCCGTTGGTAAAGGTTGGTGGGTTTAGACCGATAGGTAGAAAGAAAACAACGTTTTTAAATAGTCGACATCTAAATTTATTCTTCTTCAACTTCTTTCGTACACTTAATATCTAACATTAAATATGAAAAACCAAGAAAATAAACATATCTATATACTATTAATCTAAGCCTGATCATATTAGTATAGTAATAAGGAATCTCCCCTACCAGACATCTTATCGAGTATCTCTAAAACTACCTAGAGGATACTTCATAAATAAAAATAAAACATTTCCTCTCAGTTTCAGATGAGAGAGAAAAAACTTGCGTAACTTTTTTGTGGTTTGAAATTGGTATTAAGTAGAAGGAAATATGTTATTTATGAATGCATGTATCCGGTCAGTGATATTGTATATTCCTTTTCATTTTGCTTTTTAATAATTCTTGGCTTGGAACAAATGTTTATTTATGATGAAGTATCCTCTAGGTAAGGTTTTGTTTTTGAAGGAGGGAAAATTATTCGAAAGACGTTGGTCTTGTTGCCGGGGAGTGTTAGATTCTCGCTCATGCGGGCGAACCTTCCAAGTAAAACCCCTCCTCCTTTCAATGTACCTTATACCACCGCTTCCGTTTAACTTCAGGGTACAAATCAATCATTGTTTCTGATTTTGGCGTTCCCACCATACTAGCCCTCTTCCTTTCCTACGGAGGGTACAAGTCGGAGTTTCTACAGTCTTCCTGTATAATCCTAATTATTCGATTGATTATGCCTTCTACCCGCCTCCAATTAGCTTGGGACTTATAAACTCTCCGAGTTCCTCGGGTCTTAAACATCCAATCCCTTCTCTGTCGGCTGCCCATCTACCACAGTAGAACACCGTATGTTCCACGTCATCCCTTTCATCACAGTATATGTATTCCCGGAATTCTGCCTTGCCTATGCCCAGGAGGTAGTCGGCAAAGCACCCGTGTCTGGTCAGGACCTGGGTGAGGTAATACTCTGTTTCAGCATGTGCCCTTTCTGTCCATGTTTTGACCCCGGGGATGATGCGAAATGTCCATCTGCCCTTGCTCCCACTTGCTCTGCCTTGCCCTCTCATCTAGGATGTGCTCATACTGGTGCAGCGTACAAATGAGCTAAGTGCACCACACTGCACAGTACTCTCCTTTAGAGGATTTCCCAGCTTTTTCGGCCATTTTTATTTTAAAGGTCAGTTTTGAGTCCAGCCGTATTCCCACGTATTTGATTCTAGGTCTAACTTCCAGCTGTCCATCTCTGATCGCGATTGGTTGGACGGTTCTTTTCCTGGTCACTAGTACTACTTCTGTTTTTTCAGGAGCTAGGTCTAAGTTGACACGCCGCAGCCATCTCTCGATCCTCCTAACGATAGCGTTCTCCATCTTATCTATCTCCATGGCCTACCTTCCTGTGATGGCATGGGAAAGATCATCTGCATACTCCGTGTTCGAAACCCCGTTCGCTAGGGACAACTGCAGTACATCGTCGAACATGAGATTACACAAGGTTGGCTCGAGGACTGAACCCTGTGGAACCCCGAAAGTTACATTCCTCCACTCAGTGCTATTATCCGCCTTCATCACTACTTGTCTATCACTGAAATAACTCTTGATAATCCTGACCAGGTAAGGTGTCATTCCCAATCTGCCCAGTTTCTCGATGACCACCCCATCCTCCCGTGTTGAAGGCGTTTTTAATGCCCACTGTCAAAATTAGACACCTTTTCTTTGTCTCCATTGCGTCCCTCGCAGTACTCATGATTTGCTTAACTGCGAATTCGACAAACCATACCTGAGCTCTGCTTCTAGTTCTGGTCTCCCTAGCAGCAGACATTCCAGCAGTTTTTCAATGGCATCCAATAGGCAAATGGGTCTATAGGAGGTAAGGGTAGATTACTTGGTAAGAAGTCAAGGTAAAGTTATTATTACTATACTAGTATGATCAGACTTAGAACAACAGTATATAGAAAGAATCGTTATTTTCTTGTTTTATCATATTAAATAAAAAAATTTCAACATTGATATAGACAATAAATACAACATAAACTCGATATAAGAGTGACCTATAATATGTAATATGTCTATACAGTTTGTAATGTTTATCAGTACATTTTAACAGAAGTAAAAACCTTTAAGATTTTATGTCTGCTTTGGGGGCACGCCCAGTATCAATGTTTTTCACGTCAAGCGAAGTAATAGTAATTGTTATCTTTGATTAAAGTTATTTAATTAACGAAATTCTTTGGCAATTGTCAATCTGCGGGCCCTTGCAGTTATTTTCTACTCGTTACCGTCATCTTTATCGGACGTGTCACTTTTTCGAAGTGCCAGAAGAGAAGTGAGACGAGATGGCGCTGCCGTAATAATGTTCGCTGACACTTGTCATTCGAGTCGGTCCCATAATATAGAAAAGTTTTGTTTTAGTTCGTACACTGCAAGTCGGAATCGTCTTCCTACAGACAATGAGTTGGTGACAGTCTGTTCAACTTCATAATGTGCTCTAACACAACGCAATTGTTTGATTTTGGTTTAAAACAGATATTTTTCATTATGATGTGTCGGAGAGTTTGTTTTAGGTTTTAACCACCGTAATTATTAAGGGATGTTTATTTAGTAAATTGCAAAATTCGAATGTTGCAATGTTCTGTGAATATTTCTGGATGTTTATTCATATCGTAACAAAGAAAACATGGTATTGTTCGCAATAAAATTTCAATGAAAACTTGGTGTATACCGGGTGATAACGATATCAGTAGCCTCCCGTCTTTTACCCCTTGCTTTTCAAGATAGAGAAAGACAACTCGGCACAGTTAATATAGACGTAAAATGCTACATTTTGACGTATTTGAAGATTTCTTCTTTTTTCCGGTAGGGCCGGAGGTGACACCAATTCTTGATTTTTAAATTTAACACCCTGTATATTATTGCATTTCCAGAATCCTAGGAAAATTCTGAATGGGTTTGAACTATGTTGGTGAGTTTTTCAGCCGACTTGATTTTTTTAAAGCCAAGTTTTGTTTTGAATTTAGAGTGCTATGATTAACTTTAAATCATCATATGACATAAAAAATAATGGAAAATAGATGCATTATAATCTTTCGAACTTGCAAAAAAGTCTTTTTTTTTTCAAATGGCACACCCTGCAGCACTCCCTCAGTCAAATACAACTTTTCAAAAGCAATCCAACGGTACCGACAAACCCAAAATCCATTGAGTAATAAATTCATTATTGGCTTTACCCTGAAAATTCACATAAAAGAAATTTACTGATGTACAAACTTTTATAAGTCAGGCGAGAAAGTAAGTTCGGCGTTTACTTAAGTTTGTAGTGGACACTGTGGATGGCAGTCTTTTTTTTTTACTACATGCAAATCCCATTTTAGGTGGCAATCTAAGCTCTAAGCTCCTACGTAAATTTAATGTCTGTTGTGTATTTTATTTTTAATGGTCCAAAATCTGTTTTATTTGAACAGAATGGTACAGGTTTTGTTAAAATTTACTATTTAATTAACGATTTTAAGTTAGGCTATCTACCAAAACTGTAGTATGTGGATGTTTTGTCTGCATATGTAATGATTGTGCCACTGCTCTCGGAGGAAATTGGACCATTTAGATATAAATAATAGGGGGCCAAGCACCGTACATTGTGGAACTTATATATTTATAAATTATATATTTATTATTTGCCACTAAAAAAATATTATTTTTACGCGTTTGTATCTATCAGAGACACAACTGTTAAATAAATCTATGATACAATTTCGTATGCCGATTTGTTCTAAAATTTCCACAAGGTTGGTGTGGCTTAGTATCTTTCTCAAAGGCCTAAGTGATGAATACTGCTGATGACGATGTACTTTTATTTAGAGCAGCCTCCATTTTCGATGTTAATCCTACTATAGCGTCTTGGGTAAATTTGCCTTCAAGAAAACCATATTGCATCTCAAAGAGAATATTATATTTTTTGTGGAACTCGTTCTACCTTTTTACCGATTTTAATAATTTGCCCAAAGATTTTGTAAAAATTTGTAATTAAGGATAAAGGTCTATAATTAGAGGCCTTCATTCGACCACTAATTTTATACAGTTTGTTTCACTTGAAATGGTAACACTCCAATAACTTTTTTATTATTTTTCCGATTTGAATCGGAACAAATTAGGATCTACTTATGACCAGAAAAACATTCGCCTCCTACAAATGCAAAGCCACCTACGGTACCAAAATATGCGGAGAAAATAAAAAAGTCATATTAGTCATATTTTTATCGGAAAATTTTGTTGATGAAACTTGTTCAGAATTGTTCAAAATTTAATCAAAATAAAAAAATATATATATAAAGGACCCCCCACAAACCTCTCAGTTGAATTTTCTGAAATCTGGATATGTTGTAGCTTTTGCTTTTCTGAGCAAAAGTTCTCATGAGAACAAGTCTTGACTCTTGACGAAGCCTTAAGCCCCATTTTCTTTATTTTTTTAATGAAGATATAGTTGTATATACTAGTTATGTATTCTTCGTGTATACAATTTTTTTTTGTTAATCTTGTATTTCTTTAATTGCAATTACTGGGTTTTATGATATTACGAATTACTATGTACTACCAAAAACGAACTATCGTGGATAAAACAGTACGATGGATCATACTACTTATTGTACTCTCTAGTTTACTCTTGTAGTGGAACTTAATACACTAAACTATTGGTATTTTTTTTGTAAATGTTTCTGTTAAATCCTCTCAGGACACTGTATACAGTAAGGCGTATAGTGAAATCCTATATACTTATGTACATCTGCGATATGGGTCAAGATAACGCCATCTAAAGCTTATTGTAGTGGGGTGACCCAAGGCGCTGCACGCTCTTTGTCGTCTATCGATATTATTTGTTATTTGCTTTATAGAATCAGTCGGTTACAGATCAAAGTTATCCTTGTACAATTTACTTGTTGCTCTCAAGATTATATTAATTTGTTATAGTGATGAATGGGGAACTTGCCCAATTTTTTTTTATTTCATTAAAGTGTATATTTATGTATAAAAACACGCCACACCGAATATCAGCTCTTAAATCGCAGTACTTACTTTGCAATAAATAATTAAAGTTGAAATCATCCTCACGAAAAGCACTGTGACGTCACCGGGTGAAAACTGGTCTCGCGTGGTGTCCAACAGATGGCGTACTTTAGCCATTCACCCCAATTAATAGGCTGGACGGCGGTTGGCTTTGAGACGTCCGCATATTCGGTCATAAGTCTTTTGTTTTTTATGTTAGAGAAAAAATAAAAAAAGTGTCGGAAAGCTCAAATAATTCTCTTTACATAAGCTGTCCCCAAATTTTTCGAAAAAAATGATAATTATCGAGATATTCGAGGAAATGTAGGAAATTACACGTTTTCCTATAGAGTGTATGTAAATCTTAAAAAAACAATTTTTCTCAGAAACCTTTGTTTCGAAGGGCCGAGATTAACGGAGCGTCAAAATAGTACATGATGTTACGTGAACATCGTAAATGAGATTGATTTCAATTAATTATCGATTAATTATGGTGACAAAATGGAGAAATTTTACAAAAAAAAGTCCCAAATCCCGCCCTCTCTAATTCCTTAATTTTTGTCGGAATCCAAAAAATAAAAAAAAAATTTTAGCAAATTTAATTATGTTTAAATTAGCTAGAGCAGTGTTTTGGCGTAGGAGCAAAGATTAAAAAGTTGCCAACTAGAAGCTCAAAATTTGCGATTTTTTCCCGTACGTGGCCGACATTTCTGTAGTTATCTCCGAAACGAAAAAAAAAATCAAAAGTCTGGTGATAGCAAAAGATTCGCAGTGGAAAATACTCGTTTGACCTTATTTTTTATTTCGAGCTAACTCCCACCGTTTCGGAGATATCTGCAAAAAATAGCAAAAAACAGCTTACATTTCGGAGCCGAAAAAATTGCAAAAACTTGCATCTTGACACGTTCATATTTTTCGAAAAACACCATTGGGACGGCCGTACGATGTCGCGACGTAAAGAGGAGGGCTTCCAGATACATCTGATCGTAAATTGCACGGCGAAATTCGGCTCGGCACGAACGAATCAAAAGTAGCTTTTTGTGACATTTCAGAATATTGAAGATGTTTTTCCAACGAATTTGAGGTTAGGTTGTGTTCACTGCTAGTTGTTTCTGACAAATGAGCATGCGAAAGCAGAATCGGTGTCTCTTGACTCCGTCATCCGACTTTCTCTGACGTCACGTTCAGGAGTGGGTAAAATCCGGCAGATTTTAATCGCTTATAATTCTGGAGGAATTTTTTATTTTTTTATTTTTTGTTGTCTATTGGGTTTTTAATGATGTTAGTTTACGATTTTGAGTATTTTATTTCAATTTTATTTTTTGGGCAAGTTCCCTATTGTCGAACAGAGGAGAAAGCACAAATAATTAAATGGCACTGCAGCGGGCATTAGTATATGCTATATAGAATTTCTCTATGCGTCTGTTTTGGTTGCCCGTACTGTATATAATATATCTTATTCCCGGATGGCAAACCGATGTTCATGTATTCCCCCATAACGGTAAAAAACCACATATTTGGCAATACGCACCCGGCCGGTGTCAGGCTTCATGACTAGCGAGGTAGTTGATTGATAGATTGTCCATCATAATGGTAGTGCGGAACCATCCATCTACAAAGTGACGCGTTGCCCTTGATGCTTGTCGCAGCACCAGGTAAATGGAACTCGCTCAATAAAAACTAAGAAACAGATGGCTAAAATATTATATTGTATCACCCACAGTCATTTATTTTTATGGAACGACTTTCAAGGGGATCAGCTGTTCTGAATTAATGGTTGTAGGTGAGCACAAGTTAATGATTTTATTTCAAATCGGATTTTCGCAGTGATAACGACTGCAATGTTATAGTTACAGTGTCGTGGCACAATTTCACCACTGAACCAGTTTTTTATTTGCGAGATGTAGTGAATGATGTACATATAATAACACGTGTAGTCAGGAAGTAGTTTGCACAAACTCCAAAATATTGAGCATTACACTGGATCAACAGACGAGGAAGATAAATTAGACAAGACTTAATAATGTAACATTAATCCATTATGACTGCTTTTAATCTAGAAATATTTTTCTTTTATCCATATAAGTCGGTAGTGAAACTTGAAATTTTGGGAAATTCATAGAGTCATACTACTTAAACACTGCATTTTCCTGGATAACAGACTATACAATTTTTGAAAAATTGGCTTTTGATTTTGGCTAGGATTTTTGGTCGCCCAATATTGAAACTGTTGCTTATTTAACGTGTCCACATAAAGAAAATGTGCTTCGTCGCTTATGTATAATTAAATTTGATTTTATTTGTCTTGATCGGTCCATATCTGCCCATTTGAAATCTTGTAGCGATGAAGTTTCGTTTTTAAGACTTCGAAAAATGTATTTGCCAGATATGTTTGTGCATAAATTCGTGAATTAGCTCGGGAACTATTAATCCTATTTTGATGAACCTTTAATTAAAGAGATCTTAACGTCTGCAAAAGGGATTTTCAGTGAGCTTATGAATACTCATCACACGTCAGCTTTTGGTTAACATAATAGAAAGTATGTGTGTACACGATTATGATGAAACCTTTTATTTCATAATATTTTGATTCATTATGAAAAAGCCGATACGAGGTCATTTAAAAGATTGAATTAAAAATTAACATCAGGTCGTCGCGTCGTCTGGACTATTACAGACTTGTCTCAAGACACACAAGAAAGAACTTGTCTCTTCTGACTTAAATGATTGTGAACACCAAAAATTCTAGTTAATAATATTTGTTCTCGAAGCTTATGTATATTATCAAGTGTGTCTCTAGAGGCAACTTTGGGTCCTTTGTTATTCATTATTTACGCATCTGAAATGTTATGTTCTGTTTCAATTCGTTGGATACAAGGCTATACAGTTGGCATCGTGCTTTACTCGTATTTTTGTATGAAATTACGGTAGAGGTTGGTGAAATCATAACACTTAAGCCTAATGAAATTATAAGTATATCAATCGAACATGATTTAAATTTAAACCTAAATTAATGTTATTTGGTAGTAAGAATAAGATTAACGTTGTAAAGGCTGGCTTAGACATTAATATAGATCGTACAACTTTGCCGATTGTTCACGAAGCAAAATGTCTTGAGGTAATTTTTGACCTGTAATTTAAAAAAATGGTACAAAAGGCATAATCTTCTTTGACGCTGATATTTTCAAATCGCCATATTTTAAATTTTAATCTAAAAAATATGTTATGAGTCACCTGTGATGTCTCATTTTAATTATTGTGATTTTTGCTTTTGGCTTTTGTCTTGATCAAATTGATAAAAATCGCACTCAAAAAGTTCAGAATACATGTTGTCGTGCTATATTCGGATTAAGAAAATAAAACTAAAGAATACTCAACGTGAATATCGTAGAATTCATCATCTAAATAAGTTTGTACACAAAACATTAACATGTTCGAACCTTTCCTCGTTTCTAAACAATAAATTTCATACACGATCCTCTCTGTTCATACATTATATCTAAGATACTTTGAAGTATCACTTTCATTGAGATACTCCCATCTCTGTTTACTATCACATCTTCGTATCGGTGAAGGATCATACAGATCTTATTTACAAATATTCAGTAAGAATACAAGAGTCAATTTTTTTATTACTTTATCTTTGCTTTGTTGTATTCGTTTGAATATTTTCAACAAAATAAATTGCATTATATTAAAAAGCATGAATTCTTAAATGACAAAAATTATTCTTTATAAAAATGGCAAACAAAAATCCATTGGACAGTTGATGTCAAATGCAAATTTGAAACGTGCAGATTTCTTCACGTTTCTCAATCATGATACTTCAAAAATGTGAAATCGATATCCTGCTTGTGACTGCATTATTTTGTATAAATCTAAAACACGATTATGTAGAAATATATTTAATCAATCTTCTTATATCTTTAGCTCTCATTGTGTCGCATGTCATACCCTATGCATTTATGAGCCCATCCCAAAAGCTTACACGAGAAAATCTAGATTTACAAGCGAGTAAAGCTGACGAGTCCCAGTCACTGCTTCAAGACGATTTCTAATGAAAAAATATTTTGGAGTAAGTGAAAACAAATTAGCATATTGGTACTTTTGTTGTATAAAATTTCCCTATTTTCTTACGTTTTAATTTTTTTTAAATACATTATTGACATTATTACTATCTCAAAACTTATGGTAATATTTTGCACCACTACTCATTTCGGTGTCATACCAAGTATCCAACAATACTCTATTGGTATTTTACTTCCCTCGCTTGCAAAAAATGTTGTTTTCGCGAAAACATTACTTTCTTCCAATTTTCTAGTTTCGCATTACAAAAATATTTGACGAGTTGTTGACGGTATTGTCAAGGTAGAAGCCTGATATACTTTTAATGAAAAATATACAGGGTGATCATCCCAAAAAAAAATATTGACGGAGAACAAAAAATTTGAGAAAATAATATTTGGAATGTGATTGTCACTTTGGCCATGGCATGGAAGAAAACCTGATATATTTTTAAAGAAGAATAAATAAATACGGTGGCCATTTAAAAGGAAAATTAATGAATAAAAAACAACAAAGAGAGAGGGAGGTTTTGTATAAATAATTTTACAGATTTTTTCTCATGTAATAATAACTATGTGTTTATATCATGAATAAAAGGAGACTGATTAATTGTTATATCAAAACCAACCTTAGGAATGATTTTGCATTCTACAACAATTTATACAAGTTTTATAATAATAAATCCATAAATATATGCAATTTGCATTGGCAAAAGCCTAGTCTGCTAATTATGCAAATCGAGCAATTAACCTTAGAAAAAAATTATGAATATGATAATATTGACGACCTTTTTATGATTTAATAACAGTTTATAGCCCGGATCTCAATGCATTTGATTTGTGATGAAGAAAAATTATACAACTATGTATTATTGATGTGATAATTCAAATCAGCTGATCTTTGTTGATAATGAGAAGTTCCGCATGGCGAGAGTTTAAGGTTGTCATTATGACTAACAAGGCAAAAACAAATTTATACTTATTATTTTTTAAAAATGTAATTTATAGATTGACTTAAATTGCTTTAAAACACCTTGAGGACAAATATAAACACAATTTATTAATTAGGAGATGTTCGATTATGAATATAATTCACAATTTTAAACCTTAATCTTACTTGTTGGCACATTTAAATGTAAATTAATTTTAATATAAAGGTTCTATCTTATAATTATGTCCAAGATAAAATTTATTTATTAATTTTAATGACGATTGTGGTAGATAAATCGCTCAAAATAAGCATAAGATTGGTCATCATATCGTCATAGTGGGTCTAGCAAAATAACGGATTTTTTGCTTAAAGTTAATTGGGCGTTCAAAAAGATCCTGACTTTGTGAATTCTATCTTGGTCGGGAACTCAAAAATTAAAAAACAAAAACAAAAGTCGTGAGTTTCTCGACCCCATTGCATCCTGCGTTAAAAGCTGTTCTAACAGAAAAAAAAACTGATATCATTCCTCGTAAAATTAAAGCAAAAAATTATTTAATCTTACTATTTTCCAAAATTCGCCCGTAAAATACTCATTTTGAGCTCCAAAATTGTCCCTGATAATTATACGTAAACGTGGCCCCGAAATGAATTCGTACACTGATTTCCTATGAATAAAAAAATCTGTAAAAGTATTTACACAAAACCTGTTTCTCCTTTTATTTATTATTTTTGTTGGATTAATCTGTATATAGAATATGGAATTGCATAAATGCTTTTATTGGCCTGGGAAATCAAAATATGGTGACCGTGCAATTAAGTAATTTTTGCCCGTTCTTTGTAATATTTCAAAACCAGATTTGGTACACGTATTTATGACCATTAAAAGTTTTTCCTAAAATATAATGCATTCAAACCAAAGTATGTGAGACAAAACGAAAAATGGCAGCTGTTTTTAATTTTTTTTGAGATTAGGAAATTCATTTAAATTATTCTAACCTACAAAGTAGTATAGAGACATTTGTTAAGAATAATTTGATTTTTTTGTCCCGGTCTGACTTACAGAAGCCAAAATATTAAAAAAAACGTATAACTGGAAACACGACAAAATGGGAATTTATAAAAGAAAAATTAATAGGAACTCCGAGAGAAAATATTTTAGCTATAAACTCTATCTGATGGCTAGAACATATTAAAGAAATTATCCTGTTTCCAGATTTTTCTTTGTCAAGAATTTTCCACCAAGTTTTAAATTTTGTTTCACATTTTTTTAATCTTTCGGTGGTGCAAAATTCTCAGAAGCTAATCCAAATAACACACCGTTTCATATATGCCAGAGGTATTCTGATAGTATATTTTACAAGTTTGATCGGGGCAATGATATTTCAGTTCATCCTCGTAAACTGCAACTGTAAAATATCTGAAACATAAACACAACACGGCCGACATTCATCCCAATGCTATCGAAACAAATCTACATGAAAATGCAAAGTGGAAAAGTAAATTCAAATTGAATAGAGCCTAGATATTGTGCGTAGTTGTTATCAGCTGAGTAGATTAGTCCAACAGGTGTCACTTTATCAGTATACGAGCGGGCTGGGCTGTGTGTATGCGGCTGGGAATGGCGGTAGCTCTGGAATTGCATAGCTATGTTGATTTATTTTGTTATTGTGTTGATGTACGACTTAGTATACGTGACACCACCCTGTACCTACTACACCACCCTGTACCTACTCATTCATTTACGTGGTCGCCTGCATACTTATGTAAACAATTAATTTATCTAGTGGTTTCAACTTATTGTACTGTAAGTTGTCTGTAAAATACATTCAGACCAATAACTTACAGAAATACTAATAAGTTCAATGGTAATTAGTCTCGTACAGCATTTTAAACTAGGGCTAATAGTCCATAACACGACAGCAGAAATGTACCTCCCTCCATTTTTTGCTGTCTATTTGTCAGTAGGTGTAGGAGGAGGAGAAGGGGTGATGTGACTTGTATAATTCAAATTGTTTGACCTCGGGTTTTGATTAAATTGTTTACTATCCATTTGATACATTAGAGCAGCGATTTCTTAAGTCTATCGTGTCGTTTTTTTTTTTGGCGTAGAACCAGTTCAAACATATTAGGTTCCTTTGAGTATGTCACCGGGCATATGAAATCACATTTTACGACATTTGTTTGTGGTCTCGAACTTTTTAAATCAATAAAAAGTGAAAAAAATGTATTTTTAAAGAAAATTGTTTTTTTTTGTTTCCACCGCCATATCTTTAAAACTATTAAAGGTACCGAAATTTGTTTTGTGTCAAATTAAAGCACACACTGTAGCGCTTTTACCAATATAAACGGTTTGGGCACAATTCGCACTTTCATTTCTCTAAAAATCAAATAAACTAAAAATACATATTTTGTGTATTGAAATCTTCACCAATCGATAAACTTTATTTTTGAAAATATTTGCATACATGCAGCGATGAAAATAAAGCCTAATAATCACAAAAGTTTTTGAAACAATATGTTTTTGCCTAAAGTGTACCGTTTGGCATCAGCGATTTTTTTTATCAGCGCTAAACGCGACATTGGGACGCAATTAATACACCTCGCATGCAGGTTGGTCAGATTAGTCGCGTAGAAGTAGCGTTAGTTGAATGTAGATTAATATATGGCATTCTAGGTTGGGGTGGAGTTGCTTACTGTCATCTAAAAAATTAGATATCATTCAGAAAAAATGTGCCACCCCCTCTCAGGGGTGGCACTTAAAAAATATATATATATTTATTGGAGCTGTAATAGAATCAAATTTTAAGAAGAAAAGGTTCCATGCAATTTTTCACATAAATTGATAGTTTTTAAGTTATAACGACTTCAAAATTGCGATTTTAGCTTAAAATAAAAGCTTTTAAAAAAGGTATTTTCAAACGGCTTTCGTCAAGTATCTCGAAAAGTATTACTTTATCGAAAAAATGTTATAGACCAATTACAGAAAGCACCCTACAAACTGGGAATTAATTATATTTTTTGTTTATTGATGTAGGATTAATAATTTCGGAAATATTTAAGTTTATATTTGGTATCCAAGGGTTTCGAAATTACCTTTAAAGTTTAAAATGCATTTTTTTCTAAAGCAAGTGCTTTAAATGAGCAAAAAAGAATTTGAGCATTTAGGTAATGCTACATTTTAACGAAAAACTGTATTTGAGATAATTTTTTTAGATTATTGGCTAATTAGAGTAACAAAACGAGTAAAAAATAATTTGAAAGCGCAATTAATTGTCTTTAATTTCCTTTCTTAGCACGCGTCACAATTTCTGAGGTATTTAACATTTAAACTGCATTTTTCGTCTTATGAACGTTCGGATGCCATTTGTAAACTCATATCCCCGAAACTATTAAATCTATGTAACTAAATAAACAAGCGAAATTCATTATTATTAGTTTATGGGCTTTATTTTTGGTCTCTACACATTTTTGAACAAAACTAATATTTATTGAGATATTTGGAATAGGAAAAAAAAATACGTTTTATCGAAAATATAGTTTAAACTGTATTTTTTCTAAAGCAAGTGCTGTATACGAACCAAAAAATTTGAGCATCTACGTCATGCTGTATATTAATGAGAAACCGTGTTTGAAATTAATTTTTTTTTTAATTACTGGCTAATTACAGTAACAAAATGGCGACGTTGTTATTAAAATAATGTGTAGACGGACATTGCTTCGGTCATAACTTCTTTGTTTTTATGCTACATAAACAAATAAAAAAATAGTTAAGAGCTTAATTAATAACCTATTATTGTATCTATTAGTATCCTTGGCGTAGGTGTCACAGTTTCTGAGATATTTAACTCTCACTCTAAATAGTTATCTTACGAACACTTGGATGCCAAATGTAAACTTAAATATCTCCGAAATTATTAATCCTACATCAATAAACAAATAATATAATTAATTCCCAGTTTGTACTTTCTGTAATTGGTCTATAACGTTTTTTCGATAAAGTAATACTTTTTGAGATACTTGACGAAAGCCGTTTAGAAATACCTTTTTTTAAGCTAAAATCGCAATTTTGAAGTCGTTATAACTTAAAAACTTCAATTTATGTGAAAAATTGCATAGAACCTTTTCTTCTTAAAATATGATTGTACTTCATATATTTTTTAAGTGCCGCCCCCTCAAAGGGAGTGGCATCCACCCCCTATAAATTAACAAGCCCCCGCTCAATATAGAAACTTTTCTGTGAAACATTTACTATTATACTGCCAAAAATGAACGAAATCCGTTCAATATGACATTACTTCGAAGTTTTTTTTACCTCTAGGTACTGTACTACTACCACCTGTCTTTTTATTATTAAAAGGAGACTATTTAATATTTATTATACAATTTCTTAATATTAACAACATATGATCAATACTACTGTACAATATATGAAATATTGAACAATAATATTGATCCCCTAGATGCTTTTGATCACTACTGGTTTGGTACCTATTGATATAAGTTAAACTATTATATACACCCCGACCGGGATCGTCAGATCGTTGCAGTCGGCAGGCTTGCTACAGCCGAGCGCGCAAGAATATGACTTTGGCCCGTTAAAAAAAAATGGCTGACTCAATACTATGAACGGGACATGAAAAATTTTTATCCTAAAAACTTTTTTCAACTATTGGCTTCAATTTGTACGCAGCATGTATATACAAATTTTCATAAATAAACTTTTTTCTCGATTGCCTAAAATTACGTTACTGAAAATAACAAGTTTGAGTTTCCTATTATTTTACCAACTTAAAAAAAAATAAATCGGGTTCACGTGGGACGTTGTTCGAAGCGCTATTGTGTCTACTTTAATCTAAAAAAAAAATAGCTTGATAGCACAAATATTTTCAGAGATATAGCGGTGGAGACGTTAAAAAACATATTTCATTAAAAATCTATTTTTTTGAGTTTTTCCGAAATAGAAAAGTTCTCGACCACCGAAAAATGTCGATTTCGTGTACACGATTATCTTACTAAAGAATCCCACTAAGTCTGGTTTGGTTCTACGCCGGTTTTTTTTTTCTCGGAAACTAAGCGACTTTACTTCCAGATTTTACTCTACTGTTAAACAAGTGTTAAACATTTTAGTTAACAACCATACAAATTTTTAGAACAAAAAACCTTTATTAGACCATTGGTTCTGATATTACATCCTCTGAAAACGACAGTTTCTTTTGGATGACCTCTCGGATGACCTGGCAATTTTTTTTCTTTATGTTCCGACTTCATATATGTACTATTCCTAAATACATTCATTTTTATATTTGAAAATATAATAATCCAATAACTACTTACATGATTCTTCTTTCCTTTAAGCTTTCGTGAGGTCAATTTCATTAATTAGTTCAAAGGTTATAATAAATTTAGTGCAGCGCGCTGGAGACCGCGCGCGCTTCGCGCGCCTTACTTACGTGTCACCGCATTCCATGTTCGTGCGTTAAACAAAAAATCTGGAGCCTACATTTTTGTTCGTACAAAAATCTTCATATACATTTATGTGAAATTTCCCTTACTTTCGAATGCCGCAGTTAATTTTTGAAAGAAGAAATTATTTTAAGATATATTTGAAAAAAAAAACTAGTATTTTGCAACTAATCTGTTTAATAACAAATTACGCTAAAGGACTATTGTTGGTAACTTTTAGTATGTTGTTCCTGACATGTTCAGTATTCTCAAAAATTACCGCTTCCCGGAATTTTTCCGTAGTGAAAACCTCTAGTGACTCCACTAATAAGGAATAACTGTTTTGTATTTTTTATATTTTGTACTTTATTTTAAAATAGTTTTTTTCTTCACTCAGATTTACATTTTTTTGTATCTGAAAAATTAAATGACCCTCATTATAAAGAAAATAAAGGAGCAGAGGAGAATCATTCGGCATTATAACAATTTCACCCCCCCCCCCCCCCATAAAAATTGCTTAAAACCGGCCCTGATTGTAATATGTTTATTACTTCCATACCCACTTAGTGGAGTGGAAGTGTATTGATGTCTGATGTGATTTTTTTTTTAGAGAAAATAAAATTCCTTTACATTTTCAAAAGTTAGGGAACTGTGGAAATTTTAATATAATTAGACTAATTTGATAAGAATTATTAAAATGATGACATAATGACATTTCGCTACATTTTTGTTTATGATGTTGAATGGAAAATCAGAGTTTACGTCTCTTCCAACTGCGGTGTATTATTAGACAAACGTTGTAGTCAACTGGCAGTCGATATCACAATATCAAAGTTAGCTGGTAACAGTTAGTTGGGACCCAACAAGGAGTAATGCAAGGATGGAAGACGGAGAAGATCCGTTGTGATGTTACATAATATACATGCCGCCCTAATTACTGGAGTGTATAAGAGTAGAGAAACTGAGTGGACATGACTTCAATGCGGCTGTCATCTGCAGGCGGCCGTCTTCTTGTAAGAATTCGCGAACCATTGCATTCAGTCATCCTCGTAGGCTGATAGTCCGACAGCTCGGTTGTCGATAATGGCCTCGGTGGAATGCCAGTTCTGCTTTGGACCAGCCTGACTTGGGAGATGACGTATAATAGACTCCCTACTAGAATGATAACAGCTTGGCTTTGCTAGGATCTGCTTTGGTCGACCTTTGAGGCGGTTTCGCATTCAGCATTAAACTTGAAAAAGTTCAAATTATAATTTCTTTAGCAATACTTGCAAATTTAAAGGATATTGGGATATAAGGATATAATGCACTTTTACAATAACAGTAAATTAGTAGTTAACGATAATAGTGAAGTAAAAATAAATTTATTAAGAAAGTATTTGCAGAGGGATTTTTTTTTTGCTGAAATCTGAAGTACATCAGGGACGTACCATTAGGGTAACAGTACACCGCGCCAAATTAAATCGATTTAAAGATAATAAAAACTTTGGTACAAAGTGTAAAAGATATAATTTTAAGGTGTCAAGTGAGTGACAGGTTAGAGGAATAATGCACATCTTAGGACGTGCGATTAGCGATTCTGTGAGCAGTGATTAATTTCTTAAATAATTTGTATTTGTAAAAAAGAGTGTGCTTTTGTGGTGTTGCATATTCTTTGCGTTAGAAATGCTGTAATAAACTGCTATCAAACTACTTTCTTAGAAAATCTGAGAAGTGATTATACATCCAAACCCTTGAAAATTCGACCGCTGTCACCATACATTTATGGCAAGGCAAATGGATTCTTGAAGTGTGGCCATGTTATTCCTTAAGATAAACGGGGTTACTTAAATAAACAAGGGGTGACTTTGGTAATAAATGAACAACCTGATCAGTGGCGTACTATTGGTATAATACGCCGGGGGCTGAATCTCTTTCAGTTCAATGGAAATGCACATATTTTCCCAGGAAATGGCTATACACAAGAATAATGGATCGAATACAGAACGTAGGAACAAAGGATCACATCCTGGTGGGCACAGAAATGGGGGAACGAGTCAGAGACGTTAAAGCGGGGGCGGGGACATACAGAAGAAATGATAACATATACACGAGAAAAGGCATACCACGGCAACAGTGGAAGAAGAGAAAGCAAAAATTGAACGAATTAAATTAATACAAGAAGGCCCTTCAATAAGCCTCCATCCAAGGAATTCCAAGGAACATGCAAAATAAACAATGAATTAATGCACTATGGAGCCAAAAGGACAAAGGAGCAACCCTCAGAGCTCATCACCGGAGCAAGGTTGGAAACGTTTATATGGCTAAGGAAATGGTGTCTACACACAAGAAAAATTGACCGAGTACTGAATCTAGGAACGTAAGATCAGTTCACATCCTAGTAGGCAGGGAAGCGGACCAGGAGCGTTAAAGCGCGGGGGGGGGGGGGAGGCAGAGGTAACTGGGAATGAAAAGCGAGGGGAAAAATGAATTCCACAAAGAAATTGCAGGTATATATGCTCTACCAAAATCGGAGAAGGAGGAATCAAAAGATTTATTGAAGCAGAAATACAAAAAGAGGAACATAAACACTCCATATCATGACACAACACATATTCCACAAGAGGACTTAGAAGAGGCAGAAGTCCAGAACCAAAAACACAAAAAATGGAGCTTACACGCTCCCTCACGACACAATACGGTAACGCATCTCACAAATACCTACCCATCCCACATTCCTTTACCATGCGCCATGTGGCTCTTGCTGCTGGCAACAAGCACGACCTTAGTCCAGCCCAGCGTGGACATAGCAGGCCCAGCTATATAACCTGAGAGTGGCAGCAATGCCTACCGCACGCTGGTAAATCAATCAAATCTGTGACTTCGTTTTGGCCTTCGGGCGAGATCGGAAACGTTCGTTTTAACAACTGAAATCGCCAAACATCGTTTTTCTCAGTTAATAACTTTAAATGTTTGTCCTAGTGTAACTTTCGGAAATGTACTTTGCAAGTGTAAATAAAAATAAAATAAATTTAAAAAATGTACCGGAAACTGCATCTAGCAAAGCTGAGTTAGAATGTATATAGGTTGATATGGTGAGAGTAAATTATAAAGTGATAATTTAATTTATATATGCATAATGTAAATATATAACTTCGATAATGTTATTTTTCATGCACAAGAAGTAAATTTGAGTTTATTTAGTTGCACGGTGGTTTTCTGTATATCATGAATATTTTAGTTATAGTTATAACGCAATAATTTCCGTTCGCAAGTAAATTACTCTTTAAATTTGTCTCTTTTTTCACGATAGCAAATGATAACATTTACGTAATAAGTGTAATAAGAACGTTTTGTAAATATTTTACAATCACAGTATATTGTAGTGCAAGTACTGATGGATCAAAACGCGCGAGACGTCCACTTATAAACTCAAAACGGTAGCGGATCCTGTAAAAAAATAATCATATCTTTTGTCTGGCTGTTGGTTTCCGGGTCTTCTTCCGGGTAGACTTGGTTGAGTGGTTGACGTTTCGATCATCTTGTCGTAGTCTTCTTCTGAAGTGAAGTGAGCTCTGCTGGATTGAGCTCCTCTATTTATACAGGTTATCAGGAGGCGTATTGCGGATCATTGCTCATGCGGAACATTCACTTTCGCATTATTGGTAATGTAGTTCGGTATCACGATTATAGTTATTCGGATGTTTATTTAATTTATAACCTCTCTGCATCTTCTTGGCCAATAATTCTTGGTGTTGGCCAATTTTTTGGTCTTGTCGAATTTTATCTGAGTGTTCGGCAACTGTTGATTTTGTAGAATTTCCCTTCTTTGTATGGCTAATGTGAGTCTGGTGTTTATATGTCGTTTGATCTCTCCGATGTAAACATGTACGCAGGAACATAGAATGCTATATACTCCTGGTGTTTCTAGTTCTCTTGGACCTTGGTATTTGGGAAAATGTTGTGCCACTTCTGTTTCGTATTATATGTTACTTTGACGTTCCTTTTCTCCAAAACTATTCCGATTCTATTCGTACATCCTTGTATATATGGTAGATAAGCTGTATTTCTTTTCTTCTTCTGGTCTAATTGTATTTTGTCTCTATATTGCGTTATCTATGTCCTTCGGTTTGTATCCATTTTTCTGTAGTGATATATTTAAAGTCACACTGATCGAATTTGAGACTCCAGATTAGCTGAGGAGTGGAGCCAAATCTTATATTCTGGTGAGTCTAAATTTTGTCATAGATCACCAGATAGTCGTCATTATATCAAAGGCTAGGTGAGCGATTTGACCAAAACAATTTTGTAATATGCCAAAATTATGCTAGTGGTTCGGTAATGGTATGAGTTGGCGTTTGCATGGAAGCTGGAACAGAATTAGTGGTGGTTGTGGGGAAGCTACGAATGCTGACAGATATATCAGGGAGATCTTGGAGCCACATGTCCTTTACGTATGACAACGCTCGCCTACAGATTGTAAGAATTGTTAACATATTTTTGAATGAGACAGAAATATCAGATACAATGTACAGCCCAGATTTGATTCCCGTTAAGCACATCTAGGATGTGCTGAGTAGAAGGATATAATGTCGTAGTCTTGCCCTGATAGCTTACAGGTGGTAAGTGCAGCACTGCTTAAAGAATGGGATAAATTGAACGGGATTTTGTTCAACAACTTATTAAAGGAATGCCCAACTTGTGTCTCCTACGAGAAGATAGATATTAGGATTATAAGAAAAGAACGTGGTGAATAGACATGGCTTCAGTATGGAAAATGACCACCCTGCCATCTACTCCACAGGAAAAGCTAGCATATATTTCCACTGATATAATATGACACAATTCAGTTATTTTTTAGAAATTGTAAAAAGCGAGGGGTAAGTCACGGAGCGATTTTTCGTCCCTTATCAAGGCGATCCAATGCAATCCAGGTCGATCTGGGGTAATTTGGAGGCAATGAGATATTGGTTATAGAGGCGATATTTCGTCCCGCGGTTTTCGCGTTTTCTCGGTAAGAGTACTTGATAATATCTATGAATTTCTCTACTCTACAACTTACTAAAAAAATCATTAAATTCGATCCAAGAATAAAGACATTTTCAGACATTAAACTTCATCATAAATTTTGGTGGATCGAGTTTTTGCAGTTGAGTATATTTTGTTAGATTTTCTAAATATTGCTTTATTATTTTCGCTTTGTTAAATGAACTAATAAGTTTGCACCTCATTTCCTGATTTTTGTGTAAAATGTAATTAAAAATCGGTGGCACCTAACAAATTGCTATATATTTTGTTCCGTAAATTAAAGTAAGACATACACTGTTAATCGCTACTACCTCCGAATTTGTCTCTTGCTCAGGCTATCTAGAAAAGTTAAATTTGAAAATTAATTTAAATTTGCAAGAGGTTTGTAATTTGTAGTGTTTAGTATTTTTACCACTAAAGTGATTTATAAGGATGCCATTTTTCTTGTAAAGTCGCTTTTTAGTACTCTAAAAATGGTATGCTTACCATGAACTAATAGAGACTCTCCTGAAATGCAAGTAAACCATCTTTTATCTTCTGAGGGTCTTGGACTCTCACTTTTAAAAATGTATCTAACATATGATACTTATTTCTTTTTTCAACTTTACTGATTGCGGTCTAAGATATTGATTCTCAATTTAGATAGCTATTTAGACAGAGCACGTACTTTTTGTTGACTTCTCGTCTTAATTCCATGACCAATCATGACAAAAATGTAATTCCCTCTATTTCTGTTAACCGCATTTTGATATTTATTTTGAAAACATTTTGATGTAGACTTGACACAACTTTGAATGTGACAACCGTCTCAAAATTTGATAGTTTACATTTTACAAGTCATACGTAAAGAACTTCAAGTTGACCTGATGGTTTTTTTATTAATTTATTTTTAATTTGGTTTGATTTCATTTCATTTCATCTCATTTGATTTCATATCGCCAGGTCGAATACGTCTACGCTGAACTGGATTTTGAACATGCTTGTTGCTAGCAGCGAAAGCCGCTTGGTGGATGGTACGGGAATATAGAATGGGATATGGAGTGTTTATGCTCCACTTTTGTGTTTTTCTTCTAGTTTTTCTCCCTCCGAGTCTTCTGTATAAAGTATTTTATCATATTCAGTTTTTTATAGTCGACCTGTACGTTTAATATAAGAAATGTTGATATGGTACGAGAGAAAATATAATAGAGATATTACATGACCCATATTGCCATTTAAAAACCATCGATAATGTCAAAACTTTGACACATGATGTCAGGAATTCTCCATGTCTGTCAAGAGATGCGCATTTAAAGATGAAAATGCACCTACCAGGATGTTAAAAAAAATAGTTTGTTCTCGAAATAAGCAGTTATTTATTCTGTTCTTTAGCACCAAACTATTTGTAAATATATATGCCAATGGATCATTTGTTATGGATAAAAGAAGAACAAATCAATTGCATATTGGTTACCTAAATAAAATAATACTATGATAAACGACACGAAAATCTTGAAACCTTCAAAAAGCATAATGTTATATTCCAAGAAATAAACGAAACCATAATATGTTATCAATATTATGCTATTTGCCACCTAGCATAAGTCTTCCGTTTGACATATCTGTTCACCATAAAAGTAATTTACTATCACTTAGAACTTATTACCGCGACAATAAAACTCTTACGACCTAGAAAATATGTAACAGGCTTACACATTTTATTGTAGAATATTTTAATTAACAATATATCAATACGCAGTCATCATTTTTTTCCCATCCACCACGGTTATCACCTTCACCTATAAAATCCATCAAATAATAGTAACATGTGGCCATAAAATTTTTCCAATTGTTGCGTTGAATTTAATTGCCGTAGTCCATAAATCAAGTAGCCATATTTCTTAACGGGCAGATTGAATATCAATCATTTTTATGGTTTTTGTTTAATAAGTGAGAAGCCAGATTACTTTTATTACGTCGCAGTACAGATTTCTTCTTTGAATTTTAAACTAATTGGTAACACACAACACATATGGTCTGTAATTCTCAACAAACCGTGTATGTCACTCTAACCACTCAGCACTTGTGTATATTATGAAAAATAGAGAAGTATACACCCATTATTTGCCTACTACAGTAGTGGCATTTTAAAATATTGAGTCGATGTCAATCTAAGGTAGAAGAGAAGAGAAATAGACAAATAATATGCTGAAAAGAAACAGATTTAACCCACGCTGTTGCCACTTTTCTCTTTAGCTACTTTTGTCGTCGGCGGAACTCTTAAGTGCTGAAGTGCCTGGCATCAATATCGCTTTCTTTCACGTACATTATTTTGCTATTTATATTTCACTCTATCTTATTTTAGGAATAGATTTCTAAATGCCACTAGTGTATATGAAGAAAAGTCTGCTTCTGTAAAGGCCGACAACGCTAACTTCGACAAATATAAAGTTGACGAAGGCCTCAGATAAGGCTGCGTTTTGTTACCAATCCTCTTTTAACATTTATAATACACATATGATGCTAAAGGATTGGCAGAATAGAATAGAATTTGTTTCTTACTTAGGTAATTCAAAATTAGTGATATATAGACATCCAGAAAGCATTCAATACTGTTTCCCATATTCGATTATTAGAAAAACTGAACAACATTGGAATTGGGGGAGTATGCTTAAGAATGTTTAAATCTTACCTCATAGGAAGAAACAGTGTGTCCAAGTGAACAATACCAATAGCCAATATGAAGATATCATATACAACGTGCCCCAAGGCACCGTGTTAGAACCCACACTGTTTAACATATACATAAATGATTTAATTGAAATGGAAACGGAAGGAATTATAATCGCATTTGCAGATGACACTGCCTTATTCTATGAAGGCAAATCCTGGACCAACCTGAAACAAAAAGTAGAGAATGATATGAAGCAAATACTGAACTGGTACTTAAAAACCTACGTACCATTAATAGAGAAAAAACAGTATATCTAAGTTTTTCTCCGTATTGCAATACCTTACCTGATTTCCAACACCTGAAAATAAAAATAAATAGTCAAGAATTTATTATTGAGTCCACTAAGAAAGTTACGTACCTTGGAGTGGTTATTGACAAGCATCTAAGATGGGATATGCACCTTGAAACGTTGAAAAAAAACTAAGATATAAATTATGTAAAATTAGACAAATCAAAGACTTTTTAGAACGAAACCTAGTGCCTCATGAGGGAGGAAAACTCAGTGGTTATGGAAATAATTCACAATTTCAACATCAAAAGTAATTATGTAAACATACTATCTAATATAATGGGTTCCATTACATCAAGCGTTGCTCGAAATTTCCGAAATTTGACAGTCAGTCAGTCCTTACTATGTTTACATGATTTCAAAGTAACTTTTTACTTTATTCGCTTTGATAAAAACAAAAGAAATTGGGATGATTCATTATTTAAAATACTTTTGGCGTTATGTATTGTAAATTAGAGAATAATATTTAGGTACTAAGCAAATCGCAACTTACACACTTTTTTATTTAGTACGAAATTACCTCTTTCTGTATATTGTTGCCCTAATCTGGGCACGCTAATATGCTGGTTAGGTAAATACTTTAAAACACTGTATTTACCTAACTAGTATATAGTGTGCCCAGATTAGGGCAACAATAAACAGAAAGCATAATAAATAAAAGGTGTGTAAGTTGTGATTCGCTTAATACCTAAATAATATTCTCTAATTATGATGAAAGCAAATAAATAAAAAAATAATTAATTGTAAATATTTCACTTATCTTGTATTTAATTTCGTTTATAACAGCGTTAGATAATTGAAAAACGAACGCAATGTAGGTATTCATTCGTACAGTTTATTTCGATTTAGAAATGCATTCCTGTGATTCAGATTACTGTCATTACTTATTTACAAGTGGTTTACCTGAACACAACATTGTTTAGAATAATACTATCAACTATATCAGTTGTGTATAAGTAGTAAGTAGGTGGATATTGAATATTACATAAACATATTGTTAAAACTATGTACTTATTATATGCACGGCTGATAGAAGATTTTCTATTACAACTTTGAGAAAAGAAACATTCGTTTTCCGAAACGTCAGTAAAATATATTTTTATTCTTATTCATTTGTCAAAAACACTCCCCAACTGTTCCTTTGGTATAAACGTCACAGGTGTAGAGATTTTTCTTTCCATTATTATACTGAATAATTGCATTTTTTATAGATTTCACGGACATTATTTTTTAAGAGGCATGGTCGAAAATCGATAGTAGAAAATCTCGGGAAAAAAACAGAAAAGTTAATAGAATGCTACAACTAACATTTAGTAGACAATATTCAACATTTCTATCGGTTCTCTCTTTCTTGAATATGGGAACCTTAAGCAGCTTAAAAATTTAGAAAGTGAGTACCTGTAATTACATATAATTTTGTCATAGTTAACTGCCGAAATCAGAGCACACTTGTCATTTAACGGCGCGAATGATGTGGAACTTTTATTACCGCGGTCGAATCAATCAACTCGGTGTCCATGTGTCTGTTAAATTTTAAACTGCAACAGCCTATAATTCCTTCGCAATAATGCTTCAAACATATGGGAAGTCGAGAGCCAAAGTTGAGCTAGAAGATACAGGTGGTACAAATTGGTAATACGATTCCCAGTGGTATAGTTGTTTCACTATTGCCTTTGAATATTAGCGTGACCAATAATCCGTACAACGACATGGCAGCTATTACACGTACTCCATTTCTCATATTATTGACAGCCGTGCCATTTCAGTTTACTACTTTACCATGAACAAACTCCAGTGACTCAATTGATACTATTTTTATTTGCGTAATTTTACACAACGATTCTCTCCTGTCTCTGCATACTATTCTATGTTTCTAAAGTGCAGATGTTTTATTTCAGATCTTACAGAATACACAAGATATTACAAAATGCTTATACAGGGTGTTTCTGTTTTAAATAGCAGAACTCAACAAATAATAATTAGCAAGGAAGTTTCTAATTTCGAATCTGCAGTCCATTGCTTATATTGTCAGTATTCAATTAATCCACTAGATGCAGGGAAATTAATAAAGGACGAACAGTGGTTTAAGACAAAAAAAGATGATTCAGTATTCAGAACTCTCGACCATAATGAGACCTATGTGAGTCGGCCAAAGTGTTAGAATTTCTGTGATTATCGTAAAATCAAATCAATATGTTTTAATTTAGCTGTTTATATAGTTTTATATAGTACTCATCTTACTATATTAGTATTATAATAGGTTTACTAAAATGCTTCCAATATATAGAGCGTTTCACATAGATTTTGCTGGGCCATTCGAGAGGAAAATGTGGCTTGTAGTCATAGTGCATGTAGTGTAGTTAGGGAAATAGTTAGGATTTCCCTTATTATTTGTTATATTGTTTTACATAAAACTAGATCCCGAGGATTAAAATAAAATCCGTTACTTAGGTTACATAATTAATAAGATATTATATATATGTATATGTGGTAAAGTTTTTAATGTAAATTTTATCTCCAAACCTTTTAACTACATTAAACCACTTTAAAATAATATTTGTTTTTGATTATGTGGAACCCCACATAATTTGGTGACCCCGACTGTAGACTAGAAAGTCTCCTTGATTTGGTAACCTCCATCTTATCACGCATTCCGTGATTTTGTCTCCATAAATTGGTAAACCGAAGCTTACCCCATTCCAGATCGCACTGCCGAGACGGTGGCCAAAGTGTTGTTCCAAATTACATTTGTCGCTTTGGCGTTCCGGTTCATATCACGACGGACCAGGGAAATGCAATTTGAATCTAAATTGTTTCGCGAATTTTCGAAGTTTTTAGGATTTCATCGTATTCGCACGACTGCTTACCATCCGCAAAGCAACGGATTAGTGGAACGTTTCCACCGCTCATTAAAGACTACTTTATTAGCTAGAGCAAATTCAGTTAACTGGGTTTCGGAACTCCCTATTATTTTGTTAGGTTTGAGAGCTATGCCCAAAGTTGACTTACATTGTTCGTCTGCAGAACTGGTGTTTGGTCAAGCATTACGTCTCCCTGGAGAATTTTTTATTAAATCACACGTTCGTACGGAAATTCCTTATTTTATTAATAAGTTACATGACACTTTTGACAAATTATATTTTACAAATCCCAATCCTAATCATTTTTCTCAGTGAGTCCTGATGTTAATACTTGCAAGTTTGTATTTCTTCGTAATGCACGTATTAAACCTGTTTTCATACCTTTATTTCAAGGTCCTTACGAAATCATTTCACGTACAACTAAAATTATCACCATCCTTAAGCAGGGAAAAGAAGTGACTGTCAGTGTTGACAGAATTAAACCGGCTTATTTATTAGCTGACATTACAGATCGTCCAGCTCCGTTGGTGGCTAAAAGAGTACGTTTTAATTTTGATTGATTGGTTTATTTTTTTTCTTTGAGGGGGAGTATTATGTAGTGTAGTTACCTAACTATTTCCCTTATTATTTGTTATATTGTTTTACATACAACTAGATCCCGAGGATTAAAATAAAATCCGTTACTTAGGTTACATAATTAATAAGATATTATATTTATATGTATATGTGGTAAAGTTTTTAATGTAAATTTTATCTCCAAACCTTTTAACTACATTAAACCACTTTAAAATAATATTTGTTTTCGATTATGTGGAACCCCACAGTGCATATACTCGCTGGTTACAGGTAATTCAAATGAGAAATATTATTACACAAACTACGTTAACAGTTTTACGAGAACTATGGACTTTCGAAATGGATCACAACTCGTAGCTCTAGAGTTTAAAGAGTTTTGTAATGCCAATGGCATTACTCATGTCAAAATCACACCATCCAAAATCAAATGGGATTGCCGAACGTGTCGTCAAAAATTTCAAAGAAAGAATGTCTGCTAGTGATCGTACTGAAAGTTTGGATGTTCGTCTATATAAGTTTCTATTTTCTTTCCGATATACACGTCAACGTTCCACTGGAAGAACTCCAAGCGAGTTAATGTTTGGACGAACCCCAAGATTCATTTTTGATCAACTCAAACCAGATGTATAACGAAATATGGAAAAAAAGAAATTAAACCAGAAACGTTTACATGACCAGTCAAATATAAGAGACACAGTTTTACAAAGACCAACCAGTTTGGGTAAACCACCCCATTAAAAAAGGTTCTGAACCTGGATATATTTAAGAACAAACTCCAACAAAATCCTTACTAGTATATTGTTGATGTTCATGGAACTACACGAAGAAAACATACAGACCAAATGAGACCCCGATATTCCATATCCCCACAAAAAGAAAATGTTGAGAATCCTTGTCCATATATCGTTGATGTTCATGGAACTCCACGAAGAAAACATGGAGATCATGTCCCCACAAGAAGGAAATGTTGAGCTATCTTTAAACGGAAATTCTTATAACAACATTTTAGATATTTCAAATGAATCCGATTTTATGACAACAGATAACACCCAATCACTAATTGTAGAAAATTCAAACCCAGTAGTCAGAGATGTACCTGAAGTGAATCTGGATACGTTTAGAAGGAATCCAACTAGGACCAGAACATTACCCGCAAGATATCGTTAATGTTTTATTTTTATTTCACTCCAAGTTGATTTAATGAACAAAGAATCCTGTTGTTACCTAGCAACAGGAAGGAGAAAATCAAGGAGCACTTTATTATTACCTTTTCGACTGATGATTTTCTTAATTACTGATTTGTTATCCATTTGTTATGTGTTAACTTTTCTACTAGAAGGCGTTTCATTAGTACTAGAACCCACAATAATACCACACACGTCATTACTGCAAATATTCTGACGTCATAATGTACCAACTCAAAATTAAACAACGTCAGTTTCGTATATTCATATGTAAGAAGCACTTAGTTGGTACTGCGTCATGTCTTGTACAACTTCATTTACATGGTGTATCGGTATACCTATTTGCGACGCGTCGCTTCCAATAACTTTGTTTTAGTTTGGTGGTTTAATTAGTCAAAAATTTATAATTATCTAAAGTTTAGTTATCGTGTGTTTTTTGGTATTGATACTATTATAAAAAAAATTATTAACTAGGTATTACTAAGTTTTATGTTAAAATATTGGTTGTGCAGTTCAGATAAAGCACTTTTGACATTGGTCACCAGATTTTACAAACATGCATGGAACAATTTGGATGGATCTATCCTCTATCAGCAAAATTATTATTGATTCTTTAATTTTTCTTTTTTTGCTGTCAGTCTCTTGTTAAAATTGTTTCCGAGTCCCAATTTATTTTATCTCCGTTCTCCCACACGTGCAAACCTTCAATCTCTGAATTTAATTCTTCATAATGTAATTCTTATGTTCACTTAATCTTACAGTGGGAGTTCTGGATGACTTACCCACGTAAAGGGAATATTACAAATGCAGTTTATTGAATTTGGCTCATGGTTTCACGTATTTGTTTTTGTCAAAACAAATCTCAAAGCGTTGCTCATTTGAAATACCGTCTTAATATTAAATTTATTACCTATGCGGCGTAGCTTTTCAAATAATCCGTAATATACCTGATGGGGCATTCAACTTGACAAACGCGAATAACTTGAAAATAAAGAATTTTCGAGAAAAATGTTTCAGACAAAAGTGTCATCATTTCAAAAGATGGATCGAATGGCTATATTTTTTTTAAGTTTGGTGGAGGACTTCAAGGTCAACTTTGGTTTTTTAAATGCAAACCCCCATTTTTGATTGATTGATATTCTGCTCTAAAAAATAAACAACTTTTGTTTCTACCATTTTTTTATTTGGTATCACTGTTTGCGAGTAATTAGGCATTGAATGTCCCACCGGGTATAAAGAAATAATGGTGTGTAACGTTGTTCAGATTTTTGTTGTACCTGATAATTAATTTCAATATTTGTAAACATTCTATCAACTAAGACTTCAGGATATTGATTGTTTATAAAAATCTCTTTAATATTACATTTCTCATTGTTTAATATTTCATTATTAGAAGAAATTATTTTGGACCTATTATACATAATTGAATAAATTTGGTTGCCAGTGACGCATTTAGATTTTTTCGCTTCATATCCAGAGGCTTCAGTATGTGGAATACCGTAGTTTCAGGTCATGCGATATCATGGCCACTTCCGGCGTCCCCCAGGGATCTGTACTTGGCCCGCTTGTGTTTGTTGTTTTTATAATTGATATTGTAGTTGATTTTAATATAGAGAGCCTTTTATATGCCGATAACTTGAAAATGTATTGTATAATAGAAAACGAAAATTATTGTGAAAAACAAGATTAATGACTAGTGCCTATCTAATCTCTTGTCTCTCAACATTTTTTAATGTTAAATGTACTTTATCTAAAATGCGTAACTCTATCGTATGGTATCCAGGGTATGTCACTTATATAAACAGCGTTGAGGATGTTCATCGCCGTTTTGTTAAATATTTATGCTTTATTGAAGATATATCTATCCGATAACTGAGTATTCGCAAAATTATGTTGGAAAAATATCACATGTCAAATCTGGAAAATATAACGATAATTCAGTTGATAATTTTTTTTTTTACAAAATTATATAATACCATGTTCGATTGCCCCCATATTTTGAAGCAACTGAATTTTTTTCCTTCTCCTCGAACTAATCTATTAAAAGTTTTCCCTTTATATCTTATGTGAAGAAATTATAATCTGCTGCAAGATAGGCTTGATATATTCAACTGTAGTATTCCTTCTATCAATCAGCTTGATTTATAATAATTATAGAATATAACTTTGGCTTTTTTGTACTATTCTGCTGCGTAGTTCTATGGTAGTTCTATTTTTTTTTATTATTATTATTATTTATTTATTTATTTTTTCTAAAAGCCAGTCATCCTTTAAACTCTGTGGCTCCGATACTCACAGAGGGGACCAGCTCCGGTAGCCACTCCCCACGCCCGTGGGGTGAGTGACTACTGGGTCCGCGAATCGTGTGCCCTGAGCAGACGTAATGAATCGAGGATGACGGCCTTCTGCATTCTGCCGGCTAAGACCTCTGCCGAATTTCGGCATGCCGGTATGATCTTAAGTTCTGAAAGCAGTGTGTGTCTCGTTCCACCGAGGGCTCCTATAATCAGTACCTCTATCTTAACAGTATGGTCTGGGTAGAGTCTGCGGAGTTCGAAGCAAATCTCGATATTTTGTCCGTTTTTTCTCCTCCTTCAAGACAATGTTGTTCTCCGCGGGAGCCGAGAACTCCACGACAAACATTGTCTTGAGTTGGTGGTCGAGGAGGACTACGTCAGGTTTGTTGGCTTGTATTTGCCTGACTGTGGGAAAAGAGTAGTTCCAATAAATTAGACACTTCTCATTTCCCACAACGGACTCAATATCCCCCGGAGCATAAGGCAGCACTGGTGTCTCGTCTATCCCATACGAGTGCCTTAAGTGATAATAAAGCACTCGTAATGCTCCGTCGTGCCTCTGAATATAGGCCGAGACTGCATATGTCGGACAAGCCGACAACAAGTGCATTAAAGTCTCTGGCGCCCTGCGGCAGGCCCTTCAGCTGACATCAGGGACCTCTATACCCATGACACGACTTCGATAAACGAGAGTGTTAAATACACCATCCTGGCAAGACATTATGAATCCCTCGGTCTCAGACTTCAGCCCGGCTGACCTTAAAAAGGCAAAGGTCAGCCTTTCGGATAAGCCAAGGTCTTCTATATTTTTATAGAAGACTCCATGCAGTGGCTTATCCGTATGAAGCTGCAGAAAGATGCTGTGTTCTGCAGCTTTAATTTGGGCATTTCGCCGCGGGTTCCAACTCGGTGACAGAGTCGCGATTTACCCGCTCGACGTCGAAGGAGAGACCAAGTTCATCGGCTGCTCTCTGTGCTGCCTTAAACAAAAACGCTCCTACCCCTGCATTTTCATGGTCCCGGACCATGCATTATTATTATTATTATTATTACTATTATTATTATATTTTATATTACTTTACTAATGTTTCCAGTCTCTAATTGCTCACCTGTGGGCGGTTGTATCTTAATAAATAAATAAATAACCATAATTCCGCCCACATTAAAAAGAATTTGTTATATCTCAGCCAATTTTATCGTATAACACCAAAAAAAAAAAAAAAAAAGAAACCAAAAAAATTCTGTCTACTTTGAACAAAGTTTTTCGGTCGATTTTTTTATATATTTTTATTTAATGCGTATTTTTCAAGTAAAAGATGAATAGCCGTATTTCTGCTCTTCGACCTTTTTAAACTATATTTCCTGCAACTTACAGCTAGGGACTGATCCGTTTCTTCAAAGGTGAATATTTTTTTAGGCATTTCCAAAAAAAAAAAAAAAATATAGTAAGCATCCTTGCTATTCTTTATTGACATTCAATTTACTTGTACTAATAACTATTTGTATTAATAAATAAACGGACATTTCAAAAATATACGTCGGATAATCACCGATATAACTATATTTAAAAAATGCATGTAAATTGCTTCATTATTTAATTAAGAGGCAAACCAATTAATATAACAAAGAATACGTTGTAATAAAGCCAAGTATCCGGTACACCTCAACTGTGGCATTATTTAGCAACAGTTATCTATGAACAAACTATTAAATCAACATAGTTCATGTCTCAGCTTATGCAAACACAGGCAATTATAATAAACTATTTAAATTATTGTTTTGATCGACCGCCGGTGCTTTGAAGTTAATCCAAATGCATACCGAGTCGTCGACGTCGATTCAATATCCTTTATCAGTCATAGTCATGTCGATGATATGATTTGTGATCGCCGACTGATTTGGATTACCGACTTGTCATAAGTTCATCTCAGCGTGCCATGACTTTGCATTATCAACATCTGTACCTGATTGTTCTCTGGGTCCTGAAAGAGCCACGTCCGTCCATCAAACGTCTGTCGATCCGGATACTACTAATCAATACAAAATGAAATTTTACCCTGCTTAATGTTGCGTATCGAAACAATGACAAAGACATTCGGAATATTGGGGAACAAATTTGTCTTATCATTGTTATTTGCCACAGAAAAATGATTCTGTACATGTTTTAATGTTTTGGAAATATACACAAACTAACAGGGTTCTACTTATGATCAATAATAGGTTGTCCCATTCCACATTGTCAAAAACTTTACGAAGTAAAGGCACATACATAGGCATATAATGAGAAAATTTCACGTGGACATTTTTGTTGAAACAGGATTTCCAGGATGAAATAGACAGAGTAGGTGAGGGAGCGTTGGCCTATACGTAGCTGCATATTACTATATATTTTCGTAATACAGATCGTTTAGAATTTTTATGAATTTAGTGGAGAATTCAAAAAGAATTAGGTGTTATTTTTGAATCCAAACTTATAGTCCAATAAATAAGGCGGAAAATGTGGAACAGTGGTGGAACATCACGGATTTGAAAAATTCCTTTTTGTTCCCCAGACCCCCAGGAACATTCATCAACTCCAAAAATGAGAAAGTTAGGGGGGTTTGAAAAATTTATATATTTTTTTATTTTGATTAAATTTTGGACTTAAGGTTTTCAGACAATTCTGAACAAGTTTCATTAACAAAATTTTCCGACAAAAATATGCCTAAAATGATTTTTTGATTTTCTCCGTATATTTTGGTACCGCAGGTGTCTTTACATTTGTAGGAGGCGAATATTTTTCTGGTCATAAGTACATCCTAATTTGTTCCATACTTAAGTAAAATTTGATTCAAATCGGAAAAAAAAATAAAAAAGTTATTGGGATGTTACCATTTCAAGTGAAACACACTGTATATTTATTAGTTTACTTACAGCCTCCTGATCGGTAAGTAATTACTTACCGACCGGTAATTTGTAAACGTCACTTATAAATGTCTTATTCAATTCAGTAAAGGTGTCAAATTACCTGAGCGTGCAAAAAACATTACAACTGTTAATATAAGGTTTTAGGAAATTAATTTAATGCTACGTAATGATGATGAATTTTTAAATTAATTTCAGCGCAGTTCAGTTAACTACCCAACTAGTTAATAAAAATACAATTGTTACGCTGTTCACCCATAAATCTCGATTAAATTAGCTTTTTAAAATTCATATTAGTAAATAAAACTTTACAAATGTTAATGTCTGTGTCTGCAGTTAAAATTTACGTATCTATAATACATATATCAATGGATGAAATAAAAATAAACTATCATCATACCAATATAATTTGACAAAACATGGCTACATCCACAACAACAAATCAAAAATATCGAATACTATCATCCGGTCTAATGGCAGTAAATAACCACATAATTTCAATAAAAAGGAAATGTAAAAATCAAAATTTATAACCAAATCTTCGCACTTCGTTGCACGCAGCTAGTGACAGTAAACAATTGCCACTAAAATATACATCGCAGTGGACTGGACTGATGATGGAAATGAAATGATAGGGAATTGTGAATTAGGAATATTTAACATTAATGATTGTAATTGGGTTGGCGACTGTGCAGAATTTATTGAATGTTTCATAATCACGAATATTTGTACGGTTCGTCGAATAAAAACTGGGCAGCAGTTTTTCTAGTCTGAATATTACTTAGAAAATATAATAGTTTATGAAAAATATTGAGTTCTTTTTGGGTAAAACAGTAATGGGGAAATGCTGCATTCAACCAGAGGGTTTGGATATATCTGAAATAATTCTGTAGCAGGCATCTATACTTTTAAAGATATGGAGATGGGACATCCTAAGCAGTAGAGGAAGTACACATGTCCTTTGTTTCCTTATGGATTGCGTGCTGAGGACCTATTGAAATAGATTTTAAGCTTATTGTACTCCATAGTATCATTACGTCCTTTCTTTCATTACGTCCTTCCTTTCATAAAGGTGGAAGATTTGATTATGTCTTTCAGTGTCGCAAATGTTACCCAGAAATGTAGGTATTCACATGTGGCGAGGGACATCCTCGGTGAGGAGGTTCTACCTCTTCACCACACATCTTCCACTAAGGATTGCCTTTCACAAGTTAGCCTATTAAATGTAGTATTCTATAAAAATTCCCACTGCATACCTCACTTCTTTTCTTCCCAGCTTTAGCAACTCGTTGGATTTTAATTTGGATAATTCACCAAAGCATAAGCGTGATTGTCTTATTCATGGTGGTCCAGTTCTGTACATGTAATTTTTATCTCTTGGTTTATTCATAGATCCTTTTACAGTTCTTGGGCCAACTTTCACATCCCCTGGTATCCTCGCGTCTACTCCAGGCACCATGACAGTCTAGACAGTCTTTTATTGTTTAGAACGTACATCTACTGCCGCAGCTTTAAGAACTGCTTGACTATCAGTGCATAGACAACTATGGCTGTGAATTTTATTTGAAATACTGCTGCTGTACCAGGTTGAGGTTGGTTCCCCGTAACTTCCGCTCCGATACTACTTGGTGTTTTTGATCTGTCAGTATACCATGTGGTTTCGTTTGGATCTCTTCGCACCTACCCCATTCCCTGATCTGTTCTATTATATTTCAGTGACGACCCTAAAGGCAAAGTTAAGATTTCTCAAAAAATCATAGATGTTTTTCATTCTTGAGTTTAGTACATTCAACAAATCCAACTTGAACCATTCTTTCTTTAAATCATAGCTACCAAAAATTAATGCAAATATTTGTACTTCCTAAGTATTAATGTTTCTCTAATATTTTAATATTTATTGTAGAATCACAGCGCGCGGAGACTAGTAATAATATAATAGGTTTGTTTTCATTTGACTGGTAACAGTATCGGAATTGTCAATTTACAAACATAAAATAGAATATGAATACATAAAATATGGAAATATTTTGTATAAAACAACACAAGTAACATTTTGTCTTACTAGGTAACGTAAAACAATATGTATTTTTTCTGCAGAAAGAAGAAATAATAAAAGTAAAGAGACCTACCTACCTACCCACTATATAACAAATATTCTTGCAAGGAATAAAAACAATTTTCTTTTAAGAATTTGGAAACATTTGACTTGGCTTGGTGTTTGTACTACCAGGGAAGATGATTATATAATTTTATGCACATTGTATGAGGATCCTTTTCTACCTGTGTTGTTTTATACGCTGGTACAGAGTTACATTTTGAGTGTTATCAGAGTAGATTTCTCTAACTTTGGTGAAGGATTCAATGTTGTTTCCAATGTAGTACAAACACTGATAAATATACATGTTATAAATGGTAAGAATACCTTGTTCCTTAAAGTGAGATCTGCATGATGTACCGTAAGATAGACCAAGCATACTTCGAAGAATTCTTTTCTGTAAGGTAAATATTTTTGAAACACCACTTGAGTTTCTCCAAGACATTAGGCCATATGCGATAACTGAATAAATTGATACATAATAAAAGTTTTTATAAAGTTTCAATAGTAACACTATTTCGTAGTTGTATGGTCAGATAATTTTTTGTTGTCAAGGTCCTTGAAAGGACGTTTATGTGGCTACCCCATGGTAAGTTACTGTCTAACCAAACTCCTAGAAATGTAACTTCATTTTGTTGTTCTAGACTTTTACCATTCGCCTTTACCAGGAGGCTGTAATCAATTTTTTTGTTTGTCTGGGAAAATGTCATTAAATTAGTCTTACTTATATTGAGTACTAGGCCATTTTGTGAACACCAGTCAGACATAGTTTGAAAACACATTTGTTTCGTTACTAAGTTGGTTTCAATTTTTAGATGAAAAAATTTCAGACGTGTCGTCAGCAAATAGGGCTAAGAAGGTGTTATTGAAGGCTTTGAAGATATCGTTCACAAAAATTATTAATAAGAGTGGGTCTAGCACACTGTCCTGAGGCACACCAGAAGTAACCAGAATTTTATTAAAGTACAATGTTTTTGTGTTAAATGTGTTAACACCCACTAATTCGCATCTATTTGTCAAGTATGAATTTAGCCAAGCTAAGGCAGTTGCTGTTCGAGTTTTACTTCCACATCCAGTGGAAGTATAGTAACGACAAAAAATTTTTAAAAAATTTGTATTGTTCAAATAGGCTTAGAATGTCACGAAACGTCGAGATTTTAAGTTTGAGCGAAAAAAAAAAATTCTGTCTGTCTGTCGGTCTGTCTGTAACTTTTTTGTGCGCACGTTTACTCTGGAACCGTTTGAGATAGTGACTTGAAATTTGGTACACATATGTACTACAACGAGATCTAGAACTAGATTATATTTTCATCTTGTTCCGTCGTAGGGTTGGAGGGTAAATTGGGGTAAATTTGGGGAAAATAGGTAAATCAAGCAGGTAAGAGTCCATAAAATTGGTATTTAGTATATACAAGAGAAGCTAAGGTCTCAAAAAAAAAAATTTGGTATTAGCCACCCCCCATTACCACCCCACACCATTATTAAAGGGGATGAAAAAAAATGTGATTTAGTGTGTGTACAAGAACCAGACACCTCAAAACGTTTTTTTACTTGTTAAAAAGCGTTTCAGGCTAGAAATAATCTCAATTTTAAAAGTGAAGCGCAAAATAAAGGCACAAATTTCAAACGCAATATATTTATTTAATAAATAAAGAATACACCCATTTAAAAAAAAGACTTGGTCGCACTTGGAACCAAACCAAATGTTTCATTATTACTAAGAACAATTAACATGTTACATTGACGACTTTAAATTGGCATTTACAAAAATATTACTGCTTATCACAAAATTATAAGTACTACAAAATGTAGTACACACCTGAACTTGAAGTCTCCATAGCAAAAACTCGAATTTTAATACAGTAATAAACAAATAAACGATCACAAAGATCTAATAATAGTATATTATTCAACGAGCGGTAATGTAGGTAATAACTCACGCAGATGAAAGTTTACAGAACGAGCCGTAGGCGAGTGCTGTAATTCATCAAGTGAGTTATTACCATTACCGCAAGTTGAATACTATACTTTATCTACGATTATAGCAATAAATATTAAATTGAGAAAATTTTGTTTAAATTACTCAGTTTGTTTATTAATAAAATTAACTGTAAAATTTTATTTTTGTTCACGCTTTTATATTTGTTATCTTCAAAGATTTAGCCACCTTTAAGCGGAGGTAGAATGTGATTTTTAATCGAAATAGTCCATAAACTACTTGTAGACAAAAAATCAGCTTTGTAGATTAATATTACGCGACGGAAAATGCAAAACTTCTCCACGAACTGCAATAGCCCGAAGCGCATATTCGGTCAAAAGTCTTGTTTTTTATGTTAAAGAAAAAATTGAAAAAGCGTCAGAAAGCTCAATCAATGAGTTATAATAACTCACGCATTATAACTCACGATGTTTGTTTATGGATACTATTAATGAATCAAAAGCAGTTCATTAATTAGTATATAACCTAACAAGAGTAGATAAAACTTTAAAATTCACAACGCACTATCTTTTTTTTTTTGTGGAGGAGGGGAAATCTTGCATAAGACGTTGTGCCGGATTCTTACCGACTAAAACCCCTCCCCCTTCGTCTCGCTTCTCCCACCGGAAACCGCCTTCGCATTACTTCAGTGGGGAGCCGGCCCTTAACTTCCTTTATCGACTTTCTACTTCCTTCGTCTCTATTATTGTACGGACTGTTCCATACGCTTGTCGCCATGATTCCTCGGATGAGCATAAGCTTGCCATCATGTTTGTGTAGTTGAAAGTTGACCCAGTTTGTTGGGTATAGTCCCTCCTGGTCTCTTCCCACCGAGTACAAGTAAACAGGGTATGCTACGTCATCCACCTCGTCGCAGTAGCTGCATCTCTCTGTATCTGCCCTTCTGCGATCGTAGAGATACTTCTTAAAACATCCGTGTCCTGAGAGAGCTTGGGTTAAGTAGTAATCCACTTCTCCGTATGGACGATTTACCCATGTCTGAATGATAGGTATCAATTTATAGGTCCATCGTCCATACGTTCCGGCTTCCCATTTTTGTTGCCATCTTGTGGAAACGTTCTCTTTTGCTACTCTGGCTTCCACTCCATTATATTTCTCTGTCCTTTCTTGTATTAGAAATTCTACAGGTGGGACGCCCACTATGACCCCCACTGCCTCAGTTGAAATGGTGCGGTATGCACTGCCGATTCTGATTGACATCAGCCTCTGGAGTCTTGCCAGCTTTGCTATTAGTTTCTTGTTTCCGGTTACCGTTACAACGCACTATCTGCACTACTCAGTTTCGACTGATGTGGGCGCTGAAATGAATCATGTGATGGCCAATTGCGATGAATTGTATTACGTGTAAAGATGTTGGCTACACATAGCTCAAAAGAGCGATCGTGTTAACTCTATTACATATTTTGATTTTTGGCCAGATTTTCGGGTCTTCTGCCCCACTGTGCGGCGCACAGTGTGGCAAAATGGTCAAAAATAGCTCTGAGAATCAAATATTGAGCTATCAACGTTTTTTTTTAATACTTGCAAAGGAGTCTGAAATAGTGAGTCGCTGCCGCTTTGTCGAATTTTACTTCCACATCCACGTAGTGGAGCGAAAGTATAAAAATGCAAAAAAAAAAATTTGTTTTTTTTTTTTGTTGAAATAGGCTTAGAATGTCATGAACCGTCGAGATCTTAAGTTTGAATAAAAAAAATTCTGTCTGCCTGTTTGTCGTCTGTCTGTCTGTAACTTTTTTATGGGCACGTTTACTTTGGAAACGTTTATTATATTGACTTGAAATTTAGTATATTTATGTATTATAACGAGATCTGGAACTAGATTATAATTTGATCAAAATCCGTTGAAGGGTTCGGGGGTAAATGAGGGTAAAGCAAGCAAGTAGGATTCCATAAAATTGGGATTTAGAGCATGAACAAGAAGCTAATTTTTTTTTGGCTTCAGTCACCCCTACTATCACCCCCCCATTACCACTCCCTCACTATTATTAAAGGTGGTAAAAAAAATAAAATTCGTCAAAGCGGCAGTGACTCACTATTCCAGACTCCTTTGCATGTATTTAAAAAAAAAAGAAAACGTCGATAGCTCAAAAGTTGACTCTCAGAGCTATTTTTGTTCATTTTGCCACACTTTGCGGCGCTGAGCTAATGATTTATTAATAAATCGAAACCAATATTGCGAATACTACTACTATTACTGCAAGATCTTACCAAGTCACTTTTCCTACTAATTTTAGAAAATTTATAACACGATATTTGAAGAAGCGGCAAAATTATCATTTACTTTCAATTTCTCCGTTTCCCTCACTTTTTCGGTTTTATTCATATCCGGATGATACCATAATAGTTGGCGAAATGCGTGGTAAGTAAATCATTTGAGAGAAGTATTCAAATATCTTTATGGGGAGAAAGGGGATAAAAAATTTATATTTTTTAGTTAATTTTCGGAACTTTCCTTGAAACATACTCCTAACACGTCCGTAATTTTTTTGTGCCAATTCCAGATACATCAAATTCTGTAGTGTCCACTTAGTGTGATAAGTGATGGAAATAACAAGTATTTTGTAGTAAACGCCTGTCCCATTACATGCAAGCGATACCAACCAGTTTCAACTGAAAATTCACATTTATTCCCATATTGATCCTTGTTTCGCCCCATTATCTTTCGTGTGGGACAAAAAGAGAAACGACTAAAATGTTTTTTTCACTGCACGGCTATACAAAGCGTTAGTAGAGTTAGCACTTTGTCTTATTGGACTTCATCTCGTTTGGTTTTAGAGCGCACGGGTACTTGAAATACTTGAATGTGCTTTTCTACTCTTCATTATAGAACACTGCGATGTGTTTTACGAAAATGGGACTACATAACACTATATAAACCCTCGCTGACCATAATAACATACCCGCCGTGATTGGACGAACGCAATAGACCACCGAAATGATCAGCATAATAGCCACGCGGATCAGTTCCACTTCTTTGGATGAATTAAAATGAATAAACACATTATTCAAGTTGGCGTTTATTGGTATTGATGAAAAATATTACATTCGTACTTACTGCACGAGTCAAATGACAATGGAATTTATATGTGACACATTCTTCAAAATATTTATTTATTGATTTATTTATAAATGCTCAAACAGATAACCAACCGATTAAAGAGTATGAAATGTACAAGTAAATGTATATAAAATACACAATACGAACTCACAAATCCTGTGGCGAGGAATATAGACATATTATTAACGTATATATTAGAAATAAGATAATTACAGGATGAAAAAGAAATGAAAATAAATAAATAATAAGTAAAGAAGCTTGTATATACTATAATCCATTCACTAGAGAGTGAAGCGATAGTTTTAGGTAGTGAATTATTTCCCAGCTTCTCATTGGCCAAATTGCGAAGCAAGTTCAATCTACAGTTGGCTTTAAAACTCCTAGTTAACTGATCTAGTCTTGATTAAATATTCTGCTTTGACTTAAAGCTCCTTGGCATCTGTTAAAATTAACATGGGCGTGCCTCGGGGGTCGGTATTAGGTCTCATATTATTTTTGTTTTGTATTACACAGGTCTACAAGGTCTACAAAAAGAAAATTTCTGTTCCAAGGATTAAACCTATCATGCCTTAAGTATTTTTGTGTGCTGAATCCGAATTTTCGATTTTAAAAAAAATTACCGTTTAGATTTCGAGTAAAATTTTAGTAGAAAATTTTTTAAATTGAAAATTCGGATACAACACACAAAAATACTTAAGACATGATACGTTTAGTCCCTGGAGCAGATTTTTTTTTTTTTGTAGACCTGTGTTAGTGATCTAGATAGCTTAAATACTTCAGCAGAGTTTACTTTTACTTCCACATCCAGTGGAAGTATAGTAACGACAAAAAATTTTAAAAAATCTTTATTTTTCAAATAGGCTTAGAATGTCACGAAACGTCGAGATTTTAAGTTTGAGCGAAAAAAAAAAATTTCTGTCTGTCGGTCTGTTTGTAACTTTTTTTGTGCGCACGTTTACTCTGGATCCGTTTGAGATATTGACTTGAAATTTGGTATACATATGTACTTTAACGAGATCTAGAACTAGATTATATTTTCATCTTGTTCCGTCGAAGGGTTGGAGGGTAAATTGGGGTAAATTTGAGAAAAATAGGTAAATCAAGCAGGTAAGAGTCCATAAAATTGGTATTTAGTATATACAAGAGAAGCTAAGGTCCCAAAAAAAATTTTGGCATTAGCCACCCCCACCCCATTATTAAAGGGGATGAAAAAAAATGTGACTTAGTGTGTGTATAAGAACCAGAAACCTCAAAATGTTTTTTACTTCATCCACCCCCACTACCACCCCCACCCCGCTACCGATGTGGGGTATCGTTTTATGGG
Source organism: Rutpela maculata (assembly GCA_936432065.2). NCBI lineage: Eukaryota > Metazoa > Arthropoda > Insecta > Coleoptera > Cerambycidae > Rutpela > Rutpela maculata. The sequence continues at coordinate 255,154,217 of OW386286.2, forward strand.
TTTTTGAGGTAGAGGATTTCAAATATTATATTATTAAAGTTCCATAAACAATTATTTCCACATACAAAATTTTTTCGTTGTGAGTGACTTGGATAAAAAATCTGGATGTGGAAGTAGTGATTCCTTGGGCAGCGGTTTTTATGTAAATGACGCATAGATTATATTATCAAATAAAAATGTTAATATTGTAGAAGCCAAATGTGATATTTCATTGATAAATCTTAGTAATTGGTTCTGCGAAAATTCACTTAATTTTAATGTTGAGAAAACACAGGCATTAACATTTCACAATAAGCAAAAGAAATGTGATTATCCTGATATCCAACTTGATAATACATCAATATTAATGCAAGGACGTCCAATGTAAAATTTTTGGGTATAAATATTTACAGTTGCTTAAACTGGAAAAGGAATTGTGAATTAGTGATAGCCAAATTACATTCAGTAGTTCATCGTATGCAATATCACCATTGGTTAGAATTCTATCGGTAAAATTGACAGTTTATTATCTGATTAAATCCCGAGTGCGTTAGCAGGAGGGATTTAATCTTTGATGTTAAACTGCCAATTTACACGAATTATATTATCTTTTGGCAACTTAGATTGAGAAAAAATTTGTAGATAAAATTTAAAAGCACGAGTGGTATTTGGGGACAATATTTCACGAATAAACAAAGTACATAAAACATCTTTAATATTAAGTTCTGCCATTAACTGCCTCCAGACGTTTTCTTATAATTTTTTAGTGTTTACTGACCTCTATTTTCAATTTTATTATTTACGTCACAAAAATGTATTTACAAACATCTAATAAAGAACAAAGTAGGTATAATTATTATTTAACAATCACAGCTGCAGAAACTTAGAAGAAGTCTACGAAATTTGCCATATTTTAAATGTGTCATTACATTTAAAATATGGCAAATTTTATTAATAAACCAATACACCTTGAACCATAGGTATATAAAGGTAATGCATAGACTGGTCTAATACTCCTGAGAGTCTTCACTGTAAACAGTTCGTAGGCATCCTTTGACCAATCACATTGTGCATAAAGACATAGAGAGCACTACCAATGTTCCGCCATATGTTCTACTTTAAATTGATCAAAGAGAAATGAAATATGGTTCTGGTACCGCCATTTAGCAACAGTAATGCTAAACGCTACATACAGAGAATCGCCAGACAGTGTAATGTACATGAATTATTATATAAAGTGTTTATTGATATATCTATAGTTGACAACCCCCAGATCCAAAGCCAAGGCTGTCTGGAAGGGGGTTACACATTTGGAAAAACACAGACACTGGAAATAGGGTAATTTTTGTTTAATTAATGTAGTGGTTTGAAAGGATAAATTAAAATTAATGGAAAATGATAAGGGAGAAATAGGAATACACTCCCTGAGCATCGAGTCCTATTGTAAGCTTATTTTTGAACTTCTTAGTCCACTTAAATCGATATTCTTATAGTCGCATCACGTGAGTATAAAATAATGTAGACATTATTGAAGAATAATTTAAAACTTGGCATTTGTTTGAAAATTAAACAAAAACAAAATAAAACATCCTTAAAATATTCACTTAAATTTTTTAGTGTTTGAAACAGATCAACCTCACATTCTGTATTCAAATAGTTTCGACATCTTTAAATCTCATCAGCAGGATATAGAAATTTCCTGATTTAAAAATTGTAAATTAAATTAACAAAATATTAATACACTGAGCGTTTCTTACGTTATGTACCTTTCATTCTCAACAAAAATTCCACGTCCACTTAATTTCAATATTTAAATCAATCTCAAGGAGAACAATAAATAATTGATACGACAGCTGTTGTTATTTAATTATTTATTGTTATAATTGCTTAACAATATCAATTACTCCTTGCTAATTATTACACTACTTATGCCATCAGTTTAATAACTGTAATTAGTGATCAACTGTTATTAATAGTTTTTCTGTAAATTTAATTGGAAGATGTGCTATTTTAATATCAGGTATTGATGTGTGTTGGTTTTGACATCACCGCTTCGTATGTACATGTGAATCTATCACTAAACATAACGCATCCTTATTATTATTTATGTTTCTCACGAAACGTTATTTCATTTCCTACAATGTGTCTAATATTTATAAAGATGATGTAAAGTTAATTATTATCTTCACCTTCAATGAGATGGAAGCAATAGATCAGCTCAGATTACGCAGCCACTTAACTGTTGCTGCGTCCGGTATAAAATCGGCAGTAATTATACGCCCGGTTTATCTGAACACGGCGACTTACCAGTCTCTTTGATGCCACTGACAATTCTAATCACCACTTTGGCATTTATGAGGTTAAGTCCTAACCCGGAAACATATTTAGTGGAGTCAAAAATTCGCAATGTGAATTGTCTGATCAGGACATAGTCCAGTCGAATTAGACATCATAAAAAATTTTGCGTACTGCGGACTTTTTTTTGTGGAAGTTGTTTAAGAGGGCATAATAAGCAAGCACAGAAAACTACACCCTGCTACACCATGTGCGTCCCCTATTTTTAGGGGTTGAAACTTTGAAATTTTACTTATATGACCATATCTGTTTCCCTATTGCCCGTAGGGCTCTTTACCAAGTTACACTTTTTGAAAATTCATCCCTCCTCTACATAATATATATATTACTCATTTGCCGTAGGACAAACGGTTTTGGCTGTACGAGGCCGGAAGGGTCGCGCTGTCCGAATTTGGGGGTCTTCTGTACAGGACAAACGGCTATTATTTTCAATATACAATACTACACATACTAATGCCCTTAAGGAGGGATGATGATTTGTGAAAAAACTTTCATCGAATACCGCGCGGTTTTCATGATATATGTATTATATGTCCAATTAATTGCGCATAGAAAATATGTTTTTGTATTTAAGTAGAATCAACACCTATTGTGTAATAACGATTTATGTCATGTGTTCTCCAGTCTCCTTTTCCACAATTTTTTTTTGCGGCCTTATGGTTCATAGTATGGCAGAAAGCATTATACACGTGGATAGGGCACATAATAGGGTGTTAAAATGGGTCTCTTGTTAAAATGCGATAGGACGTACCGTTTTCGAGTAAAACGCACTTGTTTGGTTATGTTTGCTTTGAGTTTTTATTGTGTTCTGAATTATGATCTGATAAAAAAATTCTACATTTTGGTGTTTTCTTTCTTAGGAGTTTGTTTTTTTAAATCATTTTTCGATGAAATGGACATATAATAACTGTTTCTCGAGGAAGGTAAAATTACTGTGGGTTTTGTTATAGACACAAAATAAGTTGCAATGATGATTTCAGACAAGCGTGAACCCTCAAATAGGGGGGGGGGGGGGGGTGAGAACCCCCTATTCTATCCGAGTCCCTTCATTTTTTCATTAGCAATGCCCCTCATAAACAGAAAAAGCAAGAAGCGACACATAGTTGTATTTTTTCGTAGTCAGCGGTGAGTATTTACTAGTCAGTCGATGAAAAGTGTAATCTGAAGTAATTTTTTGCAAACAAGTGCGTTTTACTCGAAAACGGTACGTCCTATCGCATTTTAACAAGAGACCCATTTTAATACCCTATTATGTGCCCTGTCCACGTGTATATTACTTTCTGCCCTACTATGAACCATAAGGCCGCAAAAAGAAATTGTGAAGAGGGAGACTGGAGAACACTTGACATAAATCGTTATTACATAATAAGTGTTGATCCTATTTAAATACAAAAATACATTTTCTATGCTCAGTGAATTGGACTTTTAGGATAAACAAAAACATTTATCAGAATTATACTGGTTTTGGTTTTTTTAATGCAAAAATACCAAAATAGCCATTTTTTGCATATTTTGCTGTCTAGCTCCTAAACCAGTGAATGTATTAAAGTGAAACCAACGTAAATTTTCTTATATTAGGGTCGTACATACATGAAAAAAAAAATGAGCGAAAAAAAGTAGGTTCACTTTTTTTTAAAAAAACATTCCGTATCATGAAAACCGCGCGGTATTCGATGAAAGTTTTTTCACAAATCATCATCCCTCCTTAAGGGCATTAGTATGTGTAGTATTATAGATTGGAAATAATAGCCGTTTGTCCTGTACAGAAGACCCCCAGCGCGACCTTTCCGGCCTCGTACAGCCAAAACCGTTTGTCCTACGGCAAATGTGTAATATATATATTATGTAGAGGAGGGATGAATCTTCAAAAAGTGTAACTTGGTAAAGAGTCCTACGGGCAATAGGGAAACAAATATGGACACATAAGTAAAATTTCAAAGATTCAACCCCTAAAAATAGGGGACGCACGTGGTGTAGCAGGGTGTAGTTTTCTGTGCTTACTTATTATGCCCTCTTAAACAACTTCCACAAAAAAAAAGTCCGCAGTACGCAAAATCTAATTCGACTGGAGTAACAGTTTTTTTGTTTTAACGTGTTCAGAGGATCACAGTTCGGTTTTCTTTAAAAATCTCGAAATCTATTAGTCCTATGGAAAACAATAAAAAGAAGGAAAATGTTCGTACAATAAAAGTGCATAAACTATGTGTACGATGGCTCAAATTGTAGCATTTTATAAGTACTTTAAGATCACGGAGAGAGATTTTTTTTTTCAAAATTTAAACCCGTTTTATTGCAGTTGTTTATAATTTTCGAAATTGTAGTTATAAACAAATTCAAATAACACTTTGTTTTTTTTAATGAAATCAAAAACGGTGACGGAGTAAGGAAAGTGTAGATTAAAAAATCCAACTTTGAAAAAAAATTAATGCTCTCTAGTTTTTACGTTTAGGTCACTTATAAATAAACAAATCGATATTTCTTATTTAAATTTGGACTGGTAATTCTCTAATGTCTATTATTTTGTCCCTGCTACTTGAAAATAATCCAAAGATACTGTATAGAGGCCCGAAAGTGAGTTTCTTAGTGAGGTTTGAAAATCACCAAATGTGTCTAAATGTTATATTATGTTTTTACAAACCAGACACTAGTCGCTAGATAGCCCAGTAGGTAAGGCGACTAGCACTTTTTATTCAGGATGCGGGCGTCTCGGGTTCAAATCCTGCTCGCGAAATATATATTTTTTTATTGTATCAGTAACTTTAAAAGTTTTACAAAGCTGTATACATGAACATAAGAGTAGTTGTTCAACTTGGGTTGGTTTACCATTTTCGTGACAAAAATTTAAAAAATTATAAAAAAATTGAAAATGTGCATTATGTTCTCAAAGCCGCTTTATTCGATGTCATTTTAACAATTGTAGCTTTGGATTATCTTCAAATAGCAGAAACAAAATAATAAGCATTGTAGCCCAAATTTCAAGAACAAATATCGATTCGTTTATTTATGTGACCTAAACATAAAAACTAACGTATCTCAGCTCCAAATGCAAATAGAACATTTTTTTTTCAAAGTTGGCTTTTTTAATCTAGTTTCATTACTCGTTTATCGTTTTTGATTTCATAAAAAAACTAGAGAATTTGTTTATAACTAAAATTTCGAAAACTATAAACAACTGCAATCAAACGGGTTTAAATTTTGAAAAAAAAAAGTTTCATCTTAAAGTACTTACAGAATGCTACAATATGAGCCATCGTACACATTTCTTTGGCTTGAAGGCAGGATTTCACAAGGGTGCAAAGTTTTAGCAACAATTGTATATTTGAACCGTTTTAGTAATCATTTTGATATGAAATTTTAAATGGTAATTGTTCTTTATAAGGGCTATATTTTTCCAAAATGTCATTCAATATTATCCATTAGTTTTGAAAGAACAGTAATTTGTTTAAAAACGCATAATTTTGCAATGCTCAATTTTTTTTTAAATAATACTAACAGTTGGAATGAATTATAGTTTATGTAGAACAACTGGCGTCTAAAGCCAATGTATGCACCAATCTAGTTAAGCAAATGTGTAATAACAACGGACTTGTATTAAATACGAGTAAAACCGAACTTGTGTCATTTTCCATCAAAGAGCTCACTTATAGCCTCCTGATAAAACAAAACAATAAATCAATCAATGAATCTAGAGTGATAAAATTCTTGGGGCTTAAAGTTGATTGTCAGTTAAAATGGTATTCTCATATTGAACACTTAAGTAACAAAATGGCAACAATGTGTTACGTGATATGGCAATTACGTAATTATCTAAGTTTAGATATACTCAAAATGTTTTATTTTGCACACGTGAACTCACACTTGAATTACTGCATTATATGTTGGGGTAATTCAAGCAGGGTAAGTGATTTACTCATATCACAAAAAAGAATTGTAAGAACAATGTTATTTAAACGTACGAGTTATTCCTGCAGGCAGTTGTTTATTGAGTTAAAAATCTTAACAGTTCCCTCAATGTACATATTGGCGTGTATTCTGTATGTAAAAAAGAACATCTCGCAAATGACAAACTTTTCAGATAGAGAAATAAATTATAACCTACGCGTTAAAGATAATTTACTTTTGCCAAATCATCACTTGTCACTTTCGGCAAATGGGCCGACAATAATGCCTTTAAAAATTTACAATCATTTGCCTAACAACGTAAAACAAATAACCAATTTAAACAAATTGAAAAAAATTGTAAAAAAGTCTTCTAGAAAACATATTCTATTCTGTTGACGAGTATTTTAATTCTCGCATTGAAATATAATAAAGTTATATTTACCACATTTTTTTTTCGTAATGTGATGTTAAGGCTATAGCTTGTTGACCTGTTAACCATTTTTATTATACCTAATTTCTGTATCATAAATTAATTTATTTTTGTCTGTTTATCTTATACATGAAATAGGTATCCTATTTGTTTTATATACTTCTTACATTATAATGTATATTGCTATTTTTTGACTTTTTCTATACATGTAAAACATGTCTTACGAAAATAAAGTTATTATTATTATTATGTACGTTTATTGTACAGCTCAAAACGAACATTTTCCTTCTTTTTATTATTTTCCATAGGACTTATAGATTTAGAGATATTCAAAGAAATCCGATGGAAAACACGGGCTAAAAAATTAAATTGTTTAAATAAACAATACGCTGACCTCACAGAAACTGCAAACCTGAGCTGTGAACTTAAGTTGACCCCCTGAACACGTTAAAACCGAAAAACTGCCCTGACCAGACAGTTTACATAAAAATCCTAATTTGACTTCACTAATTATATTGTAAAATTGTTGATATCAATAGTTTGCCCGTATATCAAATCATCCAGAGATCATTCGGATGTTCTTATCGTCGCACTTTATACATATTTTAACATCAATCATTGTGGAAATAACTATGTCATGCATTATTAGAATTGCGTGCAAATCAATCAGGACTATACAGTTTTAATCATAGAGTTACATTTAAATAGCTGCTATTAGTATAGGCGGTGCCTCTATCTTTGATGTATCAATCGAGATAGGAAGTCACGGGCAGGTTAAAATAACAAAGAAATGATTGATATTGATGTTTATGCTTTGTTGATGTTAATTTATTGTTTAATTAAGGAAATAATCATATTTAATTAGGACCGCTTCATTAAATGGGATGATTAACGAAAGTTGGAATTGTGGTGGGTCAGGTTACGGAACAGGTGACTTGTTTTCGACGGCATGTGGAAAACTTTTTACAAAAATCAAAGTGGCAATTGCCTTTGTTACTATTAGAATAATATTTTGTAAGAGTAGTTATATGTCGAATAATTTAAGTGCCATCGAGAAGATTTCAGATGAGAATAAGAAACTTGTACAACTTTTCGAGGGCTCGAAGTTCCTCGACAGTAATAGTGGAGTCAAATTAGGATTTTAATGTGAAGACAATTCACATTAAAATCCTAATTTGACAGGACAATTTTTCTGTTTTAACGTGTTCAGTGGGTCAACTTAAATTCATAGCTCAGTTTTGCAGTTTCTGCGTGGTCGGCGTATTATTTATTTAAATAATTTAATTGTTTAGACCGTGTTTTCCATTGGTTTTCTTTGAATATCTCGAAACCTATAAGTCCTATGGAAAACAATAAAAAAAAAAGGAAATTGTTTGTTTTGAGCTGTACAACAAAAGTACATAAACTATAATTCATTTCAATTGTTATTATTATTTAAAAAAAATAAATATTGCAAAATTATGCGTTTTTAAACAAATCACTGTCCTCTCAAAAATAATGGATAATATTCAATGAAATTTTGGAAAAATATAGCTCTTATAAAGTACAATCACCACTTAAAGTTTCAAATCAAAATGACAGTTTATATAGTTTTCGAAATTTTAGTTATAAACAAATTCAAGTAACTCTCTGGTTTTTTATGAAATAAAAAACGGTAAACGAATAATGAAAGTAGATTAAAATAGCCAACTTTTGAAACAAAAAATTAATGCTATATTTGCATTATTTTTTTTTTTAAGTTGGGTTTTTAATCTACTTTAATTACTCGTTTACCGTTTTTGATTTCATAAAAAAACCAGAGTCATTTGAATTTATTTATAACAACAGTTTCGAAAATTATAAACAACTGCAATAAATTTTGAAAAAAAAAATCTCTCCTGATATTAAAGTACTTATAAAAAGCTACAATTTGAATCATCGTAGACATTTCTTGATTTTGATGGCAGGATTTCACAAGGGTGGAAAGTTTTAGCAACAATTGTATATTTGAGCCGTTTTAATAATCATTTTGATTTGAAATTTTAAGTGGTGATTGTACTTTATAAGGGTTATATTTCTCCAAAATTTCATTGAATATTATCCATTATTTTTTAAAGAATAGTGATTTGTTTAGAAACGTATAATTTTGCAATATTCATTTTTTTTAATAATAATAATAAAAATTGGAATGAATTATAGTTTATGTACTCTTACTGTAAAGCTCATAACGCACATTAAAAGTCCAAAATTCATATTTGAGCAAAACGTTAATCAATTAGGTATTCAGCCACGCCCGATTGCAATTCTACCTATTTCGTTCACTAACCTGAATTAAATGACCTGTTTGTAAGAAATGGAATTACAATATTTTTACAATAATTTATTTCTTTATGCCTGTTTGATTGTTGAGGAGAACATTACATTTTTTTATCTCTTATTTGCTATTGTATCAGGCAACGTGAGCTTTAATCCTTTACTAACCATGTGAAGGATATCAAATATATTGTGTAATGATGTTTTCTTCTACTAAATGATTGGCAAAAGTAGATTAATTCTTATTTTTCAAAAAACTTTATGTTCTTTTATACGTTTTTCTAAATTTCCCCCTGTTTGTCCAACATCAAATCCCAAAAGTAAGCTTATTCTCGACTTTTCATTTATTATTATTATTATGATTATTATTATTGTTGTTTTAGTTTCATTTGTAATTAGTTTCGTACTCGCTCCTGGTGAAGCTATTGTTATCGAAGCAATTGTCATGTTGGTGTAATATAGCAGTAAAAATATAAAAAATATACACAAACAAACAAACGAACATTACACCCAACGTAGTCGGGTAACAAAACGAATAAGTTGGCATTGAATTTTTTTTGTATAATTTCGCACCATTAAATTGACTGGTAACGTTTCAAAGAAAATATAGACCTGTCAATCTAAATAAATTTGTTAACATTATTTTCTTGGAAATCTAATTTTGAGCAGCATATCCACGAATAAAGAATAAATTGCAGGTTGTTGCAACTTTGATTGAAGGCAACGTGAATTAATATTCATAAAAACTCCGTTTAATTTCGCTTCACCGACGTACAAGGAATGTTCAATAAATATTGGCATAGTTTTTCAAATCCAGTGTGTGGGTATCTACAGGGTTACCTATTATATATTGAAATTCTGTTATTATAACTATTTTTTAGTTATAATTCACTTAAATATCCCCACAAAAATGCATCCAAAGATGTTGAATAAGGGCGGTGGCCATGGAATTGGTCTACCGGATTTTTTAATTATTTTAATATTTTTTATTATTTTTTTTATATACCTATTTGAAATCGAAGAAAAGATCTAAAAGAATATGTAAAAATACAGTTTTCCATTTAAAAAACAGCCTTCATTGTTATATCACGTGGCCTATGCAAAAAATTGTTTTTTTTAATTGCATTTAAAAAATATGTATATTATTGTATGTACAGTGTGTCCCAGGATAGATGTAACAAGAGGTGTAATGGACCAAAAATTTTGGAATTTTGGAATGGTATTTGGGGATTAAGTCCTGCTTGTTGTAAAACTAAAGTATACCAAAAATGACTTGATTTGGTGTTCTACAGGGTGTTTTATAAGGAAAGTTGTAAAAATCACCACTAATAAAGTACCTTTATTTTTCAAAATATGAAAAAATTCCACTAAGAAAAGTTATTTAGAATGCACTTTTATACCTCTATACCAAATTTCAGGAATATAAAATTATTTTTTTGAAACTTCCCATTTTTTCAATAAATTAGTATTTTATTTTGAACCATTCAATTAAAACTGCATAGAAATTATTTTTTGTGAATTAAGTTACGTAGTTACGTAGAAGCTAAAAGTAAGTTATGAGAAAAGCAGTGGATGATTAACATTTGCTCCTACACAACTTTAAATATGAATTCAACTCCATTACACCTCTTGTTACATCTTATCCTGGGACACACCGTATATATACAACCCTACAACTTTTATACGAAACTTTTTTTCTATTTCCAATAATAACAGAAATAATATAAATATATAATGAATAACCCTGTACATATGTTTGTAGACTGTTTCTTGTAAACACTATAACTTCTGACAGAATTAATAAATTTTTATTTCAACTTTCTAAATAATATGTAATATAGTGTGATAGAGTACTCCCTTTTGAAATTGGGACATATTCGTCAAACAAGGTGATCTCCAGTTGAATCATGTTTTATATAAACTATGTTTTATTATAACGTTAGTTCAAATTGATTTTTAATTAAGCAATCAAAAGTATATAGAACATATCTAAATTGCAATGCGTTTCTCAAATTTAGTAAGGCAGACGATGTCAAAGTTGGTGTTCCTCAAGGATCCGTTTTGGACGCCCTGCTTTTTTAGTATATATTAATGATTTGCCTGATCATATTACAAATGGGTTTATCACGATGTTTGCGGATGATACTACTATTACTGTAGCAGCTGAAACTCCGCAGCAATTGGAATCTGCAGTTGCTGCTAACATTATGAATGAATTTAGCACCTGGTGTCAACGTAATCGGCTCCATACTTAATGAATTTAAAAGTGCAGCCATCAATTACTACATCAAGAAAGGTATGACAAATGATACAGGTCTATCGAAGTATATAAATTTCAATAAAAAAGTAAAATTTTTAGGCACTCACTTAGGCAATAGACTTAACTGGGATGCCCAAATTGAAGTATTGAAGTATGTGTGCAAAATTAAGTAAAGCATGGCGTATGCCATAAGACAGAAATATTGCCTCGATGCTTTAGAATTGTTAAATATCTATTTTGCTATGGCATATCCTCATATATCTTTAAACATAATGAGCTGGGGTTGTGCTCGAGAAATACAAAGAGTGTTTATTTTAATGAAAAGATTACTAATGTTAATTTATACGGAACTTTTATGGAATATAGGGAAAGTTGCAGACAACTGTTTACATAAAACATAAATACACCACATATAGTAGACAACCCCCAAATCCAAAGCTAAGGCTGTGCGGAAGGGGAAGAAAGGAAGAAAATTAATAATACATGTAATTCTTGGTTAATGTATAGATGTTTGTCTTTATATCTTTACTTATTATTTTTTAATATGTATGCATTTTCTATATATTTCTATATATTTTTCTGCACTGACATACCATATATACCCCGTGTATCTTTTGGTCAACAAATATTATTATTATTATTGTTATTAAATGCAGGTAAAGAAAGTGAAAATGCAAGCAAGCGAAAAACAGAATTATAAAAAAAATACCTTCCCTGTGTTTCTGTTACTGCTGCAGTAGTTGTAGATCGAATATATATTTTCATACACTTGATGTGAACTGTGGTATCCTCGACGACACCACTAAATTATTCCCAGTTTCATCATTCCTCTTTTTTTACTTTCATTTATTATAGAAGGGAATATCTTACTAATAACTACAGTTTTCGGTCATCCATTTTTATGCTCTAAAATTCTTATCTGAATATAAAATTACTTTCTGCAACGGTAAGTAATTGTTACACAAGGTAAATCTTCGTAGATTAAGATGTTCATTAGAAGCTTAGTGCCACAACTATATCAATTGCTTTGCCTGTAATAATTTTTTGCCTTTTACCTGATGACATAGAGTAACAATTTAATTCAAACAAGATTCTGAGAATTTTTCATGTGAAGTTGAACTATTGCCATAAATAATGGCCTTTCCTCGTATACGTGTGTATCTTTCACGAAGGCTATATGTTTAATAAAGCTCTCCTTCCAACCGGGTATGGGTTTAACGTAAACTTGATAAGTTGACGAGGCAGTTTTATAAAGTCTGCTAAACAACGTCCATCACCGTTTCGTCTCCCATCTTTGTTCTAAGTGACATCCAGAGTGACAGCTTTGTCCCGAAACAGAGTGGAATTTTAATTCAGTCTCGATACTCAATTTATCATTTAATGGAAGTATTCAACCTATTTTGTCTTTGTTTATGGAACACTGGGTGGTATTAAATGACGCGTTGCCAAACAACGTTTAAGATAAAAGTACACGTCTGAAATGATGTACAATATTAACACCTCTCGCTAAATCGACTAGTACTCGTAATAACTCAATAGTTCCGTAGAATTAGATTTTAGCAACCAAAAAATTAGCTCGATGTTTTCTTTCTTTGCTCAAACATGTTGTATGTATGCAGTGACGTAGCCAGGATTTATATTCGGGGGGGATCCGAACGTTTTGAAAGTATTACTCGGGTACGAGTAGAGTCATCCAGTTGGGATGATCAAAAAATCTTTAAATTAAATGTGCTTTCAAATTTCCGCTCTTTAAATGTCCCTTCAGTCGATTTATATTTTCGAGGCGTCGCGACCCACAGCTCGAAGGTGATGAAATTCTATCACTTTGAAGAAATGCTAGTTGCTCTACCTATAAACTCTTTTTACAGAATTCAAATATCTCCATTTCTTTTCGAGAATTGGCGCTCAGAGTTTTGAGTGGAACACCCTGTATTTATTTATAGTTCTGCTAAAAACCGAAATTATTTCAAGTAAATAATATCACATATTGTTTTTTTAATGAGCGGGGCGCTAATGTTGGTCCCACGCGCAGGCGACCAAGCATCTAGGAACAGCCCTGTAATAAACTATAAAGAAACAATTTTCGTTACCTCATCTTGTTCAGTTCTGTTTATTTTTTTGAAAAATATGTTATTGAGGAATCTCAGAACGCTTCATTATAAAGAGGAACTAGATTTTTACAATCACATTACATCCGTCATATTCATATGCAGCAGGTTACTTAAGACTAAATCAAATTCAGATCGCATTGCTTCAAATCGGCACGCTGTTGGTTCCGCCCTATCAATATGGCTGCAATAAACTTACAAGAAACCACACCACAATTTGCAGGGCTGGCTGAAATAAAAATTTGAAATCAACCAGAACAATTTTCAATAAAAACCGAAAGTAAAATTAATATATAAATTTTAAATATCAGTCTATCAATTATTTAAATGTCAATTAATTTCGGGGGACCCTGAACCCCTCCCCTGGCTACGTCACTGTATGTATGTGTAGTAAATTCAAATTTTAAGAAACATATCTACCCCTTGTGCTAACAACCCCACTCTTTCATTTATGGGTCGAATATCATATTTTCTTGAGTTACTCATTTCCAGCCAATTTTATTGCACTTCAAGAGAGCAAAACTATACTATGGGAAGTTTCCTATAAAAATGCCCTTCTAATGAAAACTAATAGTTTTGTATTACAAAATTTGAATAGCTGCCGAAATTCTAACTGGATTGTAAGCCAGGAAAAATCTAAAGACTGAAGGTATCAGCACTGCCTTGGAATCGGAAGAGTATAACAGACTGCGAAGAGATAAGAATTAATCTACAAGATGCCTGTAAAAAACTCTAGAGTTGCATGCTCCAGAGTTAAGAATAGCAAAGATCTTTTCTTAGCAGTAAGAGAGATTAGACGTAAAGGGTATTAGTACAGTAAGTAAAGCTTTTAAATCCCAGCCCGAAAACGATTGTGATGAATTTCCAAATTTTTTTCCTCAACATGCTTCATAAAGTATGTACATAAGATTCCCTTATGAAAATAATAAAGACATTTACTATTATTATTATTATTATTATTAATATATACAGTCGGGCCCGCTTATAACGAGTGTGTAGGTGACAAAAAAAGTGCTCACTATATCCGAACGCTCGTTATAAACGGTTTTTTAATGGATCCGGTTATAACGAATATACTCGTTATAAACAATTTTTATTGGGTCCTAATATAACGAGTAAGCTCGTTACAACCGGTACGCACGTCTCTATAGGTATGTAATCTTAAACGTACATATAATATGTACGTGGATAACACGTACACATATGTACTCAAAAATATAGAAGTTTATGTATGTAAATATATATTTATTCAGTATAAAATAAAACATAAAATCTGATTATGAGAATCTAACAAAAGTAAGTTTATAAAATTATGTAAAAATACATATATATGTACTTACATATGTAGTGAAAAAAAAATATTATGCACATACTGCATATACTTTTTTGTTAAAATGCATATTTTTCAAGATATTGCGAATTAAAAATTGCAATTTTCACCCCCTGAAATCAGTATTCCTAGACTTTTTTTAAATTACTCGAAAAATGCGGACTTTAATAAAAAAAAATGGAAGGGTACAAAGTTAAAGCTTTTACGAATGGTTTTTCTTTTTTTTTTCTCCGATGTTTAGTTTTGGAAATATTTTCAAAATGGCGCCGAAACGTTTAGAAAAAAATATACAACGTTAAAATTTAAAATTACTCAAAATCTACAACTATGAGAAAAATTTTATTCTTGTAAAAATTATATTAAATTTTTTTTTTCTATTGAGACGTATTACGAACTTTTATAATGAAAACTAAAAAAGTTACAAACAGAAAAGTAGTGCATTTAAAAATTTAGACGCCATTTTTTTTTAGTTTTACATATTTTATTTAATTTTTTTATTTAGATAGTTTGTATAAATTTACAAAAAGATAATATCTATTATCTATTATATATAAAAGTAGTATTTAAATTACAAAATAAATAAATAAATATAGATTTACATCCATATTAAGTTAAAAACTTGTGTATGGATGAATGGAATATTATACATAATAACTTAATATATTTAGTAACATAAAGGACGAGTAGATGCAAAAAAATAATAATTTAATACAAACAATCGGCAATAAAAATTCAGTAAAAAAAAGGACAATGAATCAAAATTTAAAGAAAAGAGTTTAAAGATCATGGGTCTATTAACGATCTTAGATAGTCTCTATCATTTTCTCTCAACCTAATTGCCCTATTTTTTTATTAATTCAAAATTTTTAAAAATCCTGCTAGATATTTTAATGCATATTATTACTAATATGCTCAAATTTTTTAGAATTTTTAGAATAGTTATTTTTCATTCTGTACCCATTTTCAATAATGAAAATGTTCATAATTTATTGAAAAAAATCGGGTTTTTGGAAATTGCTCAGAAAATATTTTTTATAAAAAATGGTAAGAGTACAAAAATGAAGCTTATAAAAAAAAATGAATAGTTTTTTTTTAATTTTCCTATGACAAACTGTTCCAGAGATAAAAAGGTTTAAAGATGGCGCTTGAGCGCACACGCAAGAAAATTATGTATTTAAAATTTAAATATCTCAAAAACTATAAAATTGATAAAAACATGATATAAGAATGAAATGAAGCTTATAAGAAACGAGGAGTTTCTGTTTTTATTTTTTCTTTCCTACGACAGACTGTTCCAGAGATATGACAGTTTGAAATAACGTGAAACTTTTCAGTTTGTAACGCGCATTTTAAATGTCTATAGCAGGTATAGAGAAACGAGCAATAAGCGTCTATTTTTCGAAGAATTAGCAGAAAATGCGGGTTGCATTGCACTTTAGCATGTTTAGAGTGCAGATCAAAAATGTTATTTAATTAGTTTACTTTATGAATTGTATTAATTTGATTTATTTATAACAATCTGTATTACTTCCAGTAACAAAAAATTTTTTAAAAATTTTTATTGTTCAAATAGGCTTAGAATGTCATGAAACGTCGAGATTTTAAGTTTGAGAGGAAAAAAGAATTGTCTGTCGGTCTGTAATTTTTTTTGTGCGCACGTTTACTCTGAAACCTTTTAAGATATTGGCTTGAAATTTGGTACACGTATGTACTTTAACGAGATCTGAAACTAGATTGTATTTTCATCTTGTTCCGTCGAAGGGTTGGGGGGTAAATTTGGGGTAAATAGGTAAATTAAGCAGGTAAGAGTCCATAAAAATGGGTATTTCGTATATACAAGAAAGGTTAAGGTCTCAAAAATTTTTTTGGCATTAACCATCCCCATTACCACTCCCACCCCATTATTAAAGGGGATGAAAAAAAATTGTGATTTAGTGTATGTACAAGAACCAGAAACTTCAAAATATTTTTTTGCGTCATCCACCCCCACCCCACTACCAATGTGGGGTATCGTTTTATGGGTTTTTGGGGTAGAGGATTTCAAATATTATATTATTAAAGTTCCATAAACAATTATTTTCACATACAAAATTTTTTCGTTGTGAATGAATTGGATAAAAAATCTGGATGTGGAAGTAGTGATTCCTTGGGCAGCGGTTTTTTAAATAAAATTAAACATATTACTGGACACTTTTGTGATTATTTTTAATCCACCATTTTTTAAAAATAAATTTAGACCTCATAATCATATTCAGGGACCTACAAAACATAAGTATATGGATTTTCGTGAATCTATTCGTAACATTAAAAGAATTATTAATTTTTCAGTATTTACGGGTGGTTTCAACCCCAAATATTTTCGTCTTTCCTATGTTTTGATCTCATAATCATTGCGCGACCTCAAAAATATGAGTATGTGGATTTTCGTGATTTTATTCGCAAAATTAGAAGACATTAATTTTTCAGTATTTAAAAGTGATTTCAACCCTTGATATTTTCGTCTTATAAGTTTTGACCACACAGTCATATTCAGCGACTTCAAAAACATAAGTATATGGATTTTCGTTAATTTATTTGTAAAATTAGAACAGTTACTAATTTTTCAGTTTTTAACCCTTAAAAATAAAAAGCAGGTAAGGCGACAATATAGATTTTGATATACCTATTTTATAAAGCATATTGCAAAAATCTGGCCGGGAATTTTAAGTTATTCATTCGTAACTCGTTTATATAGTTTTTACATTTCATAACATCACTGAATAACGTTGAAAAGTATGTATTTTATTATTTATTTTTTAAAGCTTTTTTTCTCTGAATTTAATAGAGATGGAGTGATGTACCAAAAACATTGTTGTATGAAGTATCATGAAGAAAATTAAATATATTTAACATTTTTAACAAAAAATTTGTTCGATCGTGATTTTTATACACTCAAAGAAATAGTATGGGTAAATTCAACAAAAAAAATGGTTAACTAACAATATCGTTAATTTTGTTAAACTAAATTATATTGATGGTATTTTTAAACAAGAAGTGATTGTTATTTTAATTAATAAAAAGTTGTCGTACAACAAAACAAACATTAACTTAAAAAATAGATGAATAAGACTATTATTTTTTTCGTCTGACTATTATTTTGTTGAATTCTGTCAAATTAAACTAGATAATAGTATATTTTATTTTTAACTATTATCGAATTGTAATTCTAACCCAGTATTAGTTCGCTGTATTATTGTACTTGGTAGACAAACCAATATTATTGTCGTCTTCTAGAAGTTCTAAAAGAATTACCGTAAAATTTGCTTGCTTACCACGTAGTCTATTACAGAAATTATTCCCAGATGACGCCATATACAAATCACTGACAATAATCAATCATGCATTATCTTATACTCTTATGAATTTATAGAAAATAATAACATGATTGCAATGTTCAAATTCTCTCCGGGATCATCGATGTATTTGGATGGATCTTATAAACGATCTCTAATCTTTGGTTTGGGTGGTCTGATGTCTCAATACTGAGATTTTGGCTAACCAAAAAAAACTTCATCATACAATAAAGTGTAGATCAACCTAAAAATTAGTTGGTGAACAAAAAGCAAAGTCGTTGTACTATTTAATTGTAGACTAAATTGAAAATGGTTAGTGAACATAAAAAAATGTCATTGTACTATTTAATTTGTTACAAGAAGATATGATTATTAAACTACTATTTGTTTACGAAAACAAATAAAGTTGTATAACTATTTCTGATTGATTTAACTATGAAACTAGATAGGCTCGATTTCATATGCTCTTTTTGGTTGAATTTACCTATCATTTTCTTTGAGTGTAGGGTTTCGTCAGAGTGACCACCTTATAAAAATTCTGAAATATAACAATACATCTACAACTTATGGTTACCGTTCAGTTTATTTTGCCGCGTTGTTTAATAGTTTTGCTTGTACAAGTAAGTTGGATAATTGCGGGTAGGTACCGCGAGTCCAAGTAAACACTGCTTGCGTTTACTGCTTTGCTTGTACTTGTTATATTTTTCCTTTGTAAATAGTCTTCGTGTGAACAAATAAACCGCTGTTTCATTATTGCTTTTAATCTGGTTGTTTTTATTTATGCACTGATCGCCTAGTATAAACTATCTTCACTGACAATTGTCTTGGTAGCGTGTTACAGCGCTTCTAATTCTAAAACTGACGCCCCAGTTGTGACCCTGTAGCGAGCGACGATGGACTCGTACACATGCTGTACTGGCTTTAGACTATATGCTTTATGATTACACTAAAACGAAAATTGCAACTTGCCAGTTGAGCAAAATGTGGCGTGACAAAAATATCACGAAACGCATAAAGATCAGATTTGCTAACGCTCTAGTTTTGTCCATTCTTCTTTACGCCTCTGTGACATGAACCTTTAGGGAAGTAGACAGCCGACCTTTATTGTGAATTTCTTGGACAGCCCATGTACGTATGCACTAGGGTGGCCCATCTTTTTCGAAATCGAAATTTTTTATTTCTCACCCCTGCAAATGGTTCCATTTGAAGAAAAAACAGTCCCCTTAAAATACTATTGAGGCAAATTGACGGCAAGGGGTGCCGCAGAATGCATTATTATGCAATAATAAAAGTAAATGGAATTATTTACATTCTTTGGTTGACGCATTGTTTACAAATGTACAAATATCAAAGACATTATCTGTTGTGACTATGACATGTGTCATACTACTGTAAATTCGTAGTCTAAGAAAACTAGACTAGAAGTTTTTGAAATAAAACTCTCGTTTTATCTTTGTGTATTTTATTATGAAACGTTTTTTTCATACATAGTAGCAAGTATTATCCTAAATCTACAAGACATATAGTAATAAAAACAATATTTGTTGCACTAGGCCAAAGCATGCGACAGGGTTTCTTTTTTTACATTTGGAAACTGTGATTTATAATCATTTACAACTTGGAGTAAAAACTGTTTTTGGTCTTCATTTTTTGTTAAAATGTCATTATAGTCAGTAATAAGTTTGATTCCTCTCTCAGCGGCATCATTTACAACTTTAATTTTGTTTACAATATTGAAACATCGGGTATAACTTTCATTTTCCCTCCATGTTGTTGGATCATTTTCCAAAAATTCCATAGACAAACCTAATTTTTGAAAAAACTGTTTAGTGTTCTCGCATATGAAGTCCTGAATTTCCTTGTTTTCAACGTCAGTAATGTTACTAATCATAAGTCGTTTAATACCCTCTTGATTTGGTGCTTTCCTATTCAAAGCTTTAACCATTTCTCTCTTAGTGGTAACTGAAATATCGTCATCAAAGAAAGATAAGCCAACATTTACTGAATTAAGGTACCACAAATGGTTCACTATTTTCCTGCTTGCGGCTTGAGATATTTCTTTGTCAATATTTTGATAATTAATGAGTTCTTTACAAAAGTCTAAGTCATGAAGCGGTGCTTTACTAGCAAATGACGCTGTAAACCAGGCCTTTACATAAACCTTTACAATAAAGAGACATATATATATCTTCAATACCTATTTTTTCTTTTTTAGTTAGTTAGAACTGATCTTGGAAAAAAAATATTTTTAGACCATTTGGCCATCCAACGTGCATGATGAAATGCCCCTGGTTGATAGAATGTCGTGTGAGTGGGCTCTTCTTCAACAAAAAGTTTAGAAAGCATTAAAAATTCTTTATAATCATCACGAGGCTGTTGCAAAGTTAAAGCTGCATTTAGAAACTTTACAATTTCGGCTTTAACTGGTCGTAAAATGTGTTTAATTTTTGATACCTGAAATCCAGTTTTTAGTTTATTTTGATCTATTTTAGGCCAAAATTCCCTAAAACGTTTAAATAGTGGCACATTTGGACCAGATGAGGAAGGCATTTTTGTGTCAAACACACTTCTCAAAACCACTTCAAAAATATGATGTCTACAAGGAAAATATAGAATATCTCTTTCTAATTTTTGTTGCAATAGTGTGGCTGCCCCATTTATATAACCCATATTTGATGCTGTTGTATCACAACACAAAGCTATTACCTTTTCGTCCAAATTCCATTCACAAAGCACATCATAAACTGCTTCAGTCTGTTCTCTTCCAGTTGAATTGGGCAAAGCTGGTACTCCAAGTAGTTGTTCAATATCTCCACTAGTAACTAAGATAGCAAGTCTATCGATATTTCCCATTCCAGTGAGAGAAGGTAAAAGTTTTCCATCCCAATGGATGACTGGGGCCGGCAATTCAGAATTACCGAGGCAGTTTTTAATATTTCAGCTCTTTCTTCGCGGATGCGTTGTCTAGAGCGCTGAAGTGTGGTTCTGCTGATGGACAAAGATGTGGTGTCATGTCCTAGTGCTTCTGCTACTGCCGTCAAAATATGGACTCCATACCTGTCGCTTATTTTGCAAGCATCAAATGCAGCGGCTATTTTTGGTGTGATGATGTTACATGTTCCATACAATCTCCTCTTTTTTGTCTCTGACGGGCCAGGCTGGTCTTGTAACAACTCTTCTTGTGCTTCGATTATTTCATCTTCATTTTCGTTGGAGTCGGCTGAATTATTACTTGATGATGGACAGGTGACTGTTTCCTCTAATCTAGCTTTTTCTTGTTGACTTCGTTGCATTCGTTCGGATAATTTCTGTAATTTCTCCTCAGCTGATTTTTCTTGAGAAGCAAGTTGGTAATCAATACCATGCATAAATCCAGGACGTCCCTTTTTTCTTTGGTTAATTAAAAACTGCTTATCTTCATCTTTTCATCAACTCCAATGCATTTGCATGAGAAATGTCAAAAAGATCGTCCAATTTTTCAACGAAACTTGTTTCTTTACTCCCACACTGGCCCTTTTAGCCGATTTTTGTAAGTTCCTCCACTCTGCATAACGTTTATCTAGTTGTTTAACACAATGAAAATCCTGACGTGTCGGAATGCGAGCTTTATCCCAAAAAACTGACACCTCTTTTATTGTTAATTTAGCACTTTCATGTACACTTAGCTTCACTTCACGAATGTTATAAAAGAGCACTTGTAATACTTGTCTATTAGACGGCAATTTATTGCCAATGATTTGTGACGAATAGTGTCCAACTAAGTAAATGAAAGTATCCTTTCGTAAGGACCTAACATCAGCCATCGTTAAATGTTTTTTCAAAAAGGAACGTATGCTAGAACTTATAATGTCACCACTGTAAAACACAATTGCAAACTGACATAAAAACCTACCGTAGGTGCATTATATTTCCAAACTTCCAAAACAAATAATTTCTAGGAAATAATTACACCAATAAAACATTATGAGAAAAGAGGTAGATATTTGTATTTTAAGTAAAACTTAAGTGTATTACCGTAATAAAATCTTATCTACAAATTTCTACCTGAATGCGGCACGGGTTACCGTTCACCGAATTATCTGAAACTTTGACATAAATTATTCCTAGTATAATAGTATATTTTCGTGGGGTGAGACTTAAAAAATACGCAAAAAAAATTCACCCCCTATAGAAATGGGCCACCCTAGTATGCACTATATAATAACAATTTTTTTATTCAGTTAAATTAATATTAATGTGTATAAGATGTGTATAAGATGGGTCACAAACAACAAAACATAATAATAAAACCTTAGAAATGAATAAAACAAAAGTTAAAATTAATTCGAAATTGTTTTCGAGCGAATATGCGATATGCGAGTCACTCGCTGGCAATCGCTGTCTGACTGATTTACTGAGATTTCTTCGGTACACTGCGCAGTTTCATGTAGTAGGGGCCATCAGTACGTTATAGTTCGAGCGCTGAGATTCATTTATTTATTTCAACTTCTATTTCGTTTTTATGTATGAAAATAACAATTTAAGAAAATAAAAATTAGTGATGACACATCTGTGGATAAAGAGCTTTATTTGAAAAAAAAACATCAAAGTCGGTCCAATGGGAGCCCTTGATGAAGCCGGAAGAGAAATCGGATTGTGTTTTAAATAGAATAGATTTAATTTAATGAAGTAATCATATTTCTGTCATTTTCCCGTGACCAATGATTTCACAGAATCGCAATCAAAAAATAAATAAATATACGCCTTGCTGCACCGAAGAGTTTGAATACGGGATGCCGGGAAGCTGACAACACACGGCCTGAGCGTTCGTACAGCCCACGTGAGCAGCACAACACGCCATATAGTTCACACACAATTTACTGTGGCCGACATAAATCACTCAACTGAAGCGATTCATCAGACTCATTGTACGAGCTCTAGTATTCCGACACTCACTCTCACTCTACGGTCGAAGCTTTCAGATCTAAACGCCAATATTTTACGAGTTTTTGACAAGCCGGATGGCTTTTCCATCTACGCTAGGCACTGCCGTGACCATGTTTTGCAGGACACCTGCTAGTTCGCAAGAACCCCACTGCTGCGCTTCCTAGATGCGGATTCGGTTCGACGGAACTCACATATCACATAATACAGGATTCAAATTATGAATACGTTAGATGGGAATCGTCATTATATCAGAAGGCAATAATTCTTTGCTGCTTTGGATAATTTTAATTAAAAGAATAGACCGGTAATTAGATATCTCATGCTTGAGCAGAAGAAGTATTTTGTTTCCAGTTAGCCTAAGATACGTATAGCTAATTAGCGATTGAACATAAATTAGGTGCAGGTATTTTTTTTTTAGTAAGATTTTTATCCATTGCTATACAGGTGTTGATAAAAGACGTATTTTATATACAAGTGGCAATTGCTATGCAATCCTAAGATACAAGGTAACACGAATCTACAGAACATAAAGAAATTATTTTTCTAACAAATCTCTTTTTAGCGTAACTAATGATAGTTTATGATACGCTGGAAGTTTTTATACAATTGTGGAAGAGTAGCCTATAGAATACGCCTTGCAGTTTTTTGCAAATATACAGTGTGTCCCAGGATGGATGTATCAAGAGGTGTAATTTACCAAAAATTTTGGAATTTTGGAATGGTATTTGGGGATTGAGTCTTGCTTGTTGTAAAACTAAAGTATACCAAAAATGACTTGATTTGGTGTTCTACAGGGTGTTTTATAAGCAAAGTTGTAAAAATCACCACTAATAAAGTACCTTTATTTTTCAAAATATGAAAAAATTCCACCAAGAAAAGTTATTTAGAATGCAATTTTATACCTCTATATCAAATTTCAGGAATATAAAATTATTTTTTTGAAACTTCCCATTTTTTCAATAAATTAGTATTTTATTTTGAACCATTCAATTAAAACTGCATATAAATTATTTTGTGTGAATTAATATTTAAAGTTATGTAGAAGCTAAAAGTAGGCTATGAGAAAAGCAGTGGATACACATTTATCATTTATTATTGACATATCTGTCAAACGTAGTCAATATTATCCTTTAATTCTGTTTCAAATTAACGAACTGAGCATAAAAAATTAAGTGAAAATGGTACTCACAGTGCGTGAAAAAATTTATATTGTGCAATGTTACGGAATTGGCGGTGAACACTCGCTAGGAGAAGTGGTAAGCCAATTTACTTTGAAATTTCCAAACACTGCTTTGTCACGTACTCAGGCTGTGAGAATAATTAAAGTTTCTGGCTACTGGTAGTGTTCTTAACATGAAAATAAAAAAAATAAAAGCATATGATGAAGACAATGTTGGGGCTATTATAGCTCATGCTTCTGTTATAGAACATCCTAGGATGCCACTAAGAGAGAGATCAGCTCTTATTAATATTAGCAAGTCTGAACTCCAAAGAATTTACAAGGCAAAGAAAATTAGGGCATATAAAGCAAATTATAAACATACGCTTGAAGAGGGAGATGACGACCGTAGGTTGGATTTTTGTTTGACCATTGAAGAAAAAATCATGGAAGAGGGATTTTTTCATCATTTCATAATTTTCTCAGATGAATCCACATTCACAACCAATGGTGTTGTTTCATCTCAGAATTATCGGTTTTGGGCTTCTGAAAATCCAAATTCTAGAATTCATTGTAGAAGACAATATTATAAAAAAGTGAATGTGTGGTGTGCCGTTTCTTATCACGTTGGAGTTATTGGACCTTATTTCATTGAGCTTCTTGAAAGATTTTCTGAAGAACATTTAAATATTTTAAGAGATATGCCTTTAGTTCATTTTCAACATGATGGTTGCCCTGGCCACTCCACAGAAATGGTTAATCGGTGGTTGAATTTAAATTTTGGAGAAAATAGGATTGCCAGGAATGGATCGATCAAGTGACCAGATCTACCAATATTGGATTTGTTTTTATGGGGTCGCCTCAAGCAGTTGGTTTACGCTGAACCACTTCCCAACGATGTAGCAGTATTGAAGCAGAGATTTACAAATGCCGTAAACTCCATACCGTTAGATCATATTCGAAACAGTTTTAAGGACTTCAGGCGAAGGATCGAAATGTGTGTGGATGTGGGTGGTAGCTAAAAAATTGTAAACATTGTTTTGTATTGGTCAATAATTAATTTGTTTGTGAATCAGTTATGTTTTTGACATTTATTACTTGTTATAATTTTTAAACCTCATTAATCTTCTGTTAGTAATTGTTTCTTGTTTTACAATTAGTTCGATTAACATTATACCTTCTTACATCTCGTATATTCAATTTTTTATTTACCAATAGCCTACTTTTTGAGATGATTAACATTTGCTCCTGCACAACTTTAAATATGAATTCTTAATTCGCAAAAAATGGGAAGTTTCAAAAAAATAATTTTATATTCCTGAAATTTGGTATAGAGGTATAAAAAATTGCATTCTAAATAACTTTTCTTAATGGAATATTTTCATATTTTGAAAAATAAAAGTGGTGATTTTTACAACTTTGCTTATAAAACACCCTGTAGAACACCAAATCAAGTCATTTTTTGTATACTTTAGTTTTACAATAAGCAGGACTCAATCCCCAAATACCATTCCAAAATTCCAAAATTTTTGGTCCATTACACCTCTTGTTACATCTGTCCTGGGACACATTGTATAGTTTTTTAGCTATAATTTCTATATTTGTAATTCTAAGTACCTCGATGATGCCAACTTGATTGACGAAACACTCGTCAGTATACTGCATGTGCAATATTTTTGTTTTTATAGAATCTTATCAAAAGCCTTTATAATACAGAAAAAAGTTGAAAAAAATGACCGTAACTCGAAAAAAATTTGTGCGTTTAAACTTTGATTATAAGTTTAAAACAGGCCAAAGCTCACGAAACAAAAAAGTTTAGGAGTTTTACGGATCCGCGGGAACCTATAGGGGGTAGATAGTGGTATTTTTAATAAAAAAAATCTATTCTCTCGGGAAATATGGCATTTACAAAAAAAATAGTTCAAATAAAAGTTGTTTCTGGCAAAATTGTCTTTAATGTGCTGTTTTAAAATTAATTGTATAGCAATAATTAACCGAAATACGGCCATTTTTCGTGGGGGGGGGAGGGGCCGGATAGAATTTTTTTCTAAAACAAGTTTTTTAAAGAGATAACATAAATTGAACACCTAGGTGGTGCTATGTATTAATGAAAAACAGCATTTTTTAAAGAAAAATTAATTACTGAGCGATTACAATAACAAAATGCCGACATTTTTTTAACAAAAATGTGAAAACGCTCACTTAATCGGCCATAACTTCTTTATTTTTTGTGATCTAGAAATAAACAAAAAATCATGTTAAAGATTGATTAATCACCTTTAATTTTGATGGAAGTGTCACAGTTTCTAAGATATTCAACTTTTTAAACTGAATACTTCATGCTAAGAACAGTCGAATGCCATCTATAAAATTTAATTTTTTTTTAATTTTTTTTTTTTTTTTTAATTTAATCGCCTTATTTATTTTAATGTCCTGGCGGAGTTTAGCCGATGGCTATTCTACCACTCAACCAGGACACACACACACACATAGACAACATCACAACACCCGACATTGCCATCTGCCGCAGCTGAGACTCGAACTCAGGAGAGGAGAGCGACTAGACCGTGTTGTCTCTCACACAATCGCAGTCTAGTCCACTGCTACCATCTCGGTAACACATGAAAAACGCCACTACACATCCATACCCTAGCCAGGATTCGAACCCGGAACCCCGTGGTCGCAAGCCTAACACCTTAAGCACTGCGCCACCGAGTCTCCGAAACAATTAACCCTACACAAATATATAAACAAAATAAATTTATTATCAGTTTATAAGCTTCATTTTTGATGTCCACCATATTTTCCAAATAATATTTATTGAGAAATTGCAGCAACAAGAATGTTACTTTTTTTTTCTAAAATCCACAATTACAGTTTAAAATACATTTTTTTTTCTAAAGCAATCGCATAACTTCTTTATTTTTTATGCTATAAAAATAGAACAAGAAAATCATTTGAAAGCCTAATTAATAGTTTTTCATTTTGGTTATTACCGTTTTCGGCCTAAGTGTCATGGTTTCTGAGATATTCAACATTTAAACTAAATATCCTTTTAGTAGCTTCCTTATTTGTTCCTAGCATGTTTTTGCTCAATGTAATACCTTTCGAGTTATTTGACGAAAACCTATTTGAAATACCACTTTTTCAAGCTAAAATCCCAAATTTTCTAGTAGTTATAACTTATATCTCTCAATTTATATGAAAAGTTTGCATAGAACCTTTTCTTCTTAAAATTTAATTATCCCTCAACTCCAATGTTTTTTTAGGTGCCACCCCCTGAAAAGGGATGGTGCCCCTATAAATTAGCAAGCCCTTGCAGAATATAGAAACTTCTTTTTTTATGCATTTATGCATTTACTATTAAACTGCCAAAAATGAATGAGATCTAATTCATATGACATTATTCCGAAGTTAAAACCTCTAGTATTTCGGTTAATTATTGCTATAAAACTACCAAATTAAAGATAATTTGTTCAGAAACAACTTGTATTTGAACACTTTTTTGTAAATGCCATATATCTCGAAAAGAAAACAGAGAAAAATCGATTTTTTAATTATATACGGATACGTAAAACCCCTAAACTTTTTTGTTTCGTGAACTTTGGTCTATTTTGAACCTATAACCAAAGTTTAAGGTCTGCATACATTTTTTTCGAGTTAAAATGTGTTTTTTTAAATGTATTTTAACCATTATGTTTACTGATCGATTTTTGCGCAATAGGACTGTTCCTCTAGCTAACATTAACTTACTGCCAAAAATTCAATACAATTGGACTCTTCTCTCTTAAATTAAACGTGCCTACAAGGAACGTGATGGACGAACAGACGGACATTTTGACAATTCAGATGGCAACTAACACAATAATATGAACATTTTTTGTTTACCGATGATATTTACCATTTTACTTTCAATAAAAGTTGATCATAATAATAACACAGCCACACAAGAAATTTTTTTTCTGACCTGGGGTTCTGACTTTCATATCGTATAGTATTTTGACTCGCTGAATCCAAATCTGATCAACCTGAACAACGAGCTCCTAGCCATAGACCTCAAACCGCAGATAGGCTTAAGGTCTGTTTATGATACAACGAACGACAGTGGTAAAATTTTTTTTGGGTAACAGAGAAAGCCCACAGTATAACGAAATTGTTGACAAAATGGTTAAGGACTTTGAAAAGTTGGGATGCTTAGTGAATTTGAAATTGCATTTCCTACGTTATCATCTAGATAAATTTCCGAAAAATCTTGGACACTTCAGCGAAGAGCAGGGTGAACGTTTCCACCAAGACATAAAGGTGACGGAAACTCGATACCAGGGAAGATGGGACGAAAATATGATGGCAGAATTTTGTTGGATGCTTAAGAGAGACACACAAAGGAAAAGCAAAAAGCGTTAACGAATCCATTGCACAGATCTTTTGAAGAAAAAAGAACTCCAATCCAAAAAGAGAATGAGTAAAAGACGTTTTCGTTTCCTCTAATCCCAGTTTATAAGTTTGAAGTTTATTAGATCAAAACACGGTTAAGAGCGTTGATTCAGTCTCGTTTTAATCAGCCTAATCCACTCAGCCTTGCCTTCACAGACCGAGGTATTTCAAGTCACTTTACCTAAAATGACTGGGGCTCCTTACATTAACATGTCAGGTAATTCCCACCTTGTCCTCGCCGCCTGGGTCATGTTTCCTTCTTCTTGGTTGATTTCTCAATTTTGACCTTTTCTAAATCGGAAAGAGTGTCTCCACCTTGGCCAGCTAATTTCCATTCTGCCTCAATTAAGCCAGACAAATCTCTCCTTTGGATTTGCTAGATTTTTTTTTTGCCTCCGTGAATTAAATGTCTACTTTACCAAACAGCCCTAAACAGAGCTATATGATGCGCAAATTCCGCTCGCGCAACCTCCTCGTGCTGTGTTTCGGATAACGCTAATGCCGACGGTCACATTTTTTTTTTTTCATTGAAGACAAACGTTCAATCTTACGAAATATAAATATATAAGATTAGTAATTACTCATCATGTATGGTGAATAACATCAGTATTTTGGGCAGCGGCAACAATGACCCTAATAAAAACAGGCCTTAGGCCTACCTACGGTTTAGGGGTTGTGGGTTGTAGAGGTTTGAGGTCCCTAGTTGGAAGCTCGTTCTATCATAAACAAGCCTTAGGATTGTCTGCGGTTTAGGGGTTCTGGGTTGTAGAGGTTTGAGGTCAATGGTTGGGAGCTCGTTGTACCATAAACGGACTTTAGGTCTATCCGAGATTTAGGGTTTCTGGGTCACGGAGATTTGGGGTTGATAATTTATATTTTGTTTGATTAGAGATAGACCTTCACTCAAAGAAAATGATAGGTAAATTCAACCAAAAAGAGCATATGAAATCGCGCCTATCTAGTTCATAGTTAAATTAATCAGAAAAGAATAGTCATACAACTTTATTTGTTTTCGTAAACAAATAGTAGTTTAATAATCATATCTTCTTGTAACAAATTAAATAGTACAATGACATTTTTTTATGTTCACTAACCATTTTCAATTTGGTCTACAATTAAATAGTACAACGACTTTGTTTTTTGTTCACCAACTAATTTTTAGGTTGATCTACACTTTATTGTATGATGAAGTTTTTTTTGGTTAGCCAAAATCTCAGTATTGAGACATCAGACCACCCAAACCAAAGATTAGAGATCGTTTATAAGATCCATCCAAATATATCGATGATCCCTGAGAGAATTTGAACATTGCAATCATGTTATTAATTTTCTATACATTCATAAGAGTATAAGATAATGCATGATTGATTATTGTCAGTGATTTGTATGTGGCGTCATCTAGGAATAATTTCTGTAATAGACTATGTGGTAAGCAAGCAAATTTTATGGTAATTCTTTTAGAACTTCTAGAAGACGACAATAATATTGGTTTGTCTACCAAGTACAATAATACAGCGAACTAATACTGGGTTAGAATTACAATTCGATAATACTTAAAAATAAAGTCTACTATTTATCTAGTTTCATTTGACAAAATTCAACAAATTATTAGTAAGATGAATAAATGATAGTCTTATGCACCTACTTTTTAAGTTAATGTTTATTTTGTTGTGTGACAATCACCTTTTGTTTAAAAATACTATTAAATATACTTCAATTTAACAAAATGAACAATATATATACTATTTTTTTGATTGATTTAACCTGTCAACTATAATAGTAGAGCAAACTGCTACTGGGTTTACAATTACAATTCGACAATAGTTAAAAATAAAATATACTATTATCTAGTTTAATTTGACAGAATTTAACAAAATAATAGTCAGACGAAAAAAATAATAGTCTTATTCATCTAGTTTTAAGTTAATGTTTGTTTTGTTGTACGACAACTTTTTATTAATTAAAATAACAATCACCTCTTGTTTAAAAATACCATCAATATAATTTAGTTTAACAAAATTAACGATATTGTTAGTTAACCATTTTTTTTTTTGTTGAATTTACCCATACTATTTCTTTGAGTGTTGGACTTGTAACTCTTATTTTCACGTTATTTTTGCATTTTCTGCAAAATTGAGACATGCTGGTTCAAATCTGATGGCAGATTTGAATTCAGTGGGACAAAATACTACAGGATATGAAAGTCTGATCTCCAGATCAGAAAAAAAAATTGTGTGGATGTGTAATTTACATGCAGGTGCATTATCGTGCAAAATCTCACATTTTAAATTTTTATTGTGATGTTTGTATTTGTGCTTGATATTTAAAATTACTTCACTAGTGAATCATCTTGGATAATGTCTTAATTTATTATTATATTCCCTGATTTTTTCTCTAATATAAATCGGTGAAAAACTTTCGACATTTTCGACATTGTTTCAATTTAGAGAACCACAAACGGAATCATATAACATCTTATTATTTCCAAGAACATAAATGGCTTAATCTGCGACAGAAATGACAATAAAATATTAAATAAAAATGATCCTAAGTATTCGTATCAGTATGTATCCCCCCCCTCGATTAACTAGCCTTTTATTGTATTCTAGAATTTAAAATTGTTAAAAGGCGGTTGAGTAATTATTTAATTTTTTACTCCACCTCACAAACCGGCAGATGACTAAATGTATATTATTTAATAATGGTTCGTTTGTGAACTAAGTAGTCAAATTCAATCAGTACAATCTGAATCCGCCATAGATATTGTTCGGCTTTAGCGGAAAAGCCGGGGTAAAACCTCTTGGTATCGCAGTAGTCGAGGGCCGATAAAGCGGGCTATACTGTGCAGTCAGTAGTCAGTACAACAAACTCATACTCGTAGATCTTTTCTGAATGGCATCTCCCACCACCCCAGACGATGGTATCCATCCATCGGAGGCGTCGCCTCGTCCTTGTCTCGAGCGCCCGGACGCCCTGCTTCATCTCGCTCTTTAACAGCCTTCACTCTAAAAGCATGCACGCGATATATAGAGGGACATTATGTCAAGGGGAACAGATGTATAAAATAAATATCCGCGCTGTATGCGCCACGACGAGAGCCATGATTCCGGAATCGCATAAATCAGGGCAGCGGGTTGTGCTAGCCCGCTGGAGACTTGGGGCCGGGGAGGTCGGCCCCCCGATAGAAGCTAAGGGTGCTACATTTCGATACCTATATCATTCACCGAGCTCTCTACTTACATAAATATGTTTTTCTTATGATTTCAATAAGGAATCTGTGATTCTCCGTTGCCAGGGAACCATTTTTCAACTTTAATGAGTTTGACCTGAAATATTTTTAAATTAATATTTTCGACTTCGTTGAAATTGATGTTTTGTCAGCCAGAAAGCTGTATTCAATGAAACAGTCGTTTACATCTGGTTTTTAAATTATGTTACAATATTTTCAATTTCAGGCCTATATCGATAATATGCAATTTTTGCACGGTTTTAGAAATTTTATTGCTCGACACCATATATCCGAGCATCAAAAATCAGCTGTCAGTACATCAGAACGGGCACTCCACCACCTTTAATTTAATATATATAAAGCTCAATCCATATCCGAGACCATTCATCAACGTAAATGGATACACAATTTTTTCTAAAGCTCTCGACGCCCGTATTACATAGCCTCGAGAAATGTCTCTGTTGATATTTTTTCAATCTTCTAGGCAGAAAACAGTATGCAGCTTGTAGTGGATTTAGATCTACTGAATATCTGACAATATCTAATGTCCCGCAAGGATCAATTCTCGGACTTTTACTCTTTGACCTACTTAGAAATGATATTACGTAGTTGTTCAACTTTACGCCGACAATGTTAAACTCTTTGTGATTATTAGCTACACAGAGGATCACAATTTATTACAAAATAGCTTCTATAACATATCTACTTGACGTTTTCAAAATAAGTTAACTTTAAATGTGTCCAAATGCAATGTTATGTCCTACACAACAAAACTCACGGCTGCTAAATTGAATTATTACAAGCTTTTTGCATGCACGTATGGTTCTGGTGACAATACAATAATATGGTAACAAAAAGTATGTTTTTTAGTTTTTAACACTATAGTTTGATTGAATAGTGTATTCACTCAGACGTTGTATTCTAAGAAATGGTGAAGAATCCGGTATTATTTTAAGTAAAGAAGATGCAATGAATATAAAACTAATTGATAGGTGATGGAGCTAAACGGACACCTGACTCGTGATCAGCACGTGACAAGAGGTTACCCAATGGATTCCCAAAAACAGACCACTTTTTTTGTGCTTGTGTTATCTTTCAATGAAATGTAGCTGCGATAAAACTACATAAATTACAATTTTGTGTTGTTTTATCTGTTTATTTTACTTTCTTATATTTTTACATGTCTTTGTAAGTATTTATTATCTCCTACTCTGTAATTGATATGATCTGTTGGATAATATTGTTTAAGGGGTTGTTCTGATTTTTGGTTTCGAAAAGTCTATTTTTTTGTGTAGAATACGCTCCTAAAATATTAGGACGAAATTCGTCTTTAAAAAGTCATACATATATACAGGGTGCGCCACTTAAAACTTCCCAGACTTGTAATTTTTTACTTTTGAAGCAATGACAATGTTGGACCCATCAGATTGTAGACATTTTTAAAGCCTTTAAACATATATACAGAGTGATTAAAAAAAAATTTTTTTTTGAAAAAATTGTTAAGAAAGGAAACCTACCCCAGTAGCACAAACATATTGGAAAAATATTGTTTCCACATATCGGTCTAACATGTAAACGACAGATTTTGCTATATCGGTCTAATATAGTTTCATAATATCGGCACAATAAATAACTATGATATTTCGCCAATATTGTGTTAAGATATAGGTCCAACGTTGAAATACATCAATGGGCCCATGTTGGCAAATCGATCTTGGTACAATATAATTTTGTAATATTGGTACAATATAATTTTATAATATTGGTACAATATAATTTTATAATATTAGTACAATATAATTTTATAATATTGGTACAATAAAATTTTATAAGATTGGTACAGTATAATTTTATAATATTGGTACAATATAATTTTATAATGTTGGTACAATACGTAATTAAACGATGCTGGTTGCATTAAAATATACTTATAGAATATAGGCACGATATGTTTATAGCACATATGTGCTATCAACGTATTGTGCCAGTAATGCTCTATAAGTATATCCTATTAATATCAATTGCCCAATACTGACGAATTGTTGCGCTTGTCAGACCAATATATTTGTCTTACAGAGGCAAAAGTTATATTGATTGCAATAGGTAAACATGGTAAAAGGTGTTAAAAGTATCATGACAAAATAAATTATGTTATTTCAATCATCCATTAAAGTGTTGACCAAAAGCATTATTCTGTCGTTTACCGTGAGGCCGATATGTGGATTTTCATACATTTGTATGGATATTATATAGTATTTGTAGTAATAGTACTTATTAAATATCTTGGCGTCATATTCAGATGCAAAAAATATACGAAACAGAAGATAGAACAGTCAAATATATAGAATAAATTAAACCAATTGATGATTTATACTCATTGCCAGACCGAACTTAAAAAATCGTACTTTTTATATTTTGCCCGTCATTTTAAAGGTGTTCTGTTAGACTCATGAACATCATAATGTGCGCCCAAAAATTCCTTAACGTACTTTTTGATGCTCTATTCAAATCTGGTCAAAATTTTAAAATTTCTAAACACAAAATATTAACACACACAGACAAATGGAATAATATACGGAATTTTTAAGTTCGGCGATAAATTATTAAAGAATACAAACCTCGAACCTTGCGGCGACAAAACGTCCTTGCAGAAATGAAAATGAAATACCATTATTTGATTAAAAAAATATATCTATATTTTCTGTATTCTATAAAAAAATAAATATTTTATAACTCTATTCTATAAAAAAATAGATATTCTAGCTCTATTCTGTGAAAAAATAAACATTCTCTAACTCTATTCTATATTCTCTTGCTCATTTTGATTTGATTTTCGATGTATTCTTCCTCCTTGTCTGTCGTTAGCCCCTGCTAAGTATGCTGATATTGATTTGTTTATGTCTTTCTCAGTAGCTTCTTTGAATCGTTTTCGTACGGCTTCTGTCAATTTAATTAATGAACTTAATTAAAAACTAAGCT
Organism: Rutpela maculata; assembly: GCA_936432065.2. Lineage (NCBI taxonomy): Eukaryota > Metazoa > Arthropoda > Insecta > Coleoptera > Cerambycidae > Rutpela > Rutpela maculata. Next base: position 255,188,912 of record OW386286.2, read on the forward strand.
TAATTCTACCAGAATTCAACGTTTTTGGGCGAATATTTTAAACAATAGAAAAACAGTAGAATATATGATGGACAATATACAGGGTGTCCCAAAAGTCAACGTCATCCCTTGGAGGGTTGATAGGCCAGCTCATAACTGACCAGAATATCAAAATTTTTGCTCAGTTAATTTTTTTTATTAACTAACTTAAACTCTTCATACTTTAAAAAAAATTACCACGCTAACCTGACAAGTTATTTTAAAAAATTGCTCATTTAATGTAATTTTTAAAATGAATTGAGTAAAAATGTTTTTTATTTTCCGAATGTATAGCACTATTAATTTTATTTTGGAGCAATAGCAGGGCTATTCAGGGTTGCGTAACAAAAATTAGAACCTTAAAATATGGCATTTTGAAGCTGTGGCACTCGAAAAACCGATCTAAGATGTCTAACTTCTCAAAATTCATAAAAGTGCCAATATCTCAAAAACTAACAACTTTTTACTAAGGTCATATTTTGATATTCTAGTCAGTCATGAGCTTTGTTCTAAAATATTTTATAGTTTATTACCAAACATAAATTTTAAATGTGCAGTAACATATCTGAAAATAAACTGCACGTTTATAAAATATTTTAGAACAGTTTTTCATGTTTCATTTCAAGGTCATACAATGTATAATGTATATGGACGATTAAATGAATTTTTTGATACATTTTGCCCATATTATACTGACATTTTATTATTTAAAATATTCGCCCAAAAATGCTGAAATCTGGATGAATACCTACTCTTAATATACACAGTGTTTGGTACATCGATAGAAAAAGTTCTAAAGGAGTGATGGTCATTTAGAACCTATATGTCTATATACTATTATACAAAGTGTCACAGATTTTGAGATATTAGCCTTAGATATTTTTCTTCACTGGTGCAATTTCTGATAGCAAACAATATTATATCGCGACCAGTAATTAAATGTACAACATCAATGGAAAGGGTATTAAAACGGAGAAGTTTTTAAAGCTATTTTAGCATCTTAATTTGCTTGCATAATTTTTTTGTATCACGTTTTTTTATTTTATTTTGACGAAATATCCATTGAAGATTAGAAAAAAATATATTTTAAATGGATAAAACCTTTCAATAGTGTAAAAATATTGTTTACTACCAAAAATTTCACCAATGAACAAACATCTGAAAACGATAATATCTGAAAATCTGTGATATTTTGTATAATAGTATGTATTGTCATAGGTTCTAAATGACCCTCTCCATCAATAAGATTTTCTAGTCAAAAATGCCGCTGTTTCGTAATAAAAAAAGACAAAAAATATTCATCATCAGGTACAGCTCATGAGGCGCCCTCCACGGGCTGGCATGATGTAATACACAAATTACTGTTTCTTAGACTAAAAAATGTTTCCTTACCAAATTGAGAGAAGATCGGTCAAGAGGTAGTTGAGATATTGCAAGAAAGAAAAAGAAATTACAATTTCAACACCCTGTATCTTTTTCCACAGCAACAATTTACTTAAGTATGTTTGGTTATATCTTCATATTTTGGTCCAAAGAATCTACCCTTGAACTATGGCCTATTATTAATGGTCCACCCTGTATAGTTATATACTTGTTAAGTAGATACATACATTGGTAGCATATTGGCTTGATAAGGATAACCATCATACAAAATTGACTACCCTGTGATTGAATGAAAACCAAACATTCATTAGGTAAAAATGATAAATTGCTTACTATTGTATATGATTTTTTAAATGACTGGAAAACCGGAATTTTTGCAAGTTGTTTTTTTGAAAATCCTATTTTGGGATCATAAAACATATACGTACAAATCTGCATTATAATTTTGCTTACACATGAACAAAACTAATTGCAGATTCGTGTTCTACGAGCCCAAACTAAGCCTTACCAATAACAAGTTCGTGAAAATTTTAATTTTCCAGTAATTTTATTACAAGCCCCTCAGCACACATAGGTACATATCCGATTTAAGTTAAATGCAAAAACATTAGGGTATTTGCATCATTAAGTTAACCATATATTGTCAATACTTACAGTTTATTAAACAAATTAAAATTTGCTTCACTAACTCAATTTTTCATTAGTTCATCACAGGTCACATTAGAAGAAAAACACAAGCGTAAATGAAGTCATAAAGAGTGAAGACTAAACACGCACGACGCAAGCGCAATGTACTATGGGAGCATGCCGACATCACAGGTTAGAGAGAATAAAGGTCGTCCCATTATTAAAATGACAAAAATGAATCAACCTTTCATTGCACACCTTGACACGAAATTCCAGCTATTTTCTAGTAGTGGCTAGATATAACAGAGTGTCGCTACTGTCGCCGATTTGGCACATTTAGGCGGCAAATAAAGCTACATTTGAATTTAGAGGGAAAATGGGAATTATTGTGTTTACTTATACCTATTTTAAAACCAATTATTAATATTAATGGTGAATTCAGCATTAATATTAGCAAGAACACGGTTATATTTATTAATGAGTTTATGAAGAAACATTGTTTATAAAATAAGTTCTTATATAGCCTAAATGATATGAGGTAAACATATTTTACATATCGAGCCTTAAGGAAAAATATTGGTAAAAAAATTGCTTTTTTTTTGTTCTGGTTTAAAATGTCATGAAATGTCAAGATTTCAAGTTTCAGGGGAAAACTCTTTTGTCTTTTTTGTGTGCACGATTACTCTGGAACGGTTTAAGATATTGATCTGAAATTTGATACGCATCTATATGTATTATAACGAAATCCTGGAACTTTATAGGTATATTTGGAACTTACTCCATTGAAGAGTTAGGGGGTAAAGGGGTAAATAAGTAAAAAAAACTAGTAACAGCTCATAAAGTTGAGATTTAGTGTATGTACGAGAAGCCATGCGAGATCTCAAATTTTTTTGGCATCATCCACTTCCACTACCACTGGATATATCCGATTTATTAGTTTTGGAGTTGACGATTTGAAATAAATAATACATATAGTACTCGAACGTTTTGCGTATTTTGGTAACTATATAACTGAATATAACCCGCCGCTGCCCGAGAAAGAAAAACATTCTCCGGTGAAAATTTTAAGTTTTGAATTTTTTCATTTAGTTTGAAGTTAGGTATATTATATAGATAAGTACTATATTAGGAAAATATATATTTGCACATATTGGAAAAAAATTTCAGAACAGTGTGTGCCCAATATTGGTTATAAATACTCTGGTGATTAACGGATTACCCTGATGTCCCTGATAGTTTCTATAGTGGTAAAATATAGATTTGTGAATATTGGGACAAAATGTCAGAACAATATGTGCCCAATATTGGCAATTAATACTCTGAAGATATATGGATTACATTAATAGGTCCTATATTCGCGAAATATAGATTTGTGAATATTGGAACAAAATGTCAGAACAATAGGTGCCCAATATTGGTTTATATAAATACTCTGAAGATATATGGATTACATTGATAGGTCCTATATTGGCGAAATATAGATTTGTGAATATTGGGAAAAAATTTCATAACAATATGCGCTCAATATTGGTTATAAATATTCTGTAGATACATGTATTACACTGATAGGTCCTATATTGGTGCAATATAGTTTTGTGAGTATTGGGACAAAACGTCAGAACAATATGTGCCCAATATTGGTTACAAATACTCTGAAGATATATGGATTACACTGATAGGTCCTATATTGGCAACATATAGATTTGTGCATATTGCGACAAATGTCAGAACAATATGTGCCCAATATTGGCTACAAATTCCCAATATTGGGCCATCATTCGCATATTGGGCCAATGTGATTTGCACATTGGCCCAATATCTTGTGCTACTGGGGTAATTTCTTTGAATATTTTTTTACATCACCCTGTACATGAACTGTGTTAATGTTTTCTTATAAGGGTTTTAATTAACTTCAATTTATGTTATTAAAATAAAAATTTTAAAAAAATAAAAAATTTGCAATTTCCTATTTAGTACATTTTAATATAAGCTTGTTTTTAAAAATATTTATTTCTTTTGTTTCTTGTTACTGTTTTGTTACGCTGAATATTGTTTGTGATATGTCTGTTACAAATAAAGTATAAAATTATCATTTACATACTTTTCAAAATTATTTTTAAAAAAATCAGTTTGGAATCGGAAAGTGTTTTTAATTTTTTTCTCTAAAACCAAAAGGAATTTCGAATATGACGTAACAGCATAAATTGAAGCTAATTAAAACCTTTATAAGAAAATATTAACGCAGTTCAGGTACAGGGTGAGGTAAACAAATATTCAAGGAAATTAAGTTCTCTTTCTTAACAATTTAAAAAAAAAAAAATTTTAAATCACTCTACTCTGTACACATGTTTAAATGCCTTAAAAATATCTACAATTTGATGTGCCCAACATGGTCGTCGCTTAAAAAATAAGAAAGCCTGCGGAGTTTTAAGTGGCGCACCCTGTATATATGTATTATAAGTACGACACAAAAAAACGGTTTCCAGCCTGCCTCTCGGCGCGCGCCAATAGCAGCTGCTGTTATTGTTATATACACGAATATAATAACACAAACGTACGTCTGGCAAGAAAAAGTAATAATAATAGTAATAATTTTAAAACTAATTCACTTTAAAACGTAGCGTTTTTCTCAAAATGACAATTTTCAAAACGGTTCCAACGATTAAAAAAAAACTATTTAACATATTGACTTAAATATTTCGGCAATTTGTCGAAAATTACGTTGACGAGTTAGCTAATGTACAATTTTTTTTCAAAGGCTTGTTATTATACTCTTCGCAAAAACGAAGAGTATATTGTATTTGATCGGCACATTTCTAAAATCGTAAATATCGCTCGTAGAGAAAAATTTTTTATATCATTGTGTTAGTGAACGAATTCTGAACAACTTTCAAAATGTCCGTCTGTCCGTGCGTCTGTCCGTCCGTCACGTTCCTTGTAAGCACGATAACTTAAGAAAGAGAAATCCGATTGTACTGAAATTTGGAAACTAAGTTAGTGTTAGCTAGGGGAAGAACCCTATTGTTTTTGAACAAAATCGATCAGTAAATAAAAATGTTATTAATGATTTAAATTTGAGAATTTTTTTTTTGATTTTTATGTTTTTGCAAAAATTTACATTTTTTACATTTTTTTACGTGTTAGGTGATTCTTACGCTTTTGACTCGGAATCCAAGGTTCGAAACCCATATGGGGTATGGTATGGTTTTTTTTAATTTTTACTCTTTCACCAACTAAGTTCGTACTATAAAATTTAAAATGTTTAAAACTAACATTCTTTACAAAAAACTGCGAAGAGTATCCTATAGAATGTGTAACAATTGTATAAAAAGTTTAGTGAACCGGCGAAGAGTACGTTTTTAGCTTGTTTATATTGTATCCCCTTTTTTACCCGTCTTTGGCCGGAAAATGACATTTTTTTGTTTTTGTCACTAAAATAAGCGTGGAATTTTGACTAATGTCGACATTAGCGAACTAAAAGAAAAAATTCCAAAAGTCGTCAGTTTTTTACCTCAAAAATCAGAACAACCTCTTAATTAATAAATAAATACCCCAGTGCAATATAAGAAAGAAATTTTAATGGTAGTCATATGAATTTTTGACTATATAAACCGCATCAAATTCCCAGGGACCATTTTTATTATAAATAAACATGAACAGGTAATATGATTAAAATTACTACTTGTATTTTCATTGCCGTATCCATTACTATTAATTGATAATTATCGATTATCCCAGTTACGCAACTTAATTATGATTTCGCAATAATGGGTGCAAATAAATTATGAACGTATTTACAAGATGATTAGGAGTTATCGTTTCACAGGAGTGTTTGTAATTGGCTGGCATATAGGACACAGCAGTCATTGTAATTAATATTTAAAAACTATAAATAGCTGGTCAGACAAAGCGAACGCATACAAGGTGTGTAATAAATAATTGTTCGTGACACATGATTCTGTCATTTCACTGGCTGCGACAGATTATTTAAATCTGGATGATGGACAACCATGTTGCGAGACATATCATTAGCCCGTGGACAATGCTAATTCACATTTTATGATTTACTCTGTTGAGTTTCGTTGTCCGTGTGTGATGGGCGATGGCAGGGTATAACTACTCATCGGATTTTCAGCTTCATTTTACAGCACTACTATTATTCATTGCAATCAAGTAGGTGGTGAACTTGTTTAGCGATTAGGTCACGCAAACATATATTGTTATGACATAAGCCATAATTTTTGTAAAGTACATTGCAATCTGGAACGATACTTTATTAACCTGAGGCAGAAGGAGCAAATTGATTGGGGAATGAAATCCGCTATTTTGTTAATTAAGGCAAAAAAGAATATCAGTACAGGCCCGGACCTGTTTTGTTACAATGCCATAGAAAAGTGTTTTCTCAATATACTAACACCAGCCATATTAGCTCTCTAGAGATTAATTAACTAGAATATACTAATTACAACATTCATTAACACTTATATTTGTGACTGTTTGGTTTCCGTTTGATTTTAACCTAACCTAACAATAAAATTGTGGGAGGTTACTGAAATTGGTCCAAAATCAAAAATTGAGATAACATCAAATCTTTACGTTTTGAGGTCCCAGGAACCCAAAAATATGGTTTTTGAAAACTTGCCCAAGAGAAATTCCTTCGCAATAATAAACATAAGAGTAACCTGATAAAAATGTTGAGGACGAATCAGGTATAAATTTTATACAATGTCTAGCTGATGCTGACAGGACTATTGTCACCACCGCAATAGAACTTGCGAAAGACATCAGCAAGAAGGTGGTGATTGTAGCAGAAGATACAGATATACTGGTATTACTAACTGAATTAACACCATCAAATGTAGAACTTTTTCTGTTAAAGCCAGCTCGACCGAATAAGCCCGAAGAATTATATTCTTCAAAGAGTTTGGCTCATATGCCATCAGTGGCCGATAGTATTTTATTATTACATCAAATTGCACCAATGTCGAGAAATATTCCACAGAACAATTAATTGTCGAAAATGACACTTCGATGAAGAAAATACTAACGTATCAGTTGATGAGGCGGATGATATTTAGAATAAACTGTAAAATTAAGAAAAGTTTTTTTGATAACGTTCAGATATTTTTGAAATTGTGCCTGCATATATTTGTACCTATACCTTTCATTTACCCCTTGAATAATTTCAATTGAATCAACTATTCCAACTCTGGTGATAAAGTAAGTTCATTGAAAAAGAGAGGACATGCCCATTTTGTATAAGTTAAGAGGTTGCCAATGTCAGATTCGGGACGAGCGACCCGAAAAACCCCGGGTAACGAGTTTCGATCGATTTGATGAGCAATTTCAGTAAAACTCCAGGAGATTACGTTATTAGTCAGGTCACGCGCACCAGGTCCTCCGGGGGAGGTTGCCGATGTCAGATTCGGGACGAGCGACCAGAAAAACCCCCGGGTAACGAGTTTCGATCGATTTGATGAGCAATTTCAGTAAAACTCCAGGAGATTACGTTATTAGCCAGGTCGCGCGCACCAGGTCCTCCGGGGGAGGTTGCCGATGTCAGATTCGGGACGAGCGACCCGAAAAACCCCCGGGTAACGAGTTTCGATCGATTTGATAAGTAATTTCAGTAAAACTCCAGGAGTTTACGTTATTAGCCAGGTCGCGCGCACCAGGTCCTCCGGAGGAGGTTGGCGATGTGAGATTCGGGACGAGCGACCCGAAAAACTCCCGAGTAACGAGTTTAGATCGATTTTCCATGAGTTTACAGGGAACTCCAGGTGATGACGTTCCTGGTGGCGTCCTGACCTCCAGGTGCACAGGGGGCTCATTTGGAGATCACATTCAGGTTCAGCGACTCAAAAAACCCCAGGTACTGAAATTCGTATGATTCGGGAGTTTTTTCTGGAAGATATGAATTTTTTCTTCATCACTTGAAAAGATGCACTTATAAGAATGCACTTTTCGATGCAGCAATGCAATTTCAAAAAAGTACAAGACCAAAATATGGCACAAAGTTTCTAGACGAGTTAACGAAGCGAATGCAAAAAACCTCATCTCAATCCGACTTACCTACTGCAAAAAAGAATTTAAGGTTGGGGCTATTTTTGTGTTATATTTCCTCGACTGCTAATCGAGCTAAATCTGAAACGTTCGAATATTACAAAATAAGGGCCTCGGACGAAGCTCGACTTGCTAGGACCTTTTTATTCTGACAGGAAGATTTTAATTTGAAGCATGCGCAGTCTGCTTGAATTGTCCATAATGTTTTTGACTTGTTGAGGTTAGAGTGTCATTTGGGCTAAATTCTGTGTTATTATTTTTTTTTTCGCTATCCAATGTTCTACAAAATCTTCGAACATTATCTGTTAACCCTTATAATACCCGGCAATTGATTAACATGCAACATAAACAAACATGAGAGGTTATGTTTTAACAGATTGCTTGTAGTCCACTTCAGTTCATTCGATATTTGTTCATGAAATAAATGGCCCCAAAGTCACGTGTAATTAATCTGTTTGCTCAGTGTGCTGATTGCTCTGATGTAATATTCAAACTCAGCTTATAAAGATCCACCTGGGGGAGATTCCAGTCGCTTCTAGTAGCTGCCGATTTTTGTTAATAAGTTGACTCCCGGAGATGAACTGCCGGCGTTGTGCCTTGGTAGTCGTGTAAAGAGGGCGGATAGTGTGGGGGTAGAATTTTGAATTTGCAATTATTATAATTTACTTTAAAATAGTAGGAATGTGTTTTTATATATTTAGACTCTGCAAGCCGAAAGTTAATTTAACTTACTTAATTTTTGAAAAAAAATTATCCAAAAATCTTTCAAAAATAGAACTATGACATACTCACCAAATGCCTCACCTGCCTCTTGCTCTAATTGATCATATGCGAAGATGGGAGATCTGGGGCTTTATTTTGGAATCTCTATTAGTAAAAGTCGCATACAACTTTGGGAAAATGTCTATCCAAATTTGGCCGACTCTAAAAAGACCGCGAAGTTTTTGCACGTATAACTCCTGCTATGTTGCGAAATGTTATGCGAGACACCATTGACGGAGCCAGAAAATTTCAAGAAGAAGAGGGGGATCCACTTTGTACATTTGCTTCCATTTAATTAATCTTTTAATATTTTTTATTGTTAAAATAAATCATTTCGGACAGCACACTCCTTTATTTGCAGCGTTGTTTTGTTGACAAAATGAATGTTTTGGATCCAGTTTTATTCAATTTCTATGGCATACTTACTTGATAAGTGTACTTTCTCGATATTTTAATTATTATTATCCCCCGAAAAACTTGTGTATTTGGGTTAATATCAAACCGATTTTAGGAGGATCAATGGATTTGTCTTGAAAATTAGTATCTAATTACTGGGTTCTAAAAGATGTTTCCATTTGAAAAAGTTGACATAAGTACAAATTAGTGATTTCTGAAATTTTGGTTTGTCGTAGCTACTAAACCAATTCGAAAAATCTCACTTTTACATTTTTCTCTTATTGTTTTGGTCCATTTAATTGATCTGAGTGCATTCACTGTACTCTAGATGCAAAAATAAAAATAGCCTTAAAAAAAATCAAGTAGTTTCAAAAATTTTTTAAAACTACACAGTCGTCCTGAATCCAAAAATGTAAAAATATACGTGTTCCATTTAAAATTTCAAAGTTAAGGTCATTTCCGGGGAAACCGGAAGTGATGGAAAAGTGTCAAATAATGGAAAATTTGCTGTTTTTGGTATATATTAACCTGCCAAATTTAGGACTTATATTTTGAAAACTGTGGAAACTATGGTTTGTCTAATGATTCCGTTGACACCCGGTATAACAGAAGCTAAGGTCTCAAAAGTGTGGCGTTATCCACCCCCATTACCACCCCCACTCCATTGTCAACGGGGGTGAAAAATATAAAATTTTAATTTAGTATGTGTACAAGAACCAAAGGACTCAACAATTTTTTTTCCACTTCCATTCTACTAACTTCGGTCTTCTACTATATGTTTTGCTTTGACTATACGATACCTTCTAAGGCCATGCCTTAAAAGAACATCTATCAAAGCTATATCTATCAAAGTTTATATTTAATCACTTTCTCTGCCTCGGTATACCTATAATTTTAGAATCCAGTCTATATCAATATTATCCCCAATAGCTTCCAGTAAATAATTCATTTTAAAACTCATCTGCCTAACGCATCTTTCATTACTCCCACATTTTTCTAATTGAAATATATAATACCAGTCTTAACTAGAAGCACTTTAACTACCAAGCAACTATTAAACTAATTTACCTCTATATTCAATATCTCGGACAAACATATAACAGTTATTCGAGTGGGATAAAAAAGTAATTACAGTATTTAACGGCAATAAAAGCCCAACACCCCTCTTATAATAAAGTAGATCGTATCCTTCCCATAACAATAGTGAAACATCAAGAGAAGTGGGTCGGATCTACATCACCGTGGACGTAGCAACGTATCGGCTGTGACGATAGGGACTATATAGAGGGCCTTAGCCGGCCCATTTGCTCGGTAATTGCGTCATTTGAATGCTGATACTTCGCAATACTCGTATTGGTGCCTGTCCAAACGGCAGGCAATATCTACTATGCCTCGCCTGGCCTCGTATTTGTTTAGGATTACCTCTTTGTTTATTCCGAAATACTTCCTCGGCATTTTGCATCCGATATGGCATCGTTTAACCTTCAGGAGGTGGTTTGTGTGGCGAGTAGACGAGAAATATGGACGTTCAGTCCAGGTGCATCCAGGTTATTGGAATTTTCCAATTTTGTGATTTTTTATTGGGAATACTAACTTAGCGGATTTTAGTTTTTGTATATATATATTTGTTTGTGAATGCATAAGATTTCCATTTGACTATTCACTTACAGGGAACAGTCGTAAGTTTTTTCCTGAATGTTGATATTATATTAATACAAATAAGGACAAAAAATGGTGCCTTTAGATCATATAGCATATGTATTTGAAAGATTTACATATTTTAAAAAGAACAGTCCTGATTTGGGCCCTATGTTATTCTGTTTACAATGATCCAAAAAGGCCGAACAACAATGTCTTTAATGAAATAAAAAATATATTATCAAAATAAAATTATTCAAATAATCTCACATTAATTGATTGGAATATAATTACATAGTTATCAAATAAAAACAACAAACAAATAATTTTCAAATACATGAAGATAATGCTATTAGGTGTTTGCCTTTGTAAACACCCTGTACCGTGAATTCGGAAATTATAACACCAGGGTAACACTAAACACTAATTTATTAACCATCTTACTAATTACAACAAATAATTACGTCCTAATATTACACAGAGTACTATAATTCAATAATTCAGTAACTTTATTACTTTGTTCGCTTCTTAATCTTCTAAACTCGCTATCTGAACTCAACTGTCTTCACTCGGCTTCTCCATACCTTCATATACCTAAAAATCGCTGCCCAAGGAATCACTACTTCCACATCCAGATTTTCTATCCAAGTATCTCACAAGGAAAAAATGTTGTATGTGGAAATAATTGCTTATGGAACTTTAATAATATAGTATTTGAAATCGTCTACCCCAGAAACCCATAAAACGATATCCCACATCGGTACTGGAGTGGGGGTGACGATAGGGGGTGGATGAAGTAAAAAAATATTTTGAGGTTTTTGGTTCTTGTACACACACTAAATCACATTTTTTTTCATCTCCTGAAATAATGGAGTGGGGGTGGCTAATGCCAAAAAATTTTTTGAGACCTTAGCTTCTCTTGTATACTAAATTAAAATTTTATGGACCCTTACCTGCTTGATTTACCTATTTACCCCCCTCCCTCCCTTTAACCCTTCGACGGAATAAGATGAAAATATAATCTAGTTCCAGATCCCGTTAAAGTACATATGTGTACCAAATTTCAAGTCAATATCTTAAACGGTTCCAGAGTAATCGTGCGCACAAAAAAAGTTCAGACAGACCGACTCGGACCGATAGACAGACTGAAATTTTTTTTTCGCTTAAACTTAAAATCTCGACGTTTCGTGACATTCTAAGCTTATTTGAACAAACATTTTCAATTTTTTTTTGTCGTTACTATACTTCCACTGGATGTGGAAGTAAAATGAGAGCTCTAGAATGTTCTCTCCTCATTCTGTAATTTTCTAGTAGGCTTTCTGGAATTTCCAGATTCTGACACCGCTCGCCATCTCTGGGCCGATTGCCAAACTAACTAACTTAATTGTTTTCTTTTACTTATATGTGGAACTTAGAGGAAATTCCTACAGATGCCTCTGGGGGTAAAAATATGTAACAATACCATTGAAAATCCAGAAATGGTGTATCATGTTTAATGATTTTTTAAACAAATACACCAATCAATATTACCATTTAGTTTTTCTAAATTACTTCAATATCGGTCTAGACCGCTTTTAAAATTTTTTAACAAAATTTAAAATTTTGTCTGAAAACAAGATGGTTTTCCTTGGGTAAAGTCCGCTATAATATCTGTAACAACATTTTATAACTATAATTCATTACATTTATTTCAGCAGGGCATTTGACTGCATCAATCATAATAAATCGTTAACTATCTCTAAGACTATATGATCAGAGGACAACCACTAAACTGGATCAATTAATTTTTAACGAATCGTCAACAGTATGTGATTATAAAACATGTTAGATAATAAAGTATGCTGAGCCAATTCTCAACGTTCAGTTTTAGATACAGGATTTCCACAGGGCTCAATATTGGGTCCTATATTATTCATATTGTATATAATGATCTTTTGATATTTTACGTAATGATTTCTTTCATTGCATGTTGATGATCTTTTTATCATTATTTCAGATCTTATTCATAATGTGTTAGAAATTAAATGTATTAATGTTGTAGAAAAGTTATCTACATTTTTAAATCCACAAGGTAAAGTAACTTTTGGTAATGTAGTAGTAGTAGTTTCGTTGTAATTTTCATTGACTATTTTTTTCTCTGGAAAATTTCAAAAATTTGCCGGGTGGTGAATCAGGTGGTGTACTGAGATTTGAAATTAAAAAAAATCGGTAATAAAATTTCATTTTCCACTCCTAAAAACAAAAACGGTAGGTCGATCTTTTGTGTTATAAAATATACTACCAAAATGCACTTTTCAAACATTATATGAAAAATCCGATGATCTAAATCGGACGTAAAATAAACTTTTTATGAGGGTGGTTCCAAACAAAATGGGACACACTGTATAAACAATAATTATAATACAATATAATCAAAACGGAGCGTTCTGTAGACGTTTAATAAACTTCTCCATTTCATATCTATTAGATATACGAAAAAATGTTTCAAATAAAAGTTCTAGGAAATTATGCCGTCTATAAAATTGCTAGTGGTTATTTTTACTTCAGTACCCACTTCTCAAGAGATATTTCGACTATGCCATTTTTTCAAAAAGCGGTGCGAAGGGAAGTGGCATAAGATTTTTTTTTTTTTTTATTAGAACCGCATACTCTAAAACATTTTCAAAAAGTCTGTAAAGTATTTACAGAAAACTTCCGTCTCTGTTTGGCATCATTTATTTATTAATTATTTTTCTATTGGTTGACCACTAAAAGTATATCAGATTTTTTTCCTATCAATAGTGACAACGTTTCAATTATTTTCCTCCGTCGTTTCTTTATTAATTATTTTTTAGGATGACCACCATATTTTTCATTAAAAGTATAGCAGGTTTTTTCCTTGACAGTTGTGTTAACTAGTTGCGAAATAGTATTGTCCTTCATAACATTTTCTTCGTTAATTATTTTTAGGGATGTCCTCCATGTATATTTTTCACTAAAAGTATATCACATTTCTTGCTTGTCAATAGCATCAACTATCCAGATATAGCGCTAACAGACAGACAGATGCCAGACGGCTGATATACTAACGGAAGCGAAGGACTTTAAATTTCGTAATCTACACGTGAAACGTGAAAATCCAAAGAAATCTTGGAAGGTGTTTTTTCACGATTCTAATACTTTCCTTCGGTAAGCGAGTGAAGTTAAATCAAAACCCCTGGTACTGGATTAATAGTTCTCATTGATTTAGAGATTATTCGGATTTCGAACACTTCAAATCCTTGGCCTACTAGATGTACTACTATATAGTAAAATTTCTACATTCGACACATTTATTGAATTCGCTGTTATTGTGGTTTTAAATCCCCCTTCGACCACCACACGAAAGTAAAAACTAAAGTGTAACATTAAAATATAATGTTATACGGAGGGGTCTTCAGTATCCCGCTATTTTCGCCGACAGTGCAATAATAGCACATTAGTTTGATTTATAACAGAGTGGTTATCAGACCAATATTGGTGCTCTATGAAACGACACTAAATTGCCATAAATATTAGCTGTAAGTCAATATCACTCGGTGTACAAGCGGTTGATTGAAGTATACGAGTATAACCACTCAAGTCACATACCGAATTTCCATTATTTTATTTATTATCGAACGAAAATACTGGAATGACTTTATGGGAAATTTAAGCGCTTAGTTTCTGAATTTATGATGATTGGTTGAAGGAAAATATTATCAAAACAAATATATTTATCTTAATATCTTCTGTCCAGAAAAACAGGTTAGGCAATCTTTCATCAGGTATGTTGTTCAAGGAGATGGATAATAAAAAGCAATTTATTGGATTATAAATTTAGAACTTTTTGAACTAATTTGTACTTGATGACGTTAATCTGTTTATGCAATAAACAAACTGATGCATTTAGATTTTTACCTTGTAGAGGTAAATAAACACTTTTTTAGCTCGTACCTGAAATTAAATGTTGGATATACAACTGCCATTATTTCTACAAATATTGACATATTGTATCCTATTCTCGTTCCGCCAACTAATCATGCATCATCTGGATACGATTACTAAATATAAACTGCGAATTTACCCATACTCTAACCTACACATTAACAGTGTAATTATGTCAAGAGTTGGCGATTTTGAATGAATTGAGATGTTTCTTGCTTTCGTTATTTTTGGATTTTTCCAATTTTTAAATCTCCACTGCCATAAAAACTTTTTGCACGTTCAACTCTACTTGAGGTAAAATTTAATTTTTTTCTACCTGCAAGAATATCAAATAGATACGCAAAAATTGAGTTTTACTTCCACATCCAGTGAAAGCAACGGCAAAACAATTTTTGAAAATTTTTATTGTTCAGATAGGCTTAGAATGTCATGAAACATTGAGATTTTAACTTTGAGCGAAAAAAAATTTCTGTCTGTCTGTAACTTTTTTTGTGCGCACGATTATTCTGGAACCGTTTAAGATATTGACTTGAAATTTGGTACATGTATGTACTTTAATGGGATCTGAAACTAGATTATATTTTCATCTTATTCCGTCGAAGGGTTGGGGGGGTAAATTGGGGGTAAATAGGTAAATCAAGCAAATAAGAGTTCATAAAATTGTGATTTAGTGTGTGTATAAGAGCTAAAAAGCTCAAAATATTTTTTTTTCATCCCCCCCACCCCCGTGGGATATCGTTTTATGAGTTTTTGGGGTAGACGATTTCAAATATTATATTATTAAACTTCCATATATTTCCACATACAAATTTTTTTCGTTGTGAGAGACTTGGATAGAAAATCTTCATGTAGAAGTAGTGATTCCTTGGGCAGTGGTTTTTAAAATTGTCCCTATGCCATTTGGCTTCTGCTTCTAGGCCCACTGTCTTGGTCTTTGATAGGACTACAAGTATATTATTGTGCAAGAAAGTTATCCGTACGGTCGAAGAAAGCACCAACTTTTGATATATATGGTTTCATGTTCAATGACAGTATAGCAGCTTGTTGAATCAAATTTATGAAGATTATCCAGTATTTCACAGGGATTAAACCTTGGGCCTCTGTTCGTTATTTTGAGTATATTGATAATAATCTAATACTTATGACTTCTGTGAAGCCTAATTAATAATAAGTACTTTATTTTAGTCCTAGTATCTTTGACGTAAGTGTTACAGTTTCTGAGATATTTAACATTTAAACTAAATACTTCATGTTATAAACATTGAGACGCTGTCTTAGTAGGGCCCGTATATAATTCAGCGATATAATAAAGCTCGCAAAAAAGCGTAAAGGACACCGATCCCTTTTGGTTAGTGTACCGCGTCGGCGGCGTTAGGTTGAGCAGTACATAGGACCGAACTTAAAAGGTATTACATAAAATACAATTAAATCCATGTTTTTATGCTCATCTTAGCCAAAAACAAAAACTGGTTTTTAAGAAAACTTTTAATGGCATATTTTTTTAACAGTGAATAATACGATATCTGACATCAGAACTATAAAATAAATATATTTACAAAAATGTACCCAAACAGCGATACCAGTTTTTCTTATTGCCATCAAGGACCAATCAGGAGGTATAAGCATATCCCTTGCCGGGACAGGATGGTGACAGGATTGAGATTAAAAAGATAAATAAATAAACCAGCATTTTTCAGTTAAATAAATAAATAAATAGCTAAACTCAACAATAACACAATATAAAAAAAACATTCAGTTAGTAGGAAAATTAATAGCATTTTCCTACAGTAAAATAAATAAAATACAGAAATAAATCTTTTCCGTTATTCGAATTCTTCGTCATTGTCACTGTCCCCTCCCACGTCGATGATGAATTTATTTCCACTATTTGTAAATATATGGCCTAGTTTTCTGTAACCATCTTCATCTTTGATCACTTTTAGAATTGATTTTCTCCAGTCGTCTTCTCGTATGTTGGAAATTTCACTGTGAATTAATTCGACGACTTTTTTGTCAAATTTAGGTAATGTGTTTTTCCGACGAATCCGTCTTTTTAATTGGCCCAAGACCAGCTCTATCGGATTAAAAATACAAAAATAGGGAGGTAGTCTTAAACCAGGGTGTCCATCTTGCCCCGGGATGTTCTCGACAACATTTTTTTTTTCAAATGTTTTGGTATGCAATACTTCCAATAATTGGTCCTTCGTAGAACATTCTTTAAAATAGAGATCGTGATTCATCAGAAAAATTTGCATTTCTTCCTTATTTGAGGAAGTATTTGGAATTTTTTCAATTTGTCTTGAATGATAAGATGCATTATCCACAACAATCACGCTGTTAGGTTTCAAATTCGGAATTAGCGTATGCTCAAACCATTCCTCAAATATGTCAGATTCCATATTTTTGTGGTAATCAACATTGCATTCTTCCATTTTTTTCCACATAATTTCAGTCCATTTTCAACCCATCATGTGGTCTAATTCCACAGTGTCGAGCGTTCTTTCACGGATTAATTAAAAACCGTTTCATTACCCTTCATTCTCATTTTATCACGATCATCTTTTTAATAATTATTTATTTTTGTAAACTTTAGTTTTACTGTTAAACAAGATAAGCTATTTATTTCAATAGATAAATTTAATAAACATTTTACGACGAAGAGACAGTTAGTCCACCTCTGCATAGTCCACGTTGACTACATAGTTTATTTCAACCTATCAGAAATCTGCTAGAGGAAGTTTCAACCAATTATATATTCAGTGGGATTGGCCTAAATTCTTGTTAGGAAATATCTATGATCATTTTTTGTAATGATAATAAAAGAAGCCGAACACCTTTATGGCCTTTTTGTAAATAAACTGAAAGTGGTATGCGGTCGGTACCCTTTACGGTTTTTTGTGAGCTTTTTTATATCGCTGAATTATATATGGGACTTACTTTATTTCCTTATATTTGAAACTTTTAATCTTATAGAAATTAGAAAAAAAAATAAAATTCATAGTCAAACTACTTCAGAAGCTACTAGAAAATAATAATAAAAAAAAACAAAATTGAATCCATAATATGACAACCTACTTAGAGTGTATGTATTCTCAATTGAAAAAGCGAAGTTGATATTTACAACGGCGCACAGTGGCATGAATCATGATTTTTTTCGTTCAAAATTATTTAGAGCACTTGTTTCGCAACCGATTGAGGTAATTTTTTTTTTAAATATTCGTTGTTTAGAGAATATTATTTAGGTATTATGCAAATCACAGCTTACACACTTTTTTATTTATTATGAAAATACCTACTTTCTGTATATTGTTGCCCTAATCTGGCCACGCTAATATACTAGTTAGGTAAATACTTTAAAACACTCATTATTGGAGAACCAATCAAAACAACTACTCTTCTAGCTAATACTGACGAAGTATTGAAATTACATGATAGGATTCTCAGCATTTTAAAGAAAAAAAAATATATTGAAAATATTTAAATCATTTATTTACATTTAGCCATTCACACTTTTTTATTTAATATGAAATTATCTACTTTCTGTATATTGGTACTGTCGCGAGCAAAATTAAATAGGACAACTATTTTTTTCTAATGTAAATCTCTCTCTATTTGCACACTTCCAATGAATTATGACAACTAACTGACAATGTCACAAAAATTAAAGTTAGATGTGCACAAATAGATTTTAGCAAAAATACGTCATAAGACTTGTCCTATTTAATCTTGCTCACGACAGTACCTTAATCGGGTCACGCTAATATACTACTTAGGAAAACACTTTAAAACACTCATTATTGGAAAACCAATCAAAACAACTACTCTTCTAGCTAATATTGACGAAGCATTGAATTACATGATAGGATATACAGAAAGTAGGTATTTTCATAATAAATAAAAAAGTGTGTAAGCTGTGATTTGCATAATACCTAAATAATATTCTCTATTCGTTGTTTAATTTCCAAAAAACGTAAGCAAGCCGATTTTTGAATTATGCTAACTAAAATTATTGAGCTTAGCCAAAATGCCCATTTTTTATTTAAATCTTAGTAAAACTTACAAATAAAAACTTTCTTCTTATCCAATTTACATAAATCTTAGACCTACGGCCAAGAGGCAAATAAGTTACCTCATCGGGTACAAAAGGTTTGAGTTTTTGTAGTAAAAGTACCACATATATGTAGCAAAAAACCGACCGTCTGCTGGGGCTCAATGGTCAACTTCTCATTATTACAGCTTGTCAAAGAGGCGAAAAAAGTCGCTAAAGTTACCTCATTGGGTACACGCTTAAAAACGTGACAATTCACTGGGAAAACCATTACAATTTTTATTTTGTGTGGCAGACGTCAGTATTTGAACGCATTCGTAGAGCAGACGCCCGTCGCGACGCCCAAAATTCCGACGTTTCTTACCTCATGAGGTACATGTACAAATCTGGGTTCAAATCAAAGATCTGTTTATGTAGATCATAAATATTTTTCAAAAAGATCGGCAGACAGTCAACTATAAACAGACGCTCTAGAAAATGTAACCTGAAAGAATAATGCCAAAGTTGGTACAGGGTTTTATTGAGTACATGTTCGGAAATTTGACAATGCACTAGGAAAACTATTACAATTATTATTTTGTTTGTCTGACTTCCATGAATATGTAGGCAAAACAACTTCCTATACAAGAAACAACAGTAATATAAAACAATAGTAGTAAATAAAAATTGTCACATTTTTAAGCAAGTACCCAATGAGGTAACTTTAGCGACTTTTTTCGCTTTTTTGACAAGCTGTAATAATGAGAAGTTGACCATTGAGCCCCGGCAGACGGTCGGTTTTTTGCTACATATATGCGGTACTTTTACTACAAAAACTTAAAAACCTTTTGTACCCGATGAGGTAACTTATTTGCCTCTTGGCAGTAGGGCTAACTTGTTACTCGGGGGTTTTTTAAGTAGCTGATTACGAGTCTGATGTCCAAATTGTCATAAATCAACCTGCAAGATGGCGGAATCAATGGCGGCTATAAAATGGTAAAAAAATTATGAAAAATGAAATGTTTTTGTTAAAGTTTATGCCGAAATCGGCTCTCTTACGATTTTTGCAAATTAAATAACGAGTACTTAAAAAAAATATATCCCAATCGGTTGCGAAACAAGTGCTCTAGATCAAGATCAAACGTCGGCGCTTTGTCTCCCTTTTTATGATTTTCCAACTGAGTTTAGCAAGAATTTAAGATACTATATCTCAACCAAATAATTTTAAATTATGACCATATTTTACATACACACCTTGTAGATTTAGGAAACGACTAACTTAAAATAAACCTATCAATAAACACAATATAATAGCCCCATTATAAAACTTTTACTAACACAAAAAATACATAATTTAATTTAATCAAATAAATTGATGATTTTTTAACAGGCGTCACGCCTAATTAACCATAACTTAATAAACAGCCTTAATCTGCGGTCTGTTTCAAAATAGTGTCGCCCATCCGTAAAAGTGTTGTTTCCAATTTTTTACCGGTCGAAATATTCCATTTTAATTGACACAGTCATAAGTCTCTGTTTATAAATAGTGCGAGGAAGGCACCGCAGCAGGGCCGGGCAGTCAGGTGATTAGGTTAGATTAATAGCGAGATATTAACAATCGTTGTTTGGTCGTCAAGTTGGAATCAGACCGGGCCAAGAACCACTATCCGTAGATCTGGTGCTGGGTTTAAAAATATTTAGTTTTACGTACCTAGTCTGTATACATGCACATGTATTCATATCGAGAGTTTTCAAGTGGTATAATGCAAAGTATCAAACTTAAATATGTATACCAAATATAACTAAAAATTAATTATATTTTCATAAGTACGAAAATTGTATTGAATTTTTGGCCGGCACATTTCTAAAACCGTAAATATCGCTCGTATAGATAAAATGTTCATGTAATTGTGTTAGTGAACGAATCCTGAACAACTTTTAAAATGTCCGTCCGTCATTAATCTCATTAATCCACTTCTAATAGGTTTTATGAGAAAAAACTTTCTTAAGAGTGTGCAATGTCTATGCTTTTACATGGGAAACTTTGTGATTTTTTTCAAAGCTCCCTGCCCCACAAAAGGAATAAACATTTAGAAGTATGCGATGCACAAAATAAGATTTTTGTTGTTTTAAATAAACCACACATTTGCCTAAAAATCTGGGAAAACGAAACACATGTAAAAGTTCATTCACAGTTTCATAGATGGCGACACATTGATAATTCAGACTCGGAATGGATTACAAGTGTTTATTTAATTTAGACCACAACAGTAAATATATCAAATATCTAACTTCGTAACGACAAGCACAATATTTTTGTACATAATAAAATATGTTTTCTGTATTTTTTATGCAATGCATTTAGTAATAAAAGTGATAAAACGAAATATATAAATAACTCTCTAGCCACGCCTACTTCCTTACCGTTTGCGATTCAGCCAGCATATACTGGCCAACATTTTCAAGGGACGCTTTATGTTTAAAAATGCAGCGGTTTAGAGAATATTATAGCGGAGCGGATCTGATTTTGAAATGAAACCAACTTTTTTTAATTTTTTTTTTTTTGACAATTCGGTTACACGGATTCTCATTTATCATGTTATCAAGTTAGTTCAACTTAATCACCCAGGGTGGGGGATGAATTCGCATTTAAAATTCGCAAAAACACGTTTTTCCTCGACGAAAAAAAAGTTAAATTAAAATTTGAAGATCTCGCGGAAGCTCGTAATGACTTAAAATTTGGTACACGTCTGTATTTTAACGAAATCTGGAACTAGATTATATTTTGATCTTACTTCGTTGAAGGGTTTGAGGGATAAATTGGAGTAAATAGAGGTAAATATGTAAATCAAGCAGTGAGAGTCCGTAAAATTGGTATTTGGTATATAAAAACGAAGTTAAGGTCTCAAAAAAAATTTTTGGTATTACCACCCCCCATAACTAAAGGGGGTGAAAGAAATAAAATTGTAATTTAGCGTGTATACAAGAACCTAAGGCCTCAATTTTTTTTTTACTTCATCCACCCCCACTGCCACCTCTCTACCACCACCCCCACCTCCACTACCGATATGGCATATCGTTTTATAGTTTTTTGGGGTAGACGATTTCAAACATTATGTTATTAAAGTTCCATAAATAATAATTTTCACATAGTGAAGTGCAAATATAGTATCAAAATTTTTTTCGCTGTGAGAGACTTGAATAGAAAATCTAGGTGTGGAATTTTAAGATCTATAAACACCCTACAGGTTGCATTGTAATCTAGTCCTATGAACAAACCAACAACAGCGCACCTGCCTTTCAAGATTATTTTAGCAGGTTGCTAAATTGACACCAATGTTTCAAGGATACATGAGGAGGATAGCGTCAGAGACATGTCATCGCGTGTGTGTCTAGCTTCTACGATTTAAAATTAGAATACCATGCAACCTGTACGGTGTTTATAGATCTTCTATTATTTTATTGATTCTATACTAAGTAGGTTACCTCGAGTAGTATAGATGCGTAGTAGGTTTCCCCGAGTATTATGGATGCGCAGTGGCTTTCCTCGAATACTATTGATGCGCAGTAGATTACCCCGAGTAGTATGGATGCGCAGTGGCTTTTTCGAGTACTATGGATGCGCAGTAGGTTACTTCAAGTAGTATGAATGTGCAGTGGCTTTTCTCGCGTACTATAGATGCGCAGTAGGTTACCTCAAGTTGTATGAATGCGTAGTGAGTTTCCTCGAATCAAATGGGTGAGCAGTGGCTTTTCTCGAGTAAATTGCATGCACAGTGGATCCCTTCGAGTAGTATGGATGCTTAGTAGGTTTCCTCGAAGAAAATGCTTGAAAGGGTGGAGTGCAAATATAGTATTTTCGTTGTAAGAGACTTGCATAGGAAATCTGGATGTGGAAATAGCGATTTTTAGACAAAGGTTTTTTTCAAATCAGACGGTACCTCTTCGTGAATTTTTTTTTTTTTAATATTTACACGTTTCTTTGCCGTAACACTAATATACAATAAAGTAATTTCTTTTAAATTTTTTCGCAAAAAAGGAGTTAGGGAGATGAGATTTTTTTGAGGTAGGTGAAAACGATAAGAATTGATGGAGCCGGAGGATGGGGGTGGTGGGCCAATTGTGAGCGGGGAGGAGGTATGAAAAAGAAAATCATTAGACCTATAACTACTACCTGTAACTTGTTCCCCGTCGTGCGATTTTGAAAAGCCAAAATGGAGTTTGTTCGTTATTACCTCTAGTATTTGAGTGATTAATTTTTTTCAATTAAACAAACTTGTGAGAGGGGAAAAATCTTTTGCATTTTTTTTCAAATTCGTTTTCGAGTACGAAGGAAAGGGTTCAGAATACAATTTTTTTTACATGTAAGTGAGGATTTTAGAGAATATATCGCAATTCAAGCAATAGGAGGGGAGGGAAGGGACACAATGCGTTTGTGGGAATAAAGGGTTAAGGAAAAGGGATAGGGACCTTGGACCTTGATATTCTTTTTTCCATCTTAATGGAATTAATCTACCCTTAATTAAATATTAAATTTATAAATAACGATATAACGGCACGGCACAATGGATTACTCTCAAACTCTTATCGTGTTATCACTATAGATTTGTTAACAGAATGCGTTAATATGTAGGGGTCAAATTTGAATAAGTGTAGCAACAACTTTTTATATAATTGTTGCAGATTCCTTTAGAATACTCTTCACACATTTATCTAAATTGGAAAACAATTTTTTAGATTTTAAAGGATTAATAAGTTTTTATTTGCCTATCGATTTTGTTAAAAAAACAAATTGTTTGTTTTAAGCATTTTTAAAGTTATAATACCAACTTAGTTGTTAAAGTACTCGTCCGAATCTAAGGTTTGTGCAATGTGTACGCTATAGTAATAGCGCAACTTATTTATAAAATGCCGCTTCGACCGTTTAGTATTTGATAATGGGTAGATTGATAAAATATTAATATGGAAAAAAAGATTTATATTGCCGCATTTCAAAGTCCGAAGTCCCTATCCTTTTTCTTTAACCCTCATTCCCGCAAACGGATTATGCTATGCTATCCTATAGCTTGCGATATTTTTTGTTTTAAATAAAAATTTAAAAACTCCTCACTTATCTGTAAAAAAAATTCTCTGAACCCTTTCATTCGTACTCAAAAACGCATTTGAAAAAAAGTTTTTCTCCTCCCACAAGTTTGTTAATTTGAAAAAAAATTGAAATATTAATCAGTCAAATACTAGAGGTAATAGCGAATAAATTCCACTTTGGTTTTTCAAAATCGTACCACAGGGAAAAAAGTTATAGAGGGTTGAATAATTTTCCTTCCCCTATCCAAGACTGTCATAACGAAAAATATTTGTGTGTGGAAATAATTGCTTATAGAACTTTAATAATATAATATTTGAAATTGTCTACCCCAAATACCTATAAAACGATGTCCCACATCGGTAGTAGGGTGGGAGTGGTGATAGGGGGGTGGTAGTAGGTGTGAATGAACTAAAAAAATATTTTGAGGTTTTTGGTTCTTGTGCAAACACTAAATCATATTTTTTTTCACCCCCCTTTAATAACAGGGTGGGGGTGGCTAATGCCAAAAATTTTTTTAGACCTTATAGCTTCTTTTCTATATACTAAATACCAATTTCAATGACTCTTATCTGCTTGATTTATCTATTTATACCCCATTTACCTCAACGGAATAAGATGAAAATATAATATAGTTCCAGATCACGTTAAAATACATACGTGTACTAAATTTCAAGTTAATATCTTAAACGGTTTCAGAGTAATCGTGAGTACAAAAAAAAGGTTACAGACAGACCGTCAGACAGACAGAATATTTTTTTCACTCAAACTTAAAATCTCGACGTTTCATGACATTCTAAGCCTATTTGAACAATAAAAATTTTCAATTTTTTTTTTCTTTTCGTTACTATGCTTACACTGGATGTGGAAGTAATTATTTAACTTTAAGGATAGGATTTTGCAGAGTGAGAGGGAAATGCGTTTATTTTCGGTTTATTATAAATAATTAAAATATTGAACATAGTATAATCTTTAAAACTGTTTTAAATAATTGTTATTACTCTAACGAATACAACCATATATATTTTTTATTACAAATTTCTGTTGTACTTACTTGAATATCGTAGTTTGTCAATGAAAATAGTTCCTAATTTCATTATTAGAGTATGGCATTTAACTATATACAAAATTTATGATAAAAACTGTATAAGGTTGTATTTCTTAGAACAATGGGAAGTACCTGAAACTATTTTAAAGATTATACCATTCATGATTTTTTAAATATTTATAAAAAAAACCGGAAAAAAAAACGCATATTTCCCTCACACTCTGCAAAATCCTATCCTTAATAATTTTCGACTTTTTACTGCATTAAAAAGTAAGTTTGTTTTATTTTTTATTTTACAGTTTCTATTTTAAGCTAAGTAACTTTTCTTTTTTATCAAGTGCTTCACAATTAGTTACATATTATTTAAATATATCGTTCGTAATATACAAATATTTATAAACAGTTAGATTTGTTAAAACAAAGCAATTATGAATTATTACGAAAATATAAATATAAATAAGTAACATCTCATATCATGGCGAGCAGTGTATTATGCAGTTGCTTGGCTAATAATTCGTTTTATAGTCGACAAGCACTACAAATTTGTCGAGATAGTCTGAAAGGCCACGCCCATCATCCGTATTTCCCCTTATGCCACTTCCTCACAGGTGAAACTGTTTGATTGGCATTGTCTACTCTTAATAGCAAGCACCTACAACTTGCTGAAGAGACGGCGGAAGTCCAAGATCAGCAACGATTTCTGTTAAAGATCAACCGACTTTGAAAGGTGTGTTTACAAAGAAATCTAAAATGTCCGTCCATCTGTCTATCCGTCGGTCACGTCTCCTGTAAGCATGATAACTTAAGAAAGACAAGTCCGATTGTATTGAAAATTTGACAGTATTTAATTGAAACGAATTGTATTGAAAATTTGACAGTAAGTTAGTATTAGTATTAGCTAGAGCAAGAACCCTATTTAGTACAGTACCTAGAGGTAAAATGTGTAACATTTCGGAATAATTTCATATGTAATGATAATTTTTCTGTATGGATTATTATTGCAAAAAAGGTCTTCAGTTTCTATATGATCCGGATACTTGCTCTTACTCTCAAGAGGTGAAAACCTCCCCTAAATTAAAATATTCAATATTTTAAAAAATATTACTAATTTATTTTTGAAACATAGGATAGTTATGTTTTTGGATCGTTGATTACAAATCTGAAGACAAAATTAAAAAATTTAAAATAGCTGCTCTAATATGGTTTTTTAAATGGACAAAAAAATTAAGCACTTTTTTTAAAATTTAATTACTGAACAATTATAATAACAAAATGGCAACATTTTGTTAAAAAGAAAATGTGAAAACGCACATTGTATCGGCCATAACTTCTTAATTTTTGTGATATAGAAATAAACTAAAAATCATTTGAAAAATTGATTAAACATCTTTAATTTTGTTTTTTAGAATTTTTTATGAAAGTGTCACAATTTCTGATATATTCAACATTCAACTAAATACTTCATCCTAAAAACGGTCGGATGCCATCTATAAAATTAAATATCTCCGAAACTATCAACCCTACACAAAAAAATATTCATTCTTTCCCATTTTTAGTTTATAAGCTTCATTTTTGATGTCCACCATTTTTTCACTTAAACTAAATGTTTATGAGATATTTGCAAAGAAACAAAAATGTTACGTTTGATCTAAAATTAATTTACAGTTTAAGTTGAATATTATGCATATATTTAAGTACAAAGTGTTATATATTCTAGGTATATTTATGTTTAACATGTCTTATCTATGTAAATAGCTAAACGCAAGCGCTGTAAGCAGACGAAAGAATTTGAGTGTCTAGGTAATACTATACATTAATAATATAATTGGTCATACGCTAACTGAAGAATCCTTAGCCCAAGTTATGAAGGTTTCACCAAAAACACCTAGATAAAATGTGCCTCCTTACTGAGATACAAGGTGTTGAAGTTAAAACTTAAAAAAATATTTTCAGATATTACTCCAGGAAAACTAAATACCATTAGCCTACTAAGGAAAGACATTATTGTTTCAGCCTACTATGTACAAAAACAATAAGGCATTACTTACATGTCAAAGTGATTAGAAATTTATTTGTGAGATGGACCCCGCAAGGATGTTATGGAAATTGGCCCTCGGTTAAATTGGCAGAATTTTTAATATGTTGCCGAACTTTTAATTTATTAGTGAAGTATTGGAGCTCAAAGGAACAATTTCCGAAAGTTTTTCAATATAAGTTTTTTTATCAGAAAGATGCATGCTTTATGTAAAAAATGTTTTAGCCAGGTTGACCGAATATTTTTTTCACCTGTTCCCGGCGCGTTCGCCAATATTTCAAACTTTAATTTTTTTTCTAAGCTATATTAAAACAACAAATGTTTTTGGTGCAAAATATTATTAGAACGTATCACAATATAAAATGTATGAAAAAATCATGAATTTGAAATTGTTTTAATTGTACAAGAGGTCGTCTTGTACATTTCTTGAGCTGTATCTCGGAAACTAGACATAGGATCGAGTTGGGCCCATGAGAGCTTTTGATCAGTAAGTCGAAATATACAACATATTAAAAATGCAGCCAATTTAACCGAGGGCCAATTTCAATAAGATCCGTGCGAGGTCCTTTAAAATACCATGTAACTGCTTTTTAGAATTCAAATATCTTGTGAAATAGGCACTTTAGAACAATGTATTAACCTTTTTTGCGTAAAATTATTGAAAGATAAAAAAACAATGAAATAAATATTTGGTCAGCGGCGTACAAATTAAGGGGGGAAACTCCTTCAACCCCCCCCCCCCCCCCCCACACTGTGGATCGTGCGCAACCAGTTCTTTCGCTGATATTATACCTCTTGGACCAAACACTGTCTACCAAATATTGTAAAGAAATATTAAGTAATTTTAAAATAACATGTGAATTTTTTTATTTTTAACTTCAATAAGGGGCACATTTTATTTAAGTGTTTTTAGTTAAATTTTCATATTTTGGACAAAGGATTCTTCAGTGAGCATATGACCAATTATTAATGAAACACCCTGTATATTAACGGAAAACAGTATTTGGGAATACATTTTTTTATTAACTGATCACTTACAGTAACAAAATGGCGACGTTTTTATTAAAAAATTGAGAAAAAGTATATTGTTTCTGTCGTAACTTTTTTGTTTTTTATACTATAGAAATAAGCAGAAAATCATTAATGGACTTTCATTTTGAACGTTGTTAGCATTGTTAACGCAAATGTCATAATTTTTAAGATATTTTTAAACTAAATACTTGGCCATATAGACGTTCGGAAGCCACCTTTAATCTTCCGGAAACCGAAACAGAAATTAGAAAAAAATGAACATTATTATTTGTCTCTAGCATGTTGTCGCTCAATGTAATACCTTTCGAATTATTTAACGAAAGCCCATTTGAAATTCTTCTGAAAAGAGATATGGCATAGATCCCCCATAAATTAGCAAGCCCACGATAATATAGAAACTTTTCATTGATGGATCTATTTTTATGTTGCCAAAAATGAACGAAATCTAATTCATATCACATTATTCCGAAGTTAAAACCTCTAGTTACTGTACTAATTGTTTTTGAATAAAATCAATCAGTGAATAAAAAGTTATTAACTCGGTTATTAATCATTTAAATTTAAAGAAATTGGCTTCTTAATGTTTATATTTTGTAATTAAGTAAATAGAAATCTTGTGAAATGTTATTTCCATAATTATTCATTTATATATTTTACTAGTATACATTTCATAATAATATAATATCCAGCCATTGCACGTCGCGTCGCATGTTTTTCACCCATCTCTCTTGTAGAAATTTAAATATGTTGTATTAATGAATGATGATCTTATTACATAAAAGAATTCGGTAAATCAGCCAAAGAGTATATTTACTCCAGTTTATAGTAAAACCAGTGTACTTAACCCAGTGAAATAAAACAAAGAAGATGACACTTCCGAAAAAATAGACCAAAAAGATTTTTGCAATTATCTTAAAAACTATGGGACCTATAAAAATACAACCATTAAATTTTAGATTTAGTCGACTTTCATAGGCTATTTTCGGGACTACCTTGAAAATAGCTAAATTAAAAACACTTCCTGCAAATCAGAGAAGTGAAATTGCAATTTGTTGTTTTTTAGGACTAAAATTCATCTAATAGGAAATATTGTACGATTTTCAAAAAGTACCTAAAAAGGGCCATTATATATTTCTTATTCACCTCTGACATTTTCTAAATCACCTTGACAATGGAAAGAAACTTTCAAAAGTTGTACAAGGCTCGATTGGCGCTCGCAGCACATAAATTATTGTCCTTCAGGCGGAAGATGATAAAATCGTCCACTTGGCGCCCAACGTGGGGCATTGCTGATTAAAAGATAAACACCTGGAGAATTGGAAGGTTGTCATTAATCCACGTCTATTAGGTTTTATGAGAAAGCAACTTTATTAATAGCAAGCACCTACAACTTGCTGAGACGGCAAAAGTCCAAGATCAGCAACGATTTCTGCTAAAGATCAACCGACTTTGGATTGTGTTGTTTACAAAGAAATCCAGGAAATTAGATAAAGTATCATCTGTTGTATACAATACTAGGAACCTAATGGATACCGATGGTATCGCGACTTGAATGCCCACTGTAGTATCATTTGTTATTTGTACTTTCTCCTCTGTTGATAATAGTGGCTTCTGTGAGTCGGACAGACATGTAACAAATTTATAACCTAACGAGACTAGCCCCCCCCCCCCCCCCCCGTTTTCGAGGATGCTGAACACGATGGCGGTGGTTTAAACTCTTTCCGAGTTAACCCCACCTCCCAAACGGTCAAAAACCACCCCCAAAGGGGTTAACGCGGATACGGCGTCTCATACCGACTAAACCTGCGTCACCCCCCGTTTTCGAGGATGCTGAACACGATGGCGGTAGTTTAAACTCTTTCTGAGTTAACCCCACCCCCAAACCTGGAATCATCACCCGGTGTGTATTCAATGATCTGTGAACATATTATTCATTTTCTCTTATCCGGTGCACTTCATAAAACCGGGTAACAAAGAGGTAGTTTTTGGCCGTCTGAAGGGTTAGTTTGCTTCGGAGAGAAGATCCAGCATCACTATCGTGTTCAGCATCCTCGAAAACGGGAGGTGACGCAGGTTTAG
Source organism: Rutpela maculata (assembly GCA_936432065.2). Lineage (NCBI taxonomy): Eukaryota > Metazoa > Arthropoda > Insecta > Coleoptera > Cerambycidae > Rutpela > Rutpela maculata. The sequence goes on from OW386286.2 coordinate 255,219,048, forward strand.
TCGCTATGAGATGGCGTATCCGCGGGTCACCCTTTCGGGGGTGGTTTTTGGCCGTTTGGGGGGGGTGGGGTTAACTCGGAAAGAGTTCAAACCACCGCCATCGTGTTCAGCATCCTCGAAAACGGGGGGTGAAACTCGTTTTGTCGGTATGAGACGGCCTATCCGCGTTAACCTCTTTGGGGGGTAGTTTCTGGCCGTTTGGGGGGGTGGGGTCAACTCGAAAAAAGTTTAAACCTCTGCCATCGTGTTCAGCATCCTCGAAAATGGAGGGTGACGCAGGTTTTGTAGGTATGAGATGGCGTATCCGCGTTTCACCCCTTTCGGGGGTGGTTTTTGGCCGTTTGAGGAGTGGGGTTAACTCGGAAAGAGTTTAAACCGCCGCCATCGTGTTCAGCAGCCTCGAAAGCGGGGGAGACCTAGTCTCCTTAAGTTATAAATGAGTGACACTTTTCAAGGTTTTTTCCGACTCACAGAAGCCACTATAAATTATTCATTTCAACATATTAATATCATTTAAGTGTTAGAGAACCATAATGTAAGGTTAACTTCGCCCTTAATAAAGACATGTTATTATTATTATTATTATTATTTTTGACTTACATCTTACAAGAGTACCTTGACCTGTGCCTGACCAGCTCTATATAGCAAATAAACAAATAACATCGATATTCGTGTGAAGCGTTCTATCGCCCCAATCCATTAGGCTTGAGATGGTGCTAATATGGTCCATATTGCACATGCACATAAGTCTGTAGGATTTTCCTATACGCCTAGTTGGGTTTCCCGTACTGTATAAAACGTGCATATATATTTAGAGAATTTAACTCAAAATTATTTGGATCGTTATTAGTATGTCTCGGTGTAGCGTTATCAGATTTTCATCTGTACTAATTTTGATGTAAAGTTTTCCATTTGTAATTTGCCTTTTCTAATATCTTATTGAGAAGCTATTTGCAAGTATTGTATGTCGCATATTCTTATAAATGTTATGTATCTTATTAAATTTGCTTTATTCATATGTAGCACCCGATCTACGAAATGCTGGGTCTATTCTCGGTACAGACACCGAGAAACCTTCCTTGCTCCACCACGTGTTAGCCATGAATCAATCAAAACAACATCCACACTCTCCTGGATCAAAGAGGTTTTTGATTGACGACCAACGCATGGAGCTTTACATCAGACACCAATCTGACGGATGTGACTCTTCTGGACTGTCGCATTGAACAGATTTATAGCCCGACCGGATTAGAACTGCATGAAAATAATTCACAATTAATATTTCCACACAGACGAGGGACTATTTAAGTCACTTTAAACGCCATTTCTATTATTGGGGCTTGTCTATGGATATAATGATATATTTGCCTTAATTATTGCTTCTCTTAAAATAGACGAATGTGTGACATAAAATATGGCATGTCGTGGAGTATTGGAAACCTCATGTTAAAATTTAAGCTGGTAAGAAAACCGAACGACAAATTGTATTTTTGTATCTGACAGTTCAGACATTGATTAAATAAGGATTAAAAGGTGATAAATCACTGTTTCTGTCGTTGGATAACTTATTTGTAATACATGAAAGTGAAATTTACGTAAATATGAAATCCAGAACTCCTCTTATTTTAAATATTTTAAGTGCCAGTCGCAGTCTGCAGGTCATTTTAAGTAGATAACTTCGGGAATAATTCCGAACAACTTGAAGTTAGTTTTAATCTAGTTGAGTAAATGATGAGTAAAAAATTATTTTCATAAACATACTCCTTATTTGGGCAAACTTTTTTTCGAAATGTCCAGATTCAAAACGTAGTTTCACCTTTCGCTACAACCTCTCTTCCTACTAGTAGTGAACATATTCAGGTAATAAATTATTATCCCTGAAGAGCTCATAGACACGTCATTTCTTATGCAAATACTGCTTGTCAGAATTTGCCTCAAAGATTAAAATTTTGTGATTTATTCTCGAATGTTGGCATTTCTCAGAGCGAGGGGATCAGTGCACTTCTCTGCAGTCTGGCAATATGTTCAATAAATTAACAACAACGATCACGTTGACCTTCGCATCGTCTAGAAATGCACAATATCAGTGATCTGAGCTGGCAATGGTCAAAGAGGGAGCGTATGCAGCACGCCCATCCAGTGAGCTGGGAACTTGCCGGATATTCCAGCTATGCTACAGCGTGAATATATGCAAATCGACTTTATGGCCTACTAAATCGCTAAGCACCAGCTATAACTATAAAAATTCTGAATGAGATACACTTTAATTAGAGTAAGTAGCAACACTCTATGTCCGCACTGTTGTTTATAACAGCTGGATAATGGGCTTGCAGGATCAATAAAAAAATATAGACATACAGTTTTTTCTACGTGATTTATTGAAATTATTATTTTTTAAGACCTGTAGGGGATAAGCAACATCTAAAATCAATAGTACTGCCATGGCGAGAAGACGTTAGTCAAAAGAGCGTAGTAAAAATTACTGAAGTTATAGTGGATAGTAAAAAATGTCGGGATCATATTAAATTATCCGATTTTAATATGATCCTGACATTGATCAAACATGATAACTGTATCCAGAAGCAATTTAGGCCTCTCAATTTAGTAGAGAGTCATTGGCCTAAAAAATGAAAAATGCCGTACAAGATCATCAGTGAATGAATTTCCATGCCATTTCTTGCATTGTATCGCTAAGACTCGATACTAATATGTTTACTAGTTGGAATTTAACAATCTTTGTGTAATAGTTTATTGAAAAATTCAGGAAATAATTGTAAAAAAATTCAGTTTAAACGGCTTTTACAGTTTAGTAGATTCATTGAGGAGAAATACTACTTTTTAGGCAGTATACTTATATTTTTGGAGTTGCTGAGTACGAATCTGAAATCAAACCAAAAAAATTCAAAGTGGCGACTCCAATATGGCGAATGGAATTTTTTTCTCTTTAAACGAACAAAAAAACAACTTGAGCTCCGAGATATGCTACATATTAACGAAAAATAATATTTGAGTATTATTTTCTTTATTATTAGCTAAATATAGCAACAAAATGACGACATTTGTATCAAGGAAGTGTGAAAACGCAAATTGCTTTGGCCATAATTTCTTTATTTTTGATTCTACAGAAACAAACAAAAAATCTCACGGATGCTTAATTAATAACCTTTAATTTGGATTCTCGTCATTTTTGACGGTTAACTTGTAACTATCTTCGAAACTCTTAATCTTACAGAAATTAAAATAAAAAACAAATTCATTCCCACTGTATAACCTTTCTATTTGGCCTTTACCATTTTATTTTGCTAACACTAATATTGATTGAGATATTTGTAAAGAAAACAAAAATTTTACTTTTTTTCGAAAATATTTTTATAATTTAAAGTGCAGTTCTTTTCTAAAGCAAGGACGTAAAACTGATAAAATAATTTTGGCATATACGTATTAATAAAAATGGCATTTGAGAATTATTTATTTTAATCACTTACTAATTACAGTAACAAAATGGTAAAATGTTTATTTAGAAAATGTGTAACGGTTTGTTGTCGGGTAGCTGGTTCGGAGATTAATCAGGGTCCAGATTAGTTAATAAGACAGCCCAATAAAAATATAAACAATTTATTTACTTTTCCAAACAGGTAATGTGTGGCAGTGTTACATAACATACAGGTACAGGTTATATGTTCGTATCTTTTACGGTTCTTAGGACAACATTTTCTATTATCTGAGAGAGAGAGAGAGAGAGTGTAACGGTTGCGATGCGACGTCTCTGGCTTTGGCGGCGAAACGGCGCCGGGGAATGACTAACGACTCGAGGGTCCCAGTTCAACACGCTGTAGGATTCCCAGGGTCAGATTGCATTCGTTCCGTCGTGTTTGCGTCGGGAGATGCACAAAACTGCAATATGTCCAGCTCAGCACGCTGTAGACAGATTGGCAGAATTATCCACTCTGAATTATGTTGATTTGCGGCCGGGCTTTTATATCCGAGAATCCTCGCTTACTGGTGACGTAGAACTGCGTATAGTTTAGTGTCGTGTGCACATCCATGCTTCTAGACGGGAGATGGGCAGGTTTGCGGGCCGTGTGCACATTGGTGTCGTGTGTAAATCCGGAATCTTAGTAATGGAGCAGGAATTTAAAGAATGCTTCATTACACTCCCCTCTTTCTTTACAAAAAAAAAAAAATTTCAAAATTCTATCAAAGAGAACATTTTTACTAACTTAACATCAAAATATAGCAATGAAAAAACAAGTTACTGAACATCTTCAAACATAATAAAGAAAGAATGGCCAATTCTTTCGTATACACCTGGTATATATACATATACATGCATGTGCATATGTAGAGAAAAACAAATTTTTAAATAACATAAACAGTATGTAAAATATCTTAGAACTATGGTACAAGTAAAATAGTTAAAATAAATGAGCACAAAAAAAATTGCAAGAAACAGGTATACAAATACAAATGTGGTTCTTCCGGACGTCTACTGCAGGGGGCGATGACGGACAGGGGGGACGGTGCCAGGGATCCTGGAAGCGGGGCCATCTTGGTTGTGGCGCCTGAACTGTCGCTTCCGTTGCGGAGCTGGGACCGGGAGGGCTGCGTCGTCGTCCTGGAAAAACACCTGGAGGCAGGCAATTGGCCTTCCTGGAGTCGGTGGCTTCGGGGGGCTGGGGCTGTCTCCGAACTGGGGACGGCATCGGGGACGGTACGTCTCGGACTAGGGACGACATCGGGGACGATACGGCTCGGACTGGGGACGGCATCTGGGACGGTACGTCTCGGACTGGGGGGCGGCATCATGGACGGCATCTGGGATGATACGTCTCGAACTAGGGACGGCATCGGGGACGGTACTTCTCGAACTGGAGACGGCATCGGGGGCGGTACATCTCGGACTTCGGATGGCATCGGGGACGGTACGTCTCGGACTGGGGACGGCATCAGGGTTGGCTGTTGCGTATCGGACTGGGGGCGGTCTTTTGGCTTCGGGTGTCGGAGGCAGAGGTGACAGCAGGTCTGGCACTTGGACTTCCGACTTCATCACTTATTTTGGATGACTCTGGTTTTACTGGACTTGTTTTCGTTACGGTTGCGGGATACAGGGTTTCCATGGGTTGGAAAATTCGGGATCTATAAAATTATTACTGCTCCATATATGGCGGTACAGGATTCCGTCTATAATGCAGTAATCTGGAGTTTTTTCTGGACATCGGTTCGATTAACGTATTTTCGGGACTCTGGACATAAATTTAAATTATTTTACTGCTCCATATATGACAGTACAGCTATCGTCTATAATGCAGTAATCTGGATTTGTTTCTGGACATCGGTTCGTTTAACGTATTTTCGGGACTCTGGACATAAATTTAAATATATTACTGCTCCATATGTGACGGTACATCTATCATCTCTAATGCAGTAATCTGGATTTGTGTCTGGAATTTGGTTCGTTTAACGTACTTTCGGTACTATTCGGAATCGTGTCTCTTCTGGGGTTAAAATTGTAGTAGTCTGGATTGCCACCACAAAATCCTTTTCATTTTCGTTTTCTCTCTTGACTTGAAATATCTTTTTATCTCTCTCTCATTCGTGAACGTCTCTTTTTGGGCTATCTGGAATAAACTAAAGTCTCAAAATGTACTCGGACGCCAAATTATGTAACGGTTTGTTGTCGGGTAGCTGGTTCGGAGATTAATCAGGGTCCAGATTAGTTAATAAGACAGCCCAATAAAAATATAAACAATTTATTTACTTTTCCAAACAGGTAATGTGTGGCAGTGTTACATAACATACAGGTACAGGTTATATGTTCGTATCTTTTACGGTTCTTAGGACAACATTTTCTATTATCTGAGAGAGAGAGAGAGAGAGTGTAACGGTTGCGATGCGACGTCTCTGGCTTTGGCGGCGAAACGGCGCCGGGGAATGACTAACGACTCGAGGGGTCCCAGTTCAACACGCTGTAGGATTCCCAGGGTCAGATTGCATTCGTTCCGTCGTGTTTGCGTCGGGAGATGCACAAAACTGCAATATGTCCAGCTCAGCACGCTGTAGACAGATTGGCAGAAATATCCACTCTGAATTATGTTGATTTGCGGCCGGGCTTTTATATCCGAGAATCCTCGCTTACTGGTGACGTAGAACTGCGTATAGTTTAGTGTCGTGAGCACATCCATGCTACTAGACGGGAGATGGGCAGGTTTGCGGGCCGTGTGCACATTGGTGTCGTGTGTAAATCCGGAATCTTAGTAATGGAGCAGGAATTTAAAGAATGCTTCATTACAAATGTGAACACGCGCATTGCTTCGGTCATAACTTCTTTGTTTTTTATACTACAGAAACAAATGAAAAATCATTTGAAAGCTTAATAATCCAGTAACTTTGTCATCAAAAAAGGAATTACCTGACAGGTTACCTGACATTATGTAAAATTTTTTACGGAAATGTCGCAGTTTATGAGTTATTTAACCTTAAAGCCTAGTTTTCATTAGTAGAGTTAGCGGTAGAGTATACTGGCATACTATTTAGCCAAACTACCAATTACGTTTTCATTGATAGAGTTAGAAGAATGGAAGGCGAGTGGGCGAGTTATTTTACATCGTTTAATCCTACTCTACTCGACCATGATCTAGTGCTCTATTCTACCAATTACGTTTTCATTGGTAGAGGGATAGTTATTACCTACCCAAATTACTTGACCACTAACTCGACTAATGAAAACTAGGCTCTAAACTAAATACTTCATCTCACAAACGTTCGGAAGCAAACTTTAAACTTTTATATCTCTGAGACTATTAATCATACAAAAATTTGTAAAAATACGTCATAGAAGTCAAGTTCAGTACAGTATTTATTAACTGTTGAGTTTATTCTCTATTTACCGGACCGAACATTGCGTAAGTTGTTCGACAATGAGGTACAGACAAAATGGATATATTTCTAGTGTTAAAAGATGGTACATTAAAACGCATAGGCTCCAAGCAATCAGGAGAACTGATGTAGTTATTGGAAATTTTGAAGGCGAAACAAACATCGTAATATTGGCGCCTGCTGTGCAAGGAATTAATTCCCAAATATTTCTCTTCCTCACAGCTCAGTTTATAGCACATAAATCGAACAAATTTGTTTTGTACAGATGTAAGTCTTTTGATATATATATATATGTTGTAGTATGGTGACTAAACAGTGTTGCAATATTCCATAGTAGATCTAACTAGAGAAATATATAAAATAGTTAATGTTCGAGGATCTGCAAAATAAGTTTAGAGTCAAATATAACGCCTAAATCTTTCACAGTGGTTACGTTATGCAAGCTTACATTATTAATACTGTAGTCAGGACTTACGAGTAACAACCTGCGACTGAATGTCATGGAATGTTATAAACACTAATAGTAGTATTTTCTGTGTTGCGTATGTTATGTAAATTATTGCAGCTTTCATCTAAGAAATAAGTACTAAACAATTTTTTCTTTCTTTTTTAGGTAAGTTTCTTTATAACATGGTTTATCTACAATCTTCACTCTTACTGGTGAGTTTTCATGGTGTTTTATTATTATCTTATAATCACAAAGTGCATTGCTTTATTGATTTATTAACGTAATTTTAAATATTGAGAGTGATTGTGAAACTATCAAAGTTTCAAGTAAGTATCTAGAAAATCAAACATGGTAAATTGAAATTTATTCTAGTAAGCATTATATTCTTTAAAACCTACATTCTAGCACTGCAGAAACCTTCTTTTGTTAATAAATAATAATATATTTGACGTATAGACAGGGCACAACATGGAGCCTCGGGATACCCCATGTGCTATATTTGGATAAATAAGTATACATTGTTTTTTGTACAGGACGATTGATTTAGGTACACAATAAGTAGAGATAATAAATATAATACTTTAATAGCTGACATATATGTATGAATATGTCAATGAAAGTTTCAATACAGAATCTCTATGACTGAACATCTCTTAACTAAAAAAAGTTCCATAGATTATGTTTTCGAAAATAAGTCGTTTAATAATGAAAAAATGTATATATCTTTAAAACATTGTCGGGGCTAGGGGCAGAGCTATGATCACTGCATTGGTTTTCTTAGATTATTCCAAAGCATTTGATAAAATCGATGATTTCTGTGATGTGTGTGTCATGGAAAAATTGTATGGCTTTGAACAAATTGAGGTCAACTTTTTTAATTCTTATTTACAAAATAATAGGTGATTAGGTGATAGATGATAGAGGAGATTGTTCGCGTAGGCGACTCATATACAACGTCTGCACTCAAAGAAAATGATAGGTAAATTCAACCAAAAAGGGCATATGGAATCGCGCCTATCTAGATTCATAGTTAAATCAATCAGAAAAGAATAGTCATACAACTTTATTTGTTTTCGTAAACAAATAGTAGTTTAATAATCATATCTTCTTGTAACAAATTAAATAGTACAATGACATTTTTTTATGTTCACTAACCATTTTCAATTTGGTCTACAATTAAATAGTACAACGACTTTGTTTTTTGTTCACCAACTAATTTTTATTGTATGATGATTTTTTTTTTGGTTAGCCAAAATCTCAGTATTGAGAGATCAGACCACCCAAACCAAAGATTAGAGATCGTTTATAAGATCCATCCAAATATACCGATGATCCCTGAGAGAATTTGAACATTGCAATCATGTTATTAATTTTCTATAAATTCGTATAAGATAATGCATGATTGATTATTGTCAGTGATTTGTATGTGGCGTCATCTGGGAATAATTTCTGTAATAGACTACGTGGTAAGCAAGCAAATTTTATGGTAATTCTTTTAGAACTTCTAGAAGACGACAATAATATTGGTTTGTCTACCAAGTACAATAATACAGCGAACTAATACTGGGTTAGAATTACAATTCGATAATAGTTAAAAATAAAATATACTATTATCTAATTTAATTTGACAGAATTCAACAAAATAATAGTCAGACGAACAAAATAATAGTCTTATTCATCTATTTTTTAAGTTAATGTTTGTTTTGTTGTACGACAACTTTTTATTAATTAAAATAACAATCACCTCTTGTTTAAAAATACCATCAATATAGTTTGGTTTAACAAAATTAACGATATTGTTAGTTAACCATTTTTTTTTGTTGAATTTACCCATACTATTTCTTTGAGTGTGCGTTTCTATTAACTGGCGTTCCACAGAGTTCAATCTTAGGGCCTTTATTTTTATGTTGTACACAACCGAAATCCTTAATAAACTTGAGCTGTCGTTTCACGCATGCGTAGATGTTACTCAATTATATCACAGTTTTCAAAACAGACAATTTTCTTGCGCTGAATATGCTAAATAAAAATGCAAAAACAACAATATGTATCTTCAACATAATGTTTCGTTCCGAATAAATATTTTACTGCTCTGTGACAGAAATAAAGTAGATGTAATAAGTCAAATACAAAGAAAAATTTAACGGAGAAATTATCTCCATAGTTAAATCAGCATGCAAATCAGTTGTGATGTAGTATTTGCTAACTCATTGAAGTTCAATTTCCAGTAAACTGAATAATATAAAGAGTCTACCTTAACTTAAAACTTGTATATTTCAGTAGGCGTATATTAAATTTCAATGTGAGTAAAAGTTTTTGGGAAGTCTAGGTGTTTTCACACATAAACTATTACAGTTTCATATATGGACTGTGTTTGGACGCAGTAAACATGCTGGTTAAAGCACTATCGTATTCTAAAAAAGGTATTTATTTTAATATTTTGCTCTGGCGTAAAATTACCAAATCCATCTGAAGCGATTTCACCAGGAATTTTTTTTCCTACACTGACTCTTTGTTTCTTGAAATAATTTTTAATATCTATTGAAGGATCATTGCTAAAAACTTCATTAAATTCAATAGCTAATTTTTTACTTTTCCTTCGACTTGGGCCTTGGCGTGTTGGGCCCTTCGCTATCGCGAGTCAGCGGGCCCAGCCAGTCCGACTGTGCTTATAAGGGCTCTGTAAATATGATCCGGGAATATCTGCTAAAATACAAATATTGTTTCTGGCAAATCAACGTTGAGTGACTAGAGACTCCCCCGTAGTTTTTCTGAGACCACGGTAGCGGGACTTAACCATTTGAACGGTTTAATTTGGTTAGTTGAAAACGTTAATGGTCTTCTTCGCGGCAGACGCCCGTCATAAACTAACATAATCTGACTTGAGGCCGATGCTTTATGGACACTTAGGGACAAGTTAAGCACTATTTATACAGAGGTTTATGTACTCGTTATGCCGAGGCGTACCGTAAAAATAAATACGAGATGTCTTGTTTATGAGACGGCCCGCCTGTCTTGTATTGTGCATACTATATGAACATGCAAAGTAATACTTTATGACATTTTATGGTGGGTAAAGCACCACCTGGATACTCAATTAACGTCCTTTATGGACAAAACAACTAACGTCACTAATATTCCCTACAGGATTTCTGAAACAACGAGCCATCCCATACGCCATCTACATAAATATATAAATTTAAATAACAATCTGCCGAAGATTTACCATTAATGTTTTCTGTTTTTTATCGCTCAGTGGTGATTTAGGAACATCTTGCAGTCTATAAGCTTCAATATTTTTAAAAGTGATATGTTCAACACTTTTTGCATGCAGAGAACACTTAAAAGGATGCTTTGCAGAAAGAGTATAGCAGGATAAGCATGGGTATACTGATTAGATGAGATTTCCCAAAATATTATTTTTGGAAAACCATTTTTAGGGGAGTTATGGGGATAAAAAGAAAAATGGACAAACAACTTTTTTCTCAAGAACGGATACTTAAACAGATTTTTATGAAAAAAATATGTGATGGCTTTTGATGGCACAGACGTAGAAAAAAATTATTGAGTCCATTTGTCGAAAAGAAGTAGTGAAAAAAATTTAAAAAAAAGAACATTTTTTAGGGGATGTAGAGCTGTACAAATTAGTGTGGGAGACGCTTCTGTGCGAGGAATGGTCGCGAGAGGCTGCCCGCAGGGAGGTGTAATATCACCACTGCTATGGAACTTAGTTCTCGACAGCCTCTTGCGCCACCTTCCACACAATCGCCTGCGCAGATGATGTAACAATACTGCTCAACGGAAAATTTGAAGGAGTCCTCTGTGAAAGGATGCAGGGGGCCCTAAGAATAATTGAAAAATGGTGCAGAGAACACTCGCTGTCAGTTAATCCCAGGAAGACGGAGATGGTTCTCTTCACAAGAAAAAGGAAACCAGGGGCACTGAAAGCACCAGTTCTCCTGGATACAACACTAAGTTTCGCATCAGTGAAATACCTTGGGGTAACCTTTGACACCAAACTAACATGAAATCTTCACTTAGACAGAAGACTAAAAAAGGCTTACATTTCTTATGAGCAGTGTCGCAGGACCGTGGGGAAAATCTGGGGAATGAAATCCAAAGTGGTCATGTGGATATACACTGCCATCATAAGACCAATGATAACCTATGGAGCTGTGGTCTGGTGGCCTAAGAGTAAACAGGCTACAGCGAGAGCCAAGCTCAGCCAAGTACAGAGAGTTGCCTGCCTAAGCATAACAGGAGCTATGCGAACAACGCCAACGAGAGCAATGGAGGTAATGCTGTGTCTGCCACCACTGGATCTATATCTAGGAGAAGTGGCTTTAATAACAATGTCACGCCTCAAGTCCGTTGGCTTATAACCAAATGTAGGCTATGGAGAGACCAGAAGTCGCCTGTGGAATGAGGTTGTCAGGAAAACGCCTCTTCTACAGGCATGCACAGATGGTATCTCTCCCCGATTTGTCTTTGACAGACCCTACACAATACAGACAAATAGTGAAAACGAGACTGCCTGTGAAGGTGTGATCAACATTTTCACAGACGGATCAAGAAAGAAGGAGGGGGCAGGATGTGGAATATACTCCAGAAGCCTGCAAATCCAATACAAATGGACTATGGATGAGCGAGCCAGCATAGTACAAACTGAACTGGCGGGCATAACCATAGCCGCAAAAGAGATTGTCCACAGGAGCAGTATGGGAATGTCATCAAGCACTTGTGGGTGCCTTCAGCACGAACAACATCTCGGTATGCTGGGTGAAAGGACACGCACAGTGCAGTGGCAACAAAAAAGCCGACAAACTGGCCAAGAAGGCAGCAGGCCAACTTATCTTTGGACCAAGCCCAGCCAGTCTGTTACCGATTACAGCGACAATACAATTAATTAAGGAGAACACCCACAACGAATTTAGGAAGCTGTGGGATGAAACAAGCAGCTGTCAGCTTGCTAGGAAACTACTCAACAAGAAAACAGCAATGGACTACCTGGCAATGACCAGAAGGAATCTACGTTTTATAACAGGAATCTAGACTGGACACTGTCCGCTAAGGAAACATCTATACAATATGAGATTAAGCGAAACACCTCTTTGCAGAGGTTGTGAACAAGAAGATGAGACGGTTCAACACGTACTCTGTGACTGTTCAGCCGTCTCATCAACCAGAGAATCCACTTTGGGAGAGCGTTGGCCCACCTTGGCCAACGTAAGGGAGATGCCCCTAGGCAACATCACCACCTACTTCGAAAGATTAGGTTGGTTGAAGGCCTAGGTGAGTGCCTGCCTAGAGGGAGGATGTACAAAGGGTCCAATGGGGCCTAAGTGCTGTGGTTTTTGACCACCTTCCTGCTAATTCCATACTCCAAAGGGGATGTTCTCGAGGCACTACCACCATTTCCTTTCAAATAAATGTATGCCCCTTTAAAACATATACAATTTTCAAAGCGATCGGAAGGGTAGAACGTATTCAAAATTGATAATCACGGGCGTACTGAGGTCACGTTCAAATCAGTATCACAACATTTTGCAAAGATGACGTTTGTAGTCAACCTACCAAAGAACTGTAGTTTCCAAGGTCCACCACGTGGAGGTTACCGTACGATTTTGAACCACTTATTATGGGGTGTTTGTTTATCGTGAATCTCGTTGCCTCTCACGATTCGGGATACTTGTTTATCGTGAGTCTCCTTGCCTGTCACTAGTCGGGGAGTTTGTTTACTGTGAATTCCCTTACCTATCACAATTCGGGATGACTTTTTCGCGTGAGTCCTCTGGCCTCTCACGAATCAGGTTACTCTATATTGGTGAGATATTTCTTAGTCGTCATTGCTATAGTCCTCAATTACAGGAATAATGTTATTCCAAGTAAAAATATCGCTGAGAATTTCAGCTAGCTTCAGAACTTTCGACACATACCTTGCATGGGACAGACAGTATACAATTGCGCCAACGGAAACAGAGCTGTTGGTTGCTGCTCGAACGTTGCTGCAGTTGTATACTATCTGTCCCACTCAAGGTATTTGTCTGAAGCCAGCTGAAATTCTCAGCGACATTTTTACTCAGAATAGTATTATTCTTGTAATTAAGGACGATAGCAATCAAGACTATCAAGAAGTCTCATCAATACAGAGAAACCTGATTCGTGAGAGGCAAGAGAACTCACAATAACTAAGCACCTCTACTAGTGAAAGGCAAGGGGACTCACGCAAAAAAGTCACTTCGAATTGTGAGAGGTGACAGGCAAGGGGACTCACGATAAACTAACACCCCGACTCATGAGAAGCAAGAGGAGTCACAATAACCAAGCACCTCGACTAGTGAGAGGGAAGGGGGCTCATAACAAACAAGCGTCCCGACTAGTGAGAAACAAGAGAACTCACGATAAACAAACACCCCGACTAGGCACTGTAACCTCGTCGTAGTATAGTAGACTTTGAAAACTACGTTTTTTCATAGGCTGATTACAACAGTTGTCATCATTGCAAATGTTCAGATTTTCAAACGGTTGACGTCAGAGAATTTTAAAATATATGCTAATTTGAATGGTGGGGGTGTAATGGCCGCCAGTGACCGTGGTAAGATGTAGTAGCAACATTTTACAACATTTTTAGTGTATTACAAGAACTTTTTCAGAAATTGAAATGATGAATAATTTTTTTATTTGTTGATTTTGTTTGAAAGTTGTTCAGAATTCAATCAATGACAATTTTTTTCACTAGAACGACATTTACTATTTTAGAAATATGCCGATCAAGTACAATATACTCTTCGATTTCCTATTTGCAAAGAGTATAATAAATACATAATAAAAAAGGTAGAAGTATATTCCTGTTAATCAAAGGCTACCAGAATAATAAAGTTTACCTAAGTCCCTAGTTATAACACCCATATATTACCATCCTATCTGCATTTACGTTTTTAAACTGAGACACTTGATGCACGTACATATTTCTAGTAAAGTTGTTAGATAACGTATCGCATTAGAGCAAGGAGCGCGGGAGTGCGCGGGAACGGGGAGAGCGCATTCCCTCTTGTCCCATAAACACATCTCTTGCCAGATTGAGTGGCGGCGCTTTGTAGCTTGGATGCGGCGTTGGCGGCGAACGGAGCACGTGTGGTTCAAGTTATCCTCTAGTCGGTGTGACATTTTTACTGTAAAAGTTGTTATTGATAGCCAGCCGTCTCGAGACAATCACGTCGCGCGAAACTGTGTGTTATTACGGGTAGTCATATAGATCTCGGAGGGGTGGCAGGGAATTTCAGAGCGTACTGGCTTTGGAGGTTTCATTTCATTTGGACTTTTTCAATAAGTCCAAAAATTATCTTTTATCGTGTGTGTTTTTTTTTTTACAGTTGTATGTGTGCCTAGCGATTTTCAACAGCCGCTATGAACAAGATGCAACTATTCAAACCGCTGCAAAATCATTTAATAATCGTAGTTAAACCAAAATTTCGACTAAAATACTATCTCCAGTCTTTTATAGTTGGGCAGTTCTACAAAGCATGGTCGATTTCACATTGACAATGTTAAAAAATAAAATGTCAGGAATCTACTGATGGCATACATTTTTGAAATGGTTAAAGTGTCTACTTTTCAGGTGTGCCTTGTGGCACCAGCTCTTTTCCCGTGACTTAAAATGTTTTTCCTTAGTGAAACGTATAACAAAACACACGACCGTCACATTTATATTTGTGCTGTGCATTAATATAAATATGCTAAATGGATTATGAAAAAGTTGATTCTTTGAAGTGAAAAATATGTCCTACAAGATATTAGAGAAAATTTTGATCGTAATAATACCCATGGATAAAATAAAAAGTGATATAACTGGAAGTATCTGTTCCTTTCTTATTTGAGCCTAATACTTTCGAAATTCAGTTAACTGTATTGACTCAAATTACCTTTTTGTGTCTAAACTTTGTTACCGATAACCAGTTTTGTTCATAATTTAAAGGACAATGGTTCTAACGAGATAAATAATATTTATGACACCATTGTGAATGAGATACTGTGAGTTACGCGTGACGGTCGTGAGTGGCATGAGATGTTTGAGAGATTCGTAAAACGGTCATGTAATTGCTGGCTGAGGTTGTGCCAAATTTTTGAAAATAAAAATAATATTTGAGGGTCAGATCATATGTATTCTGGCTAGTAGGAACCAAATATGAAAAAATATACAAGTTGTCCCATATAAAAAATTTGATTTTCACGTCATTTGCCTCGAAACCGGAAGTCAGAAGTTGGTTTTTTACATCATATAATTGGAAATTTCATCCCATATCACTACACCAAATTTGAAAAAAATCCATTCAACCATTCAAAAGTTACAAGAGTGAAGGAGAGTAATGCCAATGAAATTTCTCATGACCGTCACTAGAATCTCAAGACCATCACACTCAAATTTGTGCCATGTGACGGTCATCAGTGTGACGGTCGTGAGGGCCGCTAGACAAAAATGACTAAGAATTATATTCGCCCTAAGCTATTATTAAAGTAAGGTTAGAAGAAGACAGTGTACTGGATATCTCAAAATAAAAACGTATTTGGATATTAATAAGTTGATAAATGCTAAAATACACAACGTGACGGTCATGAAAGAGAGCACAGGGCCATAAATTAGACTTACCATATAAATTACTGGAAATTCAAAATGTTTTGGGAAACAGCACTTGGTTATTGTATCTCACATGATTTCACAACGAAAACTAAATTTCGATGTGTTTCTGAGTCGCTGGTAGTCCTAGCATTCAATTTATTAACTAATAATGAGCGCTGTGACGGTCGTGAGTATTAACCAAGTTACGCGACTTTATTAGTTTATATATTAAAACATGAAAGTTGTATCTTGCCAACAAATTTTGGATATTTTGTAATTATAGCAGAGATGGACACTAACCATTCCTCTGGTAACAAAATTTCAGCCAAAACAAGTGTCAATCTGTATGGAGTTACGCGTGACGGTCTTGAGTTTTAGGAGTAAAATAGCCAATATTTTATTTTCGTCGTAATTTAGCTCGAGTTTTTTATTATAACAAAGTGCGGTAAGACTCATCTAAGCGAATATTGGACACGGGTTGTAGCTTGAACCAATTTTTGATCAGTAAGTCACTAATATCATGAATCGACCATGCTTTGTAGAACTGCCCAGTTATGTACTTGTTCTGAAATTTAATCACTGAATAAAACTAAGGAATATAAATTAAAGACTTTAGTTCTCTGGTAGGTAATTTTATACTTTTTTCAAGGGAAGATTGGCATTAACCCATTAATGCCCACTTTAATATATTTCTTTGGATTTTTCTAATATTCAGAAATAGGTGTTATTAGCAGTGTTGGAAAATAGAAAAAATATCAAAAATTTTAATCTTTCTCAATTTTTGAAATTTGATACGTGTCGTTAACGAACTAGAAATTATTGAAACAGATAACTATGAAATATTTATTATTTAAAAAATCTAAAAAACATGTTTCATTATTGTTTGCGAAAACTTTCAAAACATTTGTCGTGCAGAGGTACATTGCACGCCTTACAAACTTTATTAGTTTTATTTTTGCACAAGTGACACTTACGCAAATCGGCTATCGGTTACAATAAGATACCGCCCCGAAGCAATGGTGGGATACAGAATAGCCGCCCGCTTTCTTCCAGACACGGCATATTTTTTTCCATGTTTTTTCAACACACACTTCATAATTTCACGTCGGAATTCAAGATTATCTTTAGTAATCCCGTATTGACGAGCTAGCAACCATACATTTGTTACACATTCATCGAACAGCCAAAAGACAATTGGTATGTACCATTTTTCCCCCTAAATCCTGTCTTATCCTATATACATCTATCGATATATTGAATTTGATGGGAGCGTATTTTATAAACTGTTTATTGAGATCGTTTATAAGCGGACGAATTTTACCCAATTTGTCATTTTGTGGCAAATCATTGTTGCCTGTCACATGAAAAATCCTACACATTTCCTCGAATCTATTCCTTCTCATGAATTCGGCCTCTAGTGTATTATGTACGTCCTCACTGTCTTCCCAGTACATTCTCCTTTTCGGCAAGAAACATATCCACTCAAGAGGAGAATACCGATAAAGACGTACATCTGTATTGACATCTCAAATTCAGGTTTGTCGTGGTCCCTGGTTGCGTAAAAACATGTGGAGTCCATTAAATTTTGCACAACTTCTTGTGTTAAAAATAATTCAAAATATTCAAGCGGATGACTTGTTGCACTCAGGGTGAGTGGCGGAAGTAAATGCAAGACTCTCTCCTGAAATCTCCTTTCTTCTACTTGGTCTTCTCATATTTACCACTAGATGCAGGTACAGTTCTAGGTCTTTTCGCCAACAAAGCTAGTGGGATATTATATTCCTCATTTTCTTCAGGTTCTATTTAACCAACAGATTCGATGTCACCGTTATTCTCATGCTTTACTTCATCATTCTCAGTATTTTGGATTGGCGCTAGTTTGTCTGGAATGTCATTATTGTCAAAGTAAAATTCTGCCTTCGGCAGCTAGCTGTTTGCCATTCAACATATCGGGATCATTACACTCTTCGTCCCCTGAATCACAATCTGTAGCATTCCAAAGTCATCCGGAGGCGTTATTACTAATGCGTCAGGTACAATGATATGTTCATTTAACATTTCAATTTCCTCGAATAATTCAAATGTAATAAGAGGTCGTTTCCTGCAAACAAAAAAATATCTTGAGCAATGTAGTTAGCCCAAAGGTTAACGACCCAGCAATATTTAAGGTTATGTAGCAGTTTTATTTCTCATTATTAGGGCATATAAATTGTAGGGACGATCGAGTACATGCTATTTTTGAATATCTCAATGCAGTTTGAAAAACAGTAATACATTTGTACTTACCAGTAACTAAACTGTGCCATGTCGCATACAAATAATGGGGAACTTGCTCATTTTTTTAATTTCATTAAAGTGTGTGTTTATGTATAAAAACGCCACACCGAATATCAGCTCTTAAATCGCAGTACTTACTTTGCAATAAATAATTAAAGTTGAAATCCTCGCCACTCCTCACGAAAAGCACTGTGACGTCACGTCGAGAACACTAGTCTCGCATGGGGTCCTACATCCTACAGATGGCGTACTTTGGCCGAGCGGTACGTCTTCACCCGAATTAATAGACTGGGCGGCGCGGCGGTTGGCTTTGAGATGTCCGCATATTCAAAAAGTCTTTTGTTTTTATGTTAGAAAAAAAATAAAAAGGTGTCGGATATAGAGTGCATGTAAATTTTAAAAAAATAATTTTTCTCAGAAACCTTTGTTTCGAAGGGCCGAGATTAACGGAGCATTAAAGTAGTACATGATATTAAGTGAACATCGTATATGAGATCGATTTCTGTTTATTACCGATTAATTACGGTGACAAAATAGAGAAATTTTACCGAAAAAAAGAAAGTCCCAAATCCCGCTACCTCTAATTCCTTCATTTTTGTCGGAATTCAAAAAATAGAAAAAACGGTTTTAGCAAATTTAATTCTATTCAAATTAGCTAGAATAGTCTTTTGGCGTAGGAGCCAAGATTAAAAAGTAGAAGCTCAAAATTTGCGATTTTTTGCCGTACATGGCCGATATTTCAGTAATCTCCGAAACGAAAAAAAAAACCAAAATTCTGATGGCAGCAATAGATTCGTAGTGGAAAGTACTCGTTTGACCTTATTATTTATTTCGAGCTAACTCCTACCTTTTCGGAGATATCTGCGAAAAATAGCAAAAAACAGCTTACATTTCGGAGCCGAAAAAATTGCAAAAACATTTAATCTTGACACGTTCATATTTTTCGGAAAAACACCATTGGGACGCCCGTAGAATGTCGCGACGTAAAGAGGAAGTCTTCCAGATAAACCTGATCGTAAACTGCACGGCGAAATTCGAAAATTCGGCTCGGCACGAACGAATCAAAAGTGGCATTTTGTGACATTTCAGAATATTGAAGATTTTCCATTTAAGTTAGGTTGTGTTCACTGCTAGTTGTTTCTGATAAATGCGCATGCGCATGCGGAATTATCAAAGCCAAAGCAGAATCGGTGTCGCTTGTCGCCGTCATTCGACTTTCTCCATCTGACGTCACGGGGTCCGGCAGATTTTAATCGCTTAGATTTTTTTTTAATTTTTTGTTGTCTATGGGATTTTTAATGATGTTAGTTTGCGATTTGGAGTATTTTAAATCAATTTTATTTTTTGGGCAAGTTCCCTATTGTTGAAATATTTTGCACCAAATCTCACAAGTAAACACTCTCAATTTGTAAGGTTGTCGTTATAATATAAATAACTATACTAAGACGCTGAGCACATACGTAATGTTAGTTTCATGGTCAGTAAGGACAGTAGAAATTAAAATTGTCTGTGGGTCGTTATCGACCTCTTGGGCATTAATGGGTTAAAAATGTGTATAAAAATCTGTACGTTTTAGGTTATCTTATTTTTAAAACAGAAGCGAGTATGTGTCAGTCACTGAAACACTGTTACTGTCGTTTACTCTACTGTCTTTTATTTCACTTCAGGTGAAAAACCCTGGTTATTCATATAGGTAATACAGGTCTACAAAAGAAAAAGTCTTGTCCTAATGTTCTAATCTAACTTAGTTTCCCTCTGCCACCCCCTTCATCCCATAAAAAAGGCAAAAAAAGGTCTTGTCCTAAGGTTCTCATCTAACCTTTCTGAAGTAATTTGACGCGCTGAAACTAATTTTGAACAAAAAATTTAGGGGATGAAGGGGGTGGTAGAGAGAAACTGAGACGATAGAAAAATTTTGTTTGTCCATAATTGGCTTCAGCGCGTCAAAAAGAAAGAAAAGTTAGGTCAAAACCTTCGGACAAGACCTTTTTTGTCCTTTTTTAGGGGACCAAAGGGGTGGTAGAGGGAAACTGACACGGTAGAAAAAAACATTTTGTCCAAAATTGACTTCAGCTCGTCAAAATACTTTGAAAAAGTTAGATCAGACCCTCGGGACAAGCAAGATCTCATTTTTGCCTTTTTTAGGGGATAGAAGGGGGTGGTAGAGGGAAACTGACACGATATAATTTTTTTTTGTCTAAAATTTTTCCCCAAAATTGGCTTCAGCGCTTCAAGTTACTTCTAAAAAGTTAGGTGAGAATCTTAGGACAAGACTTTTTTTTGTAGACCTGTTTAACCTTTATTTTAGTTGATCTGGCTTCGTTCCGCCCAACTTTGCGTGTGCGTCGTGGATGTCTGGTTGGCTTTGGACAGATTCCCAAAACACTGTTGTAACGTTTAATTTAAAATAAGATCTTTTAATTGAATTGAATTGGTAAAACAGTAGAAAACAAATCACTTTGTAATTAAATCCATTTGTATATTATTATGAAATTTTGTATATTCGTGACGGATTGAAAGACTCTTTCCATCACATATAAAAATGATTCAGTTGCTGTGTACCTCATTAATATGCAATAATCATTTCAATCACAGTAACAAAAAATTGTATGTCTACTGTGTTTGTAGTTTGCGAAAAATTTACATGATATCATAATTTTCAGAATGATCTTCTGGAATATACAGTCTGGTGGTGTGGGTTATTTTCCTTAAACACGCACATTTCGAAGAACAGGTGTGGTGGACTATGCATGTCCAATCTGGATTAGAATAAAACTATCCTGCCTTTGAATTTTTTAATGGGTATGAATGAAATGGCCCGGCTTGTTGATTGAATACTGTAGGTGCTAAAGGCTGATAACATGGGTAAAGTGTTATTTGATTCAACTGTTGTCTAGATTTATGTTTTGTAAATACTTCTGTTGCTATTGAAAAGAATGCGGGTCCGATGTAAATATTTTTAAAATTTCCTGTAAAACTATGTTTATAAATTGGACTGTTAAAGTTCTAAATAGATACTTCTCGCAATCCAGAAAAAAATTGAGAGCTTTGGGACTTCTGACGGAACCGATTTATTTTGCACGTTTCTTAAAGCATATCTTGATAATAGTTAGACTGCGCCAAAACAAACAAAATTTATTACAAAGTACGAACAGTAATTCGCATATTACAACTAATTTTTTAACAAGATTCTACTGGATGAAATTTATTTTCACATATCAAACATGAGTCTTGGCATGCCTCCAGGGTCCATTGCTGTTACACTGTGAACAAGCAAATGATATTAGACAAATTCATACAATTTATAAATGACATAAAATTACCGAAATTTCTTCTTACCTTGTTGCTGGGCCAACTGGTTTGTCCAATGGGACAATTCATTTTATTTGTAATAATCAAAAAGGAAATATTGCCACAAAGTTGTTTTTGCCTTCAGATAATAAAACAAAAGATTCTGATGAGCTTTTATATGCCTAAGAAATTTAGTGTATCTGTTTGCATCCTTAAGACACTGTTGGAAGTTGGAAGTACCTAACTAAACTACGATACAAGATTATGTCATTATCAAAATTGTTACAAAGCTGGAATGTCAACAGAAACAGCATTCGATCAGCTAGTCAACAAAATGAGTATTCTCTTAAAAACAAAGAGGTACTATTATATGCCCTTTTGAACGTTATTGGAAAGCTTTGAGGGAGAAAGGAATGGTTGGAACGAGTGCAAGTGGATAAACTGCATGCTCAGAATAAGATTGGTATATACTTCCATAATGGGAGTAACATTTATGGCTCGAGTTGAACGGGGGTGTCCGCCAGGAGATGTTTCGTCTCACTGCTATGGAGTTTAGGCTATACAGATGATTTAGAGTAGTTCGGGGCTCACAGTAAGTGCAGTAAGCTTCAACTGTTCTTAAAACATTGATAGATGAGGAAGGACTAAATATTAGTCCCTTTAAGTCAACTAGAAGAAAGAAATTAGAAGA
Source organism: Rutpela maculata (assembly GCA_936432065.2). NCBI lineage: Eukaryota > Metazoa > Arthropoda > Insecta > Coleoptera > Cerambycidae > Rutpela > Rutpela maculata. Next base: position 255,241,248 of record OW386286.2, read on the forward strand.
GTATCTTGGAGTAATACTAGATTTAAGACTTACGAGGAACTAGCAACTAAAAAGGATGGAAAAGAGGGCGAGGGTCACTTATGTTCATCAAACGTGCTTTATGGAAAAACATGGGAGTTAAGGCCAAGCATGATATACTAAACATATATTATGGTAGTCAGATCAATCATCACGTATTCATCTTCTAGATAATGAACAAAGATGCTGCAGCTCCACGGTGTTGCTGAACTAAACAAGATACAGAGACTGCTCGTTTAGAGATTACGCAACGGGGATAGTGAGAACTAAACAAACAGCGGCAATGGAGGGCCTGCTGGACCCTCCCCTTTTACTTTGTGGTAATGTAGAAGGAGAGAAATTGGATATTTCAAGTTGCAAAATGAATTAAGTGGTAGTTATATAGGATTGGAGTAGAGTCAGTCAAACCAGGAACCAATTGAGTGTTTGCATGAATAAATAAAAATATACTTTTAACAGAAATTTTACGATAAAAATTGTGAATCGAAGATAATGGAAAGAAATCGGACCAAGAAACTTAACTGCTAAACTGAAGGGTCGAGGGCATAATAGGGTACTAGAGCAGGTATATATAATGAAACGAGGAGGGCCTATAGAAATAATTAGATCGTAACAAACAGTCAGGAATTCCTAAGGACACTTGCAAACCCGAAACTTACATCCAAATTGGTGTGGAATAGCCGAGAAGAACTAAGAGCTGTGACCAATGTATATACCAAGGTATATACGTTATATCAAATTATCAAAATTATTTGGAACTCGAATGGACAATCTGGGTTTCAGAAAAAGAAGTCAATAGTGTGATGCTATTGCTGCACTTACTGATGAAATGCTGTATCTTTAGATAAGTCGAAGCCTCTGATATATGCCACATTAGACCTAGCAAAGGCTTTCGACACAGTATGTCATACTCAACTGTGATCAAAAGTCAATTTTTTTGGAATTTGGGAAGAAGTTTTCGACCTCTTCAAATCCTATTGAGAAGATGGAAAACTATATATTAAAATCGAGACAGGAAGCTATTGTGTTTCGCAAGGAACTGTTGTAGAACCAATCTTATTTATTTTATATCTAAACGATATACTTACTCAAAATATCAAAAGAACTATCAAACTTGTCAAGATCTCAAAACGAAAGTTCAAGTTCTTTCTATCACCGACACCAGGAGACGAGCTTCCCCCAACCTGGAAATTTTGCCGAACCTTTCTCTTTAGAAGCGTGGGATTTTTTTACTTGCCTAACATTTAATAGACAAGGGACCAACTTAACTATAAAGTATGGTTAAGAAAATATATTAAAACCTAGACAATTTGGTATCCATTTATAAGGGAATAGTTAAATCCATTTTAAACTACGGCTCAATCGGATGGGGTAGAGTTGGGGAAACCTGAAATTTTTTAATATATCATAGTATTAATTTTGTATTTCTGTTAACCATTACAACGTAACATTAATTATGTAATTAAAGTGGAAGCGACAGTAACCACTTAAAATTATTATTTACCTAGTTTACACCTAGTAAAATTGAATATAACTAAAAAGGCTCGAAAACTAATTTGTTACCAATAAACCTTCGCGTATTACTTCATATCTATATTCGCAAACTGCTCTGAAAAAATGAAATATATATGTGTTTGAACGTAAAAAAAATTACAAAATTAGAAAAGTTATTCGTTTAGTGTTTTTGATAACAATACTGACCCACTCGCATAAAAATCCCACATTCAATAATATAATAATAATAATAATAATATACTTTAATTCCAATTAGACTGCAATAACAGTATTGGCATTGTCAAATAGTACATACTGTGCAACACAACACATTTTTAAAATATATATAAATACACATTCTAAACATATATAATCAATACAAAAAATAAAAAAATAATAAAAAGTATAAAACAACCTAGCCTATTACAAACTTGTCCCAAGACACTTAAAATATTTAACAATAAAACAGCCAGTAAAATCAGATTTTTCAGATCATTAATTAATGGCTATTTCGAAATTGAAAGAAAACGGATAGGGAATAAAAACATTGATTTTTTAATAGGTTTTTAACATGGTTTCTAAATTGTTTGAAGCTTCTTAAATCCTTCAGACTCTGAGGTAGGTGATTGTAAAGCTTAATAGATGTTGCATATGGTCCCCTGCCCACCTGACCCAACCTACTCGGTGGAACATACAGTATGTGTAGTGGTGGGCTAGACATAGGGAGTAAGAATTACAACATCGCGTGTGCCAGCTGGCTTAAATGAAATAACTGAGAGCTGGGATGCTTCGCCGACGGGCGAGTTTGCTCTGCTGTGTTGTCATATCTCTCGCGCTACGTGAATATAAATGCTTAATCGGCAATTACACGCACTGTATAAGTCATTTGTGGGCACGCATAGGTATCTGTTTATGTCATTTAGGTATTTGAACAATATTTTTTCTGACATAACACACATATTCTAAAATATATGAGTAAACCGTAAGGATTTCATGTTGCTTTAAATAGGGTCTGCAGGAAGTTGAGTTGAAACATACTCCTTAGTATTCTCTTTTGTAACAGAAACACTTTCTCTATCCCAGTGCAGTTACCCCAGCATAGAATACCATAAGAGAGAATCGAGTTTATTTACCCATAGTAAAAATATTTAATTGTCTCGATATTTACTACACCCCTTAGCTGCAGGTTGGCATAATTTTTGGTAGCAAGTTTACTGGTTAGACTTTTAACATGAAAATCCCAGAAACATTTTTTGTCCATTTCTATACCTAAAAATTTTACATTTTCATCCTGACGTAATAACTGAGATCCTGTTTTAACCATTAAACTGATATTATTGCTTACTCCAATAGGAGAAAATAATAAAATATTTGTCTGTTGAGTATTGAGGACTAGGCCATTTTTTTGACACCACTCTGCGATTTAACGCAATTTGTAGCATTTTTAATAAGATTTTCAATGTTAGTGGCATAAATAATAGAAGACGTATCATCAACAAAGAGTGTTAAGAAAGTGTTGTCAATAATTTTTAATATATCATTGATAAAAATCAATAATAATAATGGACCTAGTACGCTCCCCTGCGGGACTTCGTGTTAATACTTAAGCTGTTTGAAATATATTTTTTGCCGTCTTCCATAATTTTTTATAGTTTCTATGTCTCTATACAGTCCATCATACGAGAGAAATGTACCTCACTCCATTTTTTGTCAGTAGGTGTAGCAGAAGGGGGTGAAGTAGGGGTTTGACTTCTAGTCGGTCGGAGCGGTCATGTGAATTGTAAAATTCAAATTGAAATTCGACATCGGATTTATAATGACATTTTCTGCCGTCCATTTGATACATGTTTTAAGAAGCCCTAAAAAGAATTAAAAAATGTCCTTCACAGTATCTTTCGTGGTTTTTATGAAGCTAAAACCCTATTGACAGCATTTTATTGTGTTACAGAGAAGGTTATATACAAAAATGAGTTTTTCCAGGTCGTCCAAAGGAAGCTATTGTTTACATAGAATGTAATATCAGATCCTATCAGATCCAATGGTCTAAAAAAGGTTATCTCACTCTAAACATGATCGTATGGCTGTTAACGAAAACTTTTTACACTTGACAGCGTTTTTCTATGTAGTAGATTTACCCCATTTACTCTTATATTCACTACGTGTTTTAAAACAAATTTTTTGGACATAACCAAATTAATGACCTCAATTTGCTTAAACTGAGTAATTAAATATACCACTACATAGAAAAATGCCGTCAAGCGCAAAAGGAATAGGAAGAGGCTATAATATAAGTTAAACACAAAAGCTGCTTGATTAGTGTCTTTTATTATAGTTTTAAAATTTTAAAATATTTTGAGATGCAAAATGGTACTAAAATACTTCCAGTATTATTTTCTAGCTCTCCCTATATGAACGTTCCCATTCCTCAGCCCCATCACTGTAATCGTCATAACTCTCAGTTGTGGACCCATATAAAACACATTTCTTATGATTAATTAAAACATCTCCATAAATTTCCAGTTATTATCCAGGAGGGACCAACTGAGCTCCCCCTCGCTCACAAACATTCACGTCTGCATATGGACGCCAGTAACATTACCCTGGCACCAGTGACATATGTTAATAGTCAATTTTAATCATAGACTTTTTATTCAGGCTCATGTTAACTTGTGTTTATTTACGATTATGTTAGGTCTCATTTAAGTACCTTTTAATATTTAAGTATATAGTGTCATCTCTCTCTCTTTCTCTCTCGTATTCCATAGTTCGTATCGCCGCTTTCCTGTTGTGACGTCTAAACGGTACATAATTCGTGCGAGATGAGTCCTCTAGACGTTTAGAATTCGTCTCTCTTACCTGTGACTATAATTACATTTGCATTTGTCAACAGTAACTCAAAATGTGACGACTGGTTTTTCTCCTATTGTTGCCAGGACGTCTTTTGATGTGCTTTATTTAACTCATTGGCGAAAACAATAAAATAAATTATGTCGCTACATGTTGTTTGAGGGTTATGGATTAAAGGACAAGGGTATTTATACTGTTTTATTAGAGGTTTATACGTGGTTCATTCCAAATGCCAATAATGAATGTTTGTTAAATATGATTTGTAAGAGCTCTTTCAAGCACGCAATTTGTGTCTCGCGTTTTATAAGGTTATATTTTTATACATGAGATATTTGCGGCCAAAAATATATTAGTGCTGCCATACCGCTGCCAGTATCTTATTCAGAGTAGAAACAATCCCTTAAAAAACATCAAAAATTTAAAATTTTGAAATTGAGACGAAATAACGTCATATAACGAAATGAAATATCAACCAGTCAAGCTTCCAGTCAATAGAACCACCCAATAGGCCCCTTGCAAAAAAAATATATATTTTTTTAAATATTTAACGTCGGCCTATTTCCGCTACCAGGGCCTATCACCGACGCCAGGAGACGAGCTACCCCCAACCTGGAAATTTTGCCGAACCTCTTCCCTTAAGAAGAGTAGGGATCTTTTACTTGCCTAACATTTAATAGACAAGGGACCGCCTGCTTTAGATCCCCTCCGAAGGATGGTATATCCACTACGTAATCCTCGTCTGAAATTACGTATCTTCCACGTATACACTGATATACAAGCCGCTAGAAGGTGGAACGAGAACGCTGTATTTCCCAAGATGGGTCACCCATCCAAGTACTAACCGCGCTCGACGTTGCTTCAACGGAATATCGACTGACATTTACATTGAAGTCGCCTCTACGCTCGCCCCTTTGCAAAAAATATAATTTTAGTATTTTTAGAATTTTTACTTAATACAAAACACAGAGTGTAAAGGGTTTTTTCTTATTTTTGTCTTTTACAAACGGTATTCAACATTAAAGTTTGAATAAATCCGTTTCTCGCACAAACAACGCGTGACGTCATGTAACAGGAGACACCACAGCGCTATTTTCAATTAATTCCATTTCTGGTTGTTGCCCTTACAATAGCTTGATAGTGGCGCGAAATAGATCATATAAGCCTTCTCCGTTCTCGAGAAAAAAATCAGCGTAGAACCAGACCAGACCTTATAGTTTTTATAAAGTGAACAATTCTACATAAAAAATGGCTATTTACGATATTTCTTGTGGTACAGATATTTTTTATTTAGAAAAAAACTTGAGAAATTGATTGATTATAAAAATCGTGTTTTTTACCATTTACATCGCCATATTTCCAAATCTAATCGAGCTATCGACTGATTTTTTTTAAATTCAAATACACAAACAAGCGCTTTCAACGGTCTTTTTGTTTCTATCGATTATTATTTATTATTTTCTTTAAATAACAATGAACTTATTACTTCGCTAAGAATGTACTCATATTTTGACTAAGAGACAAAACTTTATTTTTGCAAATTTTCATATACATGCAGCGAAGCAATTGAAGCCAAGATACAGGAGAAGTTTTTGAAAAAAAATATTTTCATCTAGGACTTACAGTTTTTTATTTATGAATATTTTTGTGACGCAGTAGCATATGGCATACACCCGGAAGACATACGACGTAAATTATCCGATTGACCTTTGAAATAAACTTTTTCAGTCATGTTTGAAACAATTTAAACCCTTTTAAATCATAATTTGTCCACTTTTTTTGATTTTGTCCAGGACGTGGACACTATTGGACAAAACTGGAAGAAATCGGGCAATATTGGATAAAATTATTTATAAAAATTAAGTTCCTAATAAAAAGTTCTGCCAATTTGTTCTGCATTTATTCATAAAGGCGTAGCTATGCACAGGCAATTCGGGCAGTTGCCCGGAGCTCCGCCCCCGAGTCCCACGAAATATTAATATCGCGTTGTGTTCGCAGCGGTGTAATTTCCACGAAATATTAATAATATAATTGTGTTTGCATTCGCAGCGGTGTGGTTTCCCTGAAATATCCCCGAAGTATTAATGTAGGCTATGATCCGGCGGTGGTCCCCTACTAAATTTAAAAGCTAAAGCTACATGTAGTGTAAGGCGAACAAAAATTGTAAATCTTTTTACGAGAACATTCGAAGATTTGGCGGAGTCGCCGGTAATTTCAATTAATTCACAAACAACGGGGTATTATTTTCCTGGTAACATTCACATGGTGCCCAGCGTAAAGAGAATTTCAGAATAGTTTCCTTCACAATGTAGAAGTTAAATAAATAATAGAAGCCACTGAAAAGGTTGAAAAAAATGTTTTTAAAAAATCGAACCGCCTTCAAGAAATCTTCAAAAAATATCTCTAAAGGTTTTACTAATAATTGTCTACCTAATAGTTTGGGGGCAAGTGTCCGTGGGCTACATAATGATAGAAATATAGAAGAGGTGTCAATCGCTTCGTTTTAATTTGTAGAATAAGAATATCAATGGTGATAAGGTGTAATATTGCTCAGAGACCCAAAATCAAGATGGCGGCTAAAATGGCTGCCAAAGTATATAAATTATTTATAGTTGGACTATATTAAGAAAATTATATATATTTCAGTTCATAGAATGAAAGTGAAATATTGGGAAAACCTACTTACACAAACATGCGGAGATATTCAACATAGCGTCCAAGATGGCCGCCTCTGCAATGGACATTACGAATTCCTTCTACTTGGGTCTTATGATATATCAAATTGTATGTTTTTTGGGACGTACAATTATAAAAAGTGAACTGAATTGTTGAAGAGATCAAACTTTATTATTTTAAATGGTTGATTTAGATGTGGGGGGGGTATTACAAAATCCAAAAAAACTACACAACAATATGTTTCATTAATAGCACTCCACCACATAGAAATAGGTTTCAAAAACTACGGTCATTATTGTGATCGACACTATGATCGTCGTCATCACTTTGAAAAAAGTTTCCTCGTCATTCTCATTATCAGAAAGGGAAGCATTATTGTCACACACTTCTGGATTATCACTGCATTGGCACATTTCTGTGCAGCTCAATTGGTTTACAACACAAATGCATGACTGGTTACATATTCTCTGCTTACATCCGCACCTACTGACTTCCAGAAGAAATGATGGAGCACAAGGTATTTATTGTACGCATAATGAGCTCGAACTTATCCTCGACTTTCTTCCAGCCATGTTCTTCTGAAGATGGTAATACTGGGTATTGTGTTAAATCTTGATACCATATCATTACCTGCAGATTTGCTCTTTCAATTACCGGTTGAAGTGCTTCTCTTGTTGGTGGTAAACGTTCATCATAAAATTGCTTTTTGGTAAAAAGCCACCATCTGGCCTCAGCAATATCCGCAAACAAAGTGTTAGGTATGTATACTTGACAAATGAACTTCTCTAAGATGGCTCTGGTTTCCGCTGAAATATCTGATGACGTACCAAGATTAGCTAAACATTCAACATCAGTAGTAGCACATTGGAAATCTTTCCACCAAGTCAGCTTGCCTTTGTTTACAAAAGAACCAGTAGTGTCACAACCAGACAATGAATGTAATCCCGGTAATCCGGATGCTTTTAAAGAGCCCAGAGTATTGTAAATAGGTCGTAGACTTATAAATCTCTTCATTCCTTGTCCAAAGTAAATGCCTGTGTCTTCTGGAAGATGAGCATATCTTGCTATGGCCAGGATCATCACATCTGATTCTGGAGAGTAGATATGTAATAGTGGAAAGTAGCAAGTAACTAACTGAAAATTATTACCTAATATTACTTTGAAATGGCTGAAAAATTTTTGAAATTAGATATTTTGGCACCGATTTCAAATTGATATTAGGTAATATAAAACAAAAAAATAAATGTAAATGAAAATAAAACTGAGTGAAATGTTATTTCTTAGTTTTTAGAGATATTTTTTGAAGACTTTTTAAGCCGCGTTCGATTAAAGAAAAATTGTCTTTTTTTGCGCATCACTATTGTCTATAGGGGCCCCATGGAGTCTAGCTACGCCTCTGTTCACTCAGATGTGTAGGTTCATCTGACAGTATTGATAGAATTTTTTTCAACTTTACCTATATTCAAAATAAAGTCAGGAATAGGTTAGGTTTGGTAAAAGCCTCTAAACTGATAATGATGTATAGAATTATCAACGTGAGCGTTAAAGAACAGTAGCTTTTACCTGAGAATGAGTATTAAGAGTCATCTAATCTTTGTAATATTTTTCATGTTTTATGGTTTACTATGAAATATGCGTCATTAATTTTTTCTTATTCTTTTTCTTACCATTTATTATATAGAATATCTTTTATTTTGTTATTTTTTTCAGGTTTTATTTTGTTTTATTTTTTTTTATAATATAGCTAATACATGTTTACTGTTACATGTACTTATTTAAAAAATACTTTATAGAATGGATTTCAAATTTTATATTTTTCCTAGTGTGTTAAGATATATAACTGCAATGTAACTAGGTTTTTTTATTTTTGTTCCTCTTCTGATTAATTTACAATATTCAATGTACATTAATTTTAATATACAATGACTGATTTTGTATTTTACTATTTTGATATAGGTACATTTTCGTTTCATTTAATTGATTTTATCCGGACGGAAATAATTGAACAAAATCATCCAGTTTTCTCCTCTTAGACAAATTCAAACAGCCCTGTTTTAAATGTGGTACACTTAAATACACACTATAATTTAATATCACAGACCGAATACAACTAAATAATTTTAGGAAATAACCGCAAATGCACAAATTATGTGTCCAAATCATTGCACTCGGAGAGATATACTGTTAGATGACGTCACGTCCAATGTGAGTGATAATCCGAAGAAATCTCGAAAAGTGCTTTTTTCACGTTTATAATAATACGATTCCGTATGCGTGGGAAGTAAAAATAAACAAGAATGGCGGAAAATTGACCAGAATGGCTTGTGTACGTATAGTTCATTCCTTTTTTACAGTGCAATGCATAATGTACTACTTAATATATAAGTCTTATGTAAAGTATATTCTGGCATGATTAAAATAAGAAATGAACGGAAACACACTATTAATTGAGATTTATAACTCTTGTGATATAGTTACTCGAATCGCCCCTAAACAATAAAGACACGTGTTTTGCGGTTTTTATTGCCCCTTCTCCCGCGACGGCCGTTGACAGAGTCTAACTTCGAATTTAGTGCTTCAATATTTCTCAATTCGTCCACCAACATATAAGATATTCCTATCTTGACACAAACAAAACAGAGTAAGATTCTTTAATTTACCGGAAACGGTATCAAGTTTCTATTTACCGAAAACACTACTTTTAAATCTCTAATGTTATTTTGTTCATTGTAATACACAAATATTTGAAGTACGGATCTGTAGTACTATGCACGGCGGTGACTAAATCTTGTCAACATGTAATAGCGCCGACTTTGATATTTTTATGGACAATTTTTACAGCTTTTTTATGAGCACTATAAAAATGGAATGAACTATAACTAAGCATCGTCACACCTGATTCTATATCAAAATAAAATGAGGGTTTCTGATATATACCAAATAGAAGCCGTTTCAAATCAGCGACATGCAAGAAAAGTAGGTGTCTCCATCTAACGCGTGTTTTTTCCTCAAAATTGTTTTCCTCGTATACAAACAGTGGATATTATTATAAGTTTTTTAAAGAACAAGTCGTCTTGTACATACTACATAGTATACTTTTATTGAGGAATAATGATAGACATTCAGGAAAAGAAGACAACCGAATTTGACGAAGAGCAGTGTAAATAATTTATTACATTATTATCGCCCATACAACAAACAATTAATTCATGCCACAGATTAAATTATGATAAATTCTGTCACAATCGCCTACGAGTTTTTAAATTAATGGCTTTTTTACAAAAACATTTCAGGTACTAGATATAACTTTTTAGAACACTGTTACTGTCTAAAATTTAAGCATTCTCAAAGTTGAATTGATGATTATTTCCTCAGCGTGGTAACATAACGATTGTTTTATTAGACCAGGCTTGTAATTTTCTGTGTTATTAATTTTAAAGTTATATTTTTGTTACGTTTGACTACGTTTAAAATGACCTGTTTTCTGATATTCTTCAGTAAATGAGTTTACGAGTGCCAGTGCAAGAGAAAAGACAAATTGATATGTAAAATGAAGTAAAAAGTTGATCATTATTACTGTATTTTAGTTATGTTTTAATTAGTTTACAGGATATTTGACTAGTAATGCAATTATACATATACATAAGTAAATCGGTCACGCTAAGAGACCCGGTAAACTTTAGCTTTCATACAATCTTACGCCTATGCGGTCACTACATATTCCAATCAATGAATGCCCAAAAGGGGATTATAGAGAACATTTAGGAGGGGAGAATTTTCCTCTTCAGGGATGTGTTGGGGATAGTTAGAAGGTAAAAATACTAAAAGTCCCCGCCCTTAGCCCCGCCGCTTCAGGGGGGGAGGGGGGTGGAAAGGTCCCTTTTTTCGATTTTTCACTTATAACTCGGAAACGATGCGTCGTATGGAAAAAGGTAATCTATGCAAAATTAAACGTAACTAAATTTTCCACAAGAATGTTTATATTCATTTTCTTCCTATGTGTTAGTTTACGAGATAATCGCTAGCGAAAATCGATGATTAATAAAAAAAAATCAATTATGTACCTTGAATATTTATATCAAACCGTGGTCTGCTAATAAATCACAGTCACAAAACAATCTTTATTTTACAACAGTCGACGTATTTACTAACGTAATATTTTGTCGAAATCTATACATTTCCATAAATATACACTGTGACTCATTTAAAATGAAGATAACCTTTTTATTTTGTTTCCGATTTGAATTAAATTTTACTGAAGTATAGAACAAATTAGAATCTACTTATGACCAGAAAAACATTCGGCTGCTATAAAGGCAAAGCCACCTGCGGTACCAAAATATGCTGAAAAAAAATAAAACATTTTGAATCTTAGAAATTCTAAAAAATGCATCCGATCGGCGCCACAAACATACATACACCAAAATTTGATTTGGTTATTGATGGGGGGATTTTTCATACATAAGCTCATCTGGCAAAGGGGATCTTCCGTTTCCGCAATTTGTGGTGGCTACGTGAAATTCGTCAAAACCCATCAATATGATTTTTAATGTTTCTCCTCATATTTTCGTACTGCAGGTGGCTTTGCCTTTATAGCAGGTCAATGAGTCATAAGTAGATCCTAATTTGTTCTATACTTGAGTAAAATTTGGTTCAAATCGGAAACAAAATGAAAAAGTTATAAGGGTATCTTCATTTTAAGTGAGTCACACTGTATATTTAAGGAAATGTATAGATTTCGACAAAATATTACGTTAGCAAATACGTCCAGTGTTGTAAAATAAAGATTATTTTGTGACTGTGATTTATTAACAGACCACTTTGATAGAAATATTCAAGGTACATAATTGATTTTTTTAAATTAATTATCGATTTTCGCTGGCGAATATCTCGTAAACTATATCACAGAGGAAGAAAATGAATATAAACATTTTTGTGGGAAATTTAATTACGTTTAATTTTGCAAAGATTACCTTTTTCCGTACGACGCATCGTTTCCGAGTTATAAGTGAAGAATCGAAAAAAGGAACCTTTCCACCCCCCTCTACCCCTGAAGCGGCGGGGCTAGGGGTGGGGACCTTTAGTATGTTTACCTCCTAACTACCCCCAACACATTCCTGAAGAGAAAAATTCTCCCCTCCAAAATGTTCTCTACAACTCTTTCATTGACTGGACTAACAGCTCTATAGACGATCTAAAGAAAAAGTCTTGTCTTCATTTGTTTCAGCACAGGCAGATTCGAGCGAAGTTCGACAATGTACTAGTCAACCATCCTAAGTTAGCACTTAGCCGCGCAGAGAAAGAAGACATATCGTCACTGCTTTTTAAGCTTAGCTAGTATCTCTGTCCAACAGTGACGATATTTCTTCTTTCTCTGCGCGGCTAAGTGCCAACTTAGGATGGTTGACTAGTAATTATTAGACGTGTGAGGATAGTATTGTAAAGAAGTGGAAAATATATTCAAAGGTTGTTTTTCAATAACTTATTGAATGTGTTACTTGCTATGAAGTGCCACTGTATGATATAGACATAAAGGAATGTAGTAATGCTGATGATACATTAAAAATGGAGTAAAACCTTTCTTAAATCAGGTTATAATAATTTCCCGATTATTTTTTCGTAGCCCTAAATATTATCCACTCATCTAAGGTTTCTTCCCACTTTTCGTTTCTATGCATCTTCAGATCTTCCCAAAAATTCGTCGGATACTGAATTTAAATTTGTCAGATAAGTGTGATCTAATCGCATATTCATTTGGGTAGTTTTCTTTAATTAATTTATTTATTTGTCAGTGGACTAAGTAAGTCCCGCTACCTACATTATCTATACTACCCTATCACACATACTTTTCAGCTCTTGAAAAAGAAGCAAATTAAGCTGCTACTTCAAACAGTTATGTTTCAGGACCCAATTTATTCATTTACCATTTGTACATGAGACGTCCTAAAAACAGAAATTGACACTAAATGTGTAGTAAGTCACTTAATTGGACCCATCAAAAAAGGACACTTTCAAAGTAGACTTTAGACCTTTCATACTAATTATTGCATTATATTGGAAGATGCATGTAGTAATTAATTTTTTTAAAATTATTGAATACATATTGTATTAAAACGACTCTGTTTTGTGCTCTGCCAGAATCAGAAATGGAAGAAACGGAAGAAGATTCAGAAGAAGAAGTCTAGAAACAAAAATACAAAAAAAGAGCTTAAACGCTCCTTCACGACACAGTGCGTAACGCATCTCACAAATACCTTCATTTCCCATCCCACGTTCCGTTACCATGCGTCATGTGGCTCTCGCTGCTGGCAATAGGCATGACCCTAATCCAACCCTGTGTGGACGTAGCTAGCCCAGCGGTATATCCTGGGAGTGGCAGCAATGCCTATCGCATGTTGGTAAATCAATCAATAAATCTTCTTTATCTGACTTAAGTGCCTCGGTCGTGTTATTGTCGCCTTCGGCTGATTTACCACTTTTTAATTTTTGTAGGGCTGGGACCACTTCTGATTTCAGTGCTGGAGATTCGCGTTCGCTGTATCTATTATACTTTAATATATTGTAAAATACCGGGTGATTCAGTTTGGTATTCGCCCCCCTGTATCTTTTTTATTTTAACAGAAAACTACAATAAACCATATATATTTGCAAATCGTCTGTCAAGCTCTATCGAATGACGTCCTTAAATCATCTTTTTGATCACATGCCAAAATAACGATAGTCAACTTTTTTTTTTTCAAATGGTATGCTATACATTTTTTTGCCGATTGTTGTAGAGCTTCTCTTTCTGCATTCAACCATGTGAAAAAAGTATACACTTCCATAAGGAAAATTTCGAGAAAATTAATAAAATACGAAAAAACTTCATTTAAAGGTTTTGTTTCTGATTGAACATAGTTAGCCATGGAAACAATTGAATTTTGTCATTGTTAGTAATGTCAAATTGAAAATACTGTTATTTGTGACTGTGTTATTCGTTTTTGTTTTATGTTATACTTCTAAATAGATTTACACAATGGTATCTTACAATAGTGAAAAAAAATTGGACATGATATTAATTTATGGAGAGTGCGGAAAAAACATAAAGTAGCCAAACGTTTATATCAAGATCGCTTTCGAAATGGGCCGGTACTATCAGTCAAAATGTAAAATTGACAAGAAATATGAGCGAAAGTGGAAGTTTTGAGAAAAAAAGAAACGTTTTTAAACACCGTTAGATTTCTTCCTTTGGTTCTATCTAAAAGAAAAAGTTTACTTTATACCTCTAAATGACGTCGAAGATCTTAAAAGTAGAATACGAATTGAATGCTGCAGATTAAATGTTAAAATTCATTCTTCAACATAAGGAAAATTTCGAAAAAATTAATAAAATATGATAAAACGTCATTCAAAGGTTCTTTCTGAATCAGCATAGTTAGCCAAGGAAGCAATAGAATTTTGACATTGTAAGTAATGTAACTAGTACCAACTAGGCAAATTAGATTCGAAGGAGAGGGATTTGTACGAGGATTGTGTATGGTACTGACGAGGCGTAAAAATTTGGAAACAAAGTTTAATGTTTTCACCAAACAAAGTTCTGTTTTTAAATAATTATGTAATTCATTTTTATATAAACAAACATTTAATGTCGTATCTTTAGTTAATTAATGATAATAACACTCAACAATAATATTAAAATAACAACTAATAATAAATAACAATTACCAATAAAAAAACTACCAATACTTGAAAACTAACTAACAATTAAGAAAATAAAAACATTATTTATTGCTTCATATGTTCGAAGAGTCCTCCGTTCGCTTCTAAACATAATCGCCCTCTGTTTATCACATACATGTTGGGTACATACGTGTTGAAGAATTTCAACATTTAATCTGCGGCATTCAGTTTGTATTCTATTTGTAAGATCTTCTTTTTAAGATCTTCGACATCATTTAGGGGTGTAAAGTACACTCTTTCTTTTAGATATGGCCAAAAGAAAAAATCTAACGGTGTGAGATCCGGTGATCTGGCAGGCCACTTGACTCCCTCACTACGATTTCCGTTCCATCTACCTGGATAAGCTGCATTTAAGTAATTCGTTACAATTATAGCATTATGTGGCGGTGTCCCATCTTGTTGTAATATCATGTTATGCCTAATATGTAATGGAACGTCTTCTATGAAATTTAACAACTCTTCTCTTAAAAACTGTAGATATCTTTCTCCAGTAAGCGTGCCTTCGTAAAACTTTGGTCCTATAATTTGTCCGTTGAAAATTCCACACCATACGTTAATTCCCCAGATATTTTGGAAATTAGTTTCCCGAAGCCAGTGAGGATTATCCTGCGACCAATAATGGCAGTTATGTCTATTGACAATTCCATTATTATGGAAACGGGATTCATCTGACCACATGATGCGATCTAATATAGTCATTTCTTGAGCAACTGCCAAACACGCTACAAAATTTAGACGTCTCTCGTAATCTCCTGGAAGCAAGCCCTGATATAAATGTATTTTATATGGTCGCAGTTTATTGTCTCTCAGAATTCTTTGAATTGAAGAATATGAAATATCAGTTTCTGTCACTAACTGACGAATAGAAATATGCGGGTCTACGAAAACACGGGCTAACACTGCAACTGTATGTTTCTCATCTCGTGCGGTTCTGGGCTTAAAAACGTATCTTTTTTTCTCAAAACTTCCACTTTCGCTCATATTTCTTGCCAATTTTGCAAACATTTTGTCTGATGGTACCGGCCTATTTCGAAAGCGATCTTGATATAAACGTTTGGCTGCTTTACTGTTTTTTCCGCACTCTCCATAAATTAATATCATGTCCAATTTTTCTTCATTAGTGTAAGATACCATTGTGTAAATCTATTTAGAAGTATAACATAAAACAGAAACGAATAACACAGTCACAAATAACAGTATTTTCAATTTGACATTACTAACAATGACAAAATTCAATTGTTTCCATGGCTAACTATGTTGAATCAGAAACAAAACCTTTAAATGAAGTTTTTTCGTATTTTATTAATTTTCTCGAAATTTTCCTTATGGAAGTGTATACTTTTTTCACATGGTTGAATGCAGAAAGAGAAGCTCTACAACAATCGGTAAAAAAATGTATAGCATACCATTTGAAAAAAAAAAGTTGACTATCGTTATTTTGGCATATGTGATCAAAGAGATGATTTAAGGACGTCGCTCGATAGAGCTTGGCAAACGATTTACAAATACATATGGTTTATTGTAGTTTTCTGTTAAAATAAAAAGATACGGGGGGGCGAATACCAAACTGAATCACCCGGTATAGTCATATTATAAAAATAAATAAAAATTACCGACGTAATATTAAAGTAGAAGAGTTGCTAATCTGCATAGAGATTAACAAAATAATAATGGTCTCTAGACAATAGTATTATGAACTGCATAAATTGTGATCCCCAAGCAAGTGAAAATGTCATCAGTGTCATTCATGTTTTTTTTTTGTAAAATATATAGATTATAAAATTAAACTAGCTTGCCTTATTAAATGTAATTACATTGTTGAAGTGCACTTATAATTTAGTTACGGTACGGAGGATGATGTTAAAGCAACTTAAATAACCTGTCAATCACAAGCAGGAAATGTGAAGCAAAGAAACTTTATGTCTCGATGAAAATCCGGTGTTTTGATGATATGTCCATCGCATATGACATTTTGTCGATAAAGAATCCCCAACAACACACAGGCCTTTTCAACTCGACTGTAAAGTAATTTTAAAATTCCCCGGTGGTTCATTAATGTCTTTGTGAAAAAAATCACTTTGTGCGTAATCACTGACTTACTGATTCAAGTGGGAGTATTTTAAATATGAAATTTAATTAACGTGGTATTTACATTACGGAGTAACTACTTATTTTTGCCTGAGTTATTCCAATATCCGTTTCCCTGAATATTATTTACCGATCCGAATTATGTTGTACGACTGGGTTGGGTTATCGCTAGCTCATAATATGTTGTATTACACAAAGGTATTGGAATTATGCTTAATATTATTGTTATAATCAGTACTGCAATATTCCCGATAACTTATTTTCAGGCAATTTTTACTGGCAATATTCCCGGGAATATTCCCCAAATTGAAATTTCAGAAATTTTTTCATAATTTACAGTATAGACACGATAGGTACTATAAACTGATAGGCTTACTGGATGAACTAATTTTAATAATTGTTATACGTTTAAAAGTATATAACTCCGATTAAAGAACTTATATCTAGATACATAATGGCATTAGTTTGTGTGTTGCTGAAAGACTCCCAAGGCACTTCTTCCCACAAGTTGCTGATTGGCCCATCGGCCTACTCACGGCTGTTTCTTTACACGATCGGTTAAGTTCGATTATCATCGTCTTAGTTTGACGTTCCGCCTTTAATGTCAATGAATGTTTTTCGTGTTCTCCGATGAAAAAGTGGTGAAGAAGTCATATTTTTTCTAAAGTTGTGATTTGCTAATACCTAAATAATATTCTCTATTCATATTTACACAGTTTAGTGACAATTTAGTGCAACATGCAACAGTGCTGTGCCGTTTGCAGAAATCGATCGTTTCATAAGTAAGTAGGTCATAGTCGTAACATGATGAGGTTCAGTTTAGTTTTAATAATAATATTGTAAATAATATCCTTTCAATACATATTTCCCTTGAATAAAACATCTTTACCTATTATATTTTTTAAATCTGAGGTAGTGTTCCTAGAGGTTAACCAACAATTGTTACATAAAATAGGTACAATATTTTACATTTTCCCTTCTACACTTACCCACCTCTGTTGGCTATGGGATGTGATGGTCATCTATCCATTTAAATGGACATATAATGTGACTATGTTAGGAGCAAATAAGGTATATGAAGAAAAGATAGCCATTATGTATCTAGATATAAATTTTTTAATCGGAGGTATATAATGTATAAAGACTTATAAAATATTTGAAATGGAAAATTATTCATTTTCGTTTTAAAAGAATAGCACTCAATGAAAGTTATCTCTTACATTGTTGCACTTGTTCCTATCTTTCTGTTTTGCAAAATTTTCTCTATTTTTGTTGAATGTGTTAGGTACAATTCAACACATGTTTAGTTCATAATGTTAGAATGCTTGTATAAAATTTATTGCATTATTTAGAGTTGTCACCTTTGCTGCGTTTATCTTTTTCTTTGAAGAATTTCCAAACCACTTGATTTTCTCGACCCATCTCTTTAATTTAACACAAGCTTCTGTTAAATTATTTGCCTCTTTGACATTTGTTTGATAGGTGGGAAAAAATCATCTCGGAAAATCCCCTATATATCCCTTACATATATTCCCGATTTCTGTTTACTCTTCCATATGTTTGAATTCATTCGCTAATGTTTATTCAATATCAATATTAGGTAATAAGGTTTTTAACTGGGCAACGTGCGAAGGTGAAATTTTATTCCGTAATTTTTAGCGGCCATTTTTGAAGGTAGTTTAATTTTTTATTCTAATTTTTTTTCCACCGTTTCTAGTGGCCTTTTGAATTAGCCTCTACACTAGCCTCTAGAAAGTCTTCGCGTTTTCAGTTTTTTAAATTTTGACGTTAAGCTCGTTATAGAATCCTGATTCCTGAAATCTCCATGTATCGGATTTCATGTAAATCTTCAAAAATATAGCACTTTCTTGAAAACAGGGAAATCAGGGAAAGGTCAGTAAATTTATAAATTTATAAAAAAAAGTCAGGGAAAATTTATTAAAACTACTTATATCCAAAATTGTTCCCAGTTGTTCCCCTGCTCGTCAAAAAATGTTTTCTATTCACCCCCCCCCCCCCCTCCCCCCATCGCTCGTAAATTTTCAAAAGGAATTTCAAACACTGTTTCTCATTAATATATAGCATGACGTAGATGCTCATTTTTTTTTGTTTGTATACAGCACTAGCTTTAGAAAAAAATACACAGTTTAAACTATAAAGGTATTTTCGATGAAACGTAATTTTTTTTCCTTTTCCAAATATCTCAATAAACATTGGTTTTATTGAAAAATGAGACCAAAAACAAAGCTCACAAACTGATAATGTTTCGTTTTTTTATTTATTTACATAGATTTAAAAGTTTCGGAGATATGAAAGTTTACAAATGGCGTCCGAATGTTTATGAGACGAAAAATGCAGTTTAACTGTTAAATATCTCAGAAATTGAGACACCTTACGTCACGCATGCTAAGAAATGAAATTAAGGACAATTAATTTCGCTTTAAAAATTTTTACTCGTTTCTGTAGCATAAGAGATACACAGGGGCGGCTTAAGGGCCGGGTGACTGCCCGGGGCGCTCACTCGGAGGGCCGCCAAATTGAGGGCAAAACATTTTTTCGGATTTCTAATAGTACCCCCTCCATGAGGCGATAAATTTTTTTACAGATTTCTAATAGCACCTCCCCCATGAGGCGAGAAAATGTTTTTTCAGTTTTCTAATAACACCCTCCCATGAAGCGAAAAAAATTTTTTTTCGGTTTTCTATTTGCACCCCTCTCCCCATGAGGCGATAAAAAGTAGTGATCTCGGAGTCTGAAGGGATATCCTTGTACTTTAGTATAAAGTACGTCCGTGTTGACCTCTGGAAAGGGCGCCAAAAATTGCTCCCGCCCGGGTGGAAAATTTACCTTGAGCCGCCCCTGAAGATAAAGAAGTTATGACGGAAAAATGTGCGTATTTATATTTTGTTATATAAAAAGTCGCCATTTTGTTACTAATTTAAAAAAAATAATCTCAAATACAGTTTTTCGTTAAAATGTAGCATTACCTAGATGCTTAAATTTTTTGGCTCATTTAAAGCACTTGCTTTAAAAAAATGCATTTTAAACTTTAAAGGTCATTTCGAAACACTTGGATACAAAATATAAACTTAAATATCTCCGAAATTATTATTCTTACATCAATAAACAAAAAATATAATTAATTCCCAGTTTGTACTTTCTGTAATTGGTCTGTAACATTTTTTCGATAAAGTAATACTTTTCGAGATACTTGACGAAAGCCGTTTGGAAATACCTTTTTTTTTTAAGCTAAAATCGCAATTTTGCAGTCGTTATAACTTAAAAACTATCAATTTATGAAAAATTGCATAGAACCTTTTCTTCTTAAAATTTGATTCTTTTTCAGCTCCAATAAATATATATATTTTTTAAGTGCCACCCCCTGAGAAGGGGTGGCATCCACCCCTTATAAATTAGCAAGCCCCCGTACAATATAGAAACTTTTCTGAGAAGCATTTACTATAGTACTGCCAAAAATGAACGAAATTCTTTCAATATGACATTATTCCGAAGTTAAAACTGTACTAAATATAAAATATATTAAAAACTTTGATAAATCCGTATATTTTTGAGCTGTATCTCAGAAACTAAGAGGATTGAGTTGGGCCCATGAGAGTTTTTAATCAAGAAGTCGAAATCCACAACATATTAAAATTCAGCCAGCCCTTCACTGGATACATTTTTTGATAGTTGCCCCGTGTCCACTAACTTAGACACTCTGTCCAATATGTCATTTTATTAATAAAAATAATTATTATCCTCAATAACAGTTTTATACAAATTAACTCCCCTTGTCAGACCGGTATTCCGTTAAACTGTCCAAGTAATTATAAATTCTCATAGGCGGTTACTCAAATATCGCGCGGCGATGAGCTGCATCGACGATTAACGCATTTCTGAAAACCCGTTAGAACTTTATCTGGACACCTTCGCCGAGATGCATACACAGTTGATTCATTAGCCGGGCACAGTTTACACGTAAGTCTGGTTAATTAATTTGCAGGCAATATGGCGGTCACCAGTCACTAAGGAGACATTTGACAGACGCTCCGTCTCTCTCGTTCCGACGCCGCTCATCCTTCTGGCTCCCTCTAGTTGCGTGGGCATTGATATATAGACAACCAAGACGAAGAACATCACCATAAGTCTTGTCTTTTTGAGAAATCAGCAGTACCAAGTGACATATTAATGACGTTATGATAAAGAATATGAAAGTTGTCGGGATAAACAAATCTATAAATAATAAATTCCACGGAAACTTGTACGGACTCAACCATCGATCGTAAGTTAGGTTGATGCCTGTTGTTCTTCACGGTGGAGCGAAAGAAGGCCACATTTCACTTTTATTTATGGCGACTTATACGAAAAAATATGCTGAGCTGCCATAAATCTTGCCGAAATGAATTTATTTTAATAAAATTAAAGGCTTTCTGGATGTTTCTCCGATTATTTATTTGTATCTGTGTAATGTATTGGATTGGGATAATCATTACTATTTCTCAATAATACCAGTATTATGACATTTATGGGTTTTACGTATATGGTAATTGGTATTTCCACAACTTTATTATTGATGGTTTCTTAATTAGAATAAATCTTAATTCAAAATGGTAATGCCAAATAATTAAAAAATTAACAGGTAATAAATTTAACGTGATTTTTCTTTTTTATTACATTCACTTTGTCATTTTAAGTGTCTTGACCTAGAGATGATAATCTGATGCAAGATACTATACTTCACTTCCTTATTACAATATTCTGAAAATCTGTCAACAGTTTCTTTTGTGCATATTACAGAAACGACTACTCTTAACAAACATACATGCCAAGATATTTAATAAAGAACCCTTTATTGTCTATATCCGTGAGGGTATAATTATCCTTTTTATTTTGATATAGCGTATAAGTTATAACACACCACAGGTAATACAACCCCCTTTATACTTGAAGGTTTGAAAGAACAACGTGCGGGAGGGGACTATGTATTTTGAGACAAAAAACATACACTCAGTATACGCGTATACTAGGGTTAATTTCTTTTTCCGAAAAAATTCCAGTACCACGATCGGGGGATCACGGAAATATTTTGAAAAGTTTTTAAAACTGTCGCCCTTTTAGACAGAACTGAAGAAATATAGAAAAATACTTATTTAATATCAAAGTTACAAAACAAAATATAAACGTTAATGCTAACTACATCTGTAAAGTCTCAACAAAACCACCTTCCATTACGATACATTTTTCTATCCGCCTTCTTATATGTATGTCCATTGGTATTAGGTTCGGTGACCTTGGGGGCTACTTTATCAACTGACTAAATTTTTATTTATCCAATTTCTGCCGATTAAATAATTATGGGCCACTATACCATTTAATTGTACATGTAAATCCTTTCTTTCATTGAGAGGTAGCTCATCAAGGAAAATCAAAAAAGTTTAGAATACTGTTGACACTGGAATTGTCAGAAATATGTAGTCCAACAATCTGTCTATTCAAAATTCCGCACCAAACATTAACTTTTTGCACATTTTGGTTTTAACAATATGGGTTTTCATTAGCCCCATAAAAGGATATTTGTTAGGAATTTTCTATCATTTAGATAATTGTCCTCTGCTCAGAGGCAGAACCGACAATTCTGAATTTATCACGTTTCGATAGTGTGTGTAGGAATTTTGGCTTAAAGCTTTAACATTATTTAACATATTTTGCTAGAAAAAATTTCATACTATGGTTTTAGAGGTGTTCCACTATTACTTTTCAGTTCTTACTTAAATAATAGAAAACAATGCGTTGCAGTTAATAAAACCACATCTGAATGCAATTTTGTTACGAATGGTGTGTCTCAAGGTTCCGTCCTTGGACCCATATTATTTATAATATATATTAATGATTTGTATTTCTATTTAAGTCCCAAAAAGTGTATTCTCTTTGCTGACGACACCACCTTGTTAAGTTCTGAAAAAAGTTTGTTAAATCTAACTAAAATGGCAAAAGAAACGGAAGAACAAGCTGAGAATTGGTTCTCAGCAAATAAACTTAAATTAAACAGAGAAAAAACACAGAATCTCATTTTTTCCTCAAAGGTAGTAGTGTAAATTTACTGGGAGTCACTTTGGATGACAAGCTAAACTGGTCTGCTCATGTGGATCAGTTGGGCAGGAAGCTGTCCAGTATGATCTTTTTACTCCGTCGAATGAAAAATAGTCCTGAAATTCTTAAAACTACTTATTTTTCCTTATTCCATAGTCATATCTGTTATGCAACTATTCTGTGAGGTAACTCAACGCATGCCCAAAAAATTTTTATACTGCAAAAAAAGCCATTCGCATTATAGCAGGTGCAGGAATGACTGACCATTGCCAACCTATATTTATTAAATTGGGCACAATGCCCGTTCCTTCATTATTTATTTTTTTTTTACCCTATTGGAAATTCACAAAAATATTACTAACTTCAACAGTCAATCGAACATTCATCATTATTCTACTAGATCTGGCAGTTTATTAAGAACTCGTTGTTTTAGGTTAACTAAATCGCAAAAAAATTCATTAAATTTAAATATATATAATAAATTGCCGACGAATATTAAATCGTTGAATTACAGCTGTTTTAAACGTAAAATAAAGTCTGTTATTTTAAGAAACTGTTTTTATTCGGTGGCTGATTATTTAGATGCAACCCTGATTTTTTAAGTTTATAAATTAATAACCTTTTCATAGTGTGGTATGTATATTTGTGTGGAATGCATTTAGGTATCTGCGTTTGCATTTATATTTGTGTTTGTATGTATTATATTTTTATATTGTATTATTTTAAGAATATTTGACTGAAATTTTTATATTTTTATAAAGTTTTTATATTTATCTTTATCAGTAGATGATTGTATTTTGACATGCTACAAATGTACCTGACAAGTATGTAATGTAGTCAAATAAAATGAGTATGAGTATGAGTATTATTTTTCTTGAAGCATTTTCAAACTTTATTTTTGCTTGAATTTAAATTACTATCGACTTCTCTGACACTCGCTGTTGAATTATCTAGAAATGCATTAAATATTTTGCCATCTTGATTTCGGCTATTATAGTTATAATGTATTGATCTAATTTGATGAATCCATGGTATCAAATATATTTTTTATTTTTGCCACAGTGTGTCAATGTTTGGTCAGCCTGGATGCTTTCTATTAAAAATATCAATTGTTCCTTTGAAAGGAAAAGCAAAAAATCGTATAATTTCTACTATTGTGCTATTTTAACAATAAAAGTATGTGATATTTAACGTTTTTTAACTTAAACATTCGAATGCAATTGACAAGTAATGAAGCAACAATTGTTTAATCATCACGGTCTACCTATTTAAAGTAGTTGATGTTCTAGTTTCAGTTCTGTTAAAACTTTAATCATTTCTGTTTTGGTATAAAATCGATTTATTAGGGAGATTTTAATTCCATTAATTTGCTAGACACGTTAAACGTGAAAAGTTGTACTGAATACGTGCAATAACTCGAAAATAAATTCTTATTTATTTATTTTTTGTAAATTGATTTTGTTGTTTGTGAATGTTACAATGTTACTTGTAATAGGTTTATTTTTTCATCCGCGTCCGCTCTCAGAGTTCTTTGCTAAGTACATGTTTACTTTTTCATCTATAGTATTCCCTTTATTACAAACAAATTGCTCCCTGCGCATAGCTTGCTGCCAGAAATTCCTAATGCTTTCATCACTGAAATAAATATTTTATTGGATTGATGTACTTTTACAGTCTGGAAATATACAATATAACTATACCCTTTTAACCTCCCCACAATAAAATTGTGGGAGGTTACTACAATTAGTCCAAAATCGAAAATTGAGATAACATCAAATCTTTACGTTTTGAGGTCCCAGGAACCCAAAAAAGTTATTTTTTAACAATGTGTGTGTGTGTATGTTTGTTAGCACGATAGAGGCGAAGCCACTAAACGGATTTGGATGAAACTTTGCATGAGGGTTTCTTTAGTGCTCCAGAAGATCTGAAAAGGTTTTGGTTGAGATTGGATTACGTTTGTTGCCGTTTTGGCACAAGTTGTTTATTTTATGATTACTTACAATTTGTAATCGAACCATTGAAAAGCAGTAAAAATTCCGATTTCAACGATATATCACACTTGCACTCTTTCGATTTGGTTTCCGTGAAAAAAAATTAAAAAACCAAATAACACGCTTCTTGTGTAAGATATATTTTATAGTCTAACCACACAGTACAGTAACTACACAGAGGCGAAGGCTTTGGCGGTTCCTTTGAGTTTTGATGGCTCGTTTTATGTGACCTTGCGTCAGTTGCGTCTACACTGAGAGAAATATGTTGTTAATTTATTTCTTTTTATAAGTTAGATTTCTAACTTGCGAAATGCGTTTTATTTTATTATAACAAACTATTTAAAACTTTATAAACATTACATTGAACTAGATTTTGGTCAAAAGTATGGGAACCAGGAAGAAATTTTAATAATAACTACGTAATACTTTTGAATTTTAAGAAATATATATTTTTGAGGTTAGCTATGACGTCACGTGCAGATCCCCCTTTAAGGATACACTGAAAAAACAGTGTATTTCGAGTTGGATTGAAAAATATTACCATTTGAATTGCTTATAATCGGCGCCTATTTTTAATTAAGTTGTACACTAGGTTTTATTTATGAGAATTTTAATTCTCGGTTAATGTTTTCAATATCCCAAAATGAGTGGAAATAAAGTTCACAAATCCAAACTTAACACAATAAACGTCAACAGTGTCAAGATAAAAGTGAGGTTGATTGTTAAACAATTAAAAAATGGCGATGAGTATACAAATTTGGTTTTGGCGGGAAGGCTTGCCTTCGCCTCTGTATAGTTACTGTACTCTGTGGTCTAACCTAATGTTCAATAGACTAGTGTCACAGAAGACCTCTAGTGTGTTAAAGCGTGCAGACTGTATGCTGAATAATTTTGAGTGTCAAGTGCATCGAGAGATTACAAGTTTTTTCGACGTTCATAAAGCCCACGGAAGGTGTGAGAGGCCTTCGTGAACCGCTCACAAGCTCTACAAGTATAAGCAATCTCACCGGAACGCTTTCAGTGAGTTTTTTCCAATAAAACTTTAAAAGTGACAGTGACATTATATTTTAAAAACTATTTCCGCTACTTCCGGCAACATAACCTAAAAATAGTGCTACATAACTTAAAAATAATTTAAGACATTGGTACCAACTTAAAATATTTTTTCGAAAACTGTCAAAAACCAAATTCCCCCATAAAAACATTGGAACCAAAAATTTGACAGCTTACTTCCCCGACCGATTTAGTGAAAAATCGGTCGAGGCCAGAAGATAAAACAAAATATATCAACTCAAACTTAAACGATCCACCATGAACACTACTCCGGCCACATCTGGCAGGGAAGCTGTCCACCAAGAGTTATATGGTTTTTCCAAAAGATGGCCATCCCTACCACCCATTACCAACGAACGGATTTTTTCGTTTAGTCGTGTTTCCCGTATCAGTAATCAAAATTATTGAGTGCTTTTGCCTACGAACTTAGTTTTTATAGTGTTGTGTTTATTACTTCCACATCTAGTGGAAGTATATTAACGACAAAAAATTTTTTTTTAATTTTTATTGTTCAAATAGGCCTAGAATGTCATGAAACGTCGAGATTTTAAGTTTGAGCGAAAGAAAAATTTCTGTCGGTCTGTCTGTCTATCTGAAACTTTTTTGTGCGCACGTTTACTCTGAAACCGTTTGAGATATTGACTTGAAATTCGGTACACATATGTACTTTAACGAGATCTGGAACTAGATTATATTTTCATCTTGTTTCGTCGAAGGGTTGCTATTTAGTATATACAAAGGAAGCTAAGGTCTCAAAAAAATTTTTGGCATTAGCCACCCCCATTACCACCCCCACCCCATTATTAAAGGGGATGAAAAAAAATGTGATTTAGTGTCTGTACAAAAACCAGAAACCTCAAAATATTTTTTTACTTCATCCACCCCCACTACCACCCCCCCCTATCACCTAGAGGATTTCAAATATTGTATTATTAAAGTTCCATAAACAATTATTTCCATATACAAAATTTTTTCGTTGTGAGTGACTTGGATAGAAAATCTGGATGTGGAAGTAGTGATTCCTTGGGCAGCGGTTTTTTTATATTAATTTTAGGTCCATGCTTTTTCGTGCGGTCTCTTTTCATTATTTATTTCGAGGGAGCAGTTGAAAAAAATCTAATATTTTGCACATTTACTAACTACAAGGTGTACTTTCGAAATATGAATTAAACATTTTTTTTCTAAATGGGCCCATTCGACAAAGAAATCTTCAAGAAGTAATAGACCATAATTTGATTAGGGGATAATTCTGCAGGAAATTTTCGAGCCGATCATTGAAGTTGATCACGTTCATCGGCGGTACACTAGACGTTGTCTAAGTTACATATCATATACCTTTCTTTGTCGCGTATTTGAAATCAGAAACAAAAATAAATTGAAACATGTATTGCTTAGAAAGTTTAAATGTTTTATATTTAATTTTAATAATTTAAGAATAATTTTTTTTTTATTTAAACATAAATATTTTAGACTTCTCAACACTGTTAGAACCTTATCGCCTATTAGTGCTACGTTTATTTCAACCTAAATGAAGGAGAATGTTATCAGTTAGGAAGATATTCTGTTATTTTTTAATGACTGCGCATGCACTACTCTTCATGCTGGTTGGATCACGTTTAACGTTGTCAAAATAAGTGGCCTAAAATGTCCCTATTATCACATAAAATTCATTGTTTATCACTTATAAAATTCCCAAACAATTTACAGGGGTAGGGGTGCTGGATCAAAATTTTTGATGATATTTCAATGAAAATTCTTGACCTACGAAATTTGAAAATATTGATGACATTGCATGGTGGAAAAAATGAATTTAAATAGAAAATAAGAAATTACTTTTTTTGAAGAACAACAAGAACAAAACAACAGTTATTAATTACTTAATATTTGAAAAATGAAATTTTAAGGGGACCGTAATTCAAATTGTTTAATTTTGAGTATAGGGGTTCTAAAGCATTCTAATCAATATGTTTCAGTAAAAAGATGATCAATATGACTTTTCGATAAATCGACCTTCTTTTTTCCTTAACAAAAATGCACGCCAATAACTGAAATAAGTTTTATTTTACTCAAAAGAGACAAAATAAGGGTCTTTGATACCGGTCCGGTTGATATTTTATTTAATTCTTAGATTTTTAATTTTTTTCAAACATTTCGGTTTATTACATCGTCAGAGATAAGAAGTAACTACAATGCGAAATATTTTTTTTTGCCTCAATTCCTCGTCCAGCTGAAATCAGTGGCGGATTTAGGGGGGCTATAGCCTAGGGTGGCAAAATCCAGGAGCGGCATTTTTTTTTAAATACCAAAGGCACATAAAAACAAAAAAATATTATTATTAGTATGTACTATCAGAACATTTTTTAATTTATTTGAGAACGTGTTGTCTTATTTTAACTAGACTAGAGTTCCTTATTATAGTCAACTGTACAGTGTACAGGGTGGTCGGGCGAACGTTAGAACCTCATTTAACTTCGTTATTTTTGGAGTTACGTAAAAAAGTTAAAAATAAAGGTTATGAGAAACCACATGTAGTTTCCAAAAATCATTTCAGAAAAACAAGTAAAAGTCGACTTTCGGAGATATGAGCTTTACCATGGTTTTTTTAAACCGTTTGAAAGGCCATAGAAAAACCTTTTCAATGATGTATAACACATAGTATTTTTCTTAAAAACTGTGATAGATATTAAGTTTTACATTTTCTTACATTAAGTCATGGTAGGCCGAAAAATATATATCAATTATTGAAATTTTCCATTTTATTTAAAATAAAGTGAAATTAGATACTAACAGGTATTTTGATAGAACTAACATATTGTTTATTTTAATTTACATACTTTTGTTTTCCATGGCTAATTTGATAAATTGAAAATTGTAATTGTAAATTAGACAACATTTTTTTAGATACATACCATGTATTATACCGGGTGATTTTTTTAGTTGGTACAGCACCTTTTCCTCGCTTATTATTAAAGATAGAATTTTGAAATTTTGCAGGAATACTTAGTGACATTTTGCATCTAAAGCACTTTTTAAAATTTTTCTGCTGTTTCCCGTCTAACGTCAACTTTCGATTTTCAAATGAAACACTATAGTTTTTCTTTTGGATTTCAAAACTAGATTTTTTTCTGAGTTAGAATATGTAAAAAACGTATTAGGTTAGAGAGGAAAGTTTTTGAGATAATGGGATTTTAAGGTTTCAGGTGTTGAGAAGCACTAAAAATCGAATTACCTATGGAAAGATTTTGTGGCAGATTAAAATTGCCGTCAAGACGCGTAATAGGCGCATGTCAAATCAATAGAAGTTTGCGTTGTCGTCTTTGAATTTAGCATTTCAAAGTTTTCTGGTGTCAGTTCACAAAAAATTAGTGAAAAAAATGGAAAATGATTATACAAACGAAGATTTCTTTAAGATCTTTATGATTTTTAACCAAAATGATCAAAGATATTTACCAACTAAACGCAGAATATCCCGAGAAAAGAAGACTTGATCGTCGATTTTTAAAATAAATAATTACAAATTTAAGAACTTCAGGACAATTTAAAGTGAAACGAAAGAGAACTTGCTATGTGATGAGGCAAAAGGATAATTAATTAAATATCCTATTGGCAGTTACGGAAAATTCTGGTATTTCAATTCGTCAACTAGAAGTGCAATTTGACATATCATATTCCTGCATCCAGAAAATATTGAAACGATACGGGCAGCATCCTTACAAATACTCGGTACATAAAAAGTTACTTCCTGGAGATTTTCCCAGACGAACTGCGTTCTGCGAATGGTTCATGATAAAAAATCAAGAAGATCCGGAGTTTTGACGCAAAGTAATTTGGAGTGACGAGGGCAGTTTTACCAATAACGGCATTTTCAGTCGACATAACGCACACTACTGGTCCACGGTAAACTTACACTTAACTTAATTCAGCAACTTTTAGATAGTTTGGAAATTCAATGTTTGGGTTGGGCTTATTAACAACCAACTGATTGGACCTGTTGTTTATGATCAAAATCTCAATGCAGCGTTTTATTCCCAAAACATATTGCCTTTCTTGGAAGAGAATTATCTAGGCACTTAGAGGAATTTATTTTATGCAAGATGGAGCCCCACCTCACAATGCAAGGGTGGTGGACGGTCTTCTAATAGTTATTTTTGAGGACAGGTGGATCGGAACCTCCGGGCCGATTAGATGGCCAGCGAGGTCCCCGATCTCAATCCATTGGATTTTTTTATGGGGTCACATTAAAGATAATGTTTATGAATTTGAACGCGAAACAAGATCAGCTTTGGAAGCACGTGTTCATGAAATCTGCCAATAGATGAACCCCCAGTTTATTGAAAACACAACAGAAAGTGTCAAGAGTTGAAAAGTGTTTACATCAAATTATTTGTGATAATTTCCTTGTTATTGCAGCTACAAGTTTAAATTTTTGTCACTGTTTGAAATAAAAATGTTTATTGTTTTATTTGTTTTTTATTGTTTGAAATGCTAAATTCAAAGACGACAACGCAAACTTCTATTGACTTGACATGCGCCTACTACGCGTATTGACGGCAATTTTAATCAGGCACAAAATCATTCCATAGGTAACTCGATTTCTAGTGCTTCTCAACACCTGAGACCTTAAAATCGCATTATCTCAAAAACTTTCCTCTCTAACCTAATACTTTTTTTACATAATCTAACTCAGAAAAAAATCTAGTTTTGAAATCCAAAAGAAAAACTATGTGTTTCATTTGAAAATCGAAAGTTGATGTCACTTCCGGTTAGACAGAAAACAGCAATTTAAAAATGTGTATTAGGTGCAAAAAATGTCACTAAGTATTCCAGCACAATTTCAAAACTTTATCTTTAATAATAAGCGAGGAAAAGGTGCTGTACCAACTAAAAAAATCACTCGGTATATTATTATAATTGAAAAGCTTTTTTTATGGCCTTTCAAATGGTGGTGGTGTTCCATTTAAAAAAACCAAAGTAATGTGAGTATCTCCGAAATGCGACTTTCAATTGCTATTCTGATATAATTTTTGGAAAATACATGTGATTTTCTATAACTTTTATTTTTGTACTTTTTTAAGTAACTCCGAAAATAGCGAAGTTAAATGAGGTTCTAACGTTCGCGCGACCACCCTGTACATAGAATTTTTTCAATATCTGTTATAGAACTTAAATTAGTATGAGTTGTTTTGCTGATTGCTGATTTGCCTATCTGGACTAGGTCTATTTGGCCTATGTCTAAACGAATAACATTTTAAATGCATACCAAAATTTATTTCAAATTTTATTTTGTTCTCATGTGATAAAATAAACAATATTATATATCGATCTGGTTTTTAATTTATCCAAAACCACTGTTGCTAGTACTAATGATTTTGTGCTTTGTGCTGTTGACAAACCTATGGGGAGAAAGCGTAAAAGGGAGTGAACGGGGAGGGAATTGACCTTTTAAAAGGGGAGGTAAGGGAATATCATTTTTAACTGCTGAAGCAAGGAGCAGAGAGTGGGAAGGGGGTGGAAAGGCGGAAAGTTTCCGATAGCCCCTGGGCGGCAGAAGTATAAATCCGCCACTGGCTGAAATTGGCAAGCAAATACTTCAAAATAAGCTAAATTTGTCAAATTTCTAGCATACCTGCTCAACTCATTTCGATCGATTTGATGCATGAAGATTTTAGGACTCTCTGGGAATAGAATTGAAAAATACGTTTTTAGTTATTAGTTTACAGAGATCTCAATGTGATATCGATATTGTATGAAAAAATTTGTAAACAAAATTGTAATGCTTAGAAAAAAATCGCCTTCTCTCACTCTTCCTCTTGGATGAAACACCTTCTCGTTAGGGGAGGTCGTGATTCTTGAAAAACTTCCCGCAATTAAACAACTGTAACCAAAGAACATAAGTAAAACTTTTCTAATTTGTCGAAAATAAACCAGCACTTCCGTGGCGATAAACGAGCATTTGCGAACGAATTACATGTTTCAAGCAGCATCCTGCATCCAAGAATACGGTCCATAAACCGTTGAGATGAGTTAATGTGATACGGAGTGGAGCACAGCACGGTTTAGTTAGCGCCGAGCCAAGGAGAAGAAGACACCGGGAAGACGCTGTTTGCCAGTGACAGTTTATCACACGAGACGTGGAGCATATATAACAAACTACAATCTGGAGGAGACGCAAGACTTCTCGAGACCTCTACTTGCCTAGCAAAAAGTGCAGAAATGTGAGTCGCTGACGTGATTATTTTTAAAACATAATCCGCGAGTATCCGGTGGGGACAAATATTTTAAACTAATACACGATTCAGATGTATTGAAACAGCACATACCCCCTCGTATTATCTTCTAATTGCGACAGAAAAATATACAAAGTTGGCAAAGTATATGGTTGGCAGTTTACGAGATCGTCTAGATTTTTGACAGTAGGGCCCAGATTTACATAGTGATAGTAATTAATAATGATAATATGTATTGGTCCATTTGACCATTACACAATAACATAGGACAAGTCAAAAAATTAAGTACAAAATAAATAAGGAATAAAAAAAACAATTAAATAGGTACAACTTACACTTTTAAACATTAAAATAATGTACACTAAAATATAAAAATAATAAGAACATAAGTAATATATATATATTTACACATTCACTCATCTGCTTAATATTTTCACACACTCATTTACATCCATACACAGTATAATGTATACATCAAATAATATTCGATATTAAGTAAATATAAAAACATATTGATATGTAATTGAAATTGAAATACGTGGGGTTAAAATTATAAAAATAAAATTACAGTCTGTGATTAAGGAACTCGCTAACCGAGTAATACGCTTTACCAATCAGCAGTTCCTTGATACGTTTTTTAAAAAGATTAGAACTTAACAATTTGATTTCAACAGGTGGTTTTTTGTATGTCTTAATGGCTAAATACTTGGACAGTGTTCATAAAGCCTTATTTTATGTTGAGGTATTTCTAAAATATCACTATTTCTTGTATCATACCTATGAATTTCGTTGAGTTTGAAAGTTTTCATTTTTAGCATACATGTAAGAGAATACTCATAATAAATGTGCAGGGCAGCGTAAGAATATTTAAATTTCTAAAATACTCTTTGCAATTATGTCTTGATTTTATACCACCACCAAAGTAGGCTAGAACCAACTTTAAATGAAATATGCATGCACTCTCTCAATTCCTACGGGAAATGGTAGCTTGATCTGCCTTGAAACAATTCCCGTAAACCCCGAAATTATTCCCTTGGCCGTTTTTTAGAAAATTTATTTTTAATTAATTTTTTTTTTGAAAATTGATTTTTTGCATTGATAAAAACAAGAATCTACTACATTGTTAAAGTCTCTGAATACCCGGACATATTTCAAACAACTGATCAGTTAAGTATCGATTCTTCTTCAATCCCGGATTCTTACGTTTACACAATAGACAAAGACAATATCTATTTTCATCGTGCGTTTTTCATGATCTTTGATTTCAATCATGGTCACAATATTCTTTGGCAGTGATGACGGTCTCGGATGTCTAGGGTCGAGCAGGACTACTGCTCTTTACCCTAGTACATCGCTGTAGAACTGGTCCGGCCACGTGCGGGGCGGGCGAGCTTACTTTACATCAATCTCACTCACAAATGTGAGCGGTGTGAATTTCGGTAATATCTCTCCGGGTCTTGGCTTGTTGGACCTTGCTGGCTAAGTTCTTTATCTTCTGTCTTGATGATCTTTCTTCGCCAGCTTGTCACCCCTGGGGGTAGTCATCTGTATGTTCGGAAACTTTAGGGTATTTTTGGCTGGGATTGACTACCGGTACGCAAAATATCAATGGACATCCTGCCATTCGGATCATCGGTTAGGTAGGGATGAGCTATGTAGCTCGAGGTAGTGCAGACCTAAGTGCTTTGGTAGCACTTTTGGTCTGCACAGAGCTAGGTGACTACGGGTACTGAAGGGTGTTTGTCAGGTACCTGCAGGTTGCTGGGTAGGTGGTTCGGTGATCGTCATGACTCTTTTGTGGGTTGTCTACATCGGCCCATCGCCAGTGGTATGGTTCTCATTCTCACCTATTATCTGACTGAACGAAATGATCGTCGCGAACTATATACGTGAACAACACGTGGTTACGCCCACTACGTAATCCTTCGAGAATGGAAAGTCTACTCAGACGGCCAGTAGAGGCGCTCGAATTTCACTGGCAAATCCAGTTACGCAAATAGTACTGTTATTCATTGGTTACGGATGTATTGGTAGAACAAAATTGGTCATTCAAAATAACATAGGAATAGATCTAATGATTTTGTCTAAATTGACTACCTACTTGGAAAGTTTATATAACCCGATTATTATCAAAACGTCTGGGGCTGTCGAGCATGAAGGTTTCTTGTATGTTATTTCTCCAAACTTGCTTTAAGTTCAAATTTGAATTGGAATGTTTAATTTTACTTTTTACCAATGCAAAAAAAAATATTAAAAATAAAATGAATTTTCTAGAAAACGGTCAAGGGAATGATTTCAGAGTGTACGGGAATTGTTTCAGGACATATAAAGCTACTATTTCCCGCAGGAATTGAGAGAGTGCATGCATATTTCATTTAAAGGTGGTTCTAGCCTACTGTGACCACACATATACCTGACTGCTTTTTTCTGTGGTTTAATTTTCCAAATAGCTATAATACCAGTTTGAAGCTAGTCCTCTAACTCCGTATTTAGTCATCTTATGTAAAAGAATTTTATGGGAGACTAGGTCAAACGCCTTACTAAGATCTAAAAAGATACCAATAGTTTTCTCGCCGTTATCCAGTTTATCATGAAGTAAGTTTAAGAATTTGTTAATACAATTTAATGTTGACCGTCCTTTTCAAAAACCAAACTGGTTTTTATTAAATAGACTATATTTTTCGAAGAACACTATGATTTTATTTGATGCATATTTTTCAAAAACTTTTGCAAAAGTAGTTAAAATTCTAATGAACAGATTCTTTTATAAAGGTTTTTTCTGTTAACTAATTTAATCAATTTGCTATAATCTTGAAAAGCACTCACTTTATAACTATTTCTACTTTTGGTAATCTTTTATTTGTCTGCACTGCGGTCCTAGTATACTACCCTGCGGCACACCATGTTCCACTGCTAGCATGTTGCTAAGTTTATCATTGTAACACACACTTTGATTCATGAACTACACCTAAAATTCTAATTTATTTAATAAAATTTCTTTGGAAACGCAATTGAATGCTTTGCTTAGGTCTAGGGAAATTGCTAATGTTGAGTTAAAATATTCAAAGCCCTCGCTAATGAAATTAAAACGCTCACAAACAGCTTGTGAGGTATTTTTATCTTTCCTGAACCTAAATTGTTTATTTGTAAGTGTATTATGTGATTCCAGATAATTATTATTATTATTTTTTTAGTGTTTAATCAAAAAAATTTGTAATTGTTACATAATGAACAAAGAGCTCCGTCAGTTGAGAGAGTGTGAAGAGTACACTAATACTACATTTCGAAGAAGCATTTTCCCTGATCGAGAATCTTGTTAAAACTTCACCATATTTCCACAGCCGCAACTTCAACTAATAATAAAGACCTCTGCTGCACACGCGGCCGCTTTTCATCCCCCGGTGACACTAATGTTCCTAAGTATTTTATCAATTTTATTGTTCTGAAACCATCAAGCTCAGGGTGGGTATGAGAATTTAATGCCGGCGTACTTTCCTTTCCCGTCACTTTGTCATTTACTTGACTTGTTTATTGCCGTTTATTTAGAATTTATTTTTCATACGCGCAAGTTTATGATGCTATGAGGGTAGTTAATTATATCTAATTGGGGATTGTGATGTAATTTATATTTTAAATATACCTGCACTTGTTATTAAACTTGAAGTAATGCGAATTAGATACATCTAGATCATTAGAAATTCTTGGCATTTTTAAAGTCATTAATGTAGTCTGTTATTCTTGCATCTAATGTATAATTTGGATTCTAGTCTGGAGCGTTGAGAGAAAGAATATTACTATGCCTTCTAAAAATCTGTACTCGGTGCAAATTTCGCCAACAAAGTTGACACCGTCTGGAGATGATTCTTAATTGCAATTTTTAAGTCGTTATAAGTTAAAGACTAAATTTATATAAAAATTGCATAGAACCTTTTTTTTCTCAAAATCTGATTCTCTTCAGATCCAATAGTAGCTTTCTTAAAGTACTCCCTAGAATCTATAGGGAGTAGATACCAATCAGCAAACCCTCGTATAATATAGATACGTCTCTTTGATGCAGTTATACTAGTAGTCCAGTCAACGGGGATTTCACCTCTCTAATTTGAGTGCTAATGAATGGATTTTGATGAAACTTTGTGCAATGTGTTTGTAATGATGTTAATAAAAACGCTGAAAAAAGATTAGAGTGGGAAATGATCGGAATGGGTAGACAACATCCTCTTTTATCACAGATTCCGTAACTTGTAGAATTATGTCAAAAATGAAAAAAAGAAACAATATATTTATCTTTTTTTCGGCCCAAAATAAGATGTTTTTACTCTCGTGAATTTTTTCGAAAAATGTATATTTACCACTCGAAAATTCCTAAAAGTGGGGAGGGGAAATGTAAAAGTTAAAAAAATCTGAAAAAATTCAGGTGAATATATCATCGAATTACAAGACTTTTTTTATTTGCAGCTTTTCTGTAAAGTGCGGTTTCACAGAGTTTTTCCGGAAAAACATGATCTTTGAAATTGTAGCGCTTTAAAAATATGAAATTTAAAAATTTGAAACAATTCAGACGTATGCATTAAGGCCTTCTAAATATTTTTTGTCTCTTGAAAATTTTTTGTAACTTGCTAATTTTCCGAGTTACAGGCAGTTTTTCACGATAAATAATGTACTACATTGTGATTTAGTGTGTGTACAAGAACCAGAAACCTCAATACATATTTTTAGTCTTGTATTTCGATAATACCTACATTCACCTGAATTTTTTCATTTTTTTTTTAACTTGTATTTCCCCTCCCTCACTTTTAGGGATTTTCAAGTGGCCACATCTCGAATAATATGTATTTTTCGAAAAAATTTACAAGAGTAAAAACATTATTTTGGGCCAAAAAAGGTAAATATATTGTTTTTTTCATTTTTGACCTAATTCTGCAAGTTACGGAACCCGTGATAAAAGGGGTAGAAAACACCCCTTCCGATCATTTCCTACTTTAATCTTTTTTTTATCTGTTTTATTACCGTCATTACAAAAACATTGGACCAGGTTTCATCAAAATCCATTCATTAGCACTCAAGTTGACTGGACTATAGCTACTATTAAATTATAAGAAAAAAAAAAAATTCATATGATATAATCTTTCTAACCTAAAACTTCTATAGTTACTGGCAACTTATTGGTGGAATGGTGGAACTCGCAATATACTGCATAGTACATTGCTGATATTTAAATAAAATGTACTAACACGATCTTGGCTTAAATTCAATTCTCTACATTTACAACAGGCATAATCATCCAGAACGGCAAATTTATGATATAATTATGACTAATTTCAATTCAAAACTTGTTAATAGAAATCATTGTTGATTACAAAACATAATGCTTTTAAATTTATACATAAAAACCCAATAATCATTTAACAAACAAATAAATGTCTGTTGAATCCTTCGGTTGAAATTTATAATAGCTTTCTTGGCTTCACTTCAATTGTTTATATCTCCTAGCCTGTCGTCGATTAATCTTCGGCAGATTTATGAAAATTTTAAATAATAATTAGTTGTTTTCGAGCGATTTCTTGTTTGAAACTAGAAATAAACTATAATAAAACGTGTACGACCTGTGCTTCTTTTTTTTGTGCAATGTCAGAAAAATACATTTATTTTTATTTAAAATGAAAGAAATATCGTCATACGTTGTAAAGTAAATTTCAGGAATTTTTCTCTTTTATTTTCAATAAATCAGACATATCCCAAAACACATATATTTTTTTCAAGTCGCTTTTACGGAAAAGCCAAAGGAATAATGAGAAAAATGTATAGCACCTTCTCTGTAGGAAATCGTGTTCTGAATGCATTGACCTATGTTCGTTTAGCCTTAAAATGCACACTTTTCGAGATATATACGTCCAAATGAAAAAAAAACAACAAGAAAAAACGTATTATATGTATATATATCAAAAATCATGTCTTCTTTTTTAATACCTAGGAACATATCTGACGAACCAACTGAAAAGGGGACAAACAGTAAAGAAGAGAATAAAAACAGCATGCAGAGTCACAAGGGCAATTATACTGTTCATCGAGAAAAACAAACTGTCATGGGGCCTGACCAAACGGCTGTACATAGTCATCATACTGCCAACGATGACATATGGAGTTAAAAACGCGGCAACAACAAAAGCCAACAGAAGAAGTTTGAGAAGAGCTGAAAGAGACATCATCCAACTACTCAGAAAAACAACAGGACAAAAACAGCGACATAAAACATCAACACTACTAGAAGGGAAGACAATCACAAAAAGGATAGAAATGTACGCAATGAAGTATTGGGAACACGTCCAAAGAAGGGAACCAACACATCTACTGAAGAAAGCACTAACACTGAACAGCAGCAAACTAAAAATAGGGAGACCATGTTACACGTGGAAAACAACAATCGATAGGATCATGAACAAACTAGGAAAGGACCAAATATACTGGGAAAGAAAAGCGAGGGGAAAAATGAATTCCACAAAGAAATCGAAGCGATATATACTCTACCAGAATCAGAACCGGAGGAATCAGAAGGCTCAGAAGAAGAAGAAGATTTATGGAAGCAGAAGTACAAAAATAGGAGCACAAACAGCAGCGACACAACGCGGCAATAGGTAGAGGTAGAAGTCCAGAACCAAAAATACAAAAAAGGAGCTTAAACGCTCCCTCACGACACAATTCGGTAACGCATCTCACAAATACCTACACCTCCCATCCCATATTCCTTTACCATGCGCCATGTGCCTCTCGCTGCTGGCAACAAGCATGACCCTAGTCCAACCCAGCGTGGACCTAGAAGGCCCGGCTGTATAATCCTTGGGAGTGGCATTCAGAGTCGGTACCGCATGCTGGTAAATCAATCAATCAATCAATCAATCTCAAAAATCATGTCTTTTTTTTCTGCGCATAAGCAAAACCTTGTTCTGAAAGTTGAATACTTACTTCCTATTCAGAGAAACTGCTGTTCAGAATTTTTTTCTAAAACGGCGTTTTTTTCCCTAATTCGAGTGGATTATTACGTTAAAAGCACGAGTGTTCCTATTTGCAGAAAGCATTTCATGAAACAAAACCACAGAAACTTCTGCTTTCCCGCCAATATTGAAACCGGCCATCTTGTTGGTGGTATTATTGTCAACCTATAATTTCGCAGATTTGTAAATTCACCGGTGGAGCGCACTGGTAAGCAATAACATTATATAATTGGATATTTTGAAAAACATGCCAATCAGCTTCGAATTTTATCTACCGGTGCGCTCAGCGGTGAATTTAGAAAAGTGCGGAATTGTAGATTGACAATAATACAACCGACAAGATAGCCGCAGTTCACCCCAATTTACCAATGAAACATCAAGCGTTCCGCCGATAGTGACGCTTCTGATATAGGTCTTCAGTGACAAAACGTCAAAATATTACCGCGATATATGTCGACGCGTCGATACAAAAAATTGGAGCGATAAAATTTTCGTGTTGGTACTATCAAAAGTCGATTTAGGTTAGTGTACCACTAATAATGACATTTTATTGGTGCAATGTTGTCAAAAAACGGGCTTTCATTGGCTATCACGCTAATGAGTGGAGTAATCTGTGTAACTTTATTGGCACTAATTGGAGGCTATAACGTCTAATATAATTAAATTATGAGTCAGCATGTATGGAAATAAAATAAAACAATCTAATGCAAGATGTTTAACTTTCTTACAATTAATTATTATTACTTCGTTGATTATTTTTAGAACATCAGCGTCGACCAGCTTTCCTAACACAATAAATAAAATATATAGGTATTCAACCACAAAAAACACACTTTCAACCTGAATGATGGAAAAGCACCTCACGTCGCCATTGCATTTCTGCTTTGTTTGTTTTTTTATTTAAGTAATAGAAACATTCATACAAATGGGTATAATAGGGAGGACGCGCATCTTGTCAAGAAGACTTCCATTTGGGATGGGATAGCAAGCAAGAACCGTGGAACGAGGGGCCCCGGCCCCGGCATGCCCTTGGCGTCGCGACCAATGCCGCTACGGCCACGTCTGCAACCTGTCCACATAAATCTGTCATCGACTGACACTTACACCGTACACCCCACTCAGAGGCTCTGATGCCAGTGCTCGGGATCTGGACAGGACAGAGTTTCAGATAGATCTCGTGGCACATCTTCTCCGCATGCTAGGATTGTTATTTATACGCGACAGCCACTCTGTTTTCTTCAGGCTTCCTTCATGTTCGAAGACTGCAGATAACCTACTGACAAATTCGGTTTAAATCACTCGTTTCGTTACAGCTTTGTCCGGATACCAGCAGAAATTACATTTATTTCGGTTACGCTAAACTTATTTGTTTAATGAGAGTTGTTTATTTAGGGATTGGTCAATGAAAAACTCCCAAAACGAAACAGATAGATAGTTCAATCAGATCAAGCGCAATAATTAAACATTTTTATAGCCGTTTTAATGATATGTAATAACTAATAAATCATAACAGTGATTTTTAACGATTATTTTATAGTTAACGATAGGATTTTGCAGAGTGAGAGGGAAATATGCGTTTATTTTCGGTTTATTATAAATATTTAAAAAACCATAAATGGTATAATCTTTAAAATAGCTTCAAATACTTCCCATTGCTCTAAGAAATAGGTACAACCTTATACAGTTTTTATCATATATTTTGTATGTAGTTAAATGCCATACTCTAATAATGAAATTAGAAACTATTTTCATTGACAAACTATGATATTCAAGTACAACAGAAATTTAGAATACAAAATATATATAGTCATATTCGTTAGAATAACAGCAATTATTTAAAACACTTTAAAAAATTATACTATGTTTGGTTTTTTAATTATTTATAATAAACCGAAAATAAACGCATATTTCCCTCTCACTCTACAAAATGCAATCCTTAAGCGAAAGGAAATTAACAGATTGATCGACTTGTCTGTAAGGAACGATAAACATTTAAAATCATTTCAAAATGATAAAAATATCATATTTTGCAATGGCAATCTACAAATATTAGAATAACCCAAATACTACCATTCTCAATTACCAATTAGATATAGGAAATCCATCAGAGAGCCCACCTGCAATGTTTATTTTATCATGAGTAATTAACGTATTCGCTCAAAATTTGATTCTCTATCAGTTTCAGTAGTTACTACACTGGACGAAAATTCAGAAATACAAAGTGTAATAACTTGTAAGCTTCATTGACTCCATTATACTTAACACAATTTGTATAATTTTGAAATCGTTGCTTTACCCAATGTTCCTTATTTTCACAAAAATCACTTGAATTTTAACAAATAAAAAAAATTGTAAAGGTACTTACACAAAACTTCCCTCTCTGTTTGGCATTATTTATTTATGAATTATTTTTTCTTGGATTACCACCTTGTTTTTTTTTATTAAAATTATATCGGATTTTTTTCTTGGTAATAGTGGCAAATGCATATCACATATCATTTTCCTCTGTCGTTTCTTATTCTTTAAAGTGACCATCCACCCTGTATAAATTTCATTAAAAGCATGTCAAGTTTCCTCCT
Organism: Rutpela maculata; assembly: GCA_936432065.2. Lineage (NCBI taxonomy): Eukaryota > Metazoa > Arthropoda > Insecta > Coleoptera > Cerambycidae > Rutpela > Rutpela maculata. The sequence goes on from OW386286.2 coordinate 255,283,016, forward strand.
CGATAATGGTCTCTGCAGTCCAAATAATATTTCCAAAATAATTATTTTTTAGAGTGACCACCCTGCATATTTTTCATATTCTTCTTTCTTGGCAACTACATATGAAGTATTATTGTCCTCAGTCACATTTTTTTCACTACTTTTTTTAGGGTGATCACCCTGTATATTTTTCATAGTTTTCTTCCTTGACAATTGTTTTAACTGCTTGTGAAATATTAACGCCCTCCGACACATTTTTTCATAATTTTTTTTAGGGTGGCCACCCTTAATATTTTTTTAATATTTTTCCTTCTTTGACAATCAGGTTAACTACATGCAAATATTATTGTCTTACGTCATATTTGTTCATTAATTTTCTGTAGGATGAGTGTCCTGTATATTTTTTCCGTGTTTTTCCATCTGCGACAGTTAACTAAATGCAAAATATTATTGTCCTACGTCACATTTTTTCATATTTTTTTTGTAGGTGATCACCCTCTATACAGGGTGTTTCGAAAAAATTGGGACAACGCTTAGCCGCAGATTCTTGTCATCAAAGGTGAGGTACGGTACCGGTTTCAGTGACTGGACATCATCCCCTCTACCTCTCTTGACCCTCCACAACTGACATCTGAAGTAGGGTTTTTTATTTCATTTTCCCTACACAATCAAATATTACCCACAATAAAATAAAAAATGAATTAGTATTAAGTTTGAAATCGCTTGATATTCATAAACAAATATGGTTTAACTATATAGAGACCAGCTATCAATATAATACATGATCTTGGAAGTCATTCTCCGGAACACCTGGTCGCTGTGTCATTCCGCGCGCCTCGGCCGCGATATGTGACACAGTGAATATATTATTATTGTAAAACTGATATATTAATGACTTATTTTTTGACATGTTATGATATTTAAATAAAATAAAGGAATATGTAATTTGATAATTTGGTAATTTGGTGACTGGACATCGATCGGCCGCTTCATCCGACCGTACATTCACCACGACCCTGCGCGACGTGGTTGTGCGGTCGGCTCTGAACCGGGATCCGACTCGGGTGCATATTTGTATGTTAAATATTTAATAAATCTGTTTTGATTGATTTTGATTGGACATCGATCGGCGAAGTCAAGCACGCCGATGCGAGTCCGTCACTTTGATGGGTGACCGTAACTCATCTCGCCGTCCTAGTTAAGTGGTAGAGTAGCATTAGCTAAACTTCGCCAGGACGTTAATCTAAATAAGGCATTAAAAAAAAAACAAGTCGATTTAAACCGTAGCGGTCTAACTCTTTTCGTGTTTTCAAGATACAGAACGGTAAAATAAATAAATTGTATTCGTATTTTGTCCCTATCTTGGAGATTATTTTGTGAATCTTCTTCAAAATCGGTAACGACATGTTTTTGAAGTCGCTAAGTACGACGGTGATATTGCCAATGTCACATTTTATAGATGGCGCTACTTACAGTACTTTTATGTGACACTTTAAGCCTTTTTCAAGTTAGGTTTTGGACATTGTCTTTTATTATAATCGAAACGCAATTTAATTTTCCTAAAGAAAAGGTGTACGTGTTTAAACGCGATAAATTGCATCCTTTCAGAGAAATACGCGATTTACAATTTTATCACACATCAGTTCGAAGAAATTCAATTGTACCTAAAAGGTGTACGTCAACTATGATATCTTGAAATCGTCAGTAGTGCTTGTTGTAGATTGGTATAATAGTCTCCAAAATAGAGACAAAACACGAATACAATATTTTTACTTTACCACGTTGTATCTTGAAGATGAAAAGTAGACCGCTACTTTTTGGCTTGTGAACAAACAGACAGTCAGACTGACCAAATTTAATATCTTTAATTTTCGGTTAGTACATATCGGAGAAATCTCGGAGGGTGATTTTTTCATGATTACAATTAATATTTTCCTTCGGTAAACGAGAAGTAAAAAAACTATTTTTTGTTAAGAAACTGTTTGTAACAATTAATAATTGAAGACACAAGTGGATGAAGGGTCTATGTAACAACAAAGTGATTTTGAGATAATTGATCTCAAGTTTTTAACAACCTACCAACTTCAACAGTACATAGATCCTTTATTAATTTATAAATTAGATATTTTTGCATTAGAATCAAATGTAATGTAACTGGGGGAATTTTGTGTACTTATAGCTTTCATGCATATAAAAAACTCGTTTTTTTCAACCGTTTTTTTTTTGAGATAATTGATCTTAAAGTTTTTAACAACCTATCAACTTCAACATTATATAGATCCTTTATAAATTTAAAAATCAGATATTTTTGCATTAGAAACAAATGTAATGTACCTAAGTAAATTTTGTGTACTTATAGCCTTCACTCATATAAAAAACTCGTTTTTTTCGAAAATGTCACATAGATCCTTCATCCACTTGTGTCTTCAATTATTAATAATAATATGCAACAAAAATAACCTATATTCATGGTTTATGTTAATTGTATTATCTTAACAAATCAATTGCCTGAAATATATTCGCAGGAAAACTAGGTTTACAGATTAATTTAATAAACCGGGGTTTGTGCGTTTATTGTGAGTTTTGTAAAATGATTACTTGCGACTATTAAAGTACAAGACTGATAATAACGAATTTCAATAAGAGTCTATTCTGACAATAGGCGAAGAGACTTACTTTACGCTGGCGCCATTCTCTGCATCGTTTCATCGCGAGGTTGTTCTGTATTTTCAAATGCGTTTTTGTCGAAAACTGTTAAAGAGTTTCAAATAAAAAAGTGGCTTCCAGCCTTTATCTTTATTTCTTCCCGATATACTCGGTATCTATTTTGAAGGATAAAAAAGTTTCCCGCTTGTTATATTTAGCTCCACAAATTCTCACATTTTATCGATGTAGCCTTGGAAAAACTTCACCTTACAGTTATAAAAAATTTTACCGTCATATTAAATATTTTGTTAACAAATATTTAGTGATAACGCGATGAAAATTTGAGAAAGACTCATCGTTCCGTTCTTAAGTTAGAGTGAGTTAAAAGGAAAGAATAATTACTAATAAATATGCCAAGAACGAGCGGAAGAACGGTCCACAAAAACTGTTGCCGGTGTTAAGTAACTGTGTTTAATAGTTAAACCACTCAACAGATCATTATTCAATAGGGTTCTATTCTGATAATAGACGAAGCGACTAAAACAAATTCAAGTGGATCCGTTAAGAATTGTGGCCTGTAGAATATGTCCGTATATACACACGTACGTATGTACAGATCAACAGACGAAGATCTACGGCAATTTTCACTAGCACTTTTAGACCTTAATGAAAATTCAAATCAATATAAATACCGGTAAAAATAATAATAAAAAAGAGGCAATGTCAATATCTATTGATGAATACAATGACTTTTTTTACCCAAATTGCAGACAAACTAGTAAGTCAAGTATCCAATTCAACAATTCTACACACATGGAATATTTATATAATAATGCCAAAACAAGTAATTTATCAATTTTTCTTTACCTCGCTGGAGAATTAGAAGTAAAAAATGTTTTTAAGATCTCTAAAGAATTCTCAAGTTACCGGCCTGTACAATCACACAATTGACATGTGCAAAGAAAACTTAGTATCTTTATCTACCCCACTAACCCATATTATTAACCTCATGCTTGAGACAGGCGTATTTCCAAACAATATAAAAAGAGCAAAAATTATTCCTTTGTTAAGATCAGGAGATATTGATTTATCCAATTGTAGACCAATAGCGCTATTACCCATTTTAGCTAATGAAAAAATTAGAATAATTAGATATTAGAATAATAAATTATTTTGAATCTTGTAATATTTTACAAACAGGCAATTTGGGTACAGGAAAGGTAAAAATACGTCAGTGACAATGCTAGGATTAGTAAATTTTATTAGTGAGAGCTTTGAAAATGGGAACTCCACATTGGCACTTTTTCTAGATATAAGTAAAGCATTTAATTGTGTTCCAAGGAGATTCTACTTAATAAGCTAGAATTTTACTTTTCAGATAGGTATCAGTGTGTGTTTTGTAAAGATAAACTTAGGCAACATGCTGCCAGTACAACATGGTAGTGAATTGGGGCCGCTACTATTTTTAATATACGTAAATGACACCTGACATTATGTCAACTTTTACGGTTTTTTTGCGGATGATACTACTTTTACGAGACAGTTGAAGGATTCTAGCAGTAATGTTGTTGACATTGCAAATGACATTACAATTAGAGCCTCTTACTGGTTTAATGCAAACAAGTTATGCTTAAATACAAATAAAACATACACATTACTTTTCCCTACGAAGAATAGTACCTCGGAAATCGTAAAATTTCTAGGCCTGACCTTAGATAATAAGTTGTCTTGGCATTCACATATTAACAACTTAACTACGAAATTGTCTAAGAAAATATATGCAATTAGACAGACTAAAAACAGGTCGAACCTGAACGCTGCACTTATGGCTTATCGTGCATTATTCCCCAGTGCTATGATATATGATTTGATCGACTGAGGTACATCCAACTCAATTTCAGATGTTTTTATTGTACAAAAAAGAGCCATGCATAAAAGCCTTCAGCGGACGTGAATCAACTTGAAAGTTGTAAACCATGATTTATTAAATTTAATATAATGACTTTACCATCAGAAGTAATCTACTGTCACTTAATTCATATAAAGGCACATTTGAGCGAATATGAAAAGAATGGTGAAACTCACAAATGCAATACCCGTAATCGGGATAAAATACAAACACCGCTCCAGAGATTGACTTATACAAAGAGAATTAACTGCGGAATTGAATTATTTAATTCACTTCCAAATATTATTAAGGAATTGCCCATTAGACAGTTTAAAATAAAATTAAAACTGCATCTTTGAGCCAGTGCTTACTATAATCTAATAAATTTTAATTATATGTAAATATATATTATGGTGTTGACTATATTCAGATCATATCCTAATGTTTGTTATATACTTGTGTTTTATTTTATGTGTGTATATGTTTATGTTTATATTATGTTGCATGCCATCTTTGACTATAATAAGGACTCGGTCCTAATGTTATATGTTATATTTTAGTTTTATGTGTTTTTGTTTATATTTTTGTATTCTTTTATGTGACTTGTCAAAACACTACGGTGTAATTACTGTTTGACTAATAAAATTGTTATTATTATTATTATTATTATCTAAAAATGGTACCATTTTTGAGAAACTTCTCTTATCAAAACGTTATAGTAAAACTACTTTTATCATCTAAACTGAGTATTGGCGAGCGCTGAGTGCGAATAAAGCACACACCAAGCGGCTATGCATTATTCATGGAATAGTGTCACAATAATAAATATTGACCAGTCTTAAGCGTCAAGATATTTCTGTGACATTTCAGGTGAACCTGAAAAACGCTTTGTAACCTCTTGGAAAAACTAACTGAAGCCACCTTGTCGAGCAGTAATTTAGCTCAACAATTTGGAGCATCCAAATAGCGATTATTGGCGATGTTGTTAATGTAGACAATGAATACAAAATAACTGAGCCCTAAAGAATGTAAGAACTACAAAAAGCCATCAAGAAAACACGTTTCAGCCCGACTTTAAATTTCAATTAATCAACGAGTTGTCAACGCCAACAGAATTGGGATGTCCCTTAAAGTAAATTTAAATAATTTTACAGTTGTAGCCTGTTTTTGTTACTGTAATGTTCTGTTTAATTTTGTTCGGTACTAAACAATGGCCGAGTGTGTTGATATATTTATTATACCCGCAGACGGCTGCACATGATAGACATGCCCACATGATTTGATATGGACTGATAACTAACTATTTTGGTTCGGGTTTATACCTGGTCATGTTTAACTATCATTGGCATAGTAATGCTAATGAGGAAAAATTATGTCGACGTGGCATTGCGACTCTTCTATTATGCGGCTACCTCAAAGCTGCTGTCTGAACTTCAAAATAATAATTATAATAATAGTAACCTATACATTTATTGTTCTTGTTTTAATAGTATTTTTCTTTTTAGAAAAGTGGACTAAAAAGAGTACATTCTCTATTTTTGCTGTACGTTTTATTTTAAAACAAAACTTAAAAGGTTTAAAAATACATATAAATTATTTTTTATTTTGTCCTTTTTACACTCAATATTTTTCAAATAGGTTGTAAGGTTTCGAATAGGCGTGTGAAAATTGAAAATTTAGTTTCTATTTTTTAATTTAAAATTCCCAAATGGACCCAACAAGAGACACTTTCAATTTCATTCGCATTATGCCGAACAAAAGATAATGTAATTGGCGCCAACGAAGAGAAAAGATAACAAAGGTATGTCAGGTGTCACATTTTAACATATAACTTTGTTATATTGACTCATAGTGAAATAACCATTAAGTTTAGCGACATCTAGTTTTCACCATACAATTTTTTTTTTTTTTTTATTAGCCTTATTTATATTAATGTCCTGGCGGAGTTCAGCCGTAGGCTGATCTTCTACTCTACCAGGACAGACACTCACACATAGACAACATCACAACACCCATTCCCTGCCACGTTGCCATCTGCCGCAGCTGAGACTCGAACTCAGGAGAGGAGAGCGACTAGACCGTGTTGTCTCTCACACAACCGCAGTCTAGCTCACTGCTACCATCTCGGTAAAACGTGAAAAACCCCACTACACATCCATACCCTAGCCAGGATTCGAACCCAGGACTCTGTGGTCGCAAACCTAGCATCCTAAGCACTGCGCCACCGAGCCGGTAATTCATCACACATTTAAGAATGGTTTGGCAACATTGGTTTGAAAATAATTATTGTGAAGTTGACAAACCTGACATGGAACTTCTAACCTAAGAAACTAACATTCAAAGAGGCCTGCAAACTTTTGTTGCTGTAGCCGTAAGTATTTGCACCACGTTACAAAATGTATTTGCTATAACAATACGGTATCCTAACAAAGCTATGTTAAAGAAATTAAAAATACTTGTACACACTTTTTGTTTATAAATTTTTTGTCAGAATAACGCTCTTAGACATCGTTTTCGGGGTTACTTTGAACGCGTTCAATGAAGCCCCAGGTTACAAATTACCTCTATTTTTTCTTCTAGAAAATGGTCTGCTCGTACAAAAGAAAAACTGGTGCAAGAAAATACGCCAATTTCACTCCAGAAGTCTTTTTATGAAATAAAATACAAAAAAAAGTTTTTGCGTGAATCATCTAAAACATAAGGAATTTCATTAGGGACGCTAAGTCACAAACTACGAGGAAAGCATGCCACCAAGATTGGCCACCCCCTTGCCCTCACAGAGGAGGAAATTAATACGTATGCAATAGATAGTTTAGTTCCATTCATTGTTTTCTGTGTACCTTCTTTTTTTAAACCGTACAGGTATTGCCAAATATTAGTTTAGTTTCGTTTATATTATATTTTGTTGGAATACTGCTGTTTTTTTTATGATGTTTTGTTATAATGAGTGCCTTAATACTGTTTGTGAATAATAAAATACATTATTTTATGTAAATTGTGTATTTCTGTTGCATAATTTTTTTTTTCCCGGAAACAAGGGGTTTCTAGTTTTTAGGTGTTCAAAGAAACCTTATCTGAGAGGTTACATTGAAATCGCATGGTTTCATTATAGGCGTTCAAAGTAACCTCGACCGTGGGATAACTTTGAACACCCACAAATTAATTAAAAAAAAAATTGTTATTGATTATTTTAAAATCTAATTTTTTGTCAGTAGAAAGCTCCAACTGACGCCCCTGACATATTTTTTTGAAATTTTTTATTCGCTGCCTTACTTGAGATATATAGATTTAAAACAAAAAACCGTCCGATTTACGGTATATGGAAATAATTGTTTATGGAACTTTAATAATATACTATTTGAAATCGTCTACCTCTAAAATCCTATAAAACTATATCCCACACCGGTAGTGGGGTGGAGGTAGTGATAGGGGGGTGGTAGAAGGGATGGATGAAGTAAAAAAAAATATTTTGAGGCCTTTGGTTCATGTACACACAATAAATCACAATTTTTTTTCACCCTTTTATAATGGGGTGTTGGTAGTAATGGGGGTGGTTAATGCCAAAAACTTTTTTGCGACAGTGGCTTCTCTTGTATAGACTAAATACTTATTTTATGGAGTCTTACCTGCTTGCTTTATCTATTTACCCCCATTTGCCCCCCAAACCTTCAAGGGAATAAGATGAAAATATAATCTAGTTTCAGATCTCGTTAAAATACATACGTGTACCAAATTTCAAGTCAATATCTTAAACGGTTCCAGAGTAATCGTGTGCACAAAAAAAAGGTACAGACAGAACGACAGACATTTTTTTTTGCTCAGACTTAAAATCTCAACGTTTCATGACATTCTAAACCTATTTGAACGATACATTTAAAAAAAAAAAATTGTCGTTAGTATACTTCCACTGGATGTGCAAGTAACTGGGTGAAAACCATTATTTGAATTCCGGATTAACGACCTGGTATTTTAAGAGAAATTTTCTTTACAGTAGACCGATTTATACAATTAATTATTTTTATCCACGACCACTATATTAGGATGGTATAATACGTCTATTTTCCGTGGATTAAAGGCTCTTTAATACATTAGTAGATTCGAATTCATAATACCACGCTTCGATTTCATAGAAGAACGATCTTCTTGTCATTTTGACCGGTATTAATCAAATTAACATGATTTCAACCGGAGTGAAGAAATTCTCAGCATTCTCACTCATTTTTTCTGTCGATTTTGTAATTTTTTTGGCTTTTGTCAACTATTAAACAAACTCATGTTATAGAAATGATTCAAATACCTTCTATTTTTTCGCTCAAAATCAAAAGATTCTTAGTCAAAATAAATTTGTCAAATCTGACGTTTTTCAAAATCAGATTTTTTCACCTGCTCTCATATGGATTTCACGCTCCTAATTTGACCGTGGTCCTGGATAAAACGTTGAATTACATTTGGGGATTAACAGCCTCTCAATCTTAAAGGCTTGTTAATCCCCTTATATCTGTACCTGAGGGGTAAATTATAGTATCTCCATTTTTTGTTAAAATCGAGTTAATACTTGTTCTCATACACCAGCAACACAAATTGTATAATGTTAAATGATCTTAACTCCACTATTACTAGTTCCTAAGATACAATGTTTTGAAAAAATCATATTGGTAATTCTCTTTGAGGTAAAAAGTCGTATCTATGCGAAGAACGATTCTGTGCAGTGATTTTCACCAAAACTAAAGAGGTAAACAATCGTGACTCCACTTCATGTTTTTGTTATTATGTGTTAGTGCTAAAAATGGTATCAAGAAGTAAAAAATAGTAAATCTTGCATCAAATGCTACTGGTTGACCTGCAGAGAGATGAGTAGAAATTACTTATATCTAATAAATTTTTGTAAACAATGGCATTAAAGTTAGATTATGTTAAAAATTAAAGTGTTTGTAAATGAAATATATCTCAGAGTGTTTATGTAATGTTACAATTTAACTTTTAGCAGCGTATGTTGAAAGTGATCTGCTTAAAACTCGTCATTTAATTATTCAATTTTTTTCTATTAAATCCCATTGGAGATACTACTATCTACCACTAAGTCTTTAAATAATATCTAAAATTACCTAACATATCTTGTCTGCAAATATAGCAAAGCAAAATTAGCAAAAGGGAGTATCTGATTGAAAATGAAATCTGCGAATCATAACATTCATAATATTTCCTGCGTGTAACCTTTTTAAAGATGTTTTGGAGTTACGATTTACGTTTTTTTTTTATTTATCTGATTTTTTATTTAGTGGTAAACAATCTCAAGTGCCTTAATTATGGTCAGGTGCAGTTTGTTATTTGTAGTTCTTTTATAAAACATCTCAGTTAAATTACTGTTTTATAAACTAAAGAAATCAAATTGCTAGTTTTCTTTTACATCTGAAAAAAATACGCAAGTAGCCTATTTAAAACTTTAAACCCCGTTTTCTCTAAATTTATAACAAATGAGATAAGATTGTTTACTTCTCAGGTACAGATATAATTAATTATTTATTTATTTGCTTTCATCATGCTTAGATAATATTATTTAGATATTAGCAAATCGCAACTTACACACTTTTTTATTTACTATGAAATTATCTGCTTTCTGTATATTGTTGCTTTAATCTGGGCAACAAGTAAGTTGTGATTTGCTTAATACCTAAATAATATTCTCTAGACCAATTTATCAAGATTAGGGTAGCACCCGCTAATTATTTCAACAAATCTATGAAGCCCATGTGGTGTATGTAGCACATTCTGATACGTTTGGTTCAAAATTCTTCCTTTAAGAGTGAATTACCTTTTTTGGTCAGTTTTAGTTTTGTGTGTTACATCCAACCATCACTTCCACTAAATATGAGTTAAAGTTGCTTTTCCTGTCACTATCAATAAGGCCACTCGCACATCTGTTATGATTTTCAGAGAAAGTGTATCTTGTTTTAACTGTCCACGAAATGCTTTGCCACAGCTCCTGCAATATACTTTTGCGCCGTCAAATTGCATTCCAGGATATCGAGAATCCACAAGTTTACTGTCAAGGATGCCAACGAGACATTTTGAAAACCGCCGTGGACTCATAATTCCGCGTTGTTCCTATCGTATTCTTCTCAATGCACTAGAAATGTTGCAGTTTCTGACTTTATATCCTCCGTCCCTTATGTCTTGTTCTTATCAATTTTGACTCAAGAACCGTAAACGTCAAGGAAGCCAGATCAAGCAACGGTGCCACCATTACTGTGACATATTCTTTTAATAACATTAACGCACACGCACAATTCATTGAAATAATTGAGACATAAAACATTTTCAGTATCCTTGTATACCGTGCGTGTAATTGCCCATTAGGCATGTACATTCACGTAGCGCGAGATATATGACAACACAGCGCAGTAAACTCGTCCGTCAGCGGAGTATCCCAGCTCTCGGTAATTTCATTTCAGCCAGCTGGCACACGCGATGTTGTAATTCTTACTCCCTATGCCTAGCCCGCCACTACACACGGTATAAATATCGTGAACTAAATGTGTGTGGAAAGTTTCAAGAATGTAACAATTTTTTCCTTTTCCGCTCAATGTCAGATTATAATATATTGTTTATTATTCAGTGTGTTATTTTACTTAATTTTCGAATTTTTTTTCTGCTTGAATTAGAATATGTATTTTTCCTCTTCATTGCCTTAACCTGATTAGCTTTTAAATTATTGAAATTCTTGCGAATTGCAGTACAAGCAGACAAAGCATTGAAGTTTCTGACAGAAATTGACAAAATTATGTCAAATTTATTAAAAGTAAGTAATGGAAATAAATGCCTGGTTCAAGGAAACATACATTTTGTTTTTCTATACGGCGGATATTAATCCTTGATTCACAAAAAAATCCGATAGAAAACTGTCTTATCTACAGTGGATTCTGATTCAATTCACAGAAAAATCTGATAAAAATGATCTAAACAAAATATTAAACTATGAAAAATATGGATTATAAAAATTAACACCCAGTATAACAAAATATTTCGGAAAAGTTGGTACACGTATAATAAAAAAAAACGTATTTTTACCTAGTAATTCATTTTGCAAGAAACATTTTTGCACTAAATTTTAAAGTTCATGCTGTAAAACCCTTGCCTTAGGTTATGTTAGGTATAGAGTTCTTGGTTTAAGGTTCTATTAGGCTTAGGTTATGTTAGGTTTAATATTCTTGTTTTAAAGTTCTTGGTGTTAGGTGTTTATTATATTATTAGCAGATAAAAAGTAAATAAATATTAATATGACCTACTTACGGTTATGTTTAAAATTAATGGAGGACTGAATAGCATATTTATGATTGATAATTAATGTATGGCAGCCATATTGGAGATATTTGAAAATTTCAGAAAACTTGTTCCTTTTTAAATTTTTTAATAATTCTTAGGAATAGCCTTTTTGGTTTAATGCGTTTAATTTAATTTTAAGTTAGTTTTATCATCCTGTTGCCACCATATTGGATCCGCCGTCTTAAATTTCTTCCTGGAACTTGTATTTTAACGAAAATATTTCATTTTTCATAATTTTTTAGCATTTTATAGCTGCCATTGATTCCGCCATCTTGAAGGTTGGTTTATGACAATTTGGATATCAGATTCGTAATCAGTGACCTCAAAAATCCCCCCGAGTAACAAGATTTATGTAAATTGGACTAAAAAAAAATATATTATATATATTATATTAAGATTTAAATAAAAAATGGACAAATTACAATTCGTACCACTGTGCGCCGTATGAAATAGATATATACGTGACAATTATTTATATTTACATTCAATTTCTCTTCTAATAATAATTCCAATTCATAAAATATTTATATAGTGTGTCCCATATCAAGTTTGTATCCTTATATGATGTAGTGCGCGTCGAATTTTATTTTTTTTCGAAGTGTTCCACCAACTTTTTTCTAACGCAACGTTTTTGAGTAATAGTGCATATAAAGTATTACAACATATATTATTTCAGTGACTGTAAGTCACAGAGAACACGGAAATATTAATTATTATATTTTTTATTTATTTTTTTAATGATGTGCGTAATTATTCTAAAAATTCAAAAAAAAGTATAAAATATACTCTTTAAGGTTACCTGAAACCTCCCGTTGATTTTACCTCTCTACTCAATTAGTTTTCGAGATATGTCTCTTTGAAAGATAGTCATGCATGCGCTCATTTTTATCTCATCTCAAGGTCAAAGCGGAGTACGACGGCAAAACACATATAAATCGCGTTCATACATCAAGTCGATATTAAAACATAAGTTTTTATTTATTAGATATCTATTACGTTCCTGTAACATTTGGTACCATTTTTAGAATAAATTTATTACTAAAAATTACATTTTAGCTGGAAACACTGAGTATGTCTTCATTTCGTCGTTTTCCTCATGTTTGAGAATGTTTCATAAGGTGTTTATAATATAATATTATATCTGCATAGAGGCCGTCTCTGTAATGAAGATTTTCCGTCCGAACTTGGATGATAAAATATGAGAGAGTTCATCATATACTCCATCACGTCGACATGTTTTAATTAATACTAATCAAATAACTATATTTCAATAAGCCAATCGAATGGTGAACTAATATTTGGCGATTTATTTATATAATTTTTTTTGTATGTTTTGTCACAATTAATAATTGGCAGATCTACAACCAAATCTGAACGAGATGCCGAATTAGCTTCCGGACATATTTATTTCCCAGATATTCCTTCCAGTGCGCGTCTTCGAAATTTACTTTAATTGTGCATTTTTATGCAAAGTCAGTTTCGTGTTTAGCAATCTGTCCAAAAGATGTAAATTTCTATCGAACTGAATAAATAGCGATCCGGCTCCCGCTCAGTTTATTCTGTGGCAATATCCACGTCTGAACATTACCTGGCCCATAAAAAATCCAGTTTCCTATAGAACAGGCGATCTGTATTCTGCTGGAATCCCAGATAGCTGAGATACAATCGCCCTGCGAGCGAATATATTTGCGGGAGGAACAATATATTGGCTTAATGTATAGTAAATGAGCCCCAGGCTGACTACTTTTCCGCTCCCTGATACCTCACCATGCTACGTTTTACAAATTTTCCAACATATTAAAACTTTTGCTCTGCTTTTAAAATATGTACAGATGACTACGTCGATACTATGTCGGTGATTTTGTTTTAGTTCAGAAGTTTGACGTATAAATTCACTGTTTGAAGCACAGGAATATTTTACTTAATTACCTATATAAGCCACAGACATTGTTTATTTAATGTACCATTTTCAAATCTACAAAAAAATATATAAAAAATAATTTCGGAAAATTGTTGAGAAAGGTAACTTTTATGTTTACTACTTAAGTATTAAGAAAATATGAATAATATTCGCAATAATTTAATCTTACGTTTATTGCAACACAAACACTTGAATAAGAATAGTTTAAATAGTTCAAGTATAAGCCTATCCACTACAGAATAATTTTTATTTATAAATTATCCCCAAGAAATGGTTCGGATTCTACTATAAACTTTACACATATGCGTGCTCACTAATATGTTCTTCAATCTTAACGTACTGTTATATTTCTTTACACAACAGGAACTCTGAATTTATAGGTATTAACTTCGGGGTACCCCAAGGGTCTGTATTGAGCCCGACCCTTTTCCTCATTTTCATAAATGACCTCCCTAATAATACCGTAGCAGCTAAATCGGTTCTTTTTGCGGACGATACAACATTGATATACAGCAACACAGATGCTAGTGCATTGCTATCCAACGTGAACGATAGTTTATCAGTAATTCAAGACTGGCTCTTATCAAACAAACTATTGTTAAACAAGAACAAAACCGAAACAATGATCTTAAGTTTAAGGCACCAGACATTAGACGATGTTGCTTCCACCAATTGTGTAAAATTTCTAGACGTCCGGCTGGACAATAAATTAACGTGGGAAAAATATTCAAATTTTATCTGTAACAAAGTTTCAAAAAATATTTATCTTTTACGTTATCTTGCGAGTTGTGTATCACAGACAACTATGTTAGCGGCATATTACGGATCAATAAATTCCGTAATCACCTACGCAAACTTGATTTGGGGTCACTCTTCACACACTGCATCTGCATTCGCTATCCAAAGACGAACAGTAAGAGTAATTGCGAGCCAGGGAAAACTGTAATGACTCGTTGAAAAGATTAAAAATTCCAACTTTGTTTAGCGCTTATATACTGCAATGCCTCCTTTATGTTAAAGACAATGAAGACATTTATACACCACGTGATCAGATTCACTTGTATCCCACTCGCAATAAAAACCAATTAAATACTGATTTTTTGCGTTTGTCAAAAACACGTGATGGGACAGGATATTATTCAATAAATTGTTTTAATGCATTACCCCATAGAATTCAGCAAAACTGTATTATTAGTATGTCAGGTTCACCAAAGAAATCTGCACTTTTTGATTGGAATGTGCCACTTTCTGTTGTCATAGCTGATGCCAACTTTTCAGATAGGTGGCTACTTGAAAATCCGTGCAGAACACCAAAATGGGGGCCATTAAAGATGGCCGCCATTAGCCGCACTAATTTTTTTTGAATTTCAGCTCCTAATGGTCCGATTTCGATTTTCTTTTTTTTGCTTGAAAGCTCTTGTAAAGAGGGCACTTGTTTTGCCTCTATACATTTATTTCTACACCTTAAAGGTTCTGCGCAATTTTTAAAAACCTGTAAATTTCACTTTTCTCACGAATTTCATTGATAAATAAGTTTTTAATTGTGCTCAACACCCCTTCTTTCCCCACAATAAAGGGTTTATCTATATAGGAAGAAACACTTGTTTTCATAAACAGCAGTGATTTTAATTATTTTGAAAAAATGTATTAAATTAAGGAAACTAATTTTTACAAACAAAAAACGACTAAATACTAAGAAATACTCATGTAAATGAACTGCTTCTATACAGCTCTTATGACTCTAGATCCCGCAATTATCTTCTTCATTTTCCAATTCATCTCTGGAACAAAATAATTATTTATTATTATATTAAGGCATTGGATCAACAAAGCATGCTTTTGAAACTGTGAAACGAATTTAAAAATAATCAATTAAAAGCATACCTTTTATTGTATTTATTGCTGCATTATTGACCCCCAGTGCAGTTCATGCAAACTAGCGTGCATGGAAGCTTGGCCATTGAACAGGAGCATCGTGTACAGCATACGGAACAACTACACTTAACCAATTCTCTTGCCATAATAGAAGAAAGAGAAGATCACACCGGCGTCCATTCCCCAGTAACCGTGGTCCTTCTGGCCATGGAATGTTGTCCATCACTGAGCACGCACGACCCCAAACTTGTCCTGCCTGGTATGCTGAATGAAGACAATGGTGCCTTAGTGCCTTTTTTGTTGGGGGCAGACTTGGTAGACTGCGACTTTTTGAAGTGAAAAAAAAAAGCTTTCTAACATGTGACTGAGAAGTCTTCTTCGTCTTTGTAGTAAAGCAAAACAGTAAACTTCTCCAGAATTTGAAAAGTACTGATAGAAATAGACTGTCGTGGTAGAGAAGGCTTCAGCAGCTTCAAGAAACGATTTCCACACTTTCCAGGGAGCCTGTTTCCCTTTCATTGCAAATGATGACGTTACATCTGATCCAGTGAATGCATAGAATTCTCTCAATGCAACAGCTTTATGTTTACCATCCTTTCAAACATCGCATTAATGCTCATGTATCTCTGACCCTTCCCAGCACCAAAGAGAATCCACATCTCCTGAAGTTCCGCAGTTTTGCGAATGCGAAAGAAAGAGATTGCCAAAACTATTACATTAGTATCTACTGTACAAATAATAATTTTTTTGCTCCATGTTCAACACTGTCTTTAGCGTGGAGAAAAATCCTGCCGGCTGCTTCTTCCTGTTGCCTACATTGTACTCCATCAATTGAAGTTTCATCTGATCGGGAAGAATTAATGATGCTATCAATCTCAGTGCTAATGTGAGCCCAATCAAATTTCAAAAATGCATGTTCTCCAAGTAACTTGAAAAGTCCTGTCTTATTCTGATCTTATTTTGATCGCAGCATTCCCATGGAATGCAAAATTCTGTTTGCATGGAACCTCTCAGCATGATTAAAAATTCTGTTTTTGAATTTCGTATCACAGTATTCTCCAAAAGTTCGTGAAAGTTAACAAATATTCTTTTAGGGGCAAAAAAGTGTATTCTTCAAAATAGCTTTCAAACAAAAAAAAAAGAAGTGGCTCCATATCTGAAAGTTACCTTTTGGCATCAACTATGACCACAGAAAGTGCAAAGTCCAATCAAAAAGTGCAGCTTTTTGGCTTTTTTAGCCATGTACCCGACGTACTATATAGCCGATACAAGGCTGTGATTGTGATAAATAAATCTGGGGTGAATAGGACAGGGAGGCAAACGGGCAAATGCCCGTCGGGCCGGTGGCTCTGGGGGCGGGAGGGCCAGTTCGAGGTAAATAAGCATTTGTTCCGGCGGATAAAAACCCGAAGCGACGGCCAAAAAAAATTTAAACGGTAGCTCTTTTCCCTCCTTAGTCCTTATTTAGAACGAAATAAGTCTCAGATGTGATTTTCAGGCTGTTATCTTAAAAACTCGGCTACTGACAAATGTCAGATGTCATTTATAAAAAGTAACCTAATATTGCATGTTCGTCCCAAATTCTGCAAGTTTGCTTAAGAAAGTTCTTCCTTTTTCTTTTGACCTCTGAAACTTTAGAATTATTTTTGATTTGTTTTTTTTATGTTTAGAGATGTTTATGTAGACAATTTTAGTCATAATTATTATTGATTATTATTTATTATTATACTGTTAAAATGTTTAAATTTTTTATTTTGTTCTTTGTTTCTCGATGTCAATAAATTTTCATAAATAGTATGGATGTTTAGTGGCGTTTTTAAAAATGTTACCAAGATGGTAGCAGTCTGCTTTAGACCGTGGTTGAGTCAGACTACGCGTTAATACTTTGAACCTTTAACTAATTTTTACAATTACATGAAAAAAAGGAAAATTTGTTTGGCGAAACCTATTTTTCGAAGAAAATGTTTTTGCTACTCCAATTTCTAACTTTTCATTTTAGAGCGTTTGACCTTGAAAAATACAAAATTTCTTCCCTGGCCCACTCAAATTTTAGATTCTAGTTCCGTGCTTGATTGGTCTGTTTCCTTAAAATTGCCAGGGCCAGTTGGACTGACTCTATCCACCCCCCCAGGTAGCAAGGTGACGTCATTATGACGTCTTTTAAGGGTGATTTTTCGTCGCCGACGTCATTGTCCCAATAAATGACGTACCAGAGACGTGATATTTATAACGTATTTCTGACGTCATCATGAAGACGTCAAATATACGTTTCTTTTAGGTCATTATTTTGACGTCATTAATAGATGACGTACCAGAGACGTGATATTTAATACGTACTTCTGACGTCATCATGAAGACGTCAAATACACGTTTCTTTTAGGTCATTATTTTGACGTCATTAAAATGATGTGAAATAAATCATTATAAAATAAAAATAAATAGAAGTATTTAGTGACTAGTTCAATTTTTGCCACATAGTAATAATAATTTTGTTTTACTATTTCTAACTAGGTATACAGCTTTTAAACATATTTAAATAAAGATGTTCAATGGTTCAGTGAAAGTGTTAGGTTGCGAGGCAATAGGTCCGCGGTTCGATCCCTGTACATTCCGTTTTTTTTTTCGTCAAAAACTTTATCAATAATTGTGGAAAAATATTATAATGAGAGGTTTGCATCCCTTATCGCAAAATTAACTGATTACCAATACGTCATATATATGACGTCATTGGGCTGTGACATTGTGACGTCTTTTTTACGTCATTTTTACGTCATGATGAAGGTGAAATTGACGTAATTAATGCCGAAAAAACGACGTCATAATGACGGCACCTTGCTGCCTGGGATCGTGATAAACCGTTTTTAACTGAAAATGCCTTTTGTAGTTTTAACGAGATTTTAAATGCTGACTTTTCTTCTATACAACCTCTGTGATATTTTTCGTATATATATATATATATATATATATATATATATATATATATATTTATATTAAATTACATATATTGTGTACAAACTATGTTTTTGTATGATTGACTTGTGTAAATACTTCTGTATAATGCACCAATAAAGTACTTACTCACTTACTTACCTTGCACACATACAGACATATTTTAAAAAGACTTTTTCGTATCCCGGGACCTTAAAACGTAAACTAATCTTATATCAATTTTAGATTGTGGTTAAAACATAAATTCAGAATTTTCTCTTTACTAATGAAATTATTACAACAGTTTAAGAAACATTGGTCCTAAGTGGCTGTTAGAGAATAATTATTAATTGGTGGATCGTCGATTATGTTTAGCATTGGGTAATTATTTCTGCAATACCGAAATTATGAAGTGAACGACCTTGCTTAAACATCAACAGGCGTTTGGCATTCCATTATCTCCGTGTTGTGCAGAATTCAGTTTGAACGAAAATAACCCGTCTTAAATTTTCTTATTTTTTTATCCAGGTCGGTGCTCAGCAAAGTCGTCTGTGTCATGTCTCGCGTTTGTCAGATTAGTGACGTGACATGCTCGGCCTCCCGCGACTTGTTCATCATATTACCTGAACCTTCCAAGGACGCGTCTCTTCTCACTCGTCACTTTAACCGCAAATGTTGCGAAGAACAACTGATAAAAAGATCACCGACATCAATATGAAGGTAGCTTGCAGGATAAATGACTCACTGTTGTTTAAAATAATACATCAATCTCCCGATGCTCGTGGTTTCATGATACCGAGAATTTGTAAGCAATCTAAATAGAGAGAGAATATATTACTTGGCAGTTTGTTTGCTTGAGACTTGATATACTTTCAACAAAAATACCACCACATGAATTGAATGCATTTCTTATACAGAGGTGGAAATGCACCATACGTGTTAAACTTTCCGAATCATAGAGTAATTTATTTGGAACTGTTACCGCCCTAAAACAACTTACGTATGAGAAGCAGGATCAACGTGCACTTCGACCCTTACCCGGATCTACCCACGTTTTTGTGTATTTTTTTTCTGTAGACTTTTTCTGTAGACTTTTTCGTTGGATTTTTCGGAAGAATTTCTCTTAATAAATCTTTGCATCGTAGTCTAGTATTTTATTCTCTAATACTTTCTTATAGTTTTTTAACAGAGACTTGTTTTCACTATCAACCATTAGAAGTATCAATTTTTTTCCTTGGCCTATACCTGATGTAGCATACAACAGTCAACTAGGAAACATACGGAATTGGAGAACAGCTCATATGCCTGAAAGTGGCGTATAAAATCAAAATATAAAAAGTTCTATGGGGAGCTGTTTGAAGTGGAAGGTTCGTTTAAAGGGGATATCACAAATGTTACAAGTGGGAGGAAAGCGTTAAGAATAGCCCATTTTCGCGGACATGTTTTTTGAATGACCCCTAAATAGAAACTGATAACTTAATTGTGAAATTACTTGAACTTTTTTCAGTCTACGTGTATGTACCTAAGTGTCGAATCCAAGTAACAAGGCCTTTTTTAAACCATGGAGTAGACTATGGTGGTCCTATATATGCCAAACAAGGTACTCACAGGAAATCACCCATAGAGTCGAGTCAATGAAGCCTTAATTCTCAGCAACAGCTCCGATTTTGATCATTTTTTTTAAAAGCTTTTGTTTAACTTACAATGTTTGTATGTTAGTTAGTTAGTTTGTTTGTTTGTTTGTTTAGGTCGAATCTTGCAAGCTGAATTTCGACTAGTTCTAATTAAGCTATAGCTTTAAAATTTGGCACACGTATATAAGTCCGGTGACAATGCAACATAGTATAGCCATTATCGGTCTAAATCCAATATGGTGGACGTCCCAAGATGGCGGATGGCCTTTCTCTTCACAACCCCCTTGATATGGGTATCAAATGAAAAGATTTGACGAGTAAAATACGATAAACTATGTGACATTCTAAATTCAATATGGCAGACGTGGGAGAGGTGGAAAGAGGTGGGGAAGGGATGGGAAAAGGTGGGGAAGGGATGGGAACAGGTGAGAAAGGGGGGGGAAGGGGTGGGAAGAGATAGGGAAGGGGTGGTAAGAGGTAGGGATGGGTGGGAATAGTGGTAAAGGGGCGGGAAGAGATGGGAAAGGGGAGGGGAAGAGGTGTGAAAGAGGTGGGAAGAAGTGGGGAAGGGGTGGGAAGAAGTGGGAAGTAGTGTTAGAGGGGTGAGAATACGGGACAGGGAAGGGGTGGATGGCTGTGTCAAATGTAAGGGTTTTGTCTATAAAATAAGTAGACTAAAAAGTAAAATTTATATAAAAAAAATATTTTTAAGAAAAAGCTTTTATTTGAAAAGACTACTAAAAAGTAAAAATAATTTTTTTCGCTGTATTTATAAAACATTGAGTTGTTTTTATTGAAAATTTAATTTCAAAAATGTTTCGCAAAATAACAACTTATACAAGAAAAATCTATTTTTTATGTTTTTTCGCGATATTCATGAAAAAGTGAATTTAGTCCAGTGTTTGAAGATTTTTTGCTCAGAATTCTTTCGGATAAAACCGATTGACGTGAAATTTGGACTGTAATTAGGGAATGGCTCAAGGAACCAAAGTTATATAGTGCCGATGTGTGCTATTACCCTGGGGGTGGACGCCACCCCTTCTCGGGGGGTGGAAATTATTATGTTTTCATCTAAAAAATGCACGTTTTAGAACGACTAATAACTCGAAAACTTTACGTTTTACCAAAATAATTATTATGAGCAAAAATGAAGCCTTTTTTTATTTCTGTGGATGCAATACGAACCGAGTTATGGCTTGTTGAAGGTGACTTTTTGTTCGCCGAAAATTAAATTCGAACCTTTTAACGTTAAGTAATGGAAAAACGGAAAATTTTTGGAGGAAAATATATAAAACATTTTTAAAAGTTCTTGAAAAGACCTTTAAAATGAACTTTGGTAAAAGTCGTTAGCATAAAAACTAACGGAGTTATGATGAAAATAAAATGATTGTCTCTTTTTTTCGGAGAAAAAATCAGCAATGAAACCAATGGCTTGCTAAATGGCTAAAAAATGCTAGAGTACACATTTTAGAAGCTAATAGGTACTGCATAATATTACTGTACGGAGCTGCTAAAGAGATACAGTTGAAAAAATTGAGCCGTGTCGAAGACTTATCAGCGTTTCCCAAGCAGATGCGCTATGATTGGTTTTTCAGTGATAACTTCCTTAATTTTTAAGCTATTCGATCGCCCCAAAAATCATTTTACAGGGAACTTTAAGGGCTATAAGGCGTGTTGAAGTTGAACTTCCTTGAACCTTTCGTTTTCGAGATTTTTGAGTTTAAAGGGCTCGGGGAAGGTGGTCCTCGCACTCAAATGCATACTTACAACGGTGATATCTCAATTAATTTTCATCATAGAGAAATAAAAAAAAAAAATTCAGTAAAAAAAACCTACATTTTTGTACTCTAGGATTTTTTACGTATCTTCTTTAGTCTTTGAATTATTGTGAAAAATCGAAAATTATTTAAGAAATTTTAAAAATCATTTCAAATTTGAATCAAACTTTTTTTCAAATATGGGCATCCTAAACCGGTCAAACTTCTAGAACACATTGTTAATTCTTAAACAAAGTAAATTGTAAATGGATTACGTTCAGTATCAATTATTGCGGTGAAGCCATTGATTTCATTGCTGATTTTTTCTCCGAAAAAAAGAGACAACCATTTTATTTTCATCGTAACTCCGTTAGTTTTACCGAAGTTCATTTTAACGGTCTAAAAAAAGAAAAAATGTTTTTACTTGTGCGAAAATCAAACAAAAATTTTTTTTGAC
This sequence comes from Rutpela maculata, assembly GCA_936432065.2. Taxonomy (NCBI): domain Eukaryota; kingdom Metazoa; phylum Arthropoda; class Insecta; order Coleoptera; family Cerambycidae; genus Rutpela; species Rutpela maculata. The sequence goes on from OW386286.2 coordinate 255,305,424, forward strand.
TTTTCAATAGTCTGGTACCATTCTATAATGTTGTCTCTAAATGCCCATCAAAAAATTTTTTAAATCGATTCAGGGATGTAAGAGAAATTCTCGAACTACGAAATCATTTTCTTAAGCACGGCACCGGCACCCTTAACTTTGAAAGGATCGAATTCAGTTTTCGGCGAACAAAAAGTCACCTCAACGAGCCATACTGGCTCGTATTGCATCTACAGAAAAAAAAATCAATCGATTTGTCATTTTATAGGCTTTATTTTTGCTTATGATATATTTTTTGGTAAAACTTAGTTTTCGAGTTATTAGTGAAAAATCGTTCTAAAACATGCATTTTTTAGAAGAAAAATCAATCACGAATAACTCAAAAAGTATTGACTCACTGAAAAAACTTCATAGAACATTTTTTGCTTAGAATGTATTCTTCTATCGACGTTATTTTGAATGTAATAATTTCCACCCCCGAGAAGGGGTAGCATCCACCCCCAGCTTATTGGCGTCACTTGGGATGTTTCTGATTTTGAATAGTATTAAAAAACACACATTTAAAAAAAATGATCAAAATCGGAGCTGTTGCTGAGAATTAAGAAGTGAAAACCTTCATTGATTCGACTAATAGTAAAGGCATATATTGCTTTATTTATGTTCATGTCAACGAAGGGAATTCATCAAATTAGTATCCAGCCTATTTACAGCAGATTTTCTAAGTGTCTTCAGGCGTTTTACTTCATGAAGAGGTAAATGTACCAACATTTACAGCGACAACAGCACCAACTTAAAAGGTGCAAACTTGTGAATTTCGTGATCTACAGAAGTTTTTGAGTGACATAGTACAGAAGAAATATGTAATTCTGCCGTCACAGAAGGCATCCAGTGGCATTTTATTCCACCCAACTCACCTAATTTTGGGGAGGCCGGAATAAAATCGGTAAAATTCCATAACAAACGTGTGATTGAAGAGACTAGAGTTACATTTGAAGAAATGTATACACTATTGGTGCAAATAGAGTCTTGTGTTAATTCCAGGCCTTTAACCCCAATCTACGATGATCCTTCAGACCTATCGCCACTTACTCCTGCTCATTTTTTAATTGGCTCGCCGTTAACCCAACCACCAGATCAAAATGTGACTGAAATTCCTATCAATCAATTGTCACGTTGACAAATTGTTCAGCATTTTTGGAAGAAATGGTCCATGGAATATTTACACAATTTACAACAGCCGGTTAAGTGGACATAGAAGACAACTTTACACCACTATAATGGAAAATAGCACAAGTTGTGGAAGTTCATCGAGGAAAGGACAACTTAGTGGCGGTAGCTTCTATCTTCTTCGGGGTTACTGAGAAGACCCAATCTCCACATAGTGGAGTGCAAATATAGCATCAAAATATTTTTCGTTGTGAGAGACTTGGATAGAAAATCTGGATGTGGCGGTGGTTCCTTTGGTAGTTTTTCTCTCGCTGCTTTCATTAATATTATTTCCAAGGAAAATAGTGTATGAGATAGAATTATTGATATTATTTACGTAAATTGAAAGGTAAGTTAAAACCAGTTGGTAAATTTATATCGGAACTGTATTTTACTTGTGAATTTTGTCTATTTAACTTAATAAGTAAACTCCTCTTTTACCAAGTAGAGCTATAGCTAATTTAAGTGAAAATGTTTGTTGGGACGTCAGATGACAAACAAATTCTGGGCAGCAACTTCATTGTCTGAGTTTTAACTACAGTTTTTGAAAAAAAAAAAAAATATGATTTCTACTCCCAATTTTTTAAATTATGATTTTCTCGTTTGTTTTTTCTAATTTGCGCGCAGCCTATCACTGAATTGCATTAAAGTTTTACATAAATTATTTTCTAAATGAATAGAATTTGGGAGAAATCCCGGAAAAATCTGAGTTAATAACACGGACCCGCCCTAGTATACATATATGCTTTGCTGATAACTTTAACCAAACGCAGACTTGACAAAATGTTTATCTAAAAGATTCTTTGCCTTGTCACAATAAAACATTTAAAACCATTAAGTTCAAAAGTTAAAGATTGATTTGTCTAATACTTTAACAACAAATTATTAGTGTTGGTATAAATGCAGATGAATACATAAAGTATTTTAAATATATCCATCATCATAAACAAAATTTACGATAATTGGTATAAATCATTTCATTTAAAGTAATAAGATTTATTGTTACACTTCTCGGTATATTATTTAATGGCCTCTTCATAGTACACAAAGGTTATTGACATTTGTTTTTCAATTAAAATAGTTATCTAAATCACGTCTAGGATTGTGCTTTATTTCTTTTGGAAAAATATATTTATATCGTCAGATTTTATTCTCAAAAGTTCTGTTGCAATTAAGTTTTTAATACAAAACAAATTTTGTTAGTTTTCAAAGCGGATACGGTAGCACAGTGAGGTATAGTGCGAAACGTGACTATCTACTGTCTACCTCTGCTGGGTTCAATTCCCAGCTCCGACAGATGGCAATTGTCAGAGAGGATGGTTGTGTGTTTTTCAACAATGTAGACTCCTTCTATACTGGCCTGGCTTTGGATGTGAGGGTTGTTCAGTTTATGTGCTGTTATGTTTTATAGTATTTAATGACTCAAGATAAAACCAAGTGTAATGTTCCAAGTACTTCTAAAAATAGCATGGACACAGTTATTAAGGTGCCCATGTCAGAGCTACTGCTGTTTCGTTTGTAATGGAGATCAGCCACTAGATGGAGCCTGCCATTTTTTTTGTATGTCGTGGTTTTGAAAATCTTGTCATGTACCAAGAGTGAATAATGGCCTCGTTCCAGCCATCTCAGACCTACCTTGCACTGACAAGAGCCAATAGCTCGAAACTGCAGTTTGCAAGTGGTGTGGAGTGGCTGGTACGAGAGCTCCTTTGAGTAGGAATAAGTCTTTCGGCTGGTGTCTGTTGCAATCGAAACTTTAGCGTTTTGTGGCAATACATAGTTATTGCACTTAACGCGGCCAGGCTTGTAATTCGTAATTCAGCGCTCGGCGGGGCATTCGTCCGGAGAATAGCTGTTGGTCGCAGTCTGGTCTTTATTCCTTATATATTTAAGGAAACGTATAGAGGAGTTCGGCAAAAATATTTCACTAGTTAAGGCGTCAGTATTCGCGATAGTTCGCGATGGTTCCTCTATTTGCTATTGCAGTCTAGAGAATAAGATGACAATGTTTCTAGTATTCTAAATTTCATTTAAAAATGATCACTTAAACGAAAAAACACAAGATGGAAAAAAGTTGAAAAGTAGAATTAAAATTTTCTATAAAATACAATATACCAAAAAAGTCATAGGCGTACCACTTAAAAAGGGGGTAGGAGGGAAGGTTGTTTAACCCTAAATCAGCCATTTCTAAAACTTTATTTTAAAATATTTTTACTTTAAACTGTTACCCTCTGACATATGTTACAGCATACCAGTATTGAAAAAAATATCTGTAGCCATTTGTACAATATTTAAAGAATATGTTTTTTTTTATTTCCAACTTTAGAGGGCTGTATCTTCATAGGGTCGCGATTTTGGATAGAGGTGAATTAGGTTCAATCAACTTTTTTTAAGGTGCTGAATCTGTGGTTAAGTGATTGACATACTTTTTAATAACACCCTGTATACCGAAGAAAAATTCTGGACAAGAAACTGTCTTTATGTAAGTCTTTTTCAATATGTACCACAATTAATTTCGTAATGTGTCAGAACTTTTTATGCAACATAGAACGAGGCGGATATTTTGAAAAATATTTTGGAATATGAAATTGGCCTACGATCCTTAGACCGAGAGATGTTTTTATTTTTGATAGAGAATTTAGGGACGTTGTGGTATATCTGGAGAATGAAATATATAGAGTGCTTATGCCAGCGCTTAAAGGCAATCGTCCGCAATTAACTGCAGAAGAGGCCACTGAATCTAGATTTGTGACCAAACTTAAGTTGTCGAATCTATGCATGGTATCTTTTTGTTCAAAAATACAAACTTGCTCGACAACTAACTATTTAAAAAAGCAGTAGCTTTTTAAATAACACCTTAGGTCAAAGATTGATTTGGGATGAGGAGGTTTACATTAAGAAATGGTTACAAGGACAGCCGAAGAGCACGTGAAAATTCACTTGCTTTAGGAGCAGAGCGAAAAAAGAGAGCTCGTTAGCAAGCCTTCTCGACTTTTCCGAAATAAGGAGATCTAAAAATATTTTTTATGTGTTCTTATTAACTATCCCAAACGGTATCTTACATTGCAGAAGTAATGGACGATCAAGATAACGTTAATATCAGTTAAAGAAAGAATATAGTGAAATGCGAAATAAAATCCGGACACATTAGCAATAAAAACTTCAAATGCTACATACACAACAGGCCAAATATTCTGTAGGATTACTGGCATACTGCGTCATTTTTGTGACTTGTTCTAACAGACTACGAACAGTTGGATGTTACTCACACGTTACGGTTGCTGTTCGTTATTTATCACATAGTATCACAAATTACACAACTCCACAAAAAAAGTGGCCTGTTCGGCAGACCAGACCAGTGTATCATTATGTATTTGGACCCGCTGAAACTGAATCCGAAGTCAGAATTGTCAGATTGGCTCGTTTTTCACCCCCAACCGCAGAAAACACCCCCAAAACAAAAAGAAGGTGGTCTGCCCGGCGGATTGTACCAATGTATCTTTACGTATTTTGACTTGCTGAATCCGAATTCGATGTCAAAATTGTCAGATTGGCTCGTTTTTCACACCTAACCCCAAAAAACACCCCCAAAACAAAAAAAGTGGTCGGTCCGGCGGACCAAACCAGTGTATCCTTTTATAATTGGACTCGCTAAAACCAAATCCGAAGTCAGAATCGTCAGATTGGCTTGTTTTTCACCCCCAACCCCCCAAAAAACCCCCCAAAAACACCCCCCAGGATACACTGGTCTGGTCCGCCGGACAGACCACTTTTTTTTGTGGGGTTGCGTTATTAAACCAACTAAAATTGTGTCCTGTATTTTTGATACCGTAAACGGTGAGCCTGTATAAATTAAAAAAGTGACGAGGATTAATATTTTTTTTGATTTTCAGTTAAAAATTATGTTATTAAAAATGCATTAAACAGTCTTTGGTGAAGTCTTTATTTTTTTCATCATGTGCTACTATGTCATATAATCTGAAAACAATCTATTAGAACAAATTAATGATAGCACTTTTAAAAAAGAAGGTGAAAAGTGCACTTTTAACGATGTTTATTTTTTTATTTTAATTTATCGTCAAATACGACAATAATTGTTTCCGAGTTCGTTTGGAGGGCCTCTATATTGGAGAATTTTTTTACGTAAGTTTCAACAAATCTTAAAATAACGTTTTTTGTGAACGTTAAGCTCCCTTCCCCTTGGATTTCTGGATTAGTTCTGTAACAAATATTTTTTTACACGCAAGGAAATTTTTCATGCCCATCTCGTGTAATTTCCTTTAGGGGAATACTTATCGAGCTAGACTCTTTCATCCAATGACCTCATTGGAAAAGTCACTTTTGTCAAAACTTCAATACTTATTTATTTACTAATACAGAGTGGACCAAATCAGATTTGATTTGAGGTTTTCTCCAAAACTGTGGCAGAAGACAAACACCAATACAGGGTGAATCTTTTAAGGCGGCCATTAGAATATTTCCCACTTGTAGATGAGATAGAGATTTGAGATTTGGTACCCTACCATAGTCGACCATTGCGGGTCCGAAAATAATAATTTCAAGGTGGCGGCACTTCCGGAAATACCGGAAGTCGATAGCAACTTGCTTATTTCAAATGGAACACTCTATATATTTTCGACTTTTCGAAATGACCATAAAATTCTTAGTCAAGACATGTGGCACACCCTATATCTAAACCGAGCAGTTTCGGAGATATTTGACATTTTATAAAAAATTTGACAGGTGCAATGGTTTGCAAGAACCGTTATAACTTTCTTCATGTAGGAGATCCTTATTTGCTCTTTAGTACGTAGAAAGAACACAAGATGAGCTACTCTTTACAAAAAAAATAGATTCTAAAATAGTATACCAAGTGTTTTATTTTTCACGTTACATTTTGTCAAATTCAAACCTCAAAAACTTTTTTATTTCAAATGGAACATCCTGTATTTTTTTACATCAAACTATGTTAAATTCCCTTTTTTTTAGTATCAGCATTGTAGGGGTTAAAGTTACAACTTTTCGAAATATTGGCCATTTTCTTAAATGTTTCTCAACTTACCCATGATTAGAAACATCATTAATGTCAGTCATTATTTTATGTTAAAAAATACCAACACGTTTAAATTACACCCACGAAGACTTTTAGGTTTGTTTATTATTTATGGAGAATGTGATAAAGTAATACCAAGAACATGTAACACATTTGCTACTCGATAGCCACAAGAACAGAAACCGTCCACCATCCACTGTAAACCGCATATTGGATAATTTTAGAATATTTGGCTCTGTCAAATGGCACGTGCTAAATTTTTTATGGCAATCGATGTAGAATTAAATTTGAGGTGGACTTATATCAGCATGTCCTATATCTAACACATGCACTTTGAATTTTTCGCAAGTTTTTGTTGAAAATTATAATTTATCCAAAAAAACGTAGAAGCCTATGAAACAATTGAAACAATAAAGTGGGTATCGATTAGCAAATGTTTTACTGTTTTACATGTTCTTGGTATTATTACTTTATCACATTCTCCATAAATAATAAACAAATCTAAGTCTTCGTGGGTGTAATTTAAACGTGCGGGCATTTTTTAATAAAAGAGAACGACTGACATTAATGATTGTTTCTAATCATGGGTAAGTTGATGGCAATTTTTACTAAAAATTCTTGGGCAGTTAAGAAAATCGCCAATATTTCGAAAAGTTGTAACTTTAATCCCTACAATGCTTATACTAGAAAAAAGGGAATTTAATTTAACATAATTTGATGTAAAAAAATACAGGGTGTTCCATTTGAAATAAAAAAGTTTTTGAGGTTTGAATCTGACAAAATGTAACTAGAAAAATAAAACACTTGGTATACTATTTTGGAATCTATTTTTTTTGTAAAGAGTAGCTCATCTTATGGTCTTTCTACGTACCAAAGAGCAAATAAGGATCTCCTACACGAAGAAAGTTATAACGGTTCTTGCAAACCGTTGCACCTGTCAAATTTTTTATAAAATGTCATATCTCCGAAACTGCTTGGTTTAGGTATAGAGTGTGCTCAGAATTTTATGATCATTTCGAAAAGTTGAAAATATATAGGGTGTTCCATTTAAAATAAGCAAGTTGGTATCGACTTCCGGTATTTCCGGAAGTGCCGCCATCTTGAAATTATTATTTTCGGACCCGCATGGTAGAGTACCAAATCTCAAATCTCTATCTCATCTGCAAATGGGAAATATTCTAATGGCCGCCAGGACATTAATATAAACAAGGCTAATAAAAAAAAAAAAAAAAAAAAAAAACAATCACCCTGTATAGGTGTCCTGAGCTCGCAAACCTCGATCGTCTATCTTTTTTGACTACCGAGTTACAGAGCTTTTTTGGAAAATTGGCATTTTTGGATGACCTCTATATTTCAATTACCAAGAAGTGTCGAATCGAAAATCAAGTGACACATTCTTAAGGCACTTCTTTGATTAGAATCCGTTGCTGATAAGAAGAAATTTATGCATGCCTCAGTTTTCGAGATGATATAATTTGTGTTTTTTTTTTAATGGAACACCCTGTAAATTATTTCGACATATATGTCATATTCATCTCTAGAAAAAGTAGTTAATTTTCGAAAAATCTAATATATTGAGGAGGCCATGAAAAACTATTAGCAACAACACTTAAAATATAAAATAATTTTGTCAAAAATAGGAAAAACTAAACTACAATAAATATTCGAATTGTCTTCCATTGACATCAATGCATATTTATCGCATTTCTAATATTTATTGAGAAGGCCATGATAAAAAAAAAGAAAACCGAAATGATCGTAAATGTCAAAAACTAATTTGTGAGTTAATTGTGAGTGAGCATTGTTAAAAATGGTTCAATTTAGTAATGGTGAAAAATATGATGTGATTAAGTGTATTATAGAATGCGGAGAGGATTCAAATTTAGCTTCCGAGCTTTATTTTAATCGGTAAGTTATAAACACAGCAAAACTTGCGAAAAGTGCCACCTAAACAATATTTTTAGATATCCAGAAAAGAGACAGCCAGACATAAAACGCTCTGTAGCTCGGTAGTGGAAAAAGATCGCGGTTTGCACCATTGTTTGTTTCTCGAAAATCGAGCTCAGGACACCTATATTGGTTTTTGTCTATCTGCCATACTTTTAGTGAAAACCCCAAATCCCATTTAATTTGGTCCATCCTGTATATCTCTAATTAATTGTACAATTTCACCAAATGTTTAGCACCCTGTCAAACATTTGTCGTATATTTACAGGTGCATCCCATATAAGTGGCAATTTCTCAACTGTAGGTATTTGAGAATGATGAATAAGCTGTTCTTGAAAAACTTCAATTTTAGGTTCTCTAATTTTACCTGTCCTTCGTTTCTTTTAGAATCAGACGTCTGATTATTGTTCAAATTCGACCGTCAATGAGGTTTTTGATCTAAAAACTGGGTCGCTGTAAATATTATACACGTTTCGTGTTTACGTAGGCCGCACATCTCAATAAAATAATTACAGATGACCTGTTTCAACTGACTCGCTATATATGGTAAAGCCAAACTTCGGTGATTTATAGTATTATTTGGAAAACCTGTATGCACACTGATTTATTTATTAAGTTGTATTCTCGAAGTTTTCGACTTAATAGTAAACCTGTCGAACTAACATATTTCATAGAATCTAATGACAACTGGGGAATTATGCGATTAGGCAATTTTTTGGATTCTTACAATATATTTCTGGTTATTAACACATCTTAGTAAGAAATAAAGAATGTATTATTGTTATTAATAGCGACATAAGTTATATTAATGTATTCTAAGCGTAATGCACATTCTTGCCAACATGAGACAGTCTAGGAATTCAATTTTCTCCCAAAAGAGAAAGTGGTGGAAAATTTTTATACATATATGACAAACGGAAACATTAATTTACATAATTGCAAGTCACTAATACTTTATATAATTGGCGTGCTTCGCCGGAAACTAAAAAGCAGACCTTGCAAAAGGGGCTCTATACTGTACCCGGACATTCCTACGATTACATCTCAAATTTTGAATATTGCAATTTTTTTCCTCAAATGTAACAAGTATCACCTCAGTACAGTTCATACTAACTGTACGTACACCTCCCCCCCCCCCCCCCCCCTCGATCCTTGGGGACAATGTTTTTCATAAAGATTAAAGCCTAAGGAACAATTTTAAACATGCAAATTGCTAATATTGCAGAAATATTTAAGTGTAAATTCGACCATATTTTGAATGTGTATGGTAGGTACCTTTCCCAAGCCGTCATTTTTTCTGCATTCTGCAACGGCTTCTTGAATTTAATAGATTGGAACGACAGGACTTTTCTTTTTTTTCTTGTAGCGTAGCGGCATACCCAAAAACGATCCAAATAATATAAAATTAATTCATATATGTAATGAGGGAGGCATAGGATGGGCCAACTCTCTCTTAAAATAGCGTCCCAACTCTACCTAGATTTATTTTTAGGTGAAATGACCCCATACATGTAAAATAACTGCCCAATAACACTTGCACCCACAAAGCAATGAATTGGATAATTTGAACAAAACAAAGTTATTTTTCAGTACATAAAACTATTAAAATTACTTGGGATTTGAAATACACAAAACACGGGCGAAATACGGCAGTCTATTTACTTCTCTCACAAATATACATAACCCGTATGACACACAATATCAAACTACCAACCAATCGGTATAAAAAGTCACTGTCCCAATTCTCCCATGGTACCAACTCGCCCACTCTCCCCTAGTAGGTAAAGAATCTTTTACCAACAACCACTTTAACACGCAAATTATTGTAAAATCAATCACATTAACCACATTAAATAAAAACTGTACTAGGGAGCAGCATTACGCCATCTAGCGGAGGCATGCCGAGATGCCACGGCTAGGTAACAAGAAGAACATTGCCAAGTGACCCACCTACCGGTCGTCTTGATTTTAATTATTAATTCCATCCCTCCATCATCGTAGAAGCGGTACTGTTTAAGGTTTGCCACGTGAAATAATAATAATAGTCTTTATTTCTCCATTGCAAAAAAATTATATACAATTAAAAGTATACAATAAAATCAATCTAGAAAACGTCACAAGAAAAATTAACAAACAGTTAACAGAAAAAAAAACAATATAATAACATATATAAAACAGATGAACATACAAAACATCTTGTAGTTGGTCATATTATACAAATATATTAAATTACAAAAATTTATTTATCGTGTAGCAATTTTTGTCTAGTAATATATTTTTTTAAATTATGTTTGAAAATATGTATGCTACCCGAAGACCTAACATCTTCATCTAACGAATTATAAAACTTACATTACATCCTTGGTAAAGAAAACTTTTCTGGTACATAGCAGTTCTATGAGAGTCAGGCAGTAGAAAATTCTTTGCTGTAGTGTCATGTAAATAACTCACTTGATTTCTTAAAAATATTGATTTATGTTTATGAATATATGAGCACATCTTAAGAATATATAGACCAGCAACTGTCAACATTTTTAAATTTTTAAAGGCAACTCTGGAACTCTGTAATTTAATAAAATACGAATTACATATTTTTGTAATAAAAATACCCTAGTCACGTTACAACTATTGCCGCAGTTTACAATTCCGTACCTGAGATGCGAGTGAAAATTAGTATAATAGAGTTTTAAGAATTTCCTGGCTGTAGAATTTCCTGGCTGTAGCCAGACATTGTAATGTTTAGACATAAATTTTAGAGCATAACAACTTGTTCTTAGCTTTATACATAATTTTTCGATATGTTGAATCCATTGTAAGTGTTTATCAAAAGTTACACCTAAGAGTATACTATCAACACAAGTTTTTATTTCCCAGTCAGTACCATTAAAAAGTATTAGGCTCTTGGAATTACTATTCAGTGAAAATTATATTGAAACTGTCTTTGTTTTATTTAGAATTAGATTATTATTTTGAGACCAATCTATGATTTCTTGATAAACTCTTTCAGTGGTTTCTTTTGCTTCAATTAGGTTGTTGCCGGTAACTAGAATGTTTGTATCATCAGCATAACAGATCACATGAACATTTGGTGTTTTTTGTAGCTGATTAACCACATCGTTAGCAAATATTATATATAAAAGTGGTCCCAAAATTGACCCCTGTGGAACTTCTTTTAATATCATAAATATTACTTTCAACTCCACCGGCCATTTTTACAATTTGTGTCCTGTTGTCTAAATAGGAGGAAAATATTTGTAAAGCAGTTCCCTTAATACTGTATCGTGCTAGTTTGGCTTTAAGCAGCTGCTGGTCTGCCAAATCAAAAGCTCGTGAGAAATCTACGAAAAGACCCACAACTGATTTCTTGCTGTCTAAAGCTTTAATGATTTTGTGATGAAAATCACACAACGCAGACTCAGTGCTTCTGTTTGTAGTGAAACCATGTTGAGCAGGAGACAGTAACTTATTCTGATGTTAAAAATCTGATAATTGCTCCTTAAGATGAAGTTCTAAATATATAATATAATATGTAAACGAAAGATCGAACAACGGAAACAATATCACTGTTGTCTCTGAAGTGGCATGCCCTATCTGGCGAACAATTTGCGTTAAGATATGGCCATCATACGGTAGCAATAGTCCACTTCATTTACCTCGACCTTTCAAATAAAATCCAATGACTCTGGAAACATTTAAGAAACGCTCCTGGAACATTACAATAATCATAGCGGTGCGCAATGTTGCGTGAGACTGACCAGTCTTTAGGTCCCTTGATGGTTTTTATGAGGGGCTCTAGGTTACACAACCTGGTTCATGTTTATGGACATTCTGCTAATAGTAAAAGTTGCTCTATAATTATTATTAGAGAGTCAGTCGTAACAATTTGCTACCTATATTACGTCTTAGAACCATGTCTGCACCGTGCACTTCAGCTTTCGATGCATTTTAATTCATAGGCGCCGGTTTTTCAAAATTAGCAAAGGGCTCAAGTCTTCTTGAAAATAACAACCCTTTTCATGCATAGAAATTTGTAATATTTAAAAGGTAACAAATATGTAAAATATCCTTAAAAATAAATGACAAAAAAGGTCAAATATACTTAGCTATAATATAAATACATCTTCATTAGCATTAATAAGTAGATGTAGTCGCGAAGACGTTGTCATTAGCCGTGGTGGTTAGTTCATGAAACTTTAAAGGCTAAATATGAAAATTGTTGTCGTGAATTATAATGACTGAAAAGTTAATAGTAGAAGACATATTTATCAATGCAAATCCCGAATATTACGAAGAAGAATAAATTGTTATTTTACTTTTATTTTTTACATAATATTTTATATATTTACTATAATATATAGGTGCATATAGACTATTCAAGGTTGCTTGACGAGGCGGAGGCGTGCCACGAAAAGTCCTCACATGCGCTGCACAGTGGGCCACAAAATTGAAAAACCTGGCCAAAAAGTCAAAATTTGAAACTGGTTTAATTGTATTTAAAGTAATATTTCTGTAGTTATAAATATTCAGTTCATTACGTACCGAAAATTCCAACCGTATTGTTGCCCGTGACACACTCTAAGAAACACAGCGTTCTGTTAGCGTGCGGTTGTGAATAGTTGCTTGCCACATTCGATATGCCTGTAATTTGTGTAATTTTGTGTAATTTCACATAGTGAAACTTTAACAAGATATTCTGTAGAATAAGTATTTTATTTTGTATACATTGATTGCTTGTGAAATGTGATACATTCGGTCATAAAATAGTGTTAAGGACAAAGAAATAAAAATGAGTGGGTACTTTTTGTTTGAGCTACAAAAAAAGCGCAACGGGTTCCAAGCATGATTCTTTTACTGGTCGATTTCTTATAGTTTTTCAAATTATGGTACAAAATTTAGAACTCGGTGCATCCCGGTATACGTACGACGCAACAACGGACGCTCGGTAACCGCTTCGAATGAATATTTTAATTTTTTTTACGGAAATTTCTACAAATAAATATGGTAGTTATCTTCCGATGATTAATATCTTTCACAAACACGGATTTACTTAATAGACTATTGGTGTCTAGAGACCCAATAATTTCTTCTATGAGAAATCTACCCAAACAGAAAATGGTAATCTTTCCTAAGGAAGTTCTCCAGTTATTGAAAAATCCAGAATATCATGTACCCGTGGTTAATGGGCTGATAATACTCAGTCGGTTGACGATACTCAATCGCCTGAGACAATAGTGAGACAAGCATCTTCTGGCAGCAGTACAATGACGGATGGTGAAATTTCAATAATTTTTTTCTCGTCTGTGGCGCATACGAAATATGGAAAATAACATCTAGAGAAGCACTCATCTATCGACCCCCTAAAAAATTTTGAAAAAGCAGTTTGCGAAAAATTTTTTCAAAATTCGGATGCCCCCTGGTCTAGGAACTCCCGTTTAAAATTATTTTTTTTGTCATATACATTTTACTTTTCATAAAAATGCAACAATAGGTTTTGGAGTTTATGAAAATATTTTCATTACTAACTCCGTACAACAAATTGAAAAGTTGTAATTTGTTAAATTGTAAATTACAAAATTTCAGTTCATTGTATTTCAGTTAATAATGAAAATATTTTCATAACTGCTAAACTTATTGTTGTATTTTTATGAAAAGTGAAATGTATATGACAAAAATGAATAATTTTAAACGGGAGTCCCTAGACCAGGGGGGGGGCACCCGAATTTTGAAAAAATTTTTTGCAAACTGCTTTTTCAAAATTTTTGGTCGTTAGAGGAGTGCTTCTCTAGATGTTATTTCCCATATTTCGTAAGGGTCCCATGCGCCACAGACGAGAAAAAAATTATTGAAATTTCACCATCCGTCATCCGATACCGAAGATGAACAAATATGAATTTGATTATGAACACTCTGTGTTGTAGAATAATAAAGACGTTTAACTATATTGCAGTCTAATCCAATATGTGTTTTACATGTTCAATATACTATTTTCTAGTCGACTTGTCCATTTTTATTTTTTTTAACACTTATTTTACTTTTTACATCCTCGCGAACTACCCCCCATTACCTTTATTTTTATTTAAATACTCAAAAACTCATTTTTAGAAAACTGGCTTATTCTTAAATTATTTTGCAACTTTTTCGCATTTTTCACCCCCAAAAACATCCCTCCCAATAGAATTATTTTTTTTTTCAATATTTTTTCCATGCTTAATGCACTGCACTCTTTTTATCCGATTTGTCCATTTTCATTTTTTTATTACATATTTTCAATTTTTGCACCCCCTCACTACTCGAAACAAAATTTTTTCAGGTGCCATTTTATGCAACAGTATTTGTGAGTACTTTCAAGGTCTCCCAATTTGTTTCAAGAATTTGTTGAAATTTCGAGAATGGTTTTTTGTGATCTTTCATCGGACCTTTTTTGTAGGTTATCGATTTTATATATTATAATTTATGTGCTGCAAATCATGGAGCTTCTAAATCTCATATGCATGATTTTTTTAGTTTGGATCGATCTCTGGTATTTTTCAATTTCTGGCGAAGCTAAACGCAAAACTTTTAAACTTTGCAGTTAAATATTAGCTGTCCTATAGAAACTTAAAAACATAAAACATGGAAATTTGGACTTTTTTTTTCACTCCCTTTTAGGAGTGAGAAATGTAATCGATCGATTTTTTTTTAAATACTGCTTTTAATATTTGACAGCGAGGAAGTCGTTTTTTTTTACATTTTTTAAATAATTGTTTATTTAAAAATTGTTATAAGCAATTCATAAAAACTGTGTTTTTCAGAAATTATTGTTCATCAGCACCCAAAGGCGCTTAAAAATACAAAATACACTATACTATTTGGTTAGTTAAAGTTACTCATAAAAACATTATAGTTCTGTTCAAGGTTGGCATGTTTAAAACATTGCACCATGTTTTAAATAAATGTTTGAAACATTTAATACACAATGCGATGTTATAAACAACTATTTAAAACACAGTTTAAAACACAGTGCAATGTTTTAAACAAATGTAGTATTTTGGGGATTGTGGAAAAGTAGGAAAAGTGCCGATGATGGTCCATTCCGAAAAATGATTCAAATAATAACAGTAAACACACTTACAAAAAAGTAGCGTCTGTAGTCTTACTCTTATGAGTCAAATGGTCAGTGGTCACTTGCACTAAACTGAATGTTTTATTTGTAGAGTACTGTAAAATCCATTTAGAGCGTCATCTGGCATCAAGTAGTGGCAGCAGACACAGTAACTTGGCACCATTTTTAGTTTAATAGAGTTTTAAACATGTTAAACCTGTTTTAAACATGTTTTAAACATTAAAAAAAAACTGTTCAAAATTAAAAAAACAGTTTTTTTTTGTTTAAAATGAAAAAAAAAAACTGTTTTTTTTCCAACCCTGGTCCGGTTGTGTCTTGTATCTCAATATCGCCTCACCATGAAACAAATTGAAAATTCAAGACTAATCGTATATTTGATGATTTGGTCTGTTTAATGTTATATTCTCATGCATAGAAAATTCAGATTTTGGCAGGAGGTCTCAGCCCCCATGATAAGTTGAGCAAAGGGGCCCACGCCCCGCAGGCCCCGTTGTTCCGACGCCCATGTTTTAAAACTGTTTTATTATCACTCTTTTTAGTTATGGATCTGTGGAGTGAATTTATAATTTTGTATTAATAATGGTGTCATTAAATGAATATTATACGGTCTGTAGGCAGTGCGCACTATATCGCACTATATTTAAGAGAAAGGAGATCCTTCAATGGCATGTTTCACGATGAAGCGACGACAAAGAAGGTTTCGTCCAGTAACTGGTGATAATTTACCTGCGAAAAAGCAGTATTCCAAGCGCGAGTATTTACCGAACGGACAAGAACATTGAGATGCTATAAACGCATGGTCTTGTTACACACTGAGAAGCATAGTGGATTACACCGGCACACAAAATTAAAAATTTTTTTCTGAAATAGGTCAAGAATGTCTACTTTCTCGGCGCAATTTCAGATTCCAAAATACGCTATTCCAGTATTTTAGTTCTTTGCTAAGCAACTATCAGAAAACAGTCCAGGACAGTTACTTTTTCTAGCAATATTTCAGAAACTACAAATTCCACGACTAAAAATCGTGTCGGAACAAGTATCATTCGAACAGGGGTCCCAGTTGTCATAAAATCATAAAAAATCATAAAATTAAGAAATCTGTCATAAAATGTCATAAATTATATATTTTGTCATAAAAATCATAAAAAATAGACAGAGCACAAGTTTTTCACAGTTAATTAGATTTTTTATTAAAGTCAGTTTTTTTTATCAAAGTTCGCGTTTAAAATTGAATTGGTGCTTCTCATTTTTATTCTGTTACGCGGGTGTCACAATCTAACCTGCAATATGCGTGATATCCACATACCTAAATAGACATACTGCGAATGGTCGACTGTGCATCGATACAGCGCTTGTAACAAAAGGAGATAGAGCACGACGCCATTTTGATATATAAATGTCATTTATAAAAGTGGTCATTACCTTTTAAATTTCACTGTAATGTACTCTTTTAATTGCAGCAGAAAGTCTTGGCAGTATTTGAATCAAATAATTGTTATAGATGAGAAGTTATAAAATCAAAGTCTAAGAAATAAGTAAACTTTGCCTCGATTTATTTGTTTTATTACGTTTACATTTCTTACCATTTTTATTTAGTGTTTATTTAATTATTTATGTTTCAGTTTCAGAAAATGTATTTTTCGTTATAATATTTTCAAAAATTATTTATATATTAATGTATAGTCGCCTATCTAGGCGGTGTCGTTGAGACATATTGGCTGCAGAACGCAGAGACTACGCCTTCCTACACGCCACGTCAGATGACCGGTATCTCTCTCTCACTTAATGTAAAAGTGGAGTAAAGACGGGAGATCCATTTGCCGACCTATTCATTCGTCTCTCCCCGCATAACGTCATAACCCCTCACACTATTAAGAATACTTCAACTATACCAATATGTAAGAATATTATACTCTTTTCTTTGTATATAATTAAATATATATTAAAAAACATTGTTCTATGAAGTTAATGTTATTAAACAATAAACAACAATAAATGAGTGTCATAAAATCATGAAAAGTGTGCTGGGACCCATGTTCCAACAAACTGTGATGGAATAATACCGCACGGCTTTCGACAAATCAGAAGCCGCTTAGCCACATTTAGCGCGGTATATCAAGTAGCTTGGTTCGGTTGCTATGGTTACGTCGAACAAAAGGTATTTATTTCTAGGTTTGCATCTAACGTTTTGAACAGTTTTGAAGTTTTTTGTGAATATTTACAAATATCAAAGCATTAATTGATTAAAACATTTTTTTTTATAATTTCTAAAATCTTGTTAGAGAAAGTATATTCTACAACACGTTTGGAATGGTATATTCCACACTCGCGAACCATACAAACTTTTCGCTCGTGTGGACTATGGGCCATTCCTTGTTGTAGAGTGAGAAAAGTCTCAGCCTAAGCCAGGAAAGCAATTTTCCCGGACTGTTTTTTATATATATTTTAGACAGTAAACAGGGGCGGACTGACAACAGTTTAGCGACGCTGGATCTTATCACCGTTCCAGTGTCGCCACCAGTGTTGCCAAGCAGTCGGCGCCAGCGGCGCACTATTGGAGCGGGCCACCGGGATTCGTCCCGGAGTCCCGGTGGGCCAATCCGCCCCTGACAATAAATAATAAGCACAGTATCTCCGACTTTCTTCACAACATTAAATAAACAGTGATTGTCAAGGAAACGATTTCATAAGCAATTTGATTATAATGAAGAAATGTTATGCATTAATAAAAATTCCTTGATTTATCATAAGATCATTGTGATTTCAGAAAAAAATAGTATGTGTACCTACCTCGTAGTAAAAGCACATTCCCGGACTTCAATGCTTGTTGGCATCGGCTTAACGCCTTGGCCAACAATTTAAATCGTCGTCCGGGAATGTATTGCTTTTACTACTAGATGCACAATGTACTATTTCCAGAGATCAGAAAACCATATTCCTATGTATTTTGAACTGCTGAACATAGTCAGTACCCCAGACTATAGCCCAGTTTCCAATCGTAGGTTGTCGAAATAACTTTGGTGGAAATGATAGAAAATGATCCTCGTATCAAGAATATCTTGGTTGTTTTATAGAAAAATGGCAGTTTTTCAAAGAAAATTCAAAAATCTCTTTAATTTCCTATTTTTTTTTTTTTCGGTTTTCGCTGCCGATATCTCGCCCACTTAATTGAACCTTATTACCTAGTATCGATAATGATGTGGGTGTGAGAATGAACAAATAACGAATTCAAACGTATTTTTAAGCGGCTTCTATATCAATATTGGGTAATGGAGTTCAATCAACTAGGCGACACGACGGTGAAATTTTATTTTATAATTTTTAGGCAACATTTTTTTTTGAAGGCGGTTCAATTTTTAAATTTTTTTTTTGTTTCCCCTTGGAGTATGGAGTATGGAATTAGCAGGAGGGTGGTAAAAAAACCACAGCACTTAGGCCCCATTGGACCCCTAGGCAGACACTCACCTAGGCCTTCAACCAACCTAATCTTTCGAAGTAGGTGGTGATGTTGCCTAGGGGCATCTCCCTTACATTGTCCAAGGTAGTCCAACGTTCTCCCAAAGTGGATTCTCTGGTTGATGAGACGGCTGAACAGTCACAGAGTACGTGTTGAACCGTCTCATCTTCTTGTTCACAACCTCTGCAAAGAGGTGTTTCGCTTAATCTCATATTGTATAGATGTTTCCTTAGCGGACGGTGTCCCATACTGCTCCTGTGGTTATTTTGTATCTTCTCAGGGCTAGTAGTGATTGTCTACAGTATGTGTAGATCCTGATTGTTTTGCCCGTAGTTTGTCTGCGGACAATTTCTTTTGCGGCTATAGTTATGCCCGCCAGTTCAGTTTGTACTATGCTGGCTCGCTCATCCATAGTCCATTTATATTGGATTTGCAGGCTTCTGGAGTATATTCCACATCCTGCCCCCTCCTTCTTTCTTGATCCGTCTGTGAAAATGTTAATCACACCTTCACCGGCGGTCTCGTTTTCACTGTTTGTCTGTATTGTGTAGGGTCTATCAAAGACTAATCGGGGAGAGATGCCATCTGTGCATGCCTGTAGAAGAGGCGTCTTCCTGACTGCCTCATTCCACAGGCGACTTCTGGTCTCTCCACAGCCTACATTTGGTTGTAAGTCAACGGACTTGAGGCGTGCCATTGTTATTAAAGCCACTTCTCCTAGATGATCCAGTGGTGGCAGACACAGCATTACCTCCATTGCTCTCGTTGGCGTTGTTCGCATAGCTCCTGTTATGCTTAGGCAGGCAACTCTCTGCACTTGGCTGAGTTTGGCTCTCGCTGTAGCCTGTTTACTCTTAGGCCACCAGACCACAGCTCCATAGGTTATCATTGGTCTTATGATGGCGGTGTATATCCACATGACCACTTTGGGTTTCATTCCCCAGGTTTTCCTCACGGTCCTGCGACACTGCTCATAAGAGATGTAAGCCTTTTTTAGTCTTCTGTCTGAGTGAAGATTCCATGTTAGTTTGGCGTCAAAGGTTACCCCAAGGTATTTCCTTTCTGATGCGAAACTTAGTGTAAAAGAACACATCCGTCATTTTGAAAAGCTTTATCGTTAGGCTTGTTATCAGAGAATCCTGAAATTTCCATATATCAGATTTCATGTAAATATGCAAAAATGTTGCAATTACGGCAGCCATATTGGACTCACCGTTTTGAATTTTTAATTTTTGTGATCACATTCGGTATCAGTTACTTCTAAAATACCTAACTACCAAGTTTAATGCAATTTAGACTACAATGCCGCCTACGGTAAATTTGAAACTAAAAAAAAAAAAAATTGTTTCCAATGTTTGCTCACCTCACGCCAAACTTATCTACGTATCTTGATGAAGTTATTACGCGACCACCACCGCGCCATACCTTACAGTTTGAATAAGCTTCCACAGAAATCGCTTAAGCCAATATACAGGCTGTCCCAGAACATGCGGGCAATCTCCCGGGAGCGTAAACTTTAGGTAAACATAACACCATATATTTATGAAACTTTTTCGATAGGAGATATTCATTCATGAAGGAAAAGCAGTTTTTCATTAATAACTTTTTTATTGCTTGGCCTTCTCGATCACCTGATTTGAATCATTTAGATTTTTATCTGTGGACTCAAAAACTTGGTTTATTCAATTCCGGTAGAGACCAGAGAGGAATTGCTGCAACGAATCGCGTTTCATTGCGATAAAATACGAAACAATCTTGGGGTAATTGTGGATGGTGCAGCAATCTTCGATTCGTTGGGCCCTGGAGTGTTTTATCGTATGAGGAGCAGCTCATGTTGAACCTTGTTAGATTGCATTGCAATAATTAATATAAAAGGACAAGGGTAGATACATGCCTTTTTTTGTCCATCGGCCATGTTATATGACATCAGTGGCGCAACCACAAAATTCATCTGGGGGGGGGGGGGGGGGGCAATAGAACTGGCCTCCTCAGAGGATGAGGAAAGCTTTTCAGAAAATGGTTGAAAACGGATGTGTATAGATTCCTCTACTAGATAATATTGGCATTAATTACAAAATATTTATTTCAAGGGATAATTTGGATACTGTTTTATACTGATAGAGACTATGCTTCTTTTTTTTTGGTTCATGAAAGACGGCTTGGGGGGTGCCCAGGCCCCATGGCTCCCCCCCTGGCTTATATTATATATTCCGAGTATATTTTCCGAGTAGTATATGTCTTGACAAGTAATAAAAAATAGTTCTTTGGAAACACATTTTTATTCGGTACACACGGCATTATGTGGTTTTGAACGCTGACAGGTTTAAATTCACACGCAACGTCGACATCACTACAACTCCCGCAGAAACGATTTTGTTTTTTATACCTTTAGGTGCTGTACTATAGGCCACTGATCGACTTTAAAAAAAAAGTCATTTGTTCTTTGACAAATGCGTTAAATTATTTAATATTGCCATATTCTATTAAATTCACTACTGAGGAAGTCTTAAAACAGATACGAAACGTCGACTATTTTTCCAATTAATTTTTTCTTACTTTTTGTTAAAACTGAATCATTTCCAGATGATGTCAAATTTGTTGTCGAAACGTGCATCGAGTGATAGCGTTTTGAAATTTGTGAAAACTACTTCAGAAGCAAAAATATATAATTTTTTGTACTAATATTGAATATAAACTTTCGAAGTCGTTGAATATGCTAGCATTTAAATTTTCAATCTTTGTTATATTATCACCGACTACAATCCACTGGAAAAGTTGCTGGCGGAACTAACACTAGAGCCAAACAGTCGTTTAAAACTACAGAGCACACCCGATATCCCGGTGCATAGCCGAAGCCTCTGGGTGGCACTTTGCCAGGAATTGCAGCGAAATGAAATTCGCAAATGTTTCGTTTCGTATTTTTATTATTAGACCATCACCCGCTTCTTTATTACGCGAAATTTGCATCCGCGAAACTTCGGGCTCTTGAGAGAACCATTGACGTGGAGATGAAGGTGCGACAAAAGGAAAGTTTTACCCAATTAATAGGAGGGTAGCGCAAATATGTAAATTGCAGATGGTCTTAAAACTACTTTTATTACGCTGTTAAATGGTCGTAACTTTCTTTGAGGAGCATATTTATTATCTAGCAAGAGCTTGGTGCTTGTTGGCAAATGGTTTATTCTAACAGAACGTCTTTCCATGTAGTACATTATTCTTAAGAAAAGTTGTTTTTAATATTCACGGAATATCTGCACGTTTTTTTTTTCTATTTTATGGGATATAGAGGTTCGGTTTAAATTTAAATATCAATAAAACACTTGTCGTTATAACGACACTTTGTTGGTTATAGCACCACACTTTGTTGGTTATAGCACCAAACAAGAGGTGCCTTTACTTAGCTCCTGCTAACTCAGTACAGGTCGCTGGGTTTTTTTTGAGAAATTAAGTTTTTAAGTTGTATTAGACCTTAAGGACGCCAGCGTATTTTTAAATGAATACTTGTTACACAAAACCAAAAAAAATGAGAGAAAATATATTCTTGAATATAGTGGTGAGTACGAATAATAACAGAGTAGATAAAATTTGAACAATATATTAGGACAACAATTTTCAGAAAAATTTACCATTTCTTTACAAGATAGACCTTTAACATTAACAAAATAATTAAATATAGGCAAAGTTATTAAACAAAATATTAAAATCGCAATTTAATTTGTTAAGAAAGTAAAAAAATGAATAGTAACTAATGACTAAAAATTCGACAAAACTACTGGGTTTTTTACAACCAGCTGACCAAAAATGTATAACGTAGCAGTACAAGATCTTACGTAACTTTTATTTTGACTAATGGGGTTGGAAGCTGACGGTAGCTCGGTAGGTATTGAGGAACTTATACACAAATCTTATAGCGTGGAGTAAAAAGCTCTGTCCTCTCTCAACGTGGATGCTGCCCAAACCACCAATTTCATCATAAAAGATCAGGTGATAGATGTTGACGTGTACTGTGGTGACTCCTCTTCTCTTGGTCCAAGGGTTTAACATATAAAAGGGGAAAAAATATATTTAAAAACAAGTAAGGGTAAGATAAAAAAATGAGATTACGATAGAAAATTCGAAAATGAGTACTATGTACTCAAATACAAAACTACATTAAAACTAATCAATTAACTACAATTTTTTACTACTCTATGCTAAGAAGAAATTGTAAGTAAACAAAAAATTTAAGGTAGCAAGATATTACGTTAAAGAAAAAAATATATATATGACCAAAATTACGATAAAAAGTACTATGCAAAAGTTATTAGATATTTCAAGTACGATAAAATTTTTGACTACAAAAAAAATTAGATATATTTGAAAATATTGATTTTCGTGGCAAAGAAAATTTAACTAGAAAAAAATCAGATAATTTGAAAATATTAATTTCTGCGGTATAGAAAATTTAAACATGAAATCTACACGAAAATAAGCTACACAAAAGACAAGAAGAAAGGAAATGGTTTGTTAGTTCAGAAACCCCAAATTCTAGGACTCTCTAGACGTACGTTCGGTGAGTGCTTTAAATCTCTTCAGGTTTAATCAAAAAATAACAAAATAAAAGATAGAAAAACACTCACCTTACGCTTTCCCAGCAGCAGACAATCTGGAGAGATTCGGCTTTGAGCCTGATTCCAGCCTAAGTACCATTTAACTCTAATGGTCCACCCTGAATTCCTGAACCAACATCATGTGCCTATGCACCATATATTCTCTAGTGCATTCACACCAGTATGTAGTTCACCTAGAATAACGCATCAAACAGCAGAAAAATATCTAGGAACCACAAAAGAGAATATAATGACCACCACCCTTACGTTACACAATCAGAGATAAAAGATAAGTTACCAAGAGGGTCGATAATAATAATTTAATCACTATTAAATAATCAAGGTACATAAAGATAATGCCAAATCGGCCGTTAAAAATAATTAATTAACCCCTACGTCAAATAATTATTGATACGAAAACAAAACACACGGTTTAATAAACTGTTCTGAAAAATATGTCCACCCACAAGCGTAAAATATACGTACAATTGAATTATCTACATAAAATAATTGAAAACTAAAAAGATTAAATAGATAAAAAAAGAAATACATGCACAAGACCATACCTTCCTATGCTGTCAAACCAGCCAGGATCTGAAACCACCGCTACAAGTGCTGAGTCAAAGATGAAAATTCTCGCCCGCGATCCTACCGTCAAAACTTATCAAATTTCCCACAGCGGCTCTGAATGTCTTAATTACATTTACCTACCAGATATTGTTAAAGGTTCGCGCACACTGTAGCATATCACTTTATACTCAAAACAGCGAAAAAATACTAAATATTAACAAAATACAATGTTAAAGGGAGCTGTAACGGAGTTTCGACAAAAATTCTGTTACATCGTTCACGTTATTACCTTTATTGGTTTTTGTCACACGTGTTCAGATTGAATATATTCTCTCTTACAAGCCTTTTACTCAGTGTTTGTTTTTTGCCTGTTACATAAGAATACTAATATTCTACATCTCCATGATACTATGAAATATGGGAGATACGCTCGGTACGAGTACCAGCTTTCGATCCCGCGGCAGCCGTATGTCCGATGTCTGCTTAAAAATACATCGAAAACCATAAGGCCTAGAAAGTTGAAATTTGCAATTTTGATTCGCTTTGGATAGCTTAAAATGTTCTAGATTGTGATTTTAGCATTCACAGAACTGAGTTTGACTAATACATGAGTTTAATAACGTTCGGCCAGTCTTACGAGGTACTAGTCTCCATGCAGGTATAATATAGAGAAAATGACACTGACTCGCCTTCGAGCGACTTTTTGAGTCATTTATGCACAAGGCAGTTTTCTCTATAACTTTATTATTTGGAAAGCCCTGCATTTGGCTTCCGTACCATCGCTTTATATTGACCATCCAACGCATTCGAGCAAATTATGAGTCGCTGGGTGAATCCAAACTTGTTTTATGTGAGAAACCGTCCATGTTTATTGTTTCTTTTTTTGGCAAAATTTGCCTATAAACGCTACGCACCTTCACCATATTTGTCGGTTTCACCCTTTTTGATACTTTAGCATAGATCAAATTTTAAATTCATTCATTGGAATGATATTCATAATGACTTTACCTTCATGGTCATTGTTTTCTGTGGAGGAATTAAAAAAGTTAAAAATAATTTTGTAAAAGTATATTGTTTATTTTTCCTTGATCAAAAATTATATTTTTATTTTTTTGGTTGATTTTTCCATGACCATCATATACTTTCACTTTCAGGGCCTAGACTAAAACATATTTTCCTAAGTAAAAATTCGGTGTTTCTTCGAATTTTTACCTGGTTGGGCCTTATGTCTTAATGAACTCATACCGGTCCTTTTCTGCTATTATATGGCTCTGAAGCCTTTCGGACTTGTCGGTTATGATTGAAAAGGCTCTTAAATGAATTTTTTACCTAAGACAAATTTTCATTTTGCCTTCGACTTAGGTTGATTCTGGGAGGTTCTACAACATTTTCACCAACATTTAAATCCACAGTGGCCTTATTGCGAAGTGAAAAAATCCTGACAAATGCAATCTTTGAATTTTGTTATATTAAAAAGTAAAATAAAAAATTTGCAATGATATTATAAATGAACGAAGTGCAAAAAAGTTATGACGGATTCTGTTAAACCAAGATAGCTTACGTAGCGCCCTCTATACGATACATCAAAAATGATAGCTCATTCGATTTTCTCACGTCAAAAGACCTAACTGTACCGACTTTTATGTTTATATGTGAAAAAATAACTGAAATATAACAACATTACTGAGTTATTTTTATAACTTTAACATCCTGTATCTCAGTAAGTATTAATATTTGACCCCCAGTTATTAAGCAAAAGATTAATATTTTCCGCTCTAGAATCTGCAGGTAAAATATTATCCATTCCTTATGAATCTCCCTGTATAAATATTGGGAACTTAGATGAATCATGAATAGTAAACCCGATGGTCCTTTCGCCAATCAAATTGGCACCAAACAATGATGATGATGATGGTTAAATAAATACAGTACCTAATAGAACCCGAATAGACTCTACGTCATTTTGAAGTTTATTTTCTTTAGTGACCATTGTTACTAAAGGATCCCGCACAAAACATGCAAATTGACTCTCAGCTAAATTGTCTGAACTTTTTATGTATTGTAGATTTCGACTTTCTGATCAAAAGTTCTCATGGGCCCAACTCGATCCTATGCATAGTTTCCGAGATACAACTATAAATTCTTGTAAAATTCTGTATCTTTTCGAACTTTTAATTTATTGATGGAGTATTAGAGGTCAGAGAAGCAATTTCCGAAAGTTTTTCAACTAAGGAAGATATATGCTTTATGTAAAAAATGTTTTAGCCAATTTGACTGAAATTTTTTCACTTGTTACTTTTATATCATTTCCCGGCACCTTCACCAACATTGTTCAAACTTTAATTTTTTTCTACGCTATATTTTTATTAAAACAACAAATATTTTTTGTGCAAAATATTATAAAGAGCTAGTGTAACGTATCACAATGTAAAATATATGAAAAAAAATCATGAAATCAGAAAGTCGAATACTAAGACATAAAAAATTCAGACAATTTAGCTGGGAGCCAATTTCCTTATGTTTTGTGGTGAGTCCTTTAATTGCAATTTTTAAAATATTCATTACTCATTACATCTAACATTTTTTCAAATAAAAAAAAAAACTGAAGACAGTCTACGTAGTACACAGTAGTAATACATAGTTAAAAAATCTGAACTTCACCGACTCTCACACAGGAGATAAAACCCTTTTAGAATAATAATCGACACTTAGGGTGGAAAAAGAGCAAAGGGAGAGGTTAAGCACACTTTATAGTTAGTAATCGAGCCAAGAGGAACAAGTTAGTAGGTACACATTGTCACTGAATGAACAGACAGGTGCCTAGAGAATCCTGAGCGAATCTTCTGATTATGTGAGTTTTATGAGGCCTCTAACTTGCGCTTTAGACGTGTAATTGCATGCCGGTTTCTGTGATTCGGGATTTCGTTTCAAACAAGTTATTGCTCTGTAATTTTCCATTTGACGTATATTTTCAGTGCAAATAAGTATATGTGAAAACTGAGGCTAACATCTGGAGAACACTTTTGTTTAAAAAGCGAAATATGAAATTAATCTGAAAGAATGGGCTTTTATCATACTAGAGATTCAGTTTGTAACATGGAAAATTCTTCCTTATTTTATGAAAATTTAACTTTTGTAATCAATACATGATGAACTTAGAATTCGTGTTTTATTCATGTTTTATATAGGGTGATTCGCGAAGAAAGAGTAATAAAAGATTGAGACAGGCCTGTATCTAGAAAGTGCTTTCAGGGCGGGCAAACAATTTTTCAGGACGGGCCCGTAAAAAAGTCCGAAAAATTTTTCAATGAGCGAGGGGGGGGAGAAATCCAGAAAAACCTTTTTAGTCCGAAAAAATTAAAACATTTTTACCCAATCTCTTTCAAAATATTAAAAAGACAGTTAAAATTGCCCCCATTACAATCACCGTAGGTCGGGCGAAACTTCTTCCAGGACGGGCGTCGCCCGTCCTGCCCCCCCCCTAGCTACAGGCCTGGATTGAGACATTGAGATGATCTTGAATCTCAATATAGTATTGGCTAAAGGGTCCGTTTTCGCCAGGACCGGATTAAGGATTGGCGCGTACCTAGGGTAATGATATATTTGGGCCCAAATTTTTTTTTCTTCGAAAATGAAAATTGATCAACGGAGGGGACGGGGCGTTTCTTGACGAGCAGGAGACGCAAAATGAGAACAATTTTTTTCTCGATGGAGATGAAAAGAACATTTTTTTGAAGAGCAGGGGGGAGCAAGATTAGAAAAAAAAATTGACGAGCGGGGGCCCAAACTGTTGAAGCGCCCCTTCACGTATTAGCGCCCCTAGGCTATAGCCCAGTTAGTAGCCAATTGGATAATCCGGCTCTGGTTTTCGCAAAATATGGTATGTTTTGTACATTTTTGATGGTGGTGGTAATGGGGATGGATGAAGTAAAAAAAAATTGAAAGAGAGGTTCTTGTACACACACTAAATCGCGATTTTATTTTCTTCACCCACTTTAATAGTGGGGTGGCAGTGGTAATGGGGGTGGCTAATGCCTTATATGTACTAAATACCAATTTTATGGGCTCTTACTTGCTTGATTTACCTATTTACCCCAATTTACCCCCCAACCCTTCAATGGAATAAGATCAAAATATGGCCTTTAAGATTTTCGTTAAGATACATGTGTGTATCTCGGAAACTAGACATAGGATCGAGGCCCATGAGAACTTTTGATCAGAAAGTCGAAATCTGCAACATATTAAAAATCCAGCCAATTTAACCGAGGACCAATTTCCATAAGATTCGTGCGGGGTCCTTTCAAATCAATATCTTAGACGGTTTCCAAGTAATCGTGCGAACAAACAAGTTAAACAGACCGATAGACCGAAAAAATTTTTTTTATCAAACTTAAAATTTTGACGTTTCATGACGTTCTAAGAATATTAAGACTGCTTCAACTATGCACCAAGTATCATTTGGTTTATAATTTTTCTAACAATCTCTAAATTGTTTTTAATTTCATTGCAAAAGTGATCAATTCTTACATCATCTGCTCACTGGTGTTTATTTGTTCTTTATATACTTCACTTTTTAAATAGCCCAACACACGGTAGTAAAAGGGTGTGAGATCGGGGGCCATGCGAGGAGCACCTCGATCAAACCACCTATTTGGATATTATACGTTCAGATAGTTCCTGACTCCCGCCGAAAAATGCAGCGTAGCCCCGACATTTTGGAATCATATTACTCTTGTGTTCACATTATTTAATAATTTGGTATGACAATTTTGTGAAAAATCTAAATAGTTCTCACCATTTAAGCGACCTTCAAAAGTATGATGATGTATGATGATTATTGAACATTCCATATCACACATTAAAAAAAATCTACGTTAAGAATGCTTTTGAACTGATGTACAGTTAAATATGACAGGGATGCTTGTGTTTGGTTTTAAAAGTTTTCCAAATTTTAGTTTGGTTTGAGGGATATTCAGTTGTTGATCAATTCTTCTTGTGTTGATTTTTGGGTTTTGATCAAATATTTTTAAAATCAATTTTTGTTCTGGCCGGGTATGCCTAACAGGGGTTCTATTTTCGTCACTGAGGGAACGGTTCCAGTTTCAGAAATATGTCGAAATACTGTATAAAATGTTTTATTATCTGGTATACATTGATTGCCGAATCGACGTTCGTATTTCTTTTCAGCAGATTTTGCATTCCATTGCAAGATCCATAAACAAAAACCATATTTGCGTATTCTCTACTTATGTATGTAAACGGCATGATTTAGGATTATTAAACAATATTTTAAACAATAAGTGCAATAATGATGGCACTATAATCTTTAATTCCAGTATAACTTATTTTAACAGATAATTTATTTTGACTTAACATCCCGCGTTTATAGAAAATTTTAACTATAAAAGCAGGACAGTATAAATGAACATTATACAAAGTTTTATTGCTCCCCTATTTTTCCCGTTGATGTAAATCTGAAGCTATTTTCACTGCACTAGAATGCTTTAAGAGCTATAAGTAATACTAATAACAGACATTATCAGAAACAAAAAAAAAGGAACTAGAGTTAGACGATCTCTCGTACGGTCTATATATTTCTTTTTAGTTGCACTTTTGTTAATAATAATTGTAAAAATTAAGCCAAATTAGGAATCACAATTAATCAAAAATACCACGAAAACAAAGCGATTGCTAGCAATTACAGACACAATAGCTTGGAAACATAAATGTCAAAAGCAGGCCATAAATAGGTTTTTGAATTCGACTGTGGTGGAATGGCAGCGAGTGCGTTTGTGTACACAAACGCGGTCATACGAGCAATCTGCGGTAAATCAATCCCAAATGAAGCATTGTTTGATGGCAATGGTTGTGTAAATTATGAGATCATTGTAGTGGAATCCACTGATATTCATACAGGTGTATGTCGTCCATCATGTTTATGTCCTAGCCTGGCCAATATGCTCCGTTCTAACCGCCGTTTTTTTAAAAACCATTACCGAGTTACCTTTCATTAACAGCTCTGACAGAGCTCGGTAAATATTAAACTCGAATGAACTGCGGTTCGACACAGTTCACTACAATTTTTAACTTATCACACGTGTAGGTTAAATAATAATTATCTTAAAAAAATAGCGAATATAAAAGAGTTTTAAATTATTGCATTACAATATAAGTCAGACTTACTTGATTTCTAGTGATAATATGCACAAACATGCATACTTTAAAAAACCGCTGCCCAAGGAATCACTACTTCCACATCCAGATTTTCTATCCAAGTCACTCACAACGAAAACATTTTGTATGTGCTTGATTTACCTATTTACCAATTTACCCCCCAACCCTCCGACGGAACAAGATGAAGATATAATCTAGTTCTAGATTTCGTTAAAGTACATATGTATACCAAATTTCAAGTCAATATCTCAAACGGTTCCAGAGTAAACGTGCGCACAATAAAAGTTACAGACAGGCCGACAGACAGAATTTTTTTTTCCGCTCAAACTTAAAATCTCGACGTTTCATGACATTCTAAGCCTATTTGAAGAATACAAATTTTTTTAAATTTTTTTGTCGTTACTGTACTTCCACTGGATGTGGAAGTAAAAAATGTTTCGACTCTTATAATAGTCTAAGAGCTGGGCACGAGATTTCGATATTACTCAGGTCATGAAAAGTTTCGGTAAAAATACGTGATACACTAAGAGAGGACCCTGATTTGGGAATTTTCTAAAGGCTCGAGCGGGGAGGGGCACCGACATATTGTAAAAATGGCTCACAAAAACAGTTTTTTTGAAATATCTCGCTTCGGGTGCCTCATACGGCAAAAATGTTGTTATGAAAATGAAAGAGCATTAAATTTTCTACAAAATATGTTGTATACATTTTTTCGAGAAACAGAATAGTTTCGGTGCAGCAGCCGATCGAAGTCAAGCATTCTTGACAAAAATATGATTTTTTTATAATTTCTCAATTCAGTTGCGACTTTTATGAAGGAGTATTTTTATGTTGAGACAAAATTTGTTTTCATACATGAAAATCATGTTCCTTTACTGTATAAAATGATTTTTTAAGTTTGATAGACATTTTTATCTTAATTTAAAAAGTCTGCTGATTTGAATCATGCTTTAAATCAATTGATTGTACCGAATTACTGGTTAACGGGCATTTCAACAAAAAAAAAAACCGCTGCCCAAAGAATCACTACTTCCATATCCAGATTTTCTATCCAAGTCTCTCAAAGTCTCTCACAACGAAAAAATTTTGTATGTGGAAATAATTGTTTATAGAACTTTAATAACTAGTGGAAGCATTATACTCTTCGCCGATTTACTGAGCTTTTTATATAATTGTTACACATTCTATAGGATACTCTTCGCATTTTTCTTGTAAATAATGTTAGTTTTTGGACATTCTAAATTTTGTGATACCAATTTTGTTGTGGAAAAAAAAAATATGAAAAAAAAAAATCACCACCATGTGAGGATCGAACACGAGTCCTTCGGATTTTTGTGAAAAAACTCACGTGGGGCCTTGTTGGGGGCCTACTGCAGCCGCTACGGGCGTTTTGGGAGCTTACGAATCTAGGTATAGCTATCGCGCACTTTATTTTGACTTTTTAATAGGAAAAACAGTACTTTGACGTTTAACCAAGAGAAAAAGCTGTATACCCGGTGGCACAGTACTGACCATCCGTGGATTGCAAGGTAAATACTTTAGCCATTGGGCTATCTCATCTTACCAGAAAACTTGAATGAATATCATTCAAGAATTATATTTGAACGGATTAGATACATTATTATGAAATATATATATTGGTAAAATGTAAAAACAAAAAAAAATTATAGAGAATAACATTTCAAAAGATTTCTATTTAAGTACAAATGACAGAAGTTTTGAAAAAAAATTTTTTTTATTTAAATGATTAATAACTTTTTTATTTATTAATTGATTTTTTTCAAAAACAATAGGGTTCTTCCTCTAGCTAACGCTAACTTACTTTCCAAATTTCAATACAATCGGACTTTTCTTTCTTAAGTTATCGTGCTTACAAGAAACGTGACGGACGGACAGACAGTCGGACATTTTGAAAGTTGTTCAGAATTCGTTCACTAACATAATGATATGAAAATTTTTTCTCTACGAGCGATATTTCCGGTTTTAGAAATGTGCCGATCAAATACAATATACTCTTCGTTTTTGCGAAGAGTATAATAATACAGTAACTAGAGGTTTTAACTTCGGAATAATGTCATATTGAAAGGATTTCGTTCATTTTTGGCTGTATAATAGTAAATGCTTCACAGAAAAGTTTCTATATTGTGCGGGGGCTTGCTAATTTATAGGGGGTGGCACTTAAAAAAAATATATATTTATTGGAGCTGAAAGAGAATCAAATTTTAAGAAGGAAAGGTTCTATGCAATTTTTCACATGAATTGATAGTTTTTAAGTTATAACGACTTCAAAATTGCGATTTTAGCTTAAAAAAAAAAAGGTATTTCCAAACGGCTTTCGTCAAGTATCCCGAAAAGTATTACTTTATCGAAAAAATGTTACAGACCAATTACAGAAAGGACAAACTGAGAATTAATTTATTTTTTGTTTATTGATGTAGGATTAATAATTTCGGAGAAATTTAAGTTTATATTTGGTATTCAAGTGTTTCGAAATTACCTTAAGTTTAAAATGTATTTTTTTCTAAAGCAAGTGCTTTAAATGAGCAAATAAATTTGAGCATCTAGGTAATGCTACATCTTAACGAAAAACTGTATTTGAGATATTTTTTTTTAAATTACTGGCTAATTAGAGTAACAAAATGGCGATCTTTTTATATAAAAAAATATAAATACGCACATTTTCCGTCATAACTTCTTTATTTCTTATGCTACAGGAACGAGTAAAAAATAATTTGAAAGCGCAATTAATTGTCTCTAATTTCATTTCTTAGCATGCGTGACGTAGGTGTCACAATTTCTGAGATATTTAACATATAAACTGCATTTTTCGTCTTATAAACATTCGGACGCTATTTGTAAACTTTCATATCTCCGAAACTATTAAATCTATGTAAATAAATAAACAAGCGAAATTCATTATCAGTTTATGAGCTTTATTTTTCAATAAAACTAATATTTATTGAGATATTTGGAAAAGGAAAAAAAAATTACGTTTTATCGAAAATACCTTTATAGTTTAAACTGTATTTTTTTCTAAAGCAAATGCTGTATACACACCAAAAAATTTGAGCATCTACGTCATGCTATATATTAATGAGAAACAGTGTTTGAAATTCCTTTTTTTTTTTTAATTTCTGACTAATTACAGTAACAAAATGGCGACGTTGTTATTGAAAAAAATGTGTAGACGTATATTGCTTCGGTCATAACTTCTTTGTTTTTTATGCTACAGAAACAAATAAAAAAACAGTTGAAAGCTTAATTAATAACCTATTATTCTACCTATTAGCATCCTTGACGTTGGTGTCACAGCTTCTGAGATATTTAATTCTCACTCTAAATAATTATCTTATGAACACTTGGATGCCAAATGTAAACTTAAATATCTCCGAATTTATTAATCCTACATCAATAAACAAAAAATATAATTAATTCCCAGTTTGTACTTTCTGTAATTGGTTTATAACATTTTTTCGAGAAAGTAATACTTTTCGAGATACTTGACGAAAGCCGTTTGGAAATACGTTTTTTTTTAAGCTAAAATCGCAATTTTGAAGTCGTTATAACTTAAAAACTATCAATTTATGTGAAAAATTGCATAGAACCTTTTCTTCTTAAAATCTGATTCTACTTCAGCTCCAATAAATATATATTATTTTAAGTGCCACCCCCTGAGAGGGGGTGGCACTTAAATATAAATTAGCAAGCCCCTGCACAATATAGAAACTTTTCTGTGAAGAATTTACTATTATACTGCCAAAAATGAACGAAATCCGTTCAATATGACATTATTCCGAAGTTTTGCATATTTTTTACCTCTAGGTACTGTACTATAATATAATATTTGAAATCGTCTACCTCAAAAACCCATAAAATGATATCCCACATCGGTAGTGGAGTGAAGGTGGTGATAGGGGGTTGATAATGGGGGTAGATGAAGTAAAAACATATTTTGAGGCTTTTGGTTCTTGTACTCATGTACACACACTAAATCACATTTTTTTCATCCCCTTTAATAACGGGGTGGGGGTGGTAATGGAGGTGGCTAATGCCATAACATTTTTTGAGACCTTAGCTTCTCTCGTATATACTAAATACCAATTTATGGACTCTTACTTGTTTGATTTACCTATTTACCCCCCATTTACCTCAATTTACCCCCCAATCCTTCGACGGAATAAGATGAAAATATAATCTAGTTCCAGATCCCGTTAAAGTACATACGTGTACCAAATTTCAAGTCAATATCGTAAACGGTTCCAGAGTAATTGTTCGCACAAAAAAAGTTACAGACAGACCGACAGACAGAATTTTTTTTTTCCGCTCAAACTTAAAATCTCGACGTTTCATGATATTCTAAGCCTATTTGAAGAATAAAAATTTTCAAAATTTTTTTTGTCGTTACTATAATACTTCCACTGGATGTGGAAGTAATTTAAAAAAGTGTACCACCTTAAAAAAAATCGTTAAAAATTCTGAGATAAAATTTCACCGTCGCTCAATTAATTAAACTTTATTACCTTTATCGATATTGAAATCAGTTGAAAATATGTTTGAATTCGTTTTTTTTTTAATCAATAAGTAGGTAATAGAATTTAATTAACTGACGGTGAAATTTTATTTTAGAATTTTTAGCAATCTTTTTTGAAGACGGTTTAATTTAAAAAAATGTTTGACCCTTTCCAGTGTCCTTCTTATTTAGCTTCTACACAGCAAAGGAAAATATTCGTCGCCTGGAATTTTTAAGCTTTTACATGAGGCCGTTACTAGAGAATACTGAAACCACCATATATCACAAATTTCATATAAGTCAAAGTCAAGCAAAAATATTGCAATTATCCCAATTATAGCTAATTACCAGTTTCAATGCAATTCTGAGAAAACTGAATTTTTATCAAAAATTAAATATTTTATACCCAGCGCCTTCGTCAAATTCTCGACTTTTCAATTTTTGTTTGCCTTACATTAGATGTAGTTTGATGAAATTATTATGAAACGCCTGTAAAATGTAGTTAGCTTTTATACCACTTCCTATACCCATCATTTACTTTGTCATGTTTTCAGTAGCTATAACACTTCCCCTAAAGGCAAACATATCTGTTGAATGCCCCCCACTGAAAAGTCCGGTAAGTTGCAAGCCCTATCTGAAACGTGAAAATACGAAAAAAGTCTCGGAGAGTGATTTTTTCACGATTTTAAAACTTCCCTTCGGTAAGCGAGAGAAGTAAAATTACAATACTACAATTATTATATCTTAAGGACAACAATAAAAAACTTTATTGTGTCTCTTTAATAAACAAATGGCGTTAGTGCAAGTCGCTCCCCCCGACTTACCTCGAAAAACCATGCTTTAACTACAAGACATATTCCAAATAACATCAAATTTTTTTAAACAACTGCTTGCCTAATCACTGGCTGCTTGATTTTAAACACGCCAAATAAAAAACTAATTGATGAAACACAATTCCCAATCACGTAAATAACTTACTATACGCCTATGATACACAACGTGCATCATCTCCGTCCTTTAACACACATAATATTTCCCCACCACTCTTTCTCAACCGAATAACTTAAAAGTATTCTGTGCTGGACCGCTCCTCATCAAAACGGCGACAGTCGACAGCGTATGCGACAGACACATAGATGAATCTGCAGGTCTCGTCACCATCAACATGGACCTGACGCCGACTATCTTTCTGTCCATTTCAGCTCATGGGTGTCTTGATTTTTGATGTGAATAGTGGAAGGGGGTGGCGAAACGTCAGAACCACTCATATTCTGACTTTTCACTGCCCTTTCTAGGGAAAAGGGAGGGGTGGATTCTATTCCTAAACCTACTCGGGGGTCGTAGGACCGCTCGAAGGGCCGATGTAAACAGTGTGAATTCAGTGTTCGCTGCGAACACAACGCGTAGTGCTTCTCTCTCTGAGAGGGAGAACTTGTGCTCTGTTTCAGTGTTGGACTCACTGAAAAAACTTTGTGAAAATTATTCGTGACTTGTTTTGTGAAAATGTCTGGATTACTGTACGGTTTACGTAAATAGGTAACGATGAGAAGCAAAAGTGTGCCGGTGAATATCTTTATACGGAAAATTAACACCATATTAGGTAAAGTACAATTTTTTTTATTCCCAATATTTTAGTTTGTTTATTTGTGTTAGCGCCACGAGTTATACAGTCATTTAATGCAGTTGTTTTGTGATAAATGTTGAAATTTTCAATTTGAAGTGTCAGTTGCGACAAAATATTCGAATTAGAATTAGTGAAAATATTCTTAAAACTATGACGAATAAAGTGTTCTTACTAAGGAGTTCGGAATGTCATTAGTATACGTAAAATTAAGGATTTATGGATTATTTTGTAGAATTTATAGAATCCTCGCTTTCTCCCACAAATAATAAACTGTTTAAAGAAAAGTTAACATCTGTGATGTAGAAGTCATAATTCGTTTCTTTTCAATATCGGCATTTCAGGAATGCTTGCTTTTTGAATAATATTAATTTTTAAATATTATCATAATTTATTTAATAGAAAATAGTAAAATGCAATGATGATGGCTATTTCGTAAGATTCTACGTTTCACTTGTTTATTATATTGTGTGGGAATTAATTTAAAACTGGAAAAAATGCCTTTTAATTGCCAAGTAATTTTTATATACGATGAAATGAATAACTGATTATTGCTTCTATTATGCTAGTTATTATAACACAGCGCAGAGCAAAATACTTTAAAAATGTAGTTGAATACAACTTTGTAGAAAAGTACACTGAGAAAAACGCTTTTAACAAATTTTGCACCAATTTTGCACGTTGAAAAGTTCTTTTTGCATTTTTTAAAACAATTTTGCATTGTTTAGAAAAGGACCCCGCAGATATCATATGTAAACTGGGGTACAGTCAAATTGGCTGTATTTTTAATATGCTGTAGATTTCGACTTTCTGATCAAAAGATCTCATGAGCCCAACTCGATCCTAGATCAAGTTTCCGAGATACAGCTCAAGAAATGTACATTGTACAATGTACAATTAAAAAAATTTCGAGTTCATGATTTTTTTCATACATTTTTATATTGTGATATGTTCTAATAGCCCTTTATAATATTTGCACTAAACATATTTGTTGTTTTAATAAAAAATAGCGTAGAAAAAATTAAAGTTTGAGAAATGTTGGTGAAGGCGCCGGGAAATCTAGATAAAATAACGTGAAAAAATATATTGGTTAAAACATTTTTTACATAAAACAAAAAACTTTAATTGAAAAACTTTCCTTTGACCTCTAATACCTCATAAATAAATTGAAAGTTCGACAAGATGCAGAATTTTACAAGAACTTATAGTTGTATCTCGGAAACTAATCAAAAAGCGACACTTTTTTAAGACCAATTGGGGGTGTAATTCTTTATAATTGTGATAAAATGTCACCCAAACTTGTCTCTGTCTAGTCAAATAAATCAATCATCAAACTACTTTGAAGCAGAAGTAGTTGAGTTACTAACTACTTTGTAGTTAGAGGTTAAAAATTTCGATGTCCCTTACGTGTACTTTTTGCATTTTGAAATGTTTTCAAATTCATCGGTTAACTGATGTTTTTAAGGACGAGTATTCAGAAACAAATACATCATTATACTATCATATTTCACTCCAATTTCACTTGTCTTTTGAACATTCCGTTCAGATTTATACCTCAGGAATTAAACTACTTTAAAGCAGAAGCAGTTATATTACTAACTACTTGATAGTAAATGGTAATTTAACTACTTGATAGTAGTTGAAAGTTCCTATTACTTCTACATCTACTTTTTGCTTTTTAAGATGTTTTAAAATTCAACATTTAACTGATGTTTTTAAAGACAAGTTTTCAGAAAAAAATACCATTATATTATTTCACTCCAATATCACTTGTCTTTTGCATATTTCGTTCAGATTTGTTTCTTAGGAATTGCATAATAAGTAACTAATCGTAGGTAATTCAGGTCGGTAGTTGTTATTAAACTTTTTAACATTTTTTGGTATGAAACAATTAACTGCTTACTTGCAATATTTTCAATAACATTTTTATTAAAACATGACCTGGAGAAATATATCCTAATAAAACGCGGACAACGGACAAGAACTGTGCTACGAAAAACAAGCTAAAAACATACTTTTCGCCGGTTTACTAAACTTTTTATATAATTGTTACACATTCTATAGGATACTCTTCGCAGTGTTTTGTAAATAATGTTAGTTTTAAACATTTTTAATTTTATAGTACGAACTTAGTTGGTGAATAAAAAAAAACATACCATACCCCATGTGGGTTTCGAGCCTGGGACCCTTGGATTCCGAGTCAAAAGCGTAAGAACCACCTAACACGTAAAAGATATAAATTTTTACAAAAACATAAAAATCAAAAAAAAATTCTCAAATTTAAATCATTAATAACATTTTTATTTACTGATCGCTTGTGTTCAAAAACAATAGATTTCTTCCCCTAGCTAACACTAAGTTAGTGTCCAAATTTCAGTATAATCGGATTTTTCTTTCTTAAGTTATCCTGCTTACAAGAAACGTGACGGACGGACGGACGGACAGACGGACATTTTGAAAGTTCAGAATTCGTTCACTAACACAATGATATGATAATTTTTTCTCTACGAGCGATATTTACGATTTTAGAAATGTGCCGATCAAATACAATATACTCTTTCTTTTTGCGAAGAGTATAATAAAGCAAGAAGTAATTCAGTATCAATACACAAAATGTAAAACTATAATAACTAACAAACAGTGAGTACTGAATGAATTTTAGTTTTCTACCGCGACTAATCTCTGTTATAAATAATGAATGAATGTTTATATACTCTACTGAGGAGAAAGAAAAAAACTTGTACAACTTTTCTAAAGTTGAAATGGAATGTAAGGTTCAATAATTATTGTGAATGACTGGATTTCAATAAATGATTTAAGTATTTTCAATACATTTTTTTGCCTTAAAATGTTAGGAATCCTATCATGTAATTCAATACTTCGTCAGTATTAGCTAGAAGAGTAGTTGTTTTGATTGGTTCTCCACTGATGAGTGTTTTAAAGTGTTTTCCTAAATAGTATATTAGCGTGACCAGATTAAGGTACTAATATACAGAAAGTATATAATAGACAATTTTATATTAAATAAAAAAGTGTGAATGATATATTTTTTGCTTTAAAATGCTAAGAATCCTATCATGTAATTCAATACTTCGTCAGTATTAGCCAGAAGAGTAGTTGTTTTGATTGGTTCTCCAATAATGAGTGTTTTAAAGTATTTACCTATCTAGTATATTAGCTTGTCCAGATTAGGGCAACAATATACAGAAAGTAGGTAATTCCATAATAAATAAAAAAGTATGTAAGTTGTGATTTGCTTAATACCTAAATAATTTTTCCTACTATTGCAATGAATTTGCATGTTTAAAAAAATTTTTGCTATATAGTTTTGCAAGAATGTGTATGTTTATGCTTCAGAGTATTCAATATCCCCTGAAACTATTTCTTTGAAAAAATGCAAAAGCAAAAACAAGATTTCTTTAAATGATGATGAATTTAAATAAATGATTTGAAAAAGACACTTTTTTTTATTTTGTGTATCTATGTAATGATATATAATCTTTTTTACAAAACGTCAACGGGCGAGCGTAGAGGCGACTTCAATGTGAATGTCAGTCGATATTCCGTTGAAGCAACGTCGAGGGCGGTTAGTACTTGGATGGGTGACCCATCTTGGGAAATACAGCGTTCTCGTCCCACCTTCTAGCGGCTTGTATATCAGTGTATATACGAAATCTAAGTAAATTCAGACGAGGATTACGCAGTGGACATACCATCCTTCGGAGGGGATGTAAAGCAGGCGGTCCCTTGTCTATTAAATGTTAGGCAAGTAAAAGATCCCTACTCTTCTTAAGGGAAGAGGTTCGGCAAAATTTCCAGGTTGGGGGTAGCTCGTCTCCTGGCGTCGCGTCGGTGATAGGCCCTGGTAGCGGAAATAGGCCGACGTTAAATAAATAGATAAAAAAAAATAAAACGTCAACAATATTTTCAGTAACAGTTTGAATAGGTACTTGAAACATGAACTGAACAAAAATATTCCAATGAAAACAGACAACTCAGCTATGAAAAATAAGTCAGTACTTAATAATCGTTAACACACAAAATGAAAAACTATAATAAATAACGAACAGTGAGTACTGAATGAGTTTTAGTTTTATACCATGACTAACCACTATTATAACCAATTTACATATTAAACATATTTTGCTCCGTAGTTTTTTAATGTCTATGTTTACTTTTCAAACTATTTAATAATTTCTTGAAATGAATATTTCTTTAAAAAAATACAAAAACGAAAATACAGGTTGTTCTTTAAAATATAAATGCTGGTGTCGATACTGATATGAGCAATTTCTGTGAGTTAATGTGTGTGGAAAACAGTAATTCCAATAATTCAGCTACTAAAAATGTAATCCGTGATGTAATCACATTCTAGAAGAGCAATTAGATTACACAGCCACACAAAATAAAAGAAAGTTCAGACCCTACCAATTTTATGTATTTTGACCTCCTGAATTCGATGGCGCCATCATAATTTAATTTTATCGTGTCATTTTTTTGTAAATCACGTGTTTTTAGCATTTTATCTGTGGTGGTACCGAAAAATGAGTCGAATTGACAAGATATCGAAAAATTTTATAGAGAAGAAGTGCTGCTTAGAAGCCAACGAGGACCCCACAAATCAACTTTCTGATGCACCTAAGTTTTCCCTACTTGCAATCCATTTTTTTTAACCACATACAACCTCTTCGCTTAATTTCTTTTCTACGTCACTAATCATCTGTTCAACAATTCCTCGTAGAACCATACAGCACCCGGTATGAATTATTATTTTCTTTAATTTGCTACTTGACATTTTGTCTGAATAACCACCTGCACTCAGAAGTCAAAAATGAGACTAAGCTAGATGGAATTTAAAATTGTGTGTAAACCTCTGCTGGCGCGCAAGTTGGACTGGCGTGGCAACTGGGGCCAATAAATCCATGCACGTGTAAACCCGCTATTAGGTATCTTTTTATTTTTATTTTTTTTTCCCTCAGATCTTGTTCAAATATACGGAGTCCTCGTTGGATTCTACGCACTTCTCTTAAAAAAATTTTCGATATCTTGTCAATTTGAGCCATTTTTCGGTATACCACCACAGATAAAATGCCAAAAACCACGCGATTTACAAAAAAAAATGACACGATAAAATTAAATTCTGATGGCGGCATCGAATTCAGGAGGTAAAGATTGGATACGTCTAGTTTCTGGGTCTGAACTTTTTTTAGTTTTGTGTGGCTGTGTTATCTTAGGTTAAGAGATTTCTTTTTTGTAGCCAACTGCTTGGATTACTGAGAAATATTTGTTTTACAAATGTAATCAGATCGCTGATAGTTGATTACTTTCATCAAAACTATTATAATTACAACTACGGAAAAGTAGTTCGCCTACAATTAGTTTTCACAAAAAAAAATAGTTTGATTAGTAGTGGCGTTACTTTGTAATCATAACTAAGTACGCTGCAAAATCAGGTGGTAGTAATTACAGCACCTGCCAGCTGTACTTGGATTACCGAGAAATAATTAAATTACAAACGTAATCAGTTTGCTGATCGTTGATTACTTTTTTAATACATCATGGGAATTCCTACAATTACAACTGCAACTACTGAAAAGTAGTTCGATTACAATTAATCTTTACAAAAAGTACCTTGATTAGTAGTTGTATTATTTTCTGACCATAACTAAATACTGAAAAAAGTGTTCCTTTCAAAGGCAGGTTTCTAACAGGTGAGTTATAGCAGCTGCCGACTGTACATACTTAGATTATTATGCGACAATAATAATAAAAATAATGATCCTTTGTTGGGGTCTGGACTCTGACCTGTTCGAGCGGTCATCACCAACGTTGGCCTGAAGGGTCCAAAAACCTGGAACTGGCTCCAACAGAGCCGAATGTCAATCGCGCGCGAGATGTCGGTAATAATAACATTTACCTTTTTTGCAATATTTTTTTTTTACAAAACGTCATTTCTCTTGTGTATTAACAACATTTTGAATATATGTATCTAAAAATGTTAGTGTTGCTGTAAACTTGTTATAAACTATACATCTTAATCCATTCTTAATTTTCTCTTAAGCATCAAGCACCAAACTTACCACAATCACCTTACTGACTGGTAGCCCATCGTTTGAAAAGTTGGATTTTTTTATTGTGTAAAATTGTCTGTAAATATTAAACCATATTATTCCCGAAGTTGAACAAACTTTCTTTTAGGTAAACTTTGTTTTATGGAAAAGTTTTTTAAAGACTTGTTAAGCACTGCGTGTGGTATTTCGAATACAATGTTGTGGTAAATTCATAATAATTACACTTTATATAATTACATAAATATAAAATATATTTATCATATTTATTTACGAATTTTTAGCTTTCAAGATAATCCGCCAAATGAAAGTGTTTAATAATATAATTAAATATATAATAGTTTGTTGTGTGTAGAGAAATTATAAAAATTAACACCACAAATCTCATAATTTATGTGATTTTTTTTTAATTGCAGCCAAATTAATTATAATAATAAGATTACCTCGACTCAAGCATATGCTTTTCAAAAACCGGCTGGTGTTTAAAAAAACAGTTAATAGCATTATTGCATCTTCTATAATTGCTTAACATCTATTGAAAGCTATCCATGAAATTAAGATCTTTAAAACTGTTTTTGTTAGACTTAATTTAGTATTTCGAATATGAGACGTAGATTTATTGGTTATGCACAAAATAAAATTCCATTTATGTAATTAATTAAACTTCTAAAAACGAGGAAACATAACAAGGAACTGTAACTTGTTGCTTATTAAGAAAGAAAGTTGTATCACAGAAGTAACGAATCTTTTCGAATTGTTTTCTATAATGTCGTTTGTGAAAAAACTTTACGTCAAAACCAGAATTGAAACAAGTACCTACCAAAAAAAGTACTTAGGTACAGTATAACCGAAGATAATTGAACCCAAAAAAAATGACACAAAAAGCGACTAAGGTAAACAAACAATACCGAATAATTATGCTGTTTATCTCTAAATAAAAAACCCACCAGTTTTTTATAATGGTGGGTTCTTGTGCGAATCTTGAATTTTTAAGCTGCCATATGTGTATTTTATAAGCAAACAGTTTAGATGATAATGTAAGGAATTAATTATAAAAAGGTTCATCTCGATATCTCTAATGGTTTAGAAAACATACAAAAAACCAAACAAATAATATATGTGTATACAGGTCAAACGCAGATCGCAATACTCGAAATATTTAAGGTAATACCAAAAATGCAACAAATTTTGTCGACTTCAGTTTAGATTTAGATTGTATATTCCAAACTACCTATTATACAGGGTGATAGAGAATTAAACCCTTCCTAAAGCAACTTTGGGGCCCTCTCAAGAAGGCGCGTATTTTTTTTTTTTTATCTCGGAAACATCTTAGCAGACAACCATGTCGAGATATCCCTGCGATACATACCGTACTATTTTTATTGATGGATGATAAACCCCCGTCGGAAATTTTTAACAAGCATTGCTAAGCTAAACCCCAATGTTTAAATCTAAAATATTTTCCTCGAAAACGGTTTGTCCTACGGTTGTTAGGAAAATCATTTTTGTCATGATTAATCTTAAGTCTTAAACTACTGAGAATAAGCTAGTCACAACGAAATAGATATTAGTCTCGGTATCAGTCATTGAGATAGCTGTGATTTCTTTAATTTTTGAGGTATTCACTTAGAACTTACCTTTGAGCTTCAAAGAAATACAATTAAAAAAACTTTATGGTCGTCACGGAGAAAATATAAAGCAAAATAACTATCAACGATAAGATCTCATAATCCACAAAAACATATCAAAATAACAAGATTAGTAATGGATATATCCACCTCTGGTTCTCTGATTCAGCACGTCTTGGCAGTGACTCTGTCAATCGACGGATCAAATCTTGCGGATAACCATTCCGATTGAAATTGCAGAACATTTACTTGAGATTTCCTATCTAGTAATATTTGGGTCAAAACACCCCAAAAATATTTGACAGGATTAAAGTCAGGACTATTGGCTGGCTATTCTATTTTCTAACGATTTTGCTGTTGGAAAAAATCTTGAGCAATTCTGGAAATCTGAGGTTTTGCATTATCTTGCTGCAGAGTGAAATTAAAATCTTTCTAATTAGCAAATGAGTTGTAGATTTTGGTCAATTTTGCCGTTAGTATACTATTTTAACTTATTCTACTCCAAACCATCAAGGGCTCACTTCCAAAAGCCCTCACTTCTCTTATCGTTGAATCCAAATATTGTTCATCTGGGCGTCTATGGACCTGAGCACGAGTGTCATTGAAATAAAGAGAAAATCTGGACTCGTCGGTAAAGAGAATGGAAATATCTTAGCTGCGAAGCAGTTCACGTTCTCACTTGCCTCTCTCAATTGGCCAAATAGCACTGTTCTCGAGAAGTAGTTTTCCTCTGGTGCTTGGGTAGTGTCTTACCTATTCCATAATCGATGCAACCCGCAGGTTGACTCGTTTGAAGCAACTGAGCCACTTATCTTTAAGAGTGACCCTCTTGCGCGAGTGACAGCTTTAGCAATTTGAAGTACATCAAGTTGTCTTCTTGGTACGACAGACTTCCTAAAGCATCGTGGTTCATGACTAAATCTCGGGTTTGACACTAATAACACTTTATCTGAACTTTTTAGAAGCATGACTACTGTATTTTTTCATATTTA
The DNA here is from genome assembly GCA_936432065.2 of Rutpela maculata. NCBI lineage: Eukaryota > Metazoa > Arthropoda > Insecta > Coleoptera > Cerambycidae > Rutpela > Rutpela maculata. Next base: position 255,350,320 of record OW386286.2, read on the forward strand.
ATTTTTTTCACTTTATGTCACAAAAAAATGCATGACTTATACTGGCGATAGATCCATTATTGATTTTAATTTGAATATTCCTGACCTAAGTGCTTTAGTTCTATCAAACAAGCTGGTGCTTGGTTCTCTTCCAATAACCTTAAATTAAGCTAAGAAAAAACCCAACAAACGTTTTCTAAACAAATAATTCACTAATCAAGAGTAACAGTGTTAACATTCTTGGCGTTGTTTTAGACGACACTTTCAACTGGTCCAATCATGTCACACAAATTATCAAGTTCGCTATTCATGCTACACGTAGGCTAAAAAATCAACTCTGTTATAAAACCCCAAGAACATGCTATTTTTCATTATTTCATGCTCATATTAATTATGCTATCCTCCTATCGGGTGGATTATCCTGGACAGCTGTAATCTTTCGTCTGCAGAAGAAAGCAGTCAGGTTTACTGTTAATGCTGGTTGGAGGGATCACTGTTTAAGAGTCTTGATATAATGGTTGTTCCTTCTCTTCACATTTATGTTACTTTACTTGAAATTCCCAAGAACGTAAATTCTTTTTGTACTAACTAATTTTCATTCGTATGGCCCTAAGTCTGCCAATTAACTTAGATTAACAAAATCACAGAAAAACTCTCTAAACCTTCAATTATACCATCACATTCCTAATGACGCAAAATCTCTTAATTTTAATAGTTTCAAGAGCTTAATAAAAAAACACATTTTAAAATATTGTTTCTATTCAGTTCATGAATTTGTAAACACACTTTGTTGATACGTTAGTTTAACCTCTGCTTGTTTGGTATTATCTGGCCATTTCATGGGAGCTTGCCTCTTATTTTTTTCTTTTTTTTTTTTTTGTATTGTTTATATTTTTTATATTATGTGAAGTATTTGTGTGTGTAGTGATGTGTATACATTTTTTATATTTTTGTATTTTCTATTTTTGACTTGCAAAAACGTGTTTTGTAAATTGGTCAAATAAAAATATCATCTAACTATGAGAGTATCTACAAAAATAAAGAAATTGCAGCTATTTCAATGAGTAAAACCTATTTCTTTGTGCTAGTTTATAAACAAAAAAACACGGAGAAATAAAATATACCCACCCCTAATTTTTACGTCCATAAATAAGTGTAATTTTAAATAACTATTGATTTTTTTTGGATTAAAAAAAATTATTTGCACTCTTAATAGGTAAATTTTTTTTAAATTACTCATTTTTAGAGTACGTTGCAATAGGTTTCATTCTAATCCCTCAAGTTCAAAGTACCTCTATTTCATCTTAATGCACTGGACTATTATAAACATTTATAAAAATATTAAAATCCCATCGAAATCTGTCATAGAACAATTGGATCACCCTGTATATCGACTTTTAATTGAGGCTGTTTTAGAAATTATTTCTATTTCTAAATGTGTATCAGGCAAATAATTTTCCGTGGTGGAATGACGTAAAGCGGCAAGGGATGTCCAAATCCAACGTCGCGAAACCATTGGGCAAGGGATATATTGTATTTATATCAAGTTCGTCCTGCTTCTTTTCGCCTACATAATAAAATTCTAAATTCGCCATGTGTCAGTCACCGCTGACTGAAATTAACTCCGAAATCCAGGCAGCCACGCCGAGAATGCCAGCTCACTTGATTATTGGGTCCATTGCTCTATAAATCTTATTGCTACATTTTTTATGTTCCCAAAACCTTCGTCACTCTGGATGCTGACATCATTAAAATTGTTTTGAATCCGAAATTGAACTGAAAAGTAATTAAAACGTGGAATAGTCCGTTCTACCTGGCCAGACAAGTCAGGTATAATGTGAGGAAAGATTGACAGCGGAGATTAATGTTTACTATCGACACTTTTTTTTACACGGCCAAGGACCGATTAATTGGTCTTGATGGACTGGAAATGTCATCTAAAGTCGATTTCGTGTCCGGCCTGGTGATATAGATGGCGCCCATTGTATTTAAATATGCGGTGGCACTAATCAATTATTGTCTGTTAATGGCCCCATCATTAGAAATAATTAATTACGCGAGAAAAATACAACGCAATGGAAGTTGCGTGATAAACATAATACTGTTAACTAAATGTGCTAATCCAAATACTCTCAGCCAACTGTGTCCTATAAGTTTGCTTTTGTATTTTCAAAAAATTTTGAAAAAATTATGAATTTTGAAATTCGAAACCACCATAACATTTTACCCATAAACCAATCAGGTCATAGTTGCATGTCTGCATTGTTGAAAATAACTAATGATATTTTAACTGCAGCTGTTCAAGGTATAACAACCGCTTTGTTTCTCATTGATTACTCTAAACCGTTAAATACAATTAGTCATCAATTATTGTATTCCATATTACATTTTATTGGTTTTTCGAAAAAATCAGTAACAATGATAAAAAATTACTTACAGAGTCGTGTAAATTTGTAGAAACTACAAAAGGAAAGTCCAATTATGGCAACATATCCCATGGAATGCCTCAGGGCTCCAGTTTAGGACTATTATTATTATTTTGTATTTACACCTGTAACATTGCCAGAAAATTTATTATTCGTTTAATCACACGGATACTTACATTACTTCGTTCTACCATAGTTGAGGAAATACATATGAAGTAGAAAAAAGAGCTAGAAGAGCCTTTGTTGGTCGCTTTTGTCGGCTTTAGCCGCTTTATCGGCAAGTTTTTCGATGACTCGCGTTACCTCTCTGGCCCATTCACGATACATCTTAACGCTACTATATTTCCTCCACTGTAATTATTTTAAAAAGAAATTGAACCACAAAGATAATTTTTTCAAGACAATGACACGGCGCAATTGCACTTGCAAGCTGCGAGTTGCACGGGAAGTAGTCCGCAATAAGCAGACTTTCCATAGCGCGTGATTCTGCGAATCTGGAGGCCTTGTTGTCAAGGTTTGGCAAGCTAAAGTGTGTTCCCACGGCACGTGTAAATTCGTGGCTCGTTGACTCGTGTGAGCTTGAACAGTCGGTGATGTAGCTCGTCTCCTTTGATTTGCGCTAATTTACCGACAGAAAAACGAACGGTCCGAGTCGAGCCAAAAATGAGGAGCCGTCCCTTTTCCCAGAGCTCTGCGAGTCTCGCTCGTGACTGACCGAACCACACGCGGTGAGATGCCGGCCATGTACCGAGACTGTGCAAACTAAACAAATACCTACATGAACTTCAAAAAACAGAAGTGCTCAGCTCCTTTGATCCGTACAGAAACCTGGAGCAGCCTAGGTCAAAGGGCGTGTGGTTTGTCGAGTTAGGTTCGATAAACCACGCGCCGCATAACTGTGCCTTAAACTCTTTTGTGTGGAAAATAATGAGAGATCATATGACTTTCATCATCTCAATATCTTTACATTTATCTCAATATCTTGACTTATCTCAGAAGCTTGGCATTTTCTCAAAATCTTTTCTCTTATCTCAAAATCTGAACTTATATCTCGAAATCTTAATTTTTATCTCAAAATCTCGACATTCATCTATATATATTTTTTATTTATCTCAACATGTTGATGCTAATATCAAGATCTTGGCTTCTTACTTAAGATCTTTTCTCTTATCTCAAAATCTTAACTTTTATCTCGAAATCTTGATTTTCATACCTATTCATCTAGATTTTAACTTTAAAATCAAGATCTCGACTATTATCCCATAATCTTAATATCCGTCTACAATTATTATACCCTTCGTAAAAACGAAGAGTATATTGCATTTGATCGGCACATTTCTAAAACTGGAAATATCGCTCGTAGAGAAAAAATTTTCATATCGTTGTGTTAGTGAACGAATTCTGAACAACTTTCAAAATGTCCGTCTGCCCGTCCGTCCGTCCGTCCGTCTGCCCGTCCGTCCGTCCGTCCGTCCGTCCGTCCGTCCGTCCGTCCGTCCGTCCGCCCGTCCGTCCGTCCGTCCGTCCGTCCGTCCGTCCGCCCGTCCGTCCGTCCGTCCGTCACGTTTTTTGTAACCACGTTAACTTAAGAAAGAAAAGTCCGATTGTATTGAAATTTGGAAAGTAAGTTTGTGTTAGCTAGAGGAAGAACCCTATGGTTTTTGAAGAAAATCGATCAGTAAATAAAAAAGTTATTAATCATATAATTTAAAAATATATATTTTCTTAATTTTTGTCGCTTGCACTTAAATAGAAATGTTATCTCTATAATATATATTTTTTTGTTTATGCATTTTACTAATATATATTTTATAATAATATGTCTAATGCGTTGAAATATGATTCTCGAAAGATATATATTACAGACATTCAATTTTTGTAGTGATCTCTGATGGTCCAGTGGCTAAATTTTTGCAATCCAAAGATCCCGTGTTCGAATCCTAGTCAGATTGGATTTTTTTTTAAAATTTTTTTCATATATTTTTTTCACAACAAAGTTGGTATCACAAAATTTAGGATGTCCAAAAACTAACATTATTTACAAAAAAACTGCGAAGAGTATCCTATAGAATGTGTAACAATTATATAAAAAGCTCAGAAAATTGGCGAAGAGTACCTATGTTTTTAGCTTGTTTAATACCTATATTCCCAGTTCAATAATTAAACTAAGCAAACAACATTAAGGTATTACTGTTTATACAATAATCATTGTGTTTACTACAATTATTTTAGGTTGCAGTAAAACAGAATTCATGATTTTAGGATACACGACAAGATCTTAAGGTAAAAGTCAAACTCTTGAGATAAATGTCAATATTTTGAGGTAACAGTCAAACAAAAGTTAAGATCGAGATAGGAAATAAAAACGTACCTTTGACCTCTCAGCTCTTCCTTAGTTTTGCGGACGAACCATTTCAACCATTTTTATTGGTAAAATGCATATTTAATGCACAGAATTTATGCATCTATCTGCCCGAAAGTCGTTGACACTAGGAAATAAGCTAATAACTTATCATCTAGTATCAATTATTTTTCAATGTTTTTTTTGAAAGACTTGTAGTTTTGCTTTTAATGGAAACATTGACCCCTACCAGGGGAAGTGTTTCCCCTGTTAAAGTTTGAACGTTGTCTTTAAAGAGGGATGTGCAGGTGATGGTGACATGTCCATGTGCCGTCTCTTTTTAAGCTCTTCGCATTGATCTGCTAGACGGACAGGGGTCACCTTACATGGTAGCGACAATCACTGGTAGTTTCTATACCTAACTGTTCGTTCGATTATTTCTTGAAAGCACGGTATATTTGGTAGGAGTTAATATTTTATATCTATAAAGATCATCTCACAGAGCCAAGCCGCTCTTAAAGCTCATTGATCGTAAGGTCTCATTTCTGAAACGGTTTGAAACTGCCAGAAGGTTCTCACCAATTGGGCACAAATAAGAAACTGATCCCGGTTTGTATACTTCTTTGGCATGAAAGTAAATGAAATACCCGTCTCTTTGGTTATCAAAATATTTAGGATCAGAACCAGTACTTGGCATAACTTCAGGTACTGCCAATACAATTGTCTTAGGAAAAATACTTGACAACTGGTGTGTATATCACATGCATAAAAATTAAGAACTAAAAAAAGGTTTAGAGCCAAACGGGTTACGCTTAAGAACCTTAACTGACCTGCAGGGCCTAGTATATGCTTATTGCAGGTTAAACCAGTACCTACACTGCTGTAGCTAGGAGGGCATTCTGCCCCTCCCGCCTTCATGATGCATTGCTCCTCCTATAGATAAAAATCTATATTTTATTTTTTAGTTGCAACTTTTTTTAAATCACCTTGTAATGGACTGCCTCCTGCTTACCAAACAGTTGGCCACGCCACTGCATTGGACTAGCTGAGAAGGCTGAATGTTGTCTCTGATTGGAGGAGCATGAACCGGCAGAGCACATTTTACACGTATCTGCCTGGCTGCAGAAAGACTCCGATTTTTCACTATTTAGCAAAGAACAAGTGATGTCAGAGGACTCGGATAGTTCCTTACCCAATTAGGTTCTCGGCCTTATCAAAAAGCTGAACTTAGTGCGTGAAATATAGGTATAGACCGTAATAGATTTATAGTTTCATTATAAGCCTCACTCACGTATTAACCTAACCTAGTATTTTGTATTAAAAGTTGGTACATGTATGGAAATCCTTTGATTTATATGCTAAAGGAAAGTAATGTGGAGACCTTCATTGCTAGATCATAAAATCAATTTTAAAATTAACAGTCGAGAAAGTTGTTAGATTTGTTAGAGTAATAAAAATATTTTTTTCTGAAATGTCTACTTTTTCGGCCCAATTTCAGATCCCAAAATTTTAGTATTTTAATCCATTGCCAAGCAACTATCAGAAAACAGTTCGGGAAAATTATTAGGCTGGGAAAGTTAACTTTCCCGGACTGTTTTTTATATATATTTTAATATGTATATATTCTTTTATTTTAATGTATTTATAATAATATTGATTGCGATTTCAGAAAAAAAATTTTTTCTGAAATTGATCGGCAATGTCTACATTTTCGGCGAGATTTCAGATCGAAAAATGCACAATTTCAGTATTTTAGTCCGTTGCTAAGAAACTATCAGAAAACAGACCGGAAAAGATCCGTTGCCAAGCAACGATCAACAAAAGCGTACGGGAAAGTACTGTTCTTTATGTATATTTTGGACAGTAAATAAATACACGCAGACAAACCAACTCAAATTAAAATTGCATTTATTAGTAAGCAGTTAGATTGTAATTAAGAAATGTTATGCATTAATACAAATTCCTTAATTAATAATAATATTGATTGTGATTTCAGAAGAAATAGTATGTGTACTTCGTTGTGAAAGCACATTCCAGGACTTCGATGCTTGTTGGCCTCGGCTAGCGCCTCGGCCAATAATTTGCATCATCGTCCGGGAATGTATTGCTTTCACACCTAAATACACAATATACTAATGTGTACCTCGCAGTAAAAGCACATTCCCGGACTTCAGTGCTTCAATTCACATCGTCGTCCGGGAATGTTTTGATTTTACTACTATATACAATTTCATAATTTGACGTTTCTAAAGCCAAGTGAGACAACTTCAATTGTTTTCAACGCACTCATTGATCCGCCTATACATAAGAGTGAAATGATGTTACTTTTTTTCACGCTTCTTAGTTTAAGCTTCCCATGAGCATATGTTTCATGCATTAAAAAATTTAAAAAATGTGTGGTTTTTTTAAGAGTCGTAGAAAAAATATTATTTGAATTATTTTCTATATGCAGATCATACAGTTACGATAGTACCTTGTGAACAGGAGTGCCTCTATCAAATAAGACATTGGTTAGGTACAAAAATAGTTATAATGATTCGTTATTCCGAAATTAAACTTATTATATCGATACTTTCTAGTTTATGTTCAATAGTTTGAGCTAATTTCGTCCCTACCACGAAACGTCGCTACCGTAGTTAATAGCAACCTTAATAGACAGCGATAGAGAAGGGACGTAGAGACGCTCAGAGGTTCGAAATGTCACTCGGACATCGCTGTCACTCTTGGAGACGTCTGGAGCGACAGGTCTAGAACAGAACATTTCACGTTACCCTCCCTCCTTCCACAATCAATATCTACAGACGGAATGCTCCAATGCACCACTAAACTTCTTGTCGCATCTTCATCTGCGACTGATTAACATACAATGACTAAATTAGATATTTATTAAATAAGTTTTATACTATATTGTGTGTGTCTTTTACATGCATATGTCTTGCATTATAAAATGCGTTTTTTATTTTATTTTAGAAATGAACGAAATAGCTTTGTTACACACCAAGAACTCGACGTAGGAGATGATTGCAACTAACTTTAAATGACAAAAGTCATCGAAAAACGTTTTAACAAAAAAATTGTTCATCATAAAATTATCTGTACCTCATAACGATTATTATAATTTTTTTTTTGATATGATGAACCGTTAGAGCAATTTATCGACTTTTAATTCATTAGCGATAATTTAGCTTATTGAAATGGGACAGTATCTTTTAGAATGTTTGACAAACGTCATATTGGTACTACTCTCGGGAAACGTACTGCCCGGCCAGCTACGTCCACGCATGGTAACATAAGGTGGGATGGGAAATGTAGGTATCTGTGCACTGCTTTGCCGCATTGTGTCGTGAAGGAGCGTTTAAGCTCCTTTTTTTGTGTTTTTGCTTCTAGACTTCTACTTCTTCTGAGTCTTCTGTTTTTTCCGTTTCTGATTCTGACAGAGCATATATCCTTGCGATTTCTTTATGGTATACCTTTTTTTCTTGCCGTTCCTTCTCAGTATGCAACATGCAATATCGCAAGATATTCTCTTATTATTAATAAAAAAATACCAATAATTCTCACAAGACCGCTAATCGCTCATACCGAGATATGTATTACTTTTGAAACACCATGGGTGATATTTTTTACACTTACAGTTATGAGGGGCCTGCTTAGAAAGTACTTGCCTCGGTCACGTCAAACCTGAGACCAATTTTGGTACATCAATATTTTAGGGACAAATTAATTTTGATTTTGACGTCTATAATTTTTTGTTATTGATTGTGTCCTCGAATTCTGAATTCTTTGGAGGGGAAAATTGTCGATGTAGGGCAAAATAAAATTTCAATTGTTGCTAAATTGACAATGTTTCGCTTTATTTACTAAGCCTTCATCGAAGATTATAAGACAAAATGTAAATAAACTTTTTTTAATGTTTAATTACTACTCTGGCGTAGCTTAAGCAGTTTCTATAAAATTTGTTGCAAACTGTAGTACGGTGTGGCGTGACAGTGATGTCATTTTATCGAGCTACGTCCAGTATAAGGTATGCAAAAGTTTTTTTGTGTTAGCAGCATAATTGAAAAGGCGAATGCATATTTGAATTAAAAACATTTTTGACGTATAATAATATTTTTTTACAAATAGTGAAGTATTATTGCTTGGCGATTTTTCCACTGTACTTTTTTCATCAAGTCACCTAGGTCCAGTACATAGCGGGCCAAACTCTCAAACACTGAAAAAAAATCATAGCAATGTGGACATTGTTTTTACATGTTTCTTTGTGTATTGTTTGTTGAATGAGTTGTTGTTTAAGGACTTTTATCTAGAAATGTCCCAAAATTTCAAAATGACATCAAAATTAATTCACCCTGAAGATATTTACAAAGCGTTAACAATTCAAAAGATTGATTTTCTGTTTCAAAAATTCTTTCCAGTACCAATCAAATAGAAATAATAGTAAAAATCTGTAAATACGTGGTAAACCTTTTTTTTTTTCAATCCTTATAGATCTCTTTCTATGATTACGACAATTACTCTCCAGAAGACAGTGTCGCACACAAACAATTTTTCTGCAATTTATTGCAATTTTTTACTTCTTGGTAGCCATTAAAATTCCTTTTAAAAGCAATAAAACGCGATTTTTTAGCCTAATCTCTCATGATATTAAATGTTTTTCTTATACATAATTTTATGATGAACATTATTTATTCAAAAAATGTTTTGATAAAACCTGTCTTTTCCGAAATAAAGCCAAAATCTCGTTTTTCAATTACTTTTGTTACCTCCCCCTCTATCTTGGAGGTAATGTGTGTTTTTAAACAGGATCAGACATGGTAGATATAGTCTATGTGAAATTTAATGCTAGTACTCAAATATGAAGTATTAAAAGACTAACAACATGTAGTATTTCCATCTTATTAACTGTAAAAGGAAATCTGAAAGTAGGAATGGAATAAGCAACAAAAAGACCTAAACAAACTGCTGAAAGCTACAGTTCATGCAGTAAAACTTATGATTTAACTTATGATAAATCAGTAAAAATCATTCTTTAACATTTCCGAAAAACGAATCATTTAAAAAAAGATTGGCGTTTCTCCCAACTCCTCCTACGAATTACACTTGTAATCCGTGGATGGCGTCAGTATTTTCCATAAAGAAATACAATATAGTGACTTCTTGCTCGTCTGATAACTAGATGTGACGTTAAAGTTTCAATAAATGTCCAATAAGGTCAGAGAATGAAGCTTATTTAATATAACTGAAGTTTGTCCTATTTGTGGTTGCAAGACGTAGAAGAGGACGAATACTTCCTTTAAACATACAGTTTGGACTACATTGCTTATACAATGAACTGCTTAGGCAAAGAAGATAGACAGTGGTATTTTCCACCACAGTGATTCGTTTGATACACATAGAAAAATAAACATTTATTATCCTTTTTGAAATGGTGAAAATACTTCAAGACAAGATGTAATTTTAACACATTTTTCGAACTTGTGCATTAGTTTTATACAAATAATAAAGTGGTAATAATATACTTCGAAAAGTCTGAGTTATGATTCCTATAATTGAAAATAGCTCCCAAGTAACAATTTTAATTTTATCGTGATCTTCAGAACCTCTTGAAGTCTATTTAATAAAACTTCTGATAAAACTATATATCTTTGACAAACGCTATTAAACCTTTATAAAGTTTGTATAAATTTTAAAAAATATTAAAAAAAAAGGTTTATTTTTTGTTGATATCAACTTAAATCACACGTTAGTAATAATAATCATTTTTAGTCCTTATTACCCATAAATTGTTGCAAAAATTGCAACTAAGTAATTGTTCATTTGAATAATTCCAACATGGTAGTTTTTGTTTACAAAGATATATTTGTAAAAAAATGGCGATATCTGATTAAAACCTGTTTGTTGCCGGCAATACCACAATAAGAGTAATTGATCTTAAGATTGTCACAATGCTCTCGTACAAGAGCATTTGCTACTAATTACAACCAATTTAAGTCTTCTAACATTTATGTAAGTCCATTTGGTATTGTCTAACACCAATTTGAAGACGCAAGTGGATGAAGGGTCTATGTGACATTTCCGAGTTTTTTTATATGAATGAAGGCCATAAGTATGCAAAATTCATACATTACATTTGTTTTTAATGCAAATATATCTGATTTATAAATTTATAGAGGATCTATGTACTGTTAAAGTTGGTAGGTTGTTAAAAACTTTGAGATCAATTATCTCAAAATCACTATGTTGTTACATGGATCCTTCATCCACTTGTGTCTTCACTTGATTTTGTCTAACACCATTTGACCTATATTAAAATTTGTTGGATTTATTCACAACCACCATAAACCTATTGCCCAATGATATTTGACTTTTTTGGCGTTTATTTACATATAACCTCACATTTGTTAATTACTTTTTCCTTACCTTAGCTGTGCTGTGATTGCTCTGAATGAGTCGGCTATTGCCCTTATACCCAGATGCAGTGAACTGCACTGGAATGTGAATAAAAGAGCAAAGAGGATATAAGTCAGAAGATAACCTCTCACATTTATTTGATTATTTTGATTAGTCAAATGTGTGGTGGTCTAATTGTTTAAATTAAGTATCAGGTTTACAGTATGGTACTCAGAATACCCTCAACACAGAAATCCTTGTTAGAAGGCAAACACAGACACTTGATGTTGACAAAAAACCAGTGTCATCAATAACCTACCTAAATCGCGCGATTATTTATAAATAATTCTCTGTCAAATGCAGCAAAATTATTCCATAATAAAATTTAATTTTCTGAGGTACTTCACACAAAAGTAATTAAAAATTAACCTAAAATAAGCAAAATCTATTTATCCACCTGTCAAACTGCAACTTTTGCGGTTTTATGAAGGAATTTGTCCAGACTAATGGTTGTTATGTTACATTTGGCATTATACAAGCTCATACAGCTTTATAGCAGTTTTATAATTAGTATATTCAGGTACCTCTTTAAAACTCTTAGGCATACTGGATTTACGTTGTCTCTGAGGTAATTGGTTTCCTGGACCAAATTATTTTATCATGGTAGTGCTGACCACAACCATAAAACCTTTACAAGTGCCGATAGACTCGATTTAAAATAAATGCTAAATGGTATTAAAACTCAGCTTTTAGGAGGTTGTTACAACTCTTAATAAAACTACTTAGGCTGAAAGAGTTGTGGGCCTGCTATACCACCGCTATAAAGCCATTTAGCAAACTTAAATCCTCAATAAAGCTATTACGAAACTTATTCAAGTCCACATAGCATTTAAATTGTTACTTGGGCTAGAACCACCTGTAAGAATTAACGTTTAGTTCTTAACTCAATCATCAGTTGTTTATACTCGTTTGAATCATATAGAATATCTATGTGGCGCTGCGCGCTGGTGTGAACCCGTTTAATTTTAATAAATAGTTCCTTAAGAGTATTTTTTTATTAGTAATGTGTTCTTTTCTCGAAACTGTTTCATTTTATCGAATTAAAAAAGACTCGCCTAGGATAGTTTTCTTAATATATATTTTTCTAGTAGCTACTCACTACATATTAAAAACGTTATAGGCTTCTTTGAAACAAACTTGCAAAACTTTTTTCTCATTAATCAATGGCCGTTGTGATTTATAAGAGCCAGTAAATTATAAGACCAAGAAATCAGGACCGCCTTTGTGAAAGACATATGACCCCATTTGGGATGTAATATCAACTTTTGACAAATGTTGCCTGATATTCAGACACATTTCATTTCTATAAGTCTCTTACCCTATACATTCCATAATTCTTAGAAAATATTCTTAGATTTGATGGTTCCTCAGCTTGCGATGATACCTCTATTTGCCAGATATATTGCAACATAAATTGTGTTACAATTAATGATTTTATTGATATAAAATAAGTTCAAAATGAGAGGAATTCTCTAAGCTTGCCCTTATTCAATCGGTGCAGAGTAGAATTATGATTTTTACAAGCTTTTATTTAACTTCACTTGTTTGTTAGTTGGTATGTTTAGGTCAAATCTTGCAAGTCAATTTTGAACCACTTAACGACGTCCAATTGAGCGGAAATTTTGCACATATGCGTAGTTCTGGTGAAGAAACAATAATAAGGTACCAAAAAGTATGTTTTTTTAGCTATTTAAACTATAATTTGATCCAATAGTGTATTCACTCGGACGTTCATTCTAATAAATGGCGTAGAATCCGATGCTTTTAAGTAAGGACGACGCAATGAATATAATAACTAGTTAAGACATAACTAAAAATTAAAAAATAAAATTACATGTGAAAAAAATCTTTTTAAAAACAAGCTTTTATTATTATTTAGGTGTACTAAAACGAAAAAAATAAGTTATGTTGAATTAATTGACTTGTCGCGCGAATAGAAAAAAATATATTTAGGTAGTCGTGAGCAGAAAAAATAGGACAACTATTTTTTTCTAATGTAAATCTGTCTCTATTTGCACACTTGCAATGAATTTTGACAAATAATTGACAATGTTACAAAAATTAAAGTATACACAACTAGATTTTAGCAAAAATACATTATAAGACTTGTCCCATTTTTTTGCGCACAACAGTACCTACAGTCTCTGTCAAACAAAATTAATACTGTTTCTCTCAAAAATAGTTTGTTTCGTCGAAACCAAAGGGTACATTTTTTTCCTAAAATTGTTTGAGCGCTTTGAAAATGCACTTCATTTAAACAATATATCGCTTTTAAGGTTTTATGGTCAGTAGCGTTATTGTAACACATTTGTCCTAAACTACCCTGAGTTACTATTGACGTTACACGAACATTACGGTATAAGAAGATATCTCCTTTCTTCTTCTTCTTTAGCCTGTACTCGTCCACTCCTGGACATGGGTCTCTTCCGTGTTTTTCCTCCGCTGTCTGTCCTGAGCACTCAAAATCCAATTCTTGCTGGATTTCCTCTGGACATCATCCCTCCATCTTGTTGGGGGTCGCCCCACACTCCGCCTAGTTTCTCTGGCCCGCCACTGCATTATGTTCTTCTTCCACTTGATGTCATACCTGGCAACGTGCCCTGCCCAGAGCCATTTATTGGCGGCAATACTCTCTATCTCTCTCTGATGATCTCGTTCGTGACTCTGAGTCGGTTCGCCAGTTTTGTGTTAGAGTTATAATTTCAAGGCCGTAGGTCATGGTAGATAAGATGCAGGCGTCGAATACTTTCCGCTTCAGGTTGATGGGCATGTCCGGTTTTTTGAGGATGTGATCGAGTTTTCCAAAAGCCGCCCACGTCATATCAATTCGCCTGGTGATTTTTGCGGTCTGGTTTTCCTTGTTAAGCTTGATGTTGTGGTCGATGTTGTGATGTTGTGTTGTACTCTTCAACAACTTCAAGCGTGTGGTAGTAAAATGTGACCTGGATGTTCTCTCGACTCATCACCTTGGTCTTTAGGGGATTCATCATCAGACCCGCGGACTCCGAAGCTTCTTTCAGCTCTCTTTGCATGAGTTCAAACTCGTCGGCATCGCCGCTCATCAGGATGATGTCGTCAGCGAAGGTGATTCAGGAACTTATCATCGATATTGGCGCTCTCCTCTCCCAGGTCAGGTTTTTAAACACGTCCTACAGCGCCAGGGTGAACAGTTTTGGTGAGATAGTGTCGCCTTGTCTGACTCCTCTCTCAATGGGGATCCTCCCAGTGACAAAGTTTTCGCCGGCTTTGACGTGGAGAGTGGCATGTTCATATGATGAATGAGAGAGGATGATGAGAATCGAGTATCACGAGTCAATCCTCGCAGCGTCCATCGCATGCAGAACTGTCCAGATCTCCACAGAGGCAAAAGCCTTCTGGTAATCGACGAACGCGAGGTGGAGAAGATATAAACATGTGAATTTAAAAAACATTGTCTCAGCAAGGTTGCGTCGTAGAAGAAATTTGCATATGAACTTATGATCACGGTAGCATAGTGGGCTAGAACATATGTGACAAGCATGGATGTATGTCTGCGTTTTTTCAAAATTATAAACCTCTTCTGGGTGCCTTTGAGTTTGAATTTGAGGTTGTCTAAAAAGTGTTATGTTTATGTATTTACACGTGTTCTACACCACGGCCCTCAGAGATTGTCCACCTTCACCGGAACACTCTGTGTAGCAATATTTTCTGATCATCCAATTTCTCAAAATCTAAAACTGGTTAAGTGATCGACCAGAACTATCGTTTCCTAATTAGCAAATAATTATTTGTATTTAAGCTTTAAGTAAATCACTTTAAACCGTCGATATCCGTTGAGTATTTTTTGTGTGGATCTTGATTGAGTCACTAATAATGGTTTAGTGTGTGTGTGTGGACCCCCGGAGTCGAACAAATGACTTGGTGTCAAAGGGCCGCACGCGACTGCCGTCCGCCCGTATGGGTTTTTAAGGGGATCCGGCTTGCCGGTGCAACTTATATACGGTATGGAATAAGTTAATTATTCGTGAACAGTCTATTTAAAAAAAAACTTAATTCAAGTCGATTTTTATTTTTAAATTTCATCTTTTGACTAATTCAAGACCTCATCTGTGACCAATTTTTAATTCTGTTTCGAACCATATCAATTTTTAATTATTTAAAACGTACAGCCTGGTTATAAAAAAATTAATATGATATGTAATATATGATCAACTCGATGTATTCACAAAAATCAGCAAATTTGATTTTGATTTGATTTATAGGTCTCAACATATTTATAGAGCACATAAAAAAACACAATGCTGCCGACCGTGCTAGTATAAAGGGAGACCAGGGCATACTTTGTTTTTCTACATTATATTAAATAATAAATATAATGTATTATTAATAGATAAAATATCATTACTCTTATGTAAAGTATGTCCTGGTATGATTAAAATAAGAAATAAAAGGAAAAACAGGTCTTTTAATTCAGATTTCTAACTCTTGCGATATAGTTACGCGAATCACCCCTGACTAGAACGGCGCGGCTTTTATTGTCGGCTTTAAACCTAAAGTAACAGATAAACAGAGCCGCACTTTGAGCTTATCTGCCAATGTCGCGAAGGACGGGCAATGCGTCCACCAATGTATAAGATATTCCTATCTTCACACAAGATAAACAGAGTAAGAGTTTAATTTACCAGAAACGATATTTCCGTTTACCGAAAACACTATTATATTGTTAAATCTCTATTATTATTTGGGTTCATTTTAATTCGCAAAAATTTGAAGTACGGCTCTGTAATACTTTTGTCAGCATGTAATATCACCGACTTCGATATTTTTATGGGCGGTTTTTGCACTCTTTTTTATTTGCAGTATAAATATGTAGAGAACTATACTAGCATATGATAGACATTGCTGAATTCCCGAGAAACACACTGTCCAGCCGACTACGCTGGGTTGGATGTGGGTCATGCTTGTTGCCAGCAGCGAGAGCCACATGACGCATGGATTAACGAATTGTATCAAGATATGGAGTGTTTTTCCTTCTACTCGTAGAGTGTTTTTCTCTTTCCTCCGTTTTTGATTTGGCAGCGCATATATCCTTGCAATTTCTTCTTGGTCCTTTCCTAGTGTATTCATGATCTTCTCAATTGTTGTTATCTACGAGTAGTACGATCTCCCTATTTTAATTTTTTTGCTGTTTCGTATTAGCGCCCTCTTTAGTAGATGTAATGGGCCCCAATCCCAATTCCCAGTCCTTCACTTTGTATGTTCCTATCCCATTTTCTCATTGTTTTCCCTCGTGTTAATGTCGACGTTTTCTGACTTTCCCTTATTTTATTTGTTGTATATTTGATCGATTCCAGGTGTAGTATTTCTTTTAACCCTAGCTATTATCTCTAACAGTCGATCCTTTAATGATCTTTGTTTAAGGACCAGTGGTCCTTTTCTTGTATTTATTCTGGTCATTCTTTCTCTGCATTCCCTCCTTCCATTTCTTTGGGCCAAATGTTGCAGTGCGCGTATTGTTGTTTTCTTTTGACGGTTTGGTTTCATCGTTGCCTTACTGGGAAGGTTTGCTATATGTTTTCGAATATTTTTTGAATTTTTCTCGTCATGGCTTCTCTCCACTTTTCCTTTAATTCTTCCTTTAGTTAATAACAATTACACTTTTTTGTAAAAGATAAAGCAATAAATCTAATACTATTCTCTGCAAAGCAATTTAATTAGAGAAAATGTTCAACCTGTTAACCTTCAGCAACAATACAATAATAGAGACGAAAAGTTAATTTTTCTTGACCTCTGCCCATCACTATTGGAGTTAAATTGTTTGTCCTTAACTTGTCCTAAACTTTGCTCTTTAGATATTCCCACAAGAAATAATTTAGAAGTGTCAGATCTGGGGCCGTATCAATCCACGAATCTCGAAAACCGTTTCTAAGTGATGACTTTCCGCAACCGCAAGATGAGGTGATGCCCCATCTTGTTGATATTATACTACCATTTCAATAACGATGTAGAGCTTCGTTATTAGGAAGTAAGCGAGTCCAAGATTCTCTGGTAAAATTTGTAAGTAACGAGGTCCTGTTAAGATATCTTCAAGTAGTACGATGCTTATTATTGATTACAAAACATTGACTTTTGTGGTGATACTCATGACCGTTCAGTGGATAAGTTTCTAAAGCCTCGTTGATTAACATGAGGGCCCGATCACATTTATGCACAATGGTATCACAAAATTGAACTTTTCGACCGATTTTTTTTAATAGTAAGTCTTGCATCAAAGTGACTTTGTAAGGATACCAGTTTCTTTTTTTAGTACTCTAAAAATGGTAGTTATACAATTAGTCCAATAAATAAGCCGGAAATTGTGGAAAAGTGGTGGAACAGCACCGATTTGAAAAATTCTTTTTTTCGCGTGTTCCCTAGACCTCCAGAAACATTCATCAGCATTGACATTACCTCCGAAAATGAAAAAGGTAGGGAGGTTTGAACCACCCCAAAGTGCCCCAAATAGTAGCCGTCAAAAAAATTTATAAAATTAATATTTCTCGGAAATGGGCTGTTGGAGGTTTTTTGGGTCGCTGATCACGAATCCGAGGTGCAAATTGAGGAATTCCATATTTCAGTAAGGAAATTCCTGCCATTTTTAGGTGTTTTTTTTTGGGTCGCTGATCATGATTTTGAGGTCCAAGAATTTGTGCCATTTTTCGTGCCATTAAAAAAATTTAGGATATCAAAGGAGAAAAAACCGTGGATAACAGATAACATCAAATTTATGATAAAACTTAAAGACAAGGCTCTTAAAAAATTCAAAAAAAGCAAAATTCCGGCACACTGGGATTACTGGGATTATTACAAATCTTTGAGTAATTTGGCTGCTCCGCATCCACTTTGGCAGCCACACATTACAGCATCCATATTTTTTTTTGGTGCGGGCGGTTCATCATCCTTATGGGATGCAAGATGCCGTCGATCAATTTCCAACTACAATCAGTTGGATTCAATGTTGTGGTTCTGTTATTTTCGTGGAAAAACGTGTTATTTTAAATTTTTTCTGAAAAAATGGAATTTTCCATGGCACGTATTCCAGTCTGGAATATGGAATTGCTCAATTTGGACCTCGGAATCGTGATCAGCAACACAAAAAACCCCCTAGAGCACACTTCCGCAGCACAATATTCATGTTTAGATTTCCGCCCGAAAAAGTGGAATTTTCAAAAAAAAATGGCACGAATTCCATACCTCAATTTGGTGAGGTTCAAACTTCCCTAACTTTCTCATTTTCGGAGGTAATGCTGATGAATGTTCCTGGGGGTCTAGGGAACACGCGAAGAAAGTAATTTTTCAAATTGATGCTGTTCCACCACTTTTCCACATTTCACACTTATTTCCGGCTTATTTACTGGATTAAATGGTATATCATTATCTAAAGTAGGGTAGCTCAAAATCGAGTTTTATTTATCATTCCCCAAAAAAATTATCTGCTAATTTGATCAGAATTTATTAATTTAATACGTGCTTCAGGGGCCATGAAGTCTCCCGTGTGTTTTTTATGGCAGAAAGACATTATTTCTAAAATTTGCTTTAGAATCGTGAAAGTTTAGTGAAATGAAAATCGCACGTAAGTCCCCTCTTCAGAATTGTTCTGAGAATAAGAATTAATATTTCATCTATAGATTACACCTCCATAAGAGCTTTCTATAATGTTCCAAAAATGACCCTATAAGGGCCAAAATAGAGTATTGCGTATTTTTGACGTTTGTTTTTTTGCCATTTTTTTGCACAAATTATTATCGATAATTGTTTTTAAAAAATTCTGTATTTTAAGTATGAGTAGACAGTCGAATAAATAACTGTTGTGAAAAAAAGAGTTAAAATAATTTTTTTCGAAAAATAGAATTGTTTAAATAAATTATAGAATTTTAAATAATTTTTTTTAAATATTAACACAAACTAAAATCTGAATATTTAAATAAGCTTTAAACTTTGCATTCAATTTTTTTTTTGTAGTTTTCCACCTGTTTTAAAACATGCAAAACTAATAAATTATAATATATGACGTTATTAAATATTCTTCCATGAGGAAATGTTAGGATACCATCTAAGAGCTGCAAAATAATATACAAATAAATATTAATAACTAATAATAATTAGGTATTCACAATTATAAATATAAATATAAGAAATGTTTAAAGTTATTTAAACAGACATACATAATAAATAGTAAATAAATAATATGCTTACAGTAAACTACGTTGTTAAAAAATATATAAAAGGTTGTTGTACACGTATAACAGGATGTGCATAAATGTGTGAAAGTTTATAGATTCTATATTTAAAAATCTTAGCTGAAACGCTACAGTAATACCCTTTTTTGAAGTAAATCGCGAAAAACACCTAAAAATTTAATTATTGAAACGGGATGAAAAAAAGTAGTTAACAAAAAATTCTGCCTCTTTTTATTCATATGAGACGCAGTTAGTCTCAAGTGTAAGTTAATTCAATAAATAAGCTTAAAATTTATTCTCTTGATATTTTTTACCCAAATCAAGTTTTCGAGATATTTACAAAAACCCCCCAATTTGAGTGTTGATAGTAGGTACCCCAATTGTGACTCATTCCAGCAAGAAAACTTTACACCCAGACAATTTCCATAATTTTATTAGGTCTAATTTTACTAGGCTACATCATCTATGAACAAATTTTCATAAACAACGTGCATTTTGAAAAGATCCCCGCGTACACAGTTTTTTCACGCCGACTCCTCTTAACTAGCTGTACAGGATTCTCTTTTTCTCGTCTTCCTTTGCATGTATTCTCCTTCGGAGAGACTCCACAATACTTCATTGTTCGCCGCTCCGGATTGTTAACCTTCTATCATGTACGTGCCTGCAGGCCAATACGCAGCACAATGAAAAGAATGGGTCCTCTTGCTGTTGTGTTGATTGATATTTGGTTAATTTGATGTAATTAACAAACAAAGGCTTCATTATTTTAAAAATCTTTTGTATCAAAGATTATGCCAACAGAGGTCTTCCGAACGAATAATTAAATAATTAAGTAAATACAGTTTTCTATATTTACAGTACAGGTTGAATTATGTAATTTTGACACCTCACTCTCCTATATCTCATGAGGAATCTCAAAATACAGGCAAACTCAATTTTTTTCCATCTATTAGTAGACCTAGTAGGGCTTGGAACCGTTTTGGAAGAAGACTTCCGGTTTTGGTTCTGGTTCCAGGATTTTTGAATTTTGGTTTCCTGTTTTGGTTCTGCAATTTTATGAATTCCTGTTTTACAATTTTATGACTTTACTTTTCCATTTGTCATCACTTTCCGTGCGTGTGTGGAAAATGAGTATTTTTCGCTCAGCCCAAATTAAAAAAAAGTGTCTCCTTAGAAACTATGTTTCATGGCCAACTTTAAAAACTAATTGATAGAGGTTTAATAGTAAAATAATAAATCAGTGTCTTTTTACCAATTTTGTTGCAGTCGTAGCAAGAATAGTGTGTATATTTCGAACACAAAGTAGTCTTGCAGATTTTACATGATTGCTGGTTCCGGCTGACGCTCCAACCAGCAATATTCACGCTCCGGCGGCGACAGAGCACTATTCTTTAATATGCAAATAATTGTTGAGTGTTCACCTCTTTTTATACTCTTCGCAAATAACGAAAACGAAGAGTATGTTGCATATGATCGGCACATTTTTAAAACAGTAAATATCGCTCGCAGACAAACAATTTTCATATCATTGCGTTAGTGAACGAATTCTGAACAACTTTCAAAATGTCCGTCTGTCTGCCTGTCCGTCCGTCATGTTTCTTGTAAGCACGATAACTTAAGAAAGCGAAGTCCGATTTTACTGCAATTTGGACAGTAAGTTAGTGTTAGAGGAAGAATTTCATTTTTGAAGAAAATCAGTAAACAAGAAAGAAAAAAATCTTTTCTTAATTTTTGTCGCTTGCACTTAAATAGAAATCTTGCGAAATGTGTTATTTCCTATCATTATTTTTTTCTTTGTTTATACATTTTACTAATATAAAGCGCGTACACAGTGTCGGCTACCATATATAATGTCAGCGTACTAGGGATAATCAGTGCAGTGCAACCTCAGTGCAATTGGAAAGGCCTCGCCCTGGGGAACCTCCTTATTGATCACAGCACCACCTTGCCAGGTAGCGTGGTTAGATTTGCCTATGCTTAGGACTACCCATCTTTCACATATATGTGCCTCTCTAAAATGTTTGACATGATAAAAGTGATTCAAAGTAGATCAGCAAGTTAAAACTAATATTGCGCCCAAAATTTTCTACACCAGATTTCCTCAAAGATTTCCTGAGATTTCCTATTTGATTAAAAAAAATTTTGATTAGGGAGAGGAGAAATCTGAAAAAAAATTCTTGAAGAACGTGTGGGGGGGAAAAATCTGAAAAAATTTTAAAGAGGAGGGGGGGGGGATAAATCCGAAAAAGAAACATTTCCAGATTTCTTTCTGCTTCCTCAAAGATTTCCTCTGATTTTCTTAAGATTCCCTGGGATTTCCTTCGCGGTTTGTCCCTCGAACTATCGAACTAATATAAGTGGTGCCATCTTCCTGTAAGAGACTGTACTTTAACAAATCAGTAACAACTTTGGTTTACCTCTTAACTTAAATTTGAAATTCATTTGTCATTGAAAATTTTGGCAAAAGTATTTTTTATTCTATAGATTACTTGAATTATACCTTTACCGTTCTTCTGTTAAGTAAACTTAATTTTTTTTAATTAAAATTTTTGTAGGTATACATCTTTTGACACTGTATATTACACTTTATAAATGTTTCACATATATGTTTATAAGCTGTTTGACTCGTTCACTGGTTTGTGATATAATAATCCAAACTGTCTTGAATGCCGTTGTTTATTAGCTCTTTCAGAATTTTCAATATATATCTCATGGCTAACTGAGTTGGTATCACAAAAGTTGGAATATCCAAAAACTAACATTATTTGCAAGAAAGCTCCGAGAAGTATTCTAAATAATGTGCGACAACTATATAACAAATTCAACAAACCGGCGAAGACTATAATTTTTACTCTAGTACAAATAATTAATTAATACATACCGCAAATATGAAGTCTTTGCTAATTGTTGATTTAACGTGTATAACGTACCTATACTGTCAGTTTATATAAAGTGTCTTTTAAACCAAGATTTTCTATCTTTAGTGGAAATTTAGTACATCATAAATATAGTACATCAAAAACGTATAATTCTTATACCAAAACCATTTTTCTCCACAACCATTATAGAATGTAATAATTTCAAAATCATTTTTAATAATAGAAAGTAAAAATTCTCACTCTTGAGATAGAATATTTATTCTTAATTACTTGCTTCTTGTGTGTTTTGCAAGTATTGTCATTCTGTAACAAGTGCCAGAATGAATTTTCCATAAATATGCTCAACGGAATACATAGATTGCCGTGGATGTCAAAACTGTCAGTATCAATTTAGTAATTGTACAAACACTATAAATATACATATTAATACAATATAATATAATTGTTTCAATAAATAAATTGTTTTGTTCAGATTTAATTGTTTTTTTTTTTACTAATGGTTGTAGAGAAAATACAGTCTGTTACTCGGTTAGAATGAAACTTCGATTTACTAATCTTCCACTCGTATCGAATTTTCATTCTAACCTTGTTACAGAGTATACTATTATACCACTAGAACGTATATTTCACGTATTTTATACGAGCCAGTGGTTACTGGATATATACCGTATTAATTTTTTTTTCCACCACAATATCAACTCCATAATACCAAATTTGAAAACCTGAATTACATTTTGATATATTTATTTTAAAATGGCCAATAAACTAAACTTTAATACTTAGAAAGTTTATTTTCCTAAAAATTCATCAGGGTTGGCATGTTTAAAACAAAATGTTTTAAACAAAGTGGTCACGGTGCACTAAACTGAGCATTTTGGTTGCAGAGTGCTGTAAAATCCGCTTAAGAGCGCCATCTGGCATCAACTAGTGGTAGCAGACATAGTGTGCCTTGCACCATTTAATTTTAGTTGAATACAGTTTTAAACGTTTTAAACCTGTTTTAAACATGTTTTAAACATACCATTTAAAACTTAAAAAAAAACTGTTTTTTTGTTTAAAATGAAAAAAACTGTTTTTTCCAATCCTGATATTCATTGTATTTAGTAAAAATTCGGCAAGGTTCAAATAGATTCAGTTTTGAGGTAATTTTCAATAAACGATAAGATATTAATATTACGCGGAACACCCTGTATATTTCTATATTCCTTTGAACCGCCGCATACAAAACAGAAATAGATACGCATGCTACCACCCTTCAAAAAGAATATTTGTCACAAGCCCCAGCAATATCCTCATTGTGGCTGCCGTTACGTTTTTAGTTATTAATCAGCCCCCAGAATTGATGTTGGAGTGAAAGGTGAGTGGCAGGAGGTAGATCACGGTGTCATCTATCAGGGCAGCGGCGGGACACTGTGGGAACGATAGTTTCCACGTCACCTGGACCTCCTGGAGATGATGAAGCGCGCTGCCACCACCCACACTCTTTCTCTCTCGGCTGCCCACGTGCGATGCTCCACAATTAGTATATGACTTATGAATGCCATTATCCCAAGCACACCTATCCACTCAACTTCATCTTGTCCATCTAACATTACGGCGAGGATTAAAAATTATGTCGTGTAATAAAATTTATTAACTCGCGTTCTAGGTTGGTTCAGGTCATTTGTCTTTGGACGGATCGGTGTTCAAGTTTAGTTCTGCGGTTCTGTGCAAAATTTGTGTTGATTTTATGTTCAGTTGATAATGCGGGATGTGGAGAAAGGACTAAATTTAGAGGCGCAGCACTGTTTCGGTCTTGGGTGTTTCATAAAAAAATATGTATTATGTTGTGTTACATATTTAATTTTTTTTTTTCATTCTGTTAATCTAATAGAAATGGAAAATTACGAAGAAAGCACTTATTTTGCATGAAAACATTGTTTTTTTGTCAAAAAATATGCTTTTTACAACTGTCACAAAACTCTTCTCACGAGCTTTTGATTTGGTAGACATCAAATCAGCTGCTTAAGGCCAAACTAGCACGGTACGGTATTCGACACAAATTGTAAAAATGGCCGGTGGAGTTGAAAGTAATATTTGTGATATTAAACAAGGAGTTCCACATGGGTCAATTTTGGGACTACTTTTATGTATAATATTAGCTAACGATGTGGTTAGTCATCTACAAAAAATACCAAATGTTATGCTGATTATACAAACATTCTAGTTACCGGCAACAACCTAATTGAAGCAAAAGAAACCACTGAAACAGTTTATCAAGAAATCGTGCATTGGTCTCAAAATAATAACCTGATTCTAAATGAAACAAAGACAGTTTCAATACAATTTTCATTGAACAATAATTCCGATAACACTTTTTAATGGTACTGACTGGAAAATAAAAACTTGTGGTAATAGTATACTCTTAGGTGTTACTTTTGATACACACTTACAATGGACTCAACATATCGAAAAATTATGTATAAAGTTAAGAACAAGTTGTTATTCTCTGAAATTTATGTCTAAACATTGTAGCCAGGAAATTCTTAAATTACTCTATTATGCTAATTTTCATTCGCATCTTAGGTACGGAATTGTAAACTGGGGCAGTAGTTGTAATGTGACTAGGGTATTTTTATTACAAAAATATTCAATTCGTATTTTATTAAATTTAAATTACAGAGATGCGCGATGCCTTTAATAAATTTTGACAGTTGCTGGCCTATACATTCTTGAGGTGTGCTCATATGATCATAAACATAAATCAATATTTTTAAGAAATCAAGTGAGTCATTTATTTACATGACATTAGAGCAAGGAATTTTCTACTGCCTGATTCTCATAGAACTGCTATGTACCAGAAAGTTTTCTTTACCAAGGGTGTAAGCTTTATAATTCATAAGATGAAGATGTTAGGTCTTCGGATAGCATACATATTTTCAAACATAAATTTAAAAAAATATTACTAGACAAAAATACACGATAAAGGAATTTTTGTAATTTATACAGTGTGTGTAGTGGCGGGCTGGGCATCGGGAGTAAGAATTGCAACATCGCGTGTGCCAGCTGGCTGAAATGAAATAACTGAGAACGGGGATGTTTCAGTGGTCTATCGCCGACTCTTTAATCTATGCCGCCGACGGGCGAGTTTGCTGTTACCTGGGTTGTCATATCTCTCGCGCTACGTGGAAGTACATGCCCAGTCCGCAAGTACACGCACCCGATGATCAACTACAGGATATCATGTTTCATATATTTTATTATATTGTTTTTTTTTTGTTAGATGTTTGTCAGTTTTTCTTGTGACGTTTTCTACATTAATTTTATTGTATACTTTTATTTGTATATAGTTTTTTTTGCAATGGAGAAATAAAGATTATTATTATTATTATTATTTTTAAGAATTCTAATTTCTACCCTAATGTGACCAGTTGTCCAATTAAATATAACCGAATTAGCTTTCAACTGTCTTTCACTGTCCCAGTTGGGCTATTAGATTGAGAAAGGGTTAAATGGGTATATTTTTGAAGAATTAGGAAGTTTCCTATTTTAGAAATATCATGTACATTCAACCTCATTTAGTAGTCTTTCAGTTAACTAGTCAAACAAAAAAAAACTCATCTCGATATCTGAAAAACTCACTTATTTAATTTCTTATTTAAATACTTCGCGCTAGACTGTGACGTCACAGTACACAACTCGCTGTTATTTTGGGCATAATTACTTCTTCAAACGATTAAAACGTTAAACAAGCCCAACTACAAAAATATCTTACACTGTGTCCGGTAAGAATAACACTGAATGAACTAAACTTCCGGTGTCCGCGCCCGCTCGCTGTTGATGGAATCATGTACTGTGACGTCATCGAGCCTCAGCCCAGATGAGCACTAATTTTTTTTATTTATAGAGATAATTTAAAAATAGTTACAGATATTTTTTAGATTTTTACGACTATTTATTACGAGAAAATGAGAAAAATGGAAACTTCCTAATTGTATGGTCGTTTCAATGGTCTTTTAGTTTGACCTAGCTATCTCCGAGATATTGTCAAAAAAACTAAAAAGGTGCATTTTAAAAAACTTTGGCTCCAGCAGTCTATTGAAAACACCACAATTAGTTCACCTAGTCTCGTCTGACCATAATACTTTTGAATGAAACTCTAGGTCCTGTAGACATTTTTGTACGAACCATTCCCAGTATGCGACACTTCTCCCATAGTTATTTTCTTGTAAACCTTGAACGATGGTTGGTTTGTATATGCGATAATGACTTTAAAATTTTATGCACAGTTGTTGTGTATAATGTTACTTCATTCTTCATTATCTATTCCATAAATGTCATTTCATTTTTCATTAAATCTTCCATAGTTTAACAAATTAATAACAAGACACCTAATATTTTGATTGAGTTGCACATTTTCTGGAAAGTTATCTTTATAAATTCTTGATGCCTCACCAGTATTTCTATTTTATTTGAAATAAATTTCTAGTACGCCTTACTTTTCTTATTTGTATATCTCAAAGCAATAAATTAAAAAAAAAAGTTAATAAAAGAAAATCACAAAAAATTAATTACAAAGTAATAGGTAGATTAGGCAGATCACAGTAAAACACTAGCAAGAAGAAAATCAGCGTTTATAACAACAAGAAGTGTCAACTAAACATTGTTTTGTCTTTTGTCATGGTAACATGATCCAATATCATCTACTATTAGAGAAATGTTAGTTATTTTATTTTATTCGAGAGAAGGAAGTCATTCCAACAATTCACTTAAGTTTGTTTTTAATTTTTTTAATTTTAAGTTGAAACTAATGAAATGAGATATTTTAAAATACATTTTCTCCATAGCCTAAAATAAAACTCAATGTTTTCATGTTTTACATTTATAATTTTTTTCTGACATTGTGATACGTCCTTAAAATGAGAATTAAAGGATATTATTTAGGTATTAAGCAAATCTTTCTGGTATTTTCAGATAAATAATTTAAATTCCTCATTATTGGCGAACCAATCAAAACAACTACTTTTCTACCTAATATTTGACGATTTGCATGAAAGAAAGTTTGGTAAAAAGTGTCATGGCGCACAGTATAATGGTATCACTGTAATTCACTGCACATGTTGACCAACTCGTCTAATTTCCAAACTTTGCAACAATTAAATACCTATAATATAATAATCATAACATTGTTTTCATTATCTTTAATGTTAAACCTACTTCCATTGATTATAAATCATATTTATTAGGTCTACAATATTTAAAAAATGTCGAATTATGCAATTTGTCAAACACTGTTTCCAACTCTCAGTTTAGAAGAGTTGGCAGCAGTGATTGATAAAATGCATAATTCGACATTTTTTAAATATTGTAGACTACTAAACAACCTAATAAAGATGATTTATATTCAATGGAAGTAGGTTTAACATTAAAGATAATGAAAATGATGTTATGACAGTGAATTACAGTGATACCATTATACTGTGCGCCATGACACTTTTTACTGAACTTTCTTTCGTGCAAATCGTCAATTGACGAAGCATTGAATCACATGATAGGATTCCTAGAATTTTAAAGCAAAAAAATACATTGAAAATTTATTTCATTCATTCACACTTTTTATTTAATATGAAGTTATCTACTTTTTGTATATTGGTACTTTAATCTGGTCAACCTAATATACTACTTAAGAAAACACTTTAAAACACTCATCATGGAGAACCAATCAAAACAACTACTCTTCTAGCTAATACTGACGAAGTATTGAGTTACATGATAAGATTCATAGCATTTTAAGGCAGA
The DNA here is from genome assembly GCA_936432065.2 of Rutpela maculata. Taxonomy (NCBI): domain Eukaryota; kingdom Metazoa; phylum Arthropoda; class Insecta; order Coleoptera; family Cerambycidae; genus Rutpela; species Rutpela maculata. Next base: position 255,378,371 of record OW386286.2, read on the forward strand.
TTTAAATAAAGAATTTAAGTATTTTCAACAATATGCAGAAAGTAGGAAATTTCATAATAAATAAAAAGTATGTAAGTGGTGATTTGCTTAATACCTAAATACCTAAATAATATTATCTAATCATGATGAAAGCAAATAAATAAAAAATAATTAATTGTAAGAATTAAAGGCTTTATTGAACTATCAAAAATCGAATATGGTGCCCATAAGAAAAACCGAAGTTACGGGCATTAACTAAAAAAAAAAAATACGATAGAGATTTTCTGGTAACGTCAACGAAAGCATCTTGTCCCAACATCTTATTAAAATATCACCATTCATCAAATTAGGCAGATACGGGTAAATTTTTAAAATGAACCTTTTCAGTTTTTTGAAAATATCTCAAAAACGGACATAGCTAGGTCAAATTTAAAAAGAACATCGAAACAGTCACAAATTTCTTCAAAAATGTTAAGTGAACTTTCTAAATTATCCTTCGAGTTGCTTGAAAAGATAAATTTATTAATTTAAAGAAAATGTGTAATATTCTATTACTACATATGTTTATATAGACTACTATCTCAGACTAATAAAAATTATCTTTTGTTTCAGGTAAGAGAGCACCTTCAACACCTATAAAGTAAACTTAATATGTCAACTGGTGGTAATGTACTTTTTTTTAATGAAAATTTTATACAAAAAATGTCGTACTTTTTCGTATTTTAGACATTTTTTTAATACTCCTTAAAACTAATATGTTCTTTATTTCTACTATTTTACTAATTATATCTAGCAATCTGCTAGATTCGTGCAGGTAAAAATAGCTTTCTCTGTTGTTCACTGACCAACGAAAGAGAAAAGATGTACAAAATGCGTCTCATTTGACTCTAAAATTTTTAGATTTGTAGAAATCATACATTAGCGACTGAATAATTACTTATTAAAATTAGAATACTAGAACACGAAAAGCAATAGGAAAGGGGTCTACAGACGACCGAACCAACCAACCAGCTTACCTTCTCGGTATACTTTGAAAATTGCCATGACAACTCGTAAAAGTTAGCGTACCGACAACGTTGGCTCCAGCAGTTTTACGAGTTCGCATGGCAAACTTCAAAGTGTACCGAGAAGGTTGGTTGGTTGGGTGGTTGGGTCGTCTGTAGACCCCTTAAGAAGTGACATTATTATTGATTAAAACTCCCACCCGTCACCAAACTACTTTACAATTATTAGGTGGTTGTACCACGTCAAAGTTTTAGCAGAATTAATCCCAAGGAACAATTTAAGTCATTTGGACTTGAGGAGGTTTTAAGAAAGGTTTGTCAGGGTTGGGAAATAGTCTTGTGCTTTATTGATGTTCTATTTAAGGCCTTTTAAGCTTCAACTATACTTGCTCTTATATGGTAAGTTTTAAAGCAATCTGTAAGACCTAATTATAAAACTAATTTGCTTCTAGGATAATATGTATTTGTAATGGGTTTATCATAACCTACATAAAACTCTCCATAAAGCTAATTAGTTTTATGAACGTCTTAAATTCCATTTAGATTTAAAGAGGTTTTAAATTATTCTCTATAGTTTTAACATATTTGCAATAAATGCATTTTAAATCCTTTTTAAAACTAGACATTTTCAATGCCTATTAGTACTTATTAAAGGCCATTACAAAACTAGACTCTTAAAACATCCTTGATAAATATTGTGATGAAACCGTTATGAAGAAAAAAAGGCCTCTATAAATCTAAAAGGCAAATTTTAATTCCATAAAACACTTTCCAAAACCTCAATAAAACATTTATTATAAAAATAATAAACAATATGTCTGCCTGAAGTGTCGTTGATGCGTGTGTGTGTGTGTGTGTTAATTAAAAGCATTTCACGACTTACTGATGTGTAATTAAGTCTTTTTTGGAAAGGTGGAAGAAAATAAAAAAGAGTGGCCATTTTAAAAGAACTGTTAAAACTGTCACACATACAAATTATTTTGAGGTTAAGTTTTAAGTTTTTTGTATCAAATGTCAACGTCCCAAACGTTCTATTACAGCTTTTATCAAGTCCATGTGATCTTCGCCAAGTGCAATTGCATTTTTGTATGGAAGGGATTATTGACAATATACAAAAAGACTAAAAGGACTTCATTTAGAGTAAATGTTCTAGGTCATTACCATTATTAGAATATATAGTTTAATGAGAGGACTGTAAAATGACAATTAGGTTTTTAGTTGGCCGGCCATGTTTTTCTTGTTATATAAAAATATTCAAGGTCAATCTCACAATTATAATTCTCAATAATTATCACTTTTTCTTTGGCAAATTAAGGTAGAATCAAGAAACGACTGAAAATTACCGTGGGAACCGAGAAGCAGCCCACTTTTTTAAATTTGCTGATTACGTGTCTATGCAAATTTTGTATGGATGTTAAAATCATTATTATTTCTGAGGGGCCCTTGTTTTTTGGGCCTTTCTTATGTAGTTTTAACGATAAACTGTCGTTGGTTTTAATTTTTTGTCATACCTGATGTCTTTTTATTACCTTTTAAATCGACCTTAGAGAGGTTATAGTGCCACTCTACGCTTTATAAATTTCAAATTCCATTTTATCTTCAATAAGTCTGATGGTGTGTTTGCTTAAATCAGTTTAGAAAAAATAAATGCAATAATAAAATTATTTGGATTCTTTCGTGGACATTCTTATAGCTTCTCAGTTCTAATATGGACTTATAAGAGTTTTAAAAACCAGTTTGAAGGTAGCCTTCTAAGTGTTTTCTAGAAATGCTGGAAGCTAATAGAAAAGCTTCTGACAGCTTTAAAATAGGTTTTAAGAAAGGTTTTAAAACGGCCCGAACAAGGTTTTCAAGAGCAGCACCATGCCTCACTAAGGAGTTTTATGATGGAATTTAAAAAGGCCTTAACAATCTTTTAGTCTACAAGTCGCTTTATGATGGTATTAAGGATATTATTACAGCAAAATCGATTTTTCAAGGCATTTTATAAATAGTTTTATAGCACCCTTGTATACATTTAAGAAACTAAAATTGTTCCTTGGGATTTATATCACACAATAACATTTCTTCTTAAAAAACTGTTAGGTATGTAATATAAAAGTTGAAAATAAGATCTTATAATGTTACAAAATCAATTAATAAAATACATACATTTCAAACGCAGATGACATCACGACGGCAGTCTGCAGACTGGGCACTACTTCAAGTAAAAGTAATATAAATTGTACTTCAATTACTTTTTATTACTTGGAGTATTTTACTTCAAATACCCGAAGAAATGAGTACTTGGTACTTAATACTTGCAGATATTTTAGAATAGTACTTAGTACTTGTTAAACGAAATTACAGTACTTAAAGTACTTTACAATTTACTTCAAGTTTTTGATCACTACTTCAAGTACCTTAAGTACTGCAAGTAAGTTTACAATCCAGTTGAAACCTGCAGAGACTTAAAGAGCAGTTATTTCTCGGTCATTATTCGCTAAATTTGCCATTTTTTTTTATCCTTTTTGGCATAATAATCGGTATTTGAATGTTGGGGGTGGTTTGGGGCATTTGAGAAAAAAATGTTGGCATTCACAGAGACTATTCTTTGGTACAGAAACTACAAGTTTGAGAAGGTGCCAACATTTTTTTTTAAAAGCAACAGTTTTGGCCCGTTTTTGGCCAAAAGTCCAATTTTTGGCCAAAAATCTGAAAAATGGACAAGCAGAAAATGTTGGCATATGGTTTTCCAGTAATGAGCATTGACAACGAAAATTTTCCGCCCGGTCAGAAAGTGTTATACTACGTTCCAATTTTGGTTCCAATTTTGGCCATAATTGATGTCGTCAGTGCTGACAATTGCACGGAGAAAAAATGTTGATAGGCAAGATACCCTCACCAAGACCCAAAGTGTTATACTCCACAATTGAATGTTTTCTGGGGCGGCTAACGCCAAAACGGGAGGGGGGGAGGTCAAACATAACAGCAATGCCAACATGTTATATCCCAGGCCCCAGACCTTAGACTATAATCAAGAAATTTTGTCAAATCTGAAAAATTATTTAAACATTTTTATTTTTAGTTATTTTAGAATACATTAATGAAATAGAATGTTATGTTTTTTTAGGAGCAACATTTTCTCATTTAGTAAATAAATAAAACAAATTCAAAAAACTGTATCATTATTTAAATATACCTTTATATATATGTCAATATACAGCAATATTTACACATAAAGGTTGGTTTAGATAAAAATAAAAAATTTAAAGTACTTGAAGTAGTTAAATGTACTTGTAAGTGTTTTACTTTTAAACAGTACTTGATACTTGATACAACAAGAAAATACTTGAAGTATTTAAATGTACTTGTTAGAATTAAATGACTAATTGAAGTAGTACAAGCAGTACTTCCACCCAAAATTGCAAGTACTACCTCGAAGTACTTGATACTTAAAGTATTCTGCTTTTTGAAAACTAATTGATACTTGATGCAACAAGTACTCCAACTAACTATTTGGTACTTGATACTTGAAGTAGTTTAAATGAGTACTTTGCCCATCTCTGTCTGCAGAGAGGTTAATCATAAAATAACGAAATTGGAATTGTTCTTTTGAGTTAAATGTATGACAATACTAATATATGTCTATTTAAAAAAAAAATCGTCAACAACCGAATTATCATAAATCGATAAGAGCGGCGGAAAATAATTCTCACATTTTATTTGCAAAATTTCGACTGGGATTCTTCCGCCTATCCGAGTACGTAATACCGGCGTTGTTTTGTACGCGGTTCGGCCTTGCTTAATTCTTCTCCGCAGCACAACAAAACATTTGGAAAACTGCGAGTCGAATACAGAGGGTAGATCGACATAAAAGGGAGATAAAGAAGGAGAAGGAAATGCCGGCCGAGAAATAATGCATAATTCGGTCATAAAATATGTCAGGGTTCTGTAGAATTGAACGCTATCCTTCAAAGCGGGCAGGTGGGGGGCAGGGCGTGCTAGATTTATTGGGCAATAAAGTATTATAATTAAACGAGCACAGAACCCGCGATGTCACTCGGGCTACGTCTATAAATCTAAAGGGTGCTACGCGGGCCTGCCGGACGGGCTCTCATGCAGAGCAAAGGTGAGTCGAGCGTCCCCCGGGGGTGGGAACTACCCCCCGACCCCTCGGCAGCCGATGTCAATGCTTTATTGAAACAATTCAGGCATAAATCATCGAGATATAACGCACTGACCGCTTATGAACCTTCTATGAACGCGGATCGGAAATCGGAATACAGCCGAGTTGAACGGGTGTATTTCAAAGTATTTATTAGTAGTTGACGTTGCGAAATTATATTGTTTTATTCAAGTGGATTAATTTATGGGCACCTGAGCAAAGTATTCGGATCATGCAATATTCTTGATTATGCTTTTGGGCATTATTCGAGGCCGTCGCTTCAAAATTTAATATACATCCGTTGCTTGATTTAATATGACTCCATTAATATCCATATATTAATCTAAATATTGCAACAATTTCATAAACTATAATACGCGATTCACCGACCATCATATGAAAAATAAAGTTGCCGTCCTGCTACTAAACACTTGTTGCAAAAAGTTGGAAGTTCAAGATCTCTACTACAAAAACACGTCCGTAATTCTCAAATCTAACGCGAAAGTTCAGTCCAATAAGCAAATCAATTGAAAAGGAACTGGTGCAATATGATCCATAAAGAAACCATAGATAGAAACTGTAGGAACCAGAAATGGACATGTTGCAAGTAAAGCAACGTCCTAACCTCCCTGAGGGCTAAGAGAATCAGATAGCCTGGAAGGTTCGCGTATACACAGGTAACCGGACATCTGTCGGCTCGGATTATACCCCATTTCGCACATACACACACCAACAATCTAATCCTCGTTGACATACACACGTTACAACGTTTGACAGATCTCAGGAAAAAAAACTTAGGTGTTAAATAGCGACTGATTGAACTTTTGCGTAATATTAGTGGTTTTGCTACAAAATGCCAAATTTTTGCTGTTTTTTGTAGAAATATGGCAATCTGGGGCATGTCGGTTTTTATAAACTATCTCCCGATTTATGAGAAGAAACTTGGACGCAATTAAAAGAATAGTAGATTGTAATACAAGTGTGGCAAGGGCTTCATTGTAAAACGATGTATGAAAGTAGGAACACGAGCGCAGCGAGTGTTCCTATCATACGAGTTTTGCAATGAAGCTTGCCACACGTGTGTTACATACTATTTTTTCTACGGTTGTGAAGTTATTTCCCTTTTTAAAGTCTTTCCAAAATTTTAAATTTGCTACTTGTCAGATTTTATTTAAAGTGACATTTTCCGCTGTCATTCTGAAGTAAGAAAATTTGACTTTGTAATTGCAATTCATGTGTAATTAATGTACATTTATAGAATTTAATTATTATTACCAGTAAGTAATATAAAATTCTTTAAGGTAAACACACTATTTTATTCCGGTGCGTGAAGATGTAATCAAGGCCTGTGACAAATTCTTTGCCGCACGGCGTGCGGCAAAGTGATATTTTCTGCACTCATTTTGAAGTTAGAAAATTTGACTTTCAGCACAATCGTAGAAAAATAATTTTACAGAGCAGTTTCAAGCATTTTATTAGTGATAAAATTAGTTGTTACATCATAATGAAAAAGTTTTATTTTGATAGTAGTTTATATTATATTATAAATTGCCATATTACAAGACCAGGATGATCTATGCAGTTGCGTATTTTGTCGTAGGTCGCTAGTTGAGGTGAAACTGGAACGTGAGACAATATTTGTAGGTTTACGATTAAATTTTCAGTGAAAACAAATGAAAATGGTAGTGACCTGCTCTTTTAAAAATGGTCATAATATAGATAGTTGCATGTTTTTGATGTGGAATTGATATAAATAGGGTATAGTTCTGTATATATTATTTATGTACATACAAAATGTAAATTTCGTAAAATAATGTGTATTTTTTTACGTTTGTTCCTTTTTCTTTCAATTCTTAAAACATCTGGTTTCACTCCGAGTTTAATGATGGTAGTGGGGGAATTTAGTTACGCATCCGACTCGTAGCGCGCGCTGAAACTCTTCTACTACGGAAAAATACATTGTGCCCTTATAAAACCTTCCATCTGTAAAAGTTTTGGGTCCGCAACTTTTAAACACGCCAGGAATAGAAATATTTAATTTATATATTTGAGTCCCAAGCTTGAGCAAAGTTATCATATTTCATAAATGAATTGATTTATTGATTGATTGATTTACCAGAGTCATACAGTTGGACCTGCTACGTCCACGCTGGGTTGGACTAGGGTCATGCTTGTTGCCAGCAGCGAGAGGCACATGGCGCATGGTAAAGGAATGTGGGATGGGAGATTGTGAGATGCGTTACCGCATTGTGTTGTGACGGAGCGTTTAAGCGCCCTTTTCTGTATTTGTGGTTCTGAACTTCTGCTTCTTCTGGGTCTTCCTGTGAGATATGTTGCCGGGTTGTGTCGCTGCTGTTTGTGCTCCTCTTTTTGTATTTCTGCTTCTACAAATCTTCTTCTTCTGAGTCTTCTGATTCCTCCGTTTCTGATTCTGGTAGAGTATATATCGCTGCGATTTCTTTGCGGAATTCATTTTTTCGACTCGGTTTTCTTTCCCAGTATGTTTGGTCCTTTCCCAGTTTGTTCATGATCCTCTCGATTGTTGTTTTCCACGTGTAACATTGTCTCCCTATTTTTAGTTTGCTGCTGTTCAGTGTTATTGGTTTCTTCAGTAGATATGTTGGTTCCCTTCTTTGGACGTGTCCCCAGTACTTCATTGCGTACATTTCTATCCTTTTTGTGATTGTCTTCCCTTCTAGTAGTGTTGATGTTTTTTGTCGCTGTTTTCGTCCTGTTGTTTTTGTAAGTAGTTGGATGATGTCTCTTTCAGCTCTTCTCCAACTTCTTCTGTTAACTCCATATGTCATCGTTGGCAGTATGATGGCTATGTACAGCCGTTTGATCAGGCCCCATGATAGTTTGTTTTTCTCGATGAACAGTAATAATTGCCCTTGTAACAATTGCCCTTGTAACTCTGTATGCTGTTTTTGTTCTTTCCTTTACTTAATTTATATATTTGAGTCCCAAGCTTGAGCAAAGTTATCATATTTCATAAACGAATTTTCATTAAAATAGCAGTAGCACAAAATCAACAAGGTTGTCTGTCGTATTTTCAAGGATACCATTTTAGGCAGCAATTTTCATAAGTTCCTGCTTTATGGGATGTGGGAATATCTTCGATAACTTTTTCTTCAGCAGCTTTACTCTCTCTCCCCGTCGAATGACTCCTGTTACAAAATCGCCAGTACGCCTTTTCCACTTCCATTTGGTAATTCGAAAAAACGTTACGAAGAACTTATGTACCTTACTGGTAACAATTTTTCTCAGTTATCTGAAATATTTCAAATGAAAAATGTAGAAGTGGTATCTGCAGACAGCTGGAGTAGATGTGTTGATTTTTCACAGAGAAGCAAAACATGCGAAGGCGGGAAAATATTTAAGATCTTTAAACCTGTAAATACTTTTTTCTACGACTGCCTTCGAAAACGACAAATAACGCACAGTAACCATGACTCGAAACTGTCTTTTTTCACATGATGTGTGCAAGATTTCAAAAAGCACAGTGCTGTCAGGTTTTTCACACTGTCCTGTCAAGAACAGAACTGACTCCTTTTGTATTTTTTGAAGTAGGCTATATTCAGGTTCATAGCAACCAACTTATTCAATTACTAAACATCAGTTTTGAAGTTTTCAAACCACATCACTCTTAAAGAAGTATATTAAAAATGGTTAATTTGTTTACTTATCAAATTGTTTGTTTTCCTTGCAGTCGTAGAAAAAATATTGTAAACATTACCTTTGAAATAGTGTTTTATATAACAAGTGGCTAAAATGGTGTTTTTTTTTACAAGTGGGGCGTTTATAGTATGAGACGAAGTCTAGTGCTATAAACCACACGAGTAAAAAAAACAAATTTTAGTCTTGAGTTATATACACAATTTTTTGTATCGTCATTCGAAATTAGAAAACAATATAATTTTGTAAAAATAGACTAAATTCTATTGCTGTTTCCATAGAAACCAATATGTTTTATTTCACACCTCGTTTCACACTGTAAAATAATTTTTTTTTTCTACACCTATTTAATTATTTTTTTGGGGAAAAATCGTGCATAATTCACTGTAGTGAATTATCGATTCATAATTCACTGCATCCGGCCAATGACAAATACAAATTCAAAAATCATTGTTTCGCTGATTCAATGATATTTTAAATCGACCGCGATCAACTCTTGCTGTTGCAGCTGACAATCAACTCGCATGACAGTGACAAGTGTACCGCCATACCGCCATATTGTTTGTTTACGTTTTCGACTTATTACGAATAGGTACCGATTAATGCTATCAAATTTCAGTCTAATTTATTTGTTTAATAGGTGTAGAAAAAGCATAGTATTACATTCGCGATTATGACCATTATTCACTCAGATGATTTGCGCTACTCGCCTACGGCAGGGCGGATCCAGAAAGGTTACTGGGGGGGGGCACTAACATCTACAAAAAATTTTAGAAATCAGAAAAAAAAATTTTTCGCCTCTGAATCTAAAAAAAATTTCACCTCATACAGAGAATGCTATTAAAAATGTAAAAAAAAATTTATCGCCTCATGGGGGGAGGAGGGTGCAAATGAAACTCCACAAAAAAATTTTTTCAAAGATTTGGGCTCATGAAAAATTTTTTCCCTCACCTCATGCGGAAAAAAAATTTATCGCCTTGAAAACGTAACAAATACTTTTCTCGGGGGGGGGGGGGCAATTGCCCCTACTGCCCCCCCTGGATCCGCCCTTGGCCTACGGCTCGTGGGCTCAAACGTCATCTTCGTGAATAATGGCTATCATAATCGCTCATATAATAATATACTATTCTTTCACACTTTTTTCTTTATTTTACACTTGTCAATAATGACATTGTTTTGATTCATTGAAACTGTCAAATAAATATCATTTTAGGATATGGCGTTACAAAAACATCTTTTTACACTCATTCGACGTGTGGAACTCGCCTTCGGTTCTTTCCAGCAAACTGTCTCACTCGTGTGAAAAGATTTGTTATCGAAACTTTCAAATACTATTCAACGGATCTCTCATCTCATCGTCTAGCACTGAAATTCTAAGAACCTATTAGTATTTAATATTATTTCATGGTTTTCATGTTATTTTGGAGTTTTAAATTAAAATACTTTCAAGCAGTTGATTGTACATGTACGTATACCGACTATTTTAATACTACAATTTGTTTATATGCAAAAAATAAACGATATTCTTGAAATAACCTTAACTCGCTGTTCCAATGACGTTTTCTTTCCATTATCTTATAATTTGCCATACTCATTGAAATTATAAAATTAATTACCAGTAGAAATATAACAAATGCAATAATTGTATGGAAATATGAACGAATGCAAGTTGAAGCTGGAAACAGCATATATATTAATGAAATTCAAAACCATTGTTATTAAAATAAAGAGTGAATCTAATGTTATCGATATTAAAATTTGTGCGCTTTTATAATTCTTTTATAATTCAACTATACACCATACTAGAATTATGTTACTTTTTCACTTTTTTATTTTTTTTACTATTACTCTTAACATTTATCTGAAATGGAAAAAAGCACAGTTTTTTGACAGTCCTAGAAAAAACTGATTAATTTATTTACTATAAATCCAAATATCATATTTAGCAAATAAACATAACATTCTAAACGTTTTAAAAACACCTTGTTTCGGAAATGGAGAAATCTAGTAAGCTGTAAACCCGAGACTCCTCGTAAACATCGCCTCATAATTTGGAAGCGCAAAAAAGTGTTTCCTTGACAATAGCGTTGATGGACTGGAGAACAGGTGCTGGCTAGCGAATTTTCAGCTGTTGGTATGCGACATTACAGTCCGATACAGACACTATGCCGTTACAAATTTAACCCGGCGTATATGCGTTCTTAATCTCGGCACAAGTGCATCAGTCACGCTAGCCTTTAATTGGTTAGCAAGTATGTCCAAAGGCCATCTAATAATGTTTCAAACTGATTTATGTGCCAAGGCGATTGTTCATAGATCTGGATTAGTGTCACGAGCCGGCCGTTTTTGTCTTCAACGGCTACCAAGAATTAGCAAAGTTGCAAATTAAATAACCTGTAATGTTGGTATGCATTTTTGTTGCGTGATGCGTTGAAGTGATGAAAAAATGGATTTACTAAAATTGTTACAATTTACTCATGTCTTGACTACGTTGGCGCAGAGAAAATTGTAATTTTTTTCTAATTGTAAAAAATTACTCTACAAATTGGTCTTAAAAAAACCACAAGAACAATTTCTAAAAATAAATAATGTACCGAGGTATTCAACAAGATGGAGCAGATTTCACACATAATTTTATGTGGTGATTTTAACATAAATTTTCTCTGTAAAGATAAAAATACCACCGGTCTAGTAGACCTAGTAAATTCATATTATGTTTCTACTGTTTTTGATGAACCTACTCGAATACAAACTAATACCAAGTCAGCAATCGATTACGTAATGACAAATTTCACAGATAAAATAATAAACAAAGGTATTTTAAACACTGGTCTATCAGATCATTATGGACAAAACATTGTTTTTGCTGTAGAGTTTACCCAAAAAGAAGAGTACTTCAAATTCAGATCTTTTTCTAAGAAAAACATTTCAAAATTCACTGAGGCATTAAACTCCGAATCTTGGCAAAATATTTATAATAAAGATAGTGTCGATACTAAGTACCTGGCCTTTGATCAAATTATAAGTTATCACTATAATTCATCTTTCAAATTTGTTACAAGAAATAATCAAAATGACAACAGTTGGATAACCACAGGAATTAAAGTTTCATCATCCAGGCTAAAAGAATTATTCTCATTGCAAAGAAAAGGCATGTTAGATATAAAATACTATAAAACATACAAGGAAATCTACAAAAAAGTTATAAGACGAGCCAAACAAATGTATTTCGGTGAACTCATATCAACCTCATCAAACAAATCTAAAACGGCATGGAGAATAATTAATAACTCTTTAAAAAATAACACCAAGACAAATAAATATTAAATTGAAATAAATGGCAATACAACATCGGACAATTCGATCATTTCCAACGAGTTTAACTCATTTTTTGTTAACTTACCAAAATCACTACGCACTTCCTTAAATTATCAAAATTCAGCCAATCCACCATCGGTAATTACCACGAATGAATCAATTTATTTAAATCCTGTAACAACTACTGAAATAATTAATATTATAAATAAGTTAAAACAATCTAACTCTGTAGGCCCAGACGATATATCAATTAAAATTATCAAAAAATGTGCTCATCAACTAGCTGAACCCCCATGTCACATAATAAATAAATGTTTTCAAGATGGTACATACCCCGATATGTTAAAAATATCAAAAATTCTGCCACTTTATAAAAAAGGTGACCATAAACTTCTTAGTAATTATCGACCAATAGCAATCCTATCTGTATTTTCAAAAATATTTGAAAAACTCTTGGCAACACGTATAATCACATTTTTCGAAGCTAAGCAAATATTGTCGCCAAATCAACACGGTTTCAGGGAACACAAATCTACCACTACCGTGCTTTTAGCTATACTTGATCAAGTCTACAAAAATTTAGATCAAAACAAGAAAGTCCTCGCCAGTTTTGTTGATCTCTCTAAGGCTTTTGACTGTGTCGACCATCAAATTCTTCTAGAAACTATTAAGTCTTATGGTATACGTGGCATTTGCAATGACTTACTAAGGTCTTATTTAACCGGTAGGAAACAGTTCGTAGATTGTTTTGGCAAAAGATCAAATGAACTTCTGGTTGACATGGGTGTACCACAAGGCAGTGTGTTAGGCCCGCTATTGTTTATTTTGTATATAAATGATTTGGACAATTTCATTTCTTCTCATTATGGCTCATTTGCAGGTGACATAACTATTATTTCTTGTGGAGACAACTTAGATGTTGTACTCGAACAGCTCAAAACTAACTTTAGAACAGTAACTGAATACTTTAACAACAAAAAGCTTGTGTTTAATCAAGACAAAATATTTATTATGCAATTTTACCCGGTTTCATCAAGATATAATTCAAGTTTGCTATTACAACACAATGGACAATCAGTGCAACAGCTTACCTCTTTCAAATTATTAGGAATTCATATTGACTTATCTCTTGACTGGAAAACACATGGTACCTCAGTATGCACAAAGTGTGCAAGTAAATGTTTTGCTTTAAAAAGACTACGCCAGATAACTAGTATCGAAACGGTAACAACTTATTATTATTCCAATATGGAAGCGCATATAAGATATGGAGTACTTTTTTGGGGTAACTCTACAACAGCAAATAGGGTGTTTTTAGTACAAAAAAGAACAATACGCTGTATGTTCGGTTTGGGTTATAGGGATTCTTATAAATCTACTTTTATTCGGCAAAAAATATTGACTTTACCATGTCTATACATATTCGAAATTTTAAAATTTGTTAAGCAAAATTTATCATATTTCAATTTTCAAAATGCCTATCATCATTATCTAACTCGTCATGGATATGATTTGCAACGCGACATCCATAGACTTCAGCTATATGAATCAAACCCATATTCCGTAGGAACCATCCTTTATAACAAACTTAGTAATGACATAAAAAACATAGCCAGCCAAAAGAAATTTTTCTCCACTGTAAAATCCATATTAATTGTGAATGCATTTTACTCTGTAAATGAGTTTCTGAATTCGCAACTAATATAGATAAATATTTTTGTATTTTTGCGTTTTTTGTATTTTGTAAATATATGTAAACAATTGTGCCAAAATTAATTTGACTTGTCCTATATCATGTATTTGATCCATGGGAATTAATAAATGATTATTATTATTATTTCAAACTTTTACTTCAGACAAACTGTAAAAGGCAGAATCATATTCCATACACCACTGGCTAGAGGAAGACGGCGTATAAAACTATACAGTATCATATATCCATATATCCAACAATGGACGACGTATTGCTACGCTAAGCGTGCGTAAATATCCGTATAAATAACGCAATAGGGAACTTGCCCAAAAATAAAATTGAATTAAAATACTCAAAATCGTGAACTAACATCATTAAAAACCCCATAGGCAACAAAAAATTAAAAAAATATATCTTCCAGAAATATAAGCGATTAAAATCTGCCCGATTTTACCCAGTCTTGAAACGTGACGTCAGAGAGAAAGTCGGACGACGGCGTCAACCGACACCGATTCTGCTTTGGCTTTGACAATTCCGCATCCGCATGCAAATTTGTCAGAAACAACCAGCAGTGAACACAACCTAACCTAAATTTTAAATACTACTCCTTGTAAAAGCCCATAGCCAGGATACGTATTCGTTGGAAAAACATATTCAATATTCGTTGATTTTGTTATTTTTATATAAGCTTGTGTGGTAAACATGTTAGTTAAAAATGACTGATGCAGGTTTTTCAAAAGGACAATCAGAGAATTTACCTAGTGTAGATATGTTTATGGTGGCTTCATACATTAGAAACACCGAGAGTTACAAATAAACATAGTGTTTAAAGAAATTAAAGTTTTTGACACTCTGTTCAATGGTAAAATAAAATAAGCCTTAAGAGCGCTCCGGAGTGTGGTAAATTTGCGAATCGTAATTACTGTAATATGAATCGTTATTTTAAAAAAATTTGGTTTTCACTATTATTTCTTTTGACATGCTAGAATTGTGGAAAATGAAGAAGATAATTAAAAAAATATATATATGCATTTATTTCCTTCAATTTTGTTTTTTTGGAGAAAATTTCAGCTTTCCATAAAGGGTATAATTTATTTAGGAATTATCCCTTTGACAGAATTAAAAAAAAATGGATTATATATTTTTAATTTACAGGCTAATATATAAAGAAATTTTGCTGTTGAATTACAGTCAAGATTGTCCATTTCATTTTTCGTTCTCTCTCGAAGAGAATCCTTGGGAACGATGAAGGTACACAAGGATCGCGAATAGCCATAAAATTAATGTGTTTACAATTTACTACGCATAGGCGGACAGAGGAAACCCTTTTTAATTTTGATATAAAAAACATATTTATATTTTACGTGCAAATAAATAGTAAGTATATTTACTTTTTAGATTTGTGTGGTGTATTATTATATACATTTTTTGGTTTTTTAAAATGGGAGGAATTGTTAAGAGGTCGATGGAACTCAAATGTATGTTTTAACATTATAAGCAAAAACAAAAAATCGTAGACTATGTTATGATAAGTTTTCTAAAAAATGTATACCTAAGTACATTTTTATTAAAAACTTGTAAAATAAATAATATACAAATGTGGGAGGCGAGAAATTTTAAAATTATAAACAAATTAGGAGCGAATTTTGATGAAATGGTTTTAATGAAAAGGTTTATAATTATTATTTTACAGATTTTTTTAACGTATTGTTGCGAAATATTTAAATTTTAATTTGTAATATGTAGGCTACTGATTTTCCTCAAATTTCGGATGAAAAATGTGCATCTTTAGAACTGTTGTTATGAGGCTTAAAACTTCAAAGAAATAGTTCCCAAAATGTGAATTTTTCGTCCGTTTGTCCATTTGATCATGTCCTTGTTCTCGGTGTCTATTAAATAAATAAAACAATTATTTATCGTTTGACTTGCTCTAACTCAAAAGCGGAACAATTAATTGGTGGTGTCATTTTTTTACTGCTCTATCAGTACACATTTATTAAGAAAAAATAAGGTCAAATTTTAATAAATATCGAAAATATGATTTTTCCCCAGGCTATGTCAACAAGATGCAGGGGAAATATAGCAAGAGAAAAACTTTTTATTTTTCGAAATAGATAACAAGTATATCGAAACGAAATAAAGATAAAGAACGAACGTAATTTTTATTTGATACTTCTTTTTATAGGATCACTAGCTTTCAAGAAAACTGCATATGAATTATTGTTGACAGGGTACTGCAATTAATTACTACTAGATTTCCATGTTCTTCGTCATTAAATAAGTCTTCAGTCTCCAATGGTGCAACTCCTTCACTGGTAGTAAATTGTTCATAAAAACAAATTAACCACAAATTGAAAAAAAATCCAAAGTAAATATTATAGTCCTTGGCCGATTTATTAGGTATTTTATGTAGTTGTTGCAAAGTTTATGGGAACTTTTTTGGAAATAAGGTTAATTTTAGGCAATTTTAATTTTATGATTCAAACTTAATTGGTGAAACACTCATCTGTATAAAATGAAGTAGGAAAAAAAGTGACCACATCCAACCTATTTGTGTCTTGAACCCGCGGCACTTTGATTTCGAGTAAAAATTATAGCCACAGCACCATCATACTCCAGTCAATCTGTACATTCATAGGGCGTAAAAAAACATCTAAGCATAGGAATATTTTTTTAAATACTAGGGTAGGTATGGCCCTTCATTAAGTTTTCAACGCGGGTGGGGCCACTTTGTCGCCATGTTGTCATAAAATAAGTTTTTTCGGAATAACTCTTTTCCTGTTGACATTAACTTACTGTATTTGGTATGAATTTTGTAGAGGATAAAATTCTGGACAACTCTTGTGCACATTTTTTTGTACGATTAATAGTATAAAAGTTATAGGGTCGCAATAATTTATTTTATTCGCCAATTATATCTGTAATGAAGTGATTTCTTCCGGGCGTTGCCGTGGTTGTCAGAAACAATGGCCCTGAGCTAGCATTCTACTATACTTGTAATGCAAAAAAATAAATTCGAATAATCCAATTTTAGAGTACGTCAAACTGCCGAAGATGCCGATCTTTTAATTATTCAAACAGCCATCGAAATGTCCTTGGCATACGAAATTGAAAACTTGGAATCTTAATGAGGGCCATCTCTCCTAGAATACTATAAAAAATACTTCTGTCTAATGATCTTTCAAATGCTTATATTGACAGGAGTATCACTTTTGTTTAGATTATTATTAATTGTAAATTTCAACATATAATCTATCTAGATGAAAATCATATCGACTGTTGAATATTGTTATTGTGAAATGTATATTAGTAAAAATATATAAAAATAATGACAGGAAATAACATTTCACGAGATTTGTATTTAAATGATTAATACCTTTTTTATCTATTGGTCGACTTTGTTCAAAAACAATATACTTCCTCTAACTAACTTACTGCCAATTTGAATACAATCGTACTTTTCTTTCGTAAGCTATCGTGCTTACAAAAAACTTATCGGATGGATAGGCGGGCGCATGGACAGCCAGACAAACAAACATTTTGATAATTGTTCAGAATTTGTTCATTAACACAGTGATATGATATGAAAATCTTTATGAGCGATATATACAGTAATACAGTTTTAGAAATGTAGCATACTCTTCGTTTTCGCATTTGCGAAGAGTGTAATAATAATTTGATCAGTGAACTAATGTTATACGCATAGCATTCATTGGATAAAACAACTTACGTGCACTTTTAGTTTTACGAATGATTATATATACTTATTATTAACATATTTCCTTTAGTAGATATATAAATAGGAAAATTTTTCGAAAAATGAAATGCTACCTAAATTAACATTTAAAAACAAATGCCTTCTACCGGAATTGGTAGATCCATATTGTATAAAGGATTTGGAAATAATGAATTAAGTTAGAGAAAAAAAATTAGTTGTTTTGTTAATTAGAATATCTATACCTCGAGCAAAAAGTATTGACAGTGAAGTAATGCGAGTTGGGGATTTTAAAAGTGGATCGGTACGTGCTTTAAGGGGTCTACACACGATCCAGCGGCAGGGACCCAGCCATATCGGCATGCTTTGAACTCATTCGTAAAAGTGAACTGGTCCGCTGGAATTCCAATTATCTTCAAAGCGTACTGACAATGTCGGGTCCCTGCCGCTGGATCGTGTGTAGACCCTTTTAGGATTCGCATGGCGTACACGACTGTCAGGCGGGCGTACCGGTACACTCTTGGTAGTCCCACTCGTAATCTTTATATATATTTATACACACAGATATGAAAATGTACAAGGTATCGAAATTGCAATATTGTGTCTCTTAGATTCAAACAAACTTTACGTAGATCACGTCATATATCAATTTTAGTTTAAAATGCTATTCAGGTGTTTCTAGTAAGACTGTTACAAAATAAACGAAAGTTTCAGTCGGACGTTGCCGATTGTGAATTCCTATTAAAAGAGATGACTTGTGCTAGGCGTAAAATTTTTATAACTTGGAAGATACGTAAAATAGCATAGCCCTACTGAAGTTGGGCCAAAATCTGTTATACAGGGGTCATCATCAGAGGCGCCTAAACAGTCAGGTGTTAGAATTATATTTTGTTATAATTTCAGAGTATAATTTACTAAGGATTTTACTTACCTCGCTTACCGAAGGGAAATATAATTATGGATAAAGTGAAATATTATGTAGATTACAGAAATTGAGGTCATTTATTTGGATCAGTTTATGTGTCTGTCTATGGACGCTATATTTGCAAAACTATTTAATGAAGAAAAGTAATATTTAATAGGTAGTCAATTCTATTGAAAACGAAGAAATGGGATATAATTTTATTGAAAAAATTACGGGACACTCAAAATAAATAATAAAACCAATGTGACAGATAAGACAGGCAGGATAATAATATTTGGCATGTAGCTAACGCAATGGCCATGAAAGAAACCTGCTATACTTTTAGTGTAAGCATGAAGAGTGGTCTTCCTAAAAAAGTAGTCGATTAAGAAAACAAGGAAAATGGAGGAAAATTATATTTAGGGTGTAGTTGACAATATTCCCAAGGAAGGAAACCATATAATACTGTTAATGAATAGAAAAGTTTACTCCGTGGTTAGTGTTCACCCAAAAGAAAATATAAGGATATACAAGATATCGAGTCTTCAATATTGTGTCTCTCAGATCATATATCAGTTTTATCTTAAAAGGTTGTTAGAGAGAATTTTAATAATTATATTACGAAACAAGTGAAAGTGCAATAGGACTTTGCCGACTGCGAATGCCTATTTAGATAGTAAAAATAAAAAATGTTGGTTGTGTAGTTAATCTTAGTGGCACCACATAAAAGTAAATTGAGCCGTATTAAAGCAAAATATTAATCAAATAGGTATTCGCAATCGGCCGTGTCGGCCACTCCCGACTGCAACTTCTACTTGATAATTATGTAATGTTTATTATAATATGTATTTAATTATATAACCTTATCTTATCTTTAGTTTTCATTTATTTTTTAAACACTACTGATGGCGCAACTTTTAAAGAAAAATATTATATACTTAAACCCCGTTTTGCGCTAACAATAAAAAAACTAAATATTTAATTGCTTTATTTAATTTATTTTTGTGTTCATTATTAGTAATGCTGATAATTTGACTGAGATATATTAATACATATTTTACAAGGTATAACACGCCTATGACTTATTGAAAATAGTTGTTAAAACTCTCGGCGACGCGCAATTAAGTAAACAAAAAATCCATAAAGAAAGGTCGTAAAATCATTTAATGAGAACACATATTTGATATAAAATATTTACAACGTATCTAGCCATTTGTCTAACAATACAATTGAGATAGAAAACTGTGATGACGTCATCGACTCCGGACAACTCTTAACACTGACCTGTAACCTGTAATATAATATCTTACCTAAAAATTCAATTCTTGGTATTTTGGCTATACTTAATATACTTACATTAAAATGATCTTCACATACATAAATGGCGTTGTTCTTTTCAGAAATATCCCCTACATTATTTCTTCTGCATGCTATTAGCCATTTTGATCGGCGATTTTTATCTTTATTCACGCGAGTAAACATTTTATTTGCTGATTTAATAGTTGTATTATTACACAGTGACACTATAAGGGGTCTATACACGATCCAGCGGCAGGGAGCCAGCCTTGTCGGCATGCTTTGAAGATAATTGGAATTCCAGCAGACCAGCTCACTTTTACGAATGAGTTCAAAGCATGCCGTCACGGCTGGCTCCCTGCCGTTGGATCGTGTGTAGACCCCTTTATAGTGTTAATAATAAGTATTTTCCATTTCTCAACACAAAACAGAACCATAAAATAAACAAAATCTTCAAAATACACAACATTTTCACACAAGCAAACGTAAACACGAAAGTTAGGTAACTAAAATGCAAATTAGTCTCAAAATAACCGCCGCCCAGTCTGAGAGACACCACGCGAGACTAGTTTTCACGTAGTGACGACACACTTTAATGAAATTTAAAAAATTGTCAAGTTCTCCATTAACAACAATAATTTTCTCTAACACACTCGTCAGCTGGACATTTTTCCATTCAGCAAAACCTTTGTCTTCCTTGCCGTTTTCCCTACTTAGCTATGAACGTGCCTATTTCAAAACATCATCTATGTCGCTATCTAATTCCCAGTCTCGTGGAATGAACTGTGACCCTCACCAATAGATGTCTCCTATACCCAAAACTAAATCTTTAAAAATCGTGGAATTTAAATACACTAACACTTAATAAAAGTTTACGAAACCGTAACAAAATTCTGAATGTGAAATCCATAAATGGTATATTTCTTTGCCAATTTTGTAAATCATTTTGCTCAGTATGCAGACGTAATGCAAATAAGCTGATTTCATTCGGTAATATATTGACTAAGGTTACTTTTCCACAACTTAATTGGAAATTTCCAAATTGTACGTTTTGTTCTGCCAATACTGCAACTTATTTAACACAATGTTTATACTCTTGTTAAAGATCTTATGGGAAGTGGCCCCCGGTGAAATTGGCTGAATTTTTAATATGCTGTAGATTTCGACTTTCTGATCCAAAGTTCTCATGGGCCCAACTCGATCCTATCACTAGTTTCCGAGATACAGCTCAAGAAATGTACACCTCTTGTACTGCCGTGCGCAAAAAAATGGGACAAGTCTTATAACATATTTTTGCTAAAATCTAGTTGTGTACATCTAACTTTAATTTTTGTGTCAATTATTTGTCATTATATATTCAAATAGAGACAGATTTACATTAGAAAAAAATAGTTGTCCTATTTTTTTTGCTCACGACAGTACAATAAAAAAAATTCCGAACATTTTATATTGTGATACGTTCTAATAACCCTTTATAATATTTTGCACTAAAAACACACTTAAGATCTGAGCGGGTCCTTTGCCTTTATTCTATAATTGACCAAATTATCTATATCATCTGGAGATGATTATTACTGATCATATTAATAATTCTGGACAATTGCCATCCTATGAGCCACTAGTTGAAAACAAAGTTGCAAACAATTTGAGTATCCCAACTTTGAGTTTCCATTTATTAAAACAGAATCTGAAAACAATCTCTAACCTTTCCTTTATTTTTCGGTCTTTTACAAACCATATTTTTTTTTGTCATTGACCATGCAGCCAGTCATTGAAGCAAACCATTTTTATTGTAGTAAATGTGCGTAGGAGGTTCTACGCTCATTAATTCTATCTCATGTTGAGTATTGTGATATTGTTTATTGACGTTCTCTATTAGCTAGAGATAGGACGACTCTTCAACAAATTTAAAGTAGGTGATCTAAATTTAGTTTCAACTTAACGTAAAGGTCATATCTCGGAACAATTTTCAGAAAGTAAGTGGTTTTTGAGTGAAAGATTTAAATATCATTTAGTCTGTTTAGTTTACAAAATTGATAAACATCAAACTCCTGAATATTTGTTTTTAACGCTTTTACGTGTGAATGCTCTACTACAATTAGGCACCTATATAATATCCCCAAACATAATACTGTACCATTTCAAAGGAGTTTCTCAAAGTTTTCAACGAAGTACTGACGAACATTAAACTTCTTTCTACAATGGACTTATTTAGCTTACTTTTTTGGGTCCGGTAAAGTTTAAGTAGGTACGTCCGATTTTAACAATTTTCCAATAAGTTATGAAAAGGACATGGTCAGTAGAGCACATTTTGAAAAAATAATTCTTGGATGAACCATAAAGAAAAAAATTACGAAAGTTACGGGACCTGGGAGCAAAATGGGGTGTTGGTGGGGAGATAGTGGAATATAATAATGGTCAATATGGTCAATACAGTTGTACAACGTAATGGCAGTTAATTAGTGATTTCCGGTGCACAGCACTAATTGGAAAAGAAAAAACCATGACCTAACCAAACGTAAGTACACCTAACAGAAGCAGAACAAACGAACGCAATATGAAAGTGAACCGAACGTACTCCAATCTAACTGACCGAACTCGACGTAAATTGTAAAAGAAGAGGAAAGGGTTATGATTGGATTATATCGGGCAAAAGAAGGCATGTTTTATACAAAATTAAAAAGCAATTGTTTAGGGCAAGGACAAAGGTATTTCTTTCGGAAAGAAATGCCTTTGTCCTTGCCCTAAATAATTTTCATAAGCACAACATTTCAACTACGATTACTATAACGTCTGTGAACACTTCTATGCAAAAATTTGGAAAATGTTCGAAAACATCCGAACAGAGCGTGTCTTTCCAAGTACGCCAAATAATAATATGGGCACCACATTTGACGTACAAACATAGTAAAGAAATACATCGTTTTATATCCTTTTATTATTAATATCTAGTAATCGTCCATACCTAAATCGATTAATATTAACATATAAAAGATATGTAAGCTGAAAACAGTGGAAAAAACGATTGATCTATCTTTACCAGACCTCTCTAGAGCCTTTAAATTAATTAAGAACATCGACGCTGCGTGACGTCATTCAATCCTAGTTGTATTTTTATTCCCCTCTTTTCGGCACTTATATGCTGCATACTCTTGTGTTAAAATCACCAAATTATGTGCATCTCTGGCAGATTAGACAAATCTGCTTTTAAATAGCCGTAAACGCAACTTCGAAACCTTTCGGATGCATCGACGTCAGAACTTTGAGCGCGTTGGTTCATATCTAAAGCAAACAAGTTAAAGACTGGTTGTTTTCAAATAGATAGTTAGTCTATAATATTTTGCAAATGATTTTACATTGGCTTTAGTTAAGTTATTTTTTAAATTTTTTTCTCAGTTGGCAATTTATTATTATTATTATTATAAATCTAATTCTAAGATATTCAAATACTAGAATTTTATGAAAGCACACAATGCAGTCGGTCCACTTCCCAATTTGACGTGATTTTCGAAATTTCGATGCACATCACTTAGCAAGCTAAAACTGTATAGAATTTCAAGATAAACGTCGAAGTTTATTATTTTAGTAGTGTAAATAACGAAGGTAATAATACTGGAACCGGTAAACTTACAAAACCATGGAGCCGGCCCCACATCGGAACGATCCTACACAAATATCAAGCCATCTATGTTGTCCCCTGTCCACCTGTCCACTTACCTTTGATTTATTGTAATTATACGTTATCATGGGACCATCCATCCATCTTGACTTACCTCATACCCTCAAATGTTTGGTTTTGACCAAAACAAGCAAATGCATCAAGCTCTATTAGAGGTGTACCGCTTTTAAACCGAGTTAAATGTTGAACGTGTTATGAGAGTAAGAGACGAAATGCCTATCTGGTCGTGGGCGTATTTTTTTATTGGTTGTACTAAATTATTGGTTTATTATCCTAGCGGTTAATGGACATGAAACAATTGAAATAGAACAATGGAAAATAATGCCTCCTAATTGTTGTGGTTCGATCAATATTCATTAATAATCAGAGACCGAGAACAAACTTGATAAATATATTATCATCATAATGGATGTGACAAGTGTAGCGGTCTTTATTTAAAGCGGTCTACGAAATGCATTATTTACATTGCCTAATTGAGACTTTAATGATGTTACGAATAATGCTAGAGATAAGTATTGTGTAATTTTGTTTTCAATTAATAATTTTATTATGGATTTGTGAACTTTTTAAAGAGAGCGCATCACATGGCTTGTGCAAACCTTGTACATACATTTATTCCTTTCTTTAAAATCCATATACCGGGTGACACAGGAGATATGTAATACCCCGTAGCATGTTTATTTAAAAAGAGATTATTTTGAAATTTGGTAGACTTATATAATGCGTGATTGTCCTTTTTTTGTACAAACAAGAAATTTTTTCCACTTCCCGTTTCACCGGAAGTGACATCTACTTCGTTATTTTAAATGGCACCCTGTATATATTTTTTCCTATCTGATTCTACTTAAATTTCTCTTTTCAACTATGTATACAAAGTCAAGTTGGCTATGGAATGAAATGTGGTGGTAATTAATGCTTAATGTGCTGCGATATCAAAAGAACCCTGGTACACAATTTTATGTTTCATATTTGTTTTGTTCTAATCAGTAGCCGAAGAGACTTTGTAGAATTTTTATATTAAATAAAAATCTCTAGACTAAATCCCCGAAATCATAAAAACTAAGATAGAAACACTAATTTTAAATTTGACCCATTTGTAAAATATTTATTCGTCTGTCACTTTTACCCAATACAATTCATTGTAATGTCTGATTTTGCTTGCTTTTAAATAAAATTGTTTTCGAAGAATCTCAAAATGCTGGCCATTATTTTCCCTGCAGCGTCGAATTCTTGTAACCAGTACCTCTAAGCACATTTTCTAACTGCAATTCAATAAACTAATTTATTGCTAACCTAACTTTCATTTTTAAGTCTTCCCTATTTTGCAGTGGAGTTTTATAAACTATTTCCTTGAGATGGCCCCATATGAAAAAATCAAGTGGCGTAAAATCCGGACACCTCGGGGGCCATCTAATTGGTAAAAGTGAAGTATGAATAAATATTTTACAAATGGATAAAATCTAAAATTAGTGTTTCTATCCTAGTTTTTGTGATTTCGAGGATTTAGTCTAGAGATATTTCTTTAATATAAAAATTGTACAAAGTCTCTTCGGCTACTGATTAGAACAAAACAAATATGAAACACAAAATTGTATACCACGGTTCTTTTGATATTGCAGCACACTAAGCATTAATTACCGCTACATTTCATACCATAGCCAACTTGACTTAATGCAATAAAATGGTTTTCAGTAGCCATTTTAAAAATGAATGCCATCTTGCTATACATAGTTGAAAAGATTAATTTAAGAAGAACCAGATAGGAAAAAAAATATATACAGGGTGCCATTTAAAATAACAAAGTAGATGTCACTTGATGTCAAGTGGAAAAAATGTCCTGTTTGTACTAAAAAAAGGACAATCACACATTATATAGGTCTACCGAATTTCAAAATAATACCTTTTTAAATAAACATGCTACGGGGTGTTACATATCTCCTGTGTCACCCGGTATGTAAAAGATATTAATCATATTATATTGTACGAGAGAAACGTTGCAGCTATGGCGCAAATTTCTGGGACAGAAATCCAGAAATAGCATTATTTCTTTTTTAGATTTTTAAGGATCTAAAAAAACACGTTTCTCTTGCCGAATGTGACATCTAATTTTCAAAATTAAAATGCAGATTCAATATGGCTGACTTAAAATGAAAAATCATGCAAAATTCGGTAAAAAAAGCCTAAAAGCGGCTTATACATTGTAGTTTTAGGTTTTTGAATCTGCGAATACAATATCTAAATTACAGAGATTAAAATGGCGGATTTAGGATGGCCGGTTTAAAACAAAAAGTCCTGCAAAATGTATAGAATAACATTTAATAGTGGTTAAAACATTGTAATTGTAGGTTTTCGTGGAGTCTGTATACCATACTTCATATCCAAAATTTAAAACCCTATGATGTGGATTCAACTTAATTTAATAATAATAAAACTTTAGTATTTTCCTTTAGAATCAAAGGTTTTTTACCTTTAAACTACTATTTTTATTTACAACCTTGTGAAGTTTCCTTAAAAAAATAAGTTAAAATATTGTAAATTTGCAAATTACGGTTTAAAATCAAGGGGAGTACTGTTTTTTGATAACCTGAATCTATATGCAAAATTTGGTAGATATCAGAATTCCGATTAAATAATAAAAGTATATTAATTTACCAAAACCGCAATTATAAAATAATTCGTTATTTAAAATAATTTTTGTCGGACTAGCGATACATACCAATTTTTTTGTAGGACACAATTTTATTTGGGTAGAGAATACACTAACCTATCATGTGTTATCTTTGTCCTACAGTTAGTAATAAGAAAAGTGTTACCGTGGAACTGACAATTTCCGAGAGTAGGACTGGAAAAACATACCATTCAATTTGTAGGACAATGTGGCCATTTAAGTTTAAAAACATTTATTAAGAATAGTAAAAGAATCAGCTGGTTAGTAATCATTTTTTGTGACCTTTATTAGACTTGTTGGGGGTGGGGGACGCTTTGGTCGAAACATCCATTTTGTAGGACAAACACTTTTTCGTGTCTTTTATCAAATTATCTCGAGATTTAACTAAAAAACTAACTATTAGTAATAAAATTTAAACAATCACCCAATCGACATATATACCCAAGCGTAGTTTATATATAGCTATCACTACTGAGAATTTTCGAAGAGAGAAAAGTTGGGCGTCTCGTCAAAACGAAGCTACTCACGAAAATTCAGCCTGTTACTAATCATTAAAAAAAAAGGGCGCTGTACTGTGGACTACAACATTTTAGTTGCTATTATTATCAAAATAACATACTTGTTTCACGAGTAAAAAATAGCTGTTTACACAACAAGTGCGTTTTTCATGAATGGGAAGTTTGACAATCCCAAGTGAAAAAAGATACTTTATGCATGAGTTTTATAAAATATTATTTCTACTTTGACGTTTCTAAAGCGATGATCGCGAGAAAACTGCAGTTGTTTTCAATGCACTCTTATAATTTGGATATACGTCATCAGAGTAAAATAATATTACTTGTTTTCACGCTTTTTATTTTTTTCAGTATTGCCATAAACATATATCTTACGCACAAAGAATAATGAAAAAGTACAGTTGTTTTGACAGTCGTAGAAAAAGTACTTTTTTATTACCTAAAAATATATTTATCTACAATTGACATAAAGTAGGCTTTTTTGTTCGCATTTGACAATCGCAAAGTTGACGTTTGCCGAGGAGCTATGAATAATTCGCTTTTACTCTCATCTCCCATGGCAATGAGCGGCAAGGTACTTTTACACTTGCTTGAGTGCATCTGTCCTTACACAAGTTTGGTCAGATATTTGACAATGTATTTTTATGAAATAATTATGCACCAAAACTGTTGTTAATATAATGAAAGTTGATGTAAGAGTACTACTGATTACCTAATTTATTTATAAGACAAATGCGAACTTTATAAATTAATAAAATGGAAATACATTGACAGAGATTGTGTTTTGTTCGTCTGTTTATTTTGATCACATATGCAAGGCATACTCATAAAATGGTGATAAATACTGATGTCCAGCCAAAATTCAACTAATTACAGAGCTGGGCCATGTACTCATTTAAACTACTTCAAGTATCAAGTACCAAATAGTTACTTAGGGTACTTGTTGTATCAAGTATCAATTATTTTTCAAAAACAGAATACTTCAAGTATCAAGTAGTACTTCAAATTTTGGGTGTAGGCACTACTTGTACTACTTCAATTAGCCATTTAATTCTAACAATTACATTTAAATACTTCAAGTATTTTGTTGTATCAAGTATCAAGTACTGTTTAAAAGTAAAACACTTACAAGTACATTCAACTACTTCAAGTAATTTAAAATTTTTATTTTTATCTAAACCAATCTTCATGTGTAAATATTTCTATACATTGACATATTTTTTTATTTTTTATATTTAGGGTATATTTAAATAATGATACAGTTTTTTGAAGTTGTTTTATTTATTTATTAAATGAGAAAATTTTGCTCCTGAAAGACAACATTCCATTTCATTAATGTATTCTAAAATAACTAAAAGTAAAAATTTTTAAATAATTTTTCAGATTTGACAAAATTTCTTGAATATTATAGTCCTGGGATATAATATGTTGGCATTGCTGTTATGTTTTAGCAAATAT
This sequence comes from Rutpela maculata, assembly GCA_936432065.2. Taxonomy (NCBI): domain Eukaryota; kingdom Metazoa; phylum Arthropoda; class Insecta; order Coleoptera; family Cerambycidae; genus Rutpela; species Rutpela maculata. The sequence goes on from OW386286.2 coordinate 255,406,422, forward strand.
TTTTCTAAGTATTTTATCTTATGTGAGTCAGACCTCCCCCCTTGTCCATTTTGGCGCTAGCCGCCCCAGAAAATATCCAACTGTGAAACAGAGTATAACACTTTGGGGCTTGGTGCTAGTTGAAGAGGGTATATTGTCTATTAACATTCGATATATGCCAACATTTTTTCTCCGTGCAATTCGCAGCACGGCGACATCAATTATGGCCAAAATTGGAACGTATTAATAGTGACCAAGCGAAAAATTTTCGTTGTCAATGCTCATTGCTGGAAAACCGTATGCCAACATTTTGTGTTTGCTCATTTTCCAGATTTTTGGCCAAAAATTGGACTTTTGGCGAACAACGGTAAAACTGGTGCTTTTCAGAATGTTGGCACCTTCTCAAACTTATAGTTTCGGTACTAAAGAATACCTGAACACATTAACGCATAATATCAACACTCTCAATATAGTTTATTACCCTCACACTATGTCTGTCCAATACAAACTAAAGGCAAATGCTCTTTTTAGCAATAACGAATAACTGCTCTTACCAGTGTTTGCAGGTTTCAACTGGATTGTAAACTTACTTGCAGTACCTAAGGTACTTGAAGTAGTGATCAAGTACTTTAAATACTTGAAGTAAATTGTAACGTACTTTAAGTACTGTAATTTCGTTTAACAAGTACCAAATACAATTCTAAAATATCTGCAAGTATCAAGTACCAAGTAATCATTACTTCGGGTATTTGAAGTAAAATACTTCAAGTAATAAAAGTAATTGAAGTACAATTTATACTACTTTTACTTGAAGTAGTGCCCAGCTCTGCAATTATTCCTTTTATTTAGCTATTTTCAAATGATTGTAGACAAAATCATGTATGTAATTCGAGCGCAAAGTGTCATTGTCACTCTCGAGTGTTTGAAGCGCTCCGCTTCGCATTGCACATCAACTTACACGATGAGGTGCTTTACGCTCTTAATACACAAATAGCTATTTTTCCACTAAGATCACTTTTCGTTTGGTACACCATTCGTCGGAATCTTTACAGGCCGATTCATACAAATCTTTCAATTTATTGGTAGTTAGAGTTGAAATTTGAATTTGCTTCCCTCTGAAATTACAATAAATCAACGATATATGAACCATTTCGGTTATTTTTTAACCATAACAATGCATCAAACCTCAAACGCACTGGAGTTCGAACACTAATAACAGAAGTGTCAATGACAATGATTCATTAATTATTTCCAGTGTTCTGTAAATTTTGCGAACAATTTGCTTTACATCAGACCCAGATAAATATATGATAGTATCATCCGCAAAGAGGTGTATTTTGCATTCTTCTGAATCGATTAGGAATATATCGTTAATAAATAGCGTGAGACGCATAGGTCCTAATACGCTGCCTTGTGGAACTCCGTTATTATTTAAAAGTTTTTCAGACTTAGTATTATTTATTTTGGCTTGTTGACTCCGTCCATGTAGATAGGACCTAAACCGTTGATGTGTATGTATGTATGCATTTAATTTTCTGCTTTTATAACAGATTTGCAACAGTATTTTAAACAACAAAACGAATCTTTTCACACGAGTGAAAGTCACAATTCGAATGAGTGTGAAAAGATATTTTCAAACGTGTTGTTTACAATACTTTTTCTACGACTGCAGAATTAACCATTTTTAATAAAATTCTTTAAAAGCGATGTGGTTTGAAGACTTCAAAAGTGATGTTTAGTTGTTAAATAAGTCGGTTGCTAGGAATCTGAATAGGTTAACCTACTTCAAAAACTACAAATAAAAGTTCTGTTTTTGGCAGGACTGTGTGAAAAACATGACAGTACTGTTTTTCGAATTTTGGCACACATCGTGTGAAAAAGACAGTTTCGAGTCATGGTTACTGTGCGTTATTTGTCGTTTTCGAAGGCAGTCGTAGAAAAAAAATCTTGTACTCGTTGTGATTTACATTTACGACTCGTGGAAAAGCTGCCTGCTTTTGCGTAAATAATTATATTTAGACCTTTTTTGTTTGTTGCTATATAATTTTAAAAAATTGATCATTATATTGCCGTAGTTTTTTGCAGTTTTCGAATCTATCATCTTAGACAATTTTCTGGATCTTGTTTGTGACTTATGCAATAAAAAATATATATTCATTATTTTGTTTATAGAACGAACGCTCTCAGACAAATATTTTATGCTCGCCCTATATACAGTATGTATAAAAGTATATTAATTAGTGGCCTGATTAATGGCAATGGCTAAATGGGTGAAATGTAGGCCTTCATTGAACATGAGTCCACTACGTCTTTGGCACGACGGTGATAAACTATAAAGAATTATTTTCGTCCAACTCTCTCAGCCACTCTAAACCGCTATGATATATGCCGCATTTTATTAAATCAAATAAATTGTGTCGGAGCAGCGTGTTTATGAGAGCCATGTCACCGAGAGATGAGTCTCCAGGCCAAATATAGAGGCCGCCACGTTGCTCCCGGTTAGCCCAACTGTGATTTGACTAATGCCCTCGAACAAGAATGTGTCATTGATGTAATGTTCTTTTTGACATAAATCGCTCGCGTCCGTACAGCTCCAAATATATGAGTGACACATGGGAATTGAGGATTAGTGACAAACTCATGACCAAAACTTGACTGATATAATGGACAGGCCGGCCGTTCTAAATTATCTTTTGATGGATTTATATCTGAAAGGTTGAGTGCAAATAGTGATAGTTTCAGATCGGTGCAGCTGTGAGTGATTAATTTATGTTCGGGATTTCAGAATTCGTATTATATTTAAGTCTCACTTTTAATAAATTTTGTTCGCTTCAAACACGACGTTTTATAACTAGTTCATGATTAGGTTTTAAAGAGGCTATTAATATGCGATCCTAAAACCACTAATTGGTTTTTGTTATCGTGTCATGAATTTAGTAAATAAATGTGAAGAATGCAGACAATCGAGGAACGTTCAAAATAACAAACAATATCATGTGTACCCTCGATGGTGCATCCTGATTCGGTGCAATACTTCAGTAAAGTAAAATATAATTTGGACCAAACCCGGAACAAATTTGTAACAAGCTAATTTCTTCGGGATTGTATTCTATGGCTATCCAGGAGTCTCCGACTGAAAATCTAAAAAAATTCGCCGTGCAGAAATAAAGAAAAAATGCTCCGTCATGTTGAAATTAGGCACTTTTTTCCTTTAATCGGTAATAGCCCACACCGATGACACTTTAGGAAAAAAAGAAAAAAGGCAAAATTTTTAGAGAAAGAGCTAAGCTTCAGTATGGTATAAATCGGTTAAATATTAACAAAGTTATGATTGTAAAAATGACAGATTCTTTTCAAAAAAGTGTATTTTTTGTATTTTAACACCGTAAGAATGTAATAAGTCAACAAAAACTTTTGTTTTAGATAGATAGATAGATAATCTTTATTTCTCCATTGAAAAAAATATACATATATGCATACAAGAAACAATGCAGAAAAGGTCAAAAAAAGTACATGTAAATAATAAGTAATAAGCTTAAAAGGTAATTATAAAAAAAAAATAGAAAGTTAACTAAACAAAAAGTAATTAACTATTTAAAAATTCAGTTGTTGTATAGCAGTTCTTATCTAGTAAAAATTTTTTGAATTTTGATTTAAAGATATGTATACTTGCAGAGACTTTAATATCTTCGGGTAAATAGTTGTAAAATTTACAGCCTTGGTAAATAAAACTCTTTTGAAAAGAACTTGTTCTATGAGAATTGGGTAGTAAAAGATCTCTGTGTCTGGTTTCATATGAATGGTTAACTTGATTACTAATAAGACTGAATTTATTTTTGTATACATATGTACAAACTTCACAAATATATTGACCAGCAACAGTTAAAATTTTCAGAGATTTGAAGGTATTACGACATGATTCTTTATAATCCAAGTTTAATAAAATACGTATTGCATATTTTTGTAAAACGAATACCCTGTTTACACTACTACTGTTCCCCCAATTTACAATTCCATACCTAGATGTGAGTGAAAATTGGCATAATACAAAGTTTTGAGAACATCCTGACTACAGTGCTTAGACATAAATTTAAGAGCATAACAGCTGGTCCTTAATTTCATGCAGAGATTATCTACATGTTGATACCATTGCATATGCCGATCAAAAGTAATACCATGTATTTTGCTGGCAACATTTGTTTTTATTGGATGGTCAGTACCATCGAAAAGGAAAATGTCTTCAATATTACTTCTTAGTGAAAATTGGGTAGAGACAGTCTTTGATTTATTTAAGTCTAGGATTTTGCAGAGTGAGAGGGAAATATGCCTTTATTTTCGGTTTATTATAAATATTTAAAAAACCATAAATGGTATAAGCTTTAAAATAATTTTAGATACTTCCCATTGCTCTAAGGAATACAACATATATAGTTTTTATCATTAACTTTGTATATAGTCAAATGCCATACTTTAATAATGAAATTAGGGACTATTTTCATTGACAAATACGATACGATATTTAAATATAACAGAAATTTATAATGAAAAATATATATAGTTGTATTCGTTAGAACAATAGCAAGTATCTAAAGCAGTTTTAAGATTATACTATGTGTAGTTTTTTAAATATTTACAATAAATCGAAAATAAACGCATATTTCCCTCTCTCTCCGCAAAATCCTAGCCTTAAGATTAAATTATTTTCTTTGGCCCAACATATTATTACTTCATACACTCTTTCGCATGTGACCGTTGGTAATACTAATTAAACATGGTTTATTTGAATATGAAATAAAACATACCGGTTAGTTTATTTGACGATATTTCATTTCGAAAAACAACAAAATCATGTCTTTTTTTCTTATTTTAATAAAAAACTTACACCAAGTCTAACTTTGCCTGAAAGTGCTAAACAATTTGTAATAGACGGGGGGGTTTCTCCTTAGAAAAGTTGTGTGGGAACGCCCGGCTCAATGTAAAGATATTGTTCATCAGTGTTTCATTTGTTCGTTATCATTATGGTTTAAATTGTATTATTATTTTCGATGGCTGTTCTAATGAAAACACTTCCGTTAAATTTACAGAATATCAAAGAAGAGCTAAAATTCAGAAAGAAATTAATACTGACCCACAAAAAAGTAGTAGAGATATCTCAAAATGAATTTTTAGCATCAGTGTCAAATAAAGATCAGTTAATTAAACTTCTAACATCAAATTTGAATCAAAATAATATCACCGTCAAATGTGCGGATGCAGATGCTGATTATTTAATTGTAAAAGCTGCCATTGATTGCTCAGCTAATATGTGTAACTCTGTTATAGTGGTTGGTCAAGATACAGACTTAATAACGTTACTTATTGAGCATTGCATAACAAAGAATGTATACATGATGAAACCCGGTAACTAAGGTAAATCTGATAAAATAACGAATATCTGCAAGTTACGTTCAGAACGAAGTGAAAATGTAATAAAAAATACTGTATTTGCACATGCCATATTCGGATGCGATACCACCTCTGCATTCTATAAAAATGACAAAAAACAGTATTTTCAGTTTTAGAAAATAATACTGAACTAAGTAACAGCCTATTAATTTTCAAAAGTTTTGCTGAAGCAAATCAGCTTGCTGTAATTGGGGAAGAATTTATTTTAAGATGGTATGGCAGTAAAAAATCTAATACCTAGTTTAAATGATTACAGGTTCGTTAGGAATAATCAGATTTTTGCTAGGCAAAATATTTTCCATCACTTCGATCTAACAGTTCTTCCGCCAACATCCGATGCCACTAAATATCATACTTATAGAGTGTATTGGCAAATACAAGTCTGGTTAGGTGACAATCTTAATCCAGAGAACTGGGGTTGGAAGAACAGCGGTTATCTAGAACCAATAAAAACAGTACAAAAGTGTGCCCCTGATTTCATTTTAAATATGTTATTCTGTGGTTGCAAGAAAAATTGCAAACAGTCTTGAAAATGTAAGAAATATAACCTTAAGTGCAGTACCAGCTGTGTAAATTGCATTGAACAGGACTGTGACAATGCGTCAGAGGTGTTACTTTCTGAGAATGAGGCTAGTTTTTAGTTAAAGCTCGTATTTGAGAATTTTTTATGCTTATGTAATTTATTCATGCTTTTTAAAGAGTTTATAGTTTATTTTTTCACTATTTACGAGTTCTGTTATTGTGTTTGTTGTTACGTTCTTTTGTTTTTAGAATGGATTTTATTTTACGAATGTATTACTTTAATTAATTAGTATTACCAGTAATAATTGTTGTTGCCTTTTGTTGCATTTTATGGTATTAAAATACAAGAAGTATTCTTTTTTTATACAAATCTGTCATTTTGACAACCGTAACTTTGCTAATATTTAACCGATTGCAATATATATCACATTAAAACTTAACTTTCTCTCAAAATTTTGCCTATTTACTTTTTTCCTAAAGTGTTATCCGTGCGGGCTATTACCGATTAAAGGAAAAAAGTGCCTAACTTCAACATTGCGGCGCATTTTTTCTTTATTTCTGCACGCCAGATTTTTTGGGATTTTCAGTCAGAGACTCCTGGACACCCATAGAATACAATCCCTAAGAAATCAGCTTATTACAAATTTGTTCCTGATCAACTTTTAATTTTACTGTACTGTAAGAATCTGGTCTAAAGAATTGCCTGATATTTATAGAATGAATGAAATAATTGATCCACTAACAAATCTCATTAATCCGTCTTTATCTTAAAGTTCTTTTTATAATCTTTTAAAAGTAGCATTTGTCATTCTTATTTTTAAAAAGAGAAACGCTGATATTAAATATTATAGGCAAATCACTTATTAAGTGCCCAAGTCATATCCAATTTTTTTTAAAAGTGGTACGATTGTATTCTAGCTTTGGTTGAGGGAAATGCCAGTATTACAAGGTTTCAACATGGTTTTAGGAAATTCCATGAGACTGTATTTTGCCGAATCTTGGACTTTGTATGCAGAAATCCTGATAAAGAAACATTTGTTGTAACTATTCTATTTCAGCTGTCTAAAGCTTTTGGTAACAGCATTCTCTTAACAAAGCTCCGTACAAATGGTAATTTATTACAGTGGACACATTTGTACATGCAGAATAGGACAATAAGGGTGAAATATAATTTATAAATACCCGTAAAATTCACTTGGGAATACTACACGGTTCCCCTGCGAAGAATGGTATATCCACTACGTAATCCTCGTCTGGAAATTACATAGCTTCCGCGTATATACTGATATACAAGCCGCTAGAAGGTGGGACGAAATCGCTGTGTTTCCCAAGATGGATTTCACCCACCCAAGTACTAACCGCGCTGAACGTTGCTTCACTGGAGTATCGAGGTACATACACAGTGAAGACTCATCTACGCTCGCCTCCACAAAAATATTTAATATGAAGTATTGAATTGAATTATTAAAAAAAAGAAAATTAATGAAGTTATTTTTACACCACAGTTTCTATGAAAACTTTTGCAAACTGTAGTCTATAACTCGTCGGTGAACCCATTATAGTTTCATCAAGCTACGTCTAGTGTAAGGTGAACAAAATTGAAAGCAGGATTTTTTTTAAATTCTAAATTTGGTGAATGCCCTAGTGATAATAATAAAATATTTATAATAATACTTAATATTTGTTTACGAACTATAGGCCATTATTGTTCGGCGGTGGGCCCATTGTAGTTCTTTCATCAAGCTACGACCAGTGTACAATAGCCGGCTCTCTCAAAAACTGAACAAAACTAAATTTTGTCGGAATTTCATTAAAATTTGTAGTTAGGTATCTTTGGCATAATTGATACCTAATTTGATATCAAAAGAAATGGCAAATCCAATATAGAACATTAACAATTAACAAATCACATACACTCGTAGTAGACATCTCCAAATTCAAAGCCTGGGCCGTCCGGAAATGGGTTGCACATTTGAAAAAACGCAGACATACAATCGTACCCAGTGGACGATGGAACTAATGTTTAACAAGTGAACGAAACTGTACGCATGGTTTACTCTCTATGCGGGTATTTGTACCCGTTCATGGTTATAAATAGCAGACTCAATAGACATAAAAATTTTATTTATATAATTCTAGTAAGCCCGGGTCTAACATACGCCGCGCTGGTGTGGTGCAGCGCGTCGGCTACAACATTACGGAAACTGACAGTTGTTGAGAATAAGTTTCTCCGTCTTATTTCCAATTTTTTAAGGTACACCTCCTTAAAAGAACTCATACGCACGCTGCAACATTACACCACTAGTGGACTACGCCTGCACAACTTCCCATAAGTTTTACCAGTTCAAATTCGACGATAGTCCCCTAAAAAACAACATAATACAAACAAGAAAGCATAATGCATAATTTCTAATTAAACATAGACTACCATACCAGGTGTTGCCAATTTTCCGGCAGCCTCTTTAACCAAAATTACTTTCCCATTCTCTATCTTTCCTATCTGTTTCATTTTTTTTGTACCTTGTGTTTGTTTTTCTAAATCATTAAACTCGAGTTTAAGTGACCGGCATCGTTGCTCCCTTCCTAGTGAATTATTCTTAGCAGGTTGTTCATTTGTTCTCTTTTCCTGTGGCACCAACCAAACAGTTTCCACCAGTGCTACACCATTTTAATTGTTTAATTTTTTTTAAGTTTTAATATACCCCTGTGGGGAAAGTTCACCTCATTACCATTTAAATTCGCCTCAGGCGAAAGCAGCCTGGTCATCATATTTTTATTTAGTTTATCTGGCACCGTCCCCTCTAGTCCTCAATAGGGATTGCAATTTACCGGAAGTTTTAATAACCGGTAAATCGGTAAATAAAAATGTAAATAACCGGTTAACCGGTAATTTTTAGAATGGGTGATTAGGGTGGCGAAATTGGCAGTTGTCTTTTTCCATGTACAAAATTATCTAAATTTAACAAAAAACATTTTTATATACATATATTCAATATAATGAACAAACAAAAGGTTTTTTATCAACAGTAAAATCACAAGAGCTTTTTTTTATCGGATAAATTTCTCTTTGTAACGAAATCATTTAGCCAATCAGTGATTTTATAAGAAAAACTGAAAAAATTGCGAGACCGGAGGTCGAGCGATTTTGTCAAATGTCAGTTTTTCCAGCACAATTACTGATTGGAAAAATTTTGAGTTAAAAAGAAATTTATCCATAAAAGAAAAGCTCGAGTGTTTTTTGGCAAGATAAATTAAAGACAGAATATGTGAACGAACAACAACAATAATTTATTAAAAATAATTATAATTTTCCCAAAAAGACTCATATTGTACAGTATAATTTCCACAATACTTAAAAATTATAGCTGACAGTACAGATTTTAAAGTGACGTGCGACTACTAGATGTACTCTGCTTTTGAGGAACAGGCATTTTTATCGGTGATAAAAAACGATGCACCGTTTTTATCGCTGTCAAAGTGACAAATATGTGACTGTCAAATAGACTTTTTATATAGGAGTTAATTTGTCAAAAGTAAAAAATATAAATAAAATAAATTTAAATAAATAATTATTGTGTAAATAACAAAAATTATAAACATAAACTCAAATAGGGCATTTACTGAATACCTAATCTAAAAATACAATATTTTTTAAAAGCCTGTTAAAAGCTATATCTGTTAGTCGTCTGATATTTGTGCAATTGGTAATAACATACTTCTAAATGTATTCCACGGATATTTGCGGCAGTGAAATATTCAATTTTCTATCGTAAGATAGTGTCAATGTTTCTCTTGTATTTCTTAGGGTTTGGTGTTTGGAGTTTACTTTTTATAATATTATTTATTTATTGTTAAAATTGCTCGGTGTTGGGACAGTCACTCTGTATTTAGTGAATACTAGTCAGTGACATAAATAGAAACGTTGAATACGTGACATATCGTAAGTTCAGAGTTTACCGAAATAACCGGTAAAAAATTAAAATAACCGGTAATTATCGTCATGTGTTTTTTGTCCGAATAACCGGTTAACCGGTTAACCGGTAATGCAATCCCTAGTCCTCAATTGCCACGGCGCTGTCTATCGTGGATGTCCGACTGGCTCTGGGTCACAGAAGCCCTGTATAGCGTTATCGCTATAAATGAAATTAAAATCGAAGTTAATATTCGTATATTTGTTTTTAATACATGTTCATGTTTTATGTGATATTAGTATTTTTTAGTATATTGATATTATATTTTTATATCGAATGTTTTTTATTTTTCTTAGCGACTCCATGGAAACTTCTCCATTATGAATCGAGTTTTCCTTTTTGTTTCTTAGCGACTCCATGAAAACTTCTCGCTTTTGGAACTTCTCGATTTCCAGTGTAATTTTATCATGAGATAAACTGTTACAAAGAGAATATAGGGGAAATAATATTTCAGCAAAATGAGGTATGAAACGATGATAAAAATTCACCATACCTATGAAACGTTGTAGTTGTTTGAGAGTTGTCGGTAAAGGGAAATTATTAATGACTTCGACTCTCTCAGTTGATGGTAAAATACCTGATGAAGAGATTTGATGACCTAAAAAGGTTAAATTGTCAACTCCTAAGATACATTTAGATGGTTTAATGTTAATTCCGTATGTGTCTAATCTCTTGAAAACCTTTTCCAAATGTTCCAAATGTTGTACATCTGATTGACTTGCGATTAATATATCATCCAAATAGACGAAAACGAAAGGTAAATTGACAAGTACTTCATTCATAAAACGTTGGAAAGTTTGACCGGCATTGCGTAGACCAAAAGGCATGCGGGAAAATTCAAACAGTCCGAATGGAGTCGTTATAGCTGTCTTATAAACGTCATTTTCAGCGACAGGTATCTGATGGTACGCTCGCACTAAATCAATCTTGGAGAAAATAGTGCAGTCGTGCAACTGAGAGCTAAAGTCGTGGATATGAGGTAATGGATATCTGTCTGGAATGGTAATCGTATTTAGTTGTCGATAATCTCCACAAGGTCTCCAGTCATTCTTTTCTTTTTTCGCCACTAGATGGAGTGGAGAGGAAACTTGAGAAGATGATGGTTTGCAGATACCTAATTCTACCATGTTATTAAATTCTGTTTGAGCTATTTTAAATTTAAGATTGTCTAATCTACGAGGTCGTGAAAAAGGTAAATGACCTTCAGTAACTATATGATGTACAATAGAATGTTTAATAGGTAAATTGTAATCTGGGGAACTAATTAAATTAGGAAATTGTAAAAGTAATTTCTTATATTTATCTGTCAAAGGAAATAATTTAAGTGAATCTAATCTACAATTGTCTAAAGGACTATTTTTAATAAAACAATTAACTGACAAATTAGTCTTGTTATCAATTATTCGAGCTCCTTTAAGATCGACAACTAAACCAAAATGAGACAAGAAATCTGCTCCGACTATCGGTATGTCAACTTCTGCTATATTGAAAACGAAAGGAAATAATCTACGTAAGTTTAGATTGACTTTTAACAATTTCTTACCGTATGTAAAAATGGTTGAACCGTTAGCCGCGGTTAATATCGTATCAAAATTCTTTTTTAAATCTGTGAAAGCATTGCGTGGCACCACAGATAAATCGGCACCAGTGTCAATTAGGAAGTTCAGGTTGTTAGATCTATCGTAAATAAAAAGTCGACGACGTTTGCTGTTAGTAATATCAAAATCAGACGTCATAAAATTATTATCAAACTTCAGTCATCTTTGAGAATTATCAGATTTTTTACAATTCTTACTGAATTTGCACCATTCACCTCCACAACGATAGGCATTGGCACCATAAAGTTGATGGTAGTAACAAATAGTATTGTCTGTACGATCAAATTTATTGGAAACATTATTACGGCTGGGTGAACGATTGCGATTAGTGGTACGAGTTTGTGAATTGCTTCTACTTTTGCAATTGTTGCAGCATGAAGTAGAAGGTTGAGGCTCGAAGGATTGATTGGAAAGTCTGGATTCTAAAGAGTTTAATCGATAATTAAAAATTTCTTGTTTTTGTAATACTTGATTAATAGAATCATGGAAAGTGATTGAAAAATTTTTGATAGTGGTAGTTAAATCTGATAGCTGGGTTGACTCAGAGTCAAGAGGATTTTTGGAGTACGATGCAACCATTGAATTTTGACAGGACTCCCAGATCCGATCCGCAATATCTAGAATCTCTTTTGTGTCTGTTTTCCCTGAAGCTGTAATGGCAATATATACTGTTTAAGGTAAACGTCTTTTCCATAGCTTTATCAATAAATCTTGACTAACCATGCTGAATTCTCCAACCATATTCAGCATGGATCTATAGAAATCTGAAGGTTTCAGATCGCATATTTGGGAACCTGATAACAGATCATTCAGACGTTTTTCCTCACTCGATGATAAACGTGAAATTAAAACTTTCTTTAAATTTATATAGAGATCCGTTTCCGGGGGATTAGATATTATATCGTATATATTATCTATCACGTCTAATGGCAAATTAGCTATAACCTGATCATACTTTTTCTTGTCATTGACAATTTTTGCAACAGAAAACTGTGATTCGATCTGGGTAAACCAAATTTCTGGTTTTGATTTCCAGAATGGGGGTAATTTGACAGAGGTGACATAATGGGTTTGAGGAAAATCCTCGTCTGAAGGTTGTCTTTGCATAACTAATCGATTGTGATTGATTGATTGATTTACTACTCTCTTAGATAAAAAAGGAAATGTACTTTAACTCACTCACCGACAGATGACAGTACTTGTAATATACAACTTCAGTTGATTGAATTAGGAAATTACCATAAATTATAGGAACATCTATTCAACTTTGGAACCTCTATTCAAAATTCATCGGGAAAATTCTTCTCTTCATAAAATGGTCAATTTATATCGGTAGTTGATATATCGAATCTCTTCTTGTATATATTTATCACGTTGGACATAAAATGATCACTTCTGGCATATATTTATGACGTTGGACATAAAATTTTCACTTCTGGCATATATTTATCACGTTGGACATAAAATGATCACGTCGGGGTCACCAAATTTATAGCGTTATCGCTATAAATGAAATTAAAATCGAAGTTAATATTCGTATATTTGTTTTTAATACATGTTCATGTTTTATGTGATATTAGTATTTTTTAGTATATTGATATTATATTTTTATATCGAATGTTTTTTATTTTTCTTAGCGACTCCATAGAAACTTCTCCATTATGAATCGAGTTTTCCTTTTTGTTTCTTAGCGACTCCATGAAAACTTCTCGCTTTTGGAACTTCTCGATTTCCAGTGAGTGAGTCGCTATAGTCGCTATACCCTGCTATACTGTTTAATTAAAAATAAAGTCTATTTAAATTGAATTGAGTACACGGTAATTTTTGCGAATTCGCCACACAATACGCCTTAGCCGACTGAGTTACCGTGTCGGTGTGTTATTGTTTATTATAATAATTATTAATTGTTACGAACAATTTCTTGACACAAATTTTTCTTTCATAATTATCAAATAGAAAACAGAAAACAAGAAGAATTATTTTTTATATCCATACTTTTTTTTTAACAAAAATTCAGTTGCAGAAATCAAAGTCATTGCCTATTGGGTAAAACAACTTGTAGTATGCACTATTTTGGTTTACCACCGTTTCTCTAACAATATGTATGAAATGCTTTATTTGGCATTCATAGATCTAACAGAAAAAAAATTAGGCTAGGTAATTTTCCTTGATAAACTTATATCACTTTTATATTAAAAGTAAAATTAGATACCGATATAAAAATAGCGAGTAGAATCTTAAAAATAGAAT